>OY757016.1:84858572-85560033 GCA_963580285.1 Lucinisca nassula | reverse complement strand
GTAAAAAATTAGAATAGAATTTCTAGTTTTGTTAGCTCTTTGGGTCAGTATATATACTTTGTATGTGGCATCTTTAGATGGATGAGTTTCAAGGTTGTACAAATGAAGGGGCCCTTACATGTAGAGGCCCCAAAAGGGGTCTTGAAATTGCAACTGTTGAAAATAATGTTAATTTTGCAATTTTCAAAAATCTTCTTCTTAAGAAGCAGCAGTTTGGGAAGCTCAATACTTGGCATATAAGATTTCTAAAATAAAAAATGAAGAAGTGACTAGTGTTGCATTCATCCCCAGATCTAGTTCCTAAGTGTTGGGTACAGTTTAATGCATTGTTACAAGGTAGAATTCTTGCTTTTCACTTTATGATAGAAACTCATTGAAAACGAAAAAAAAGTCCACATATAAACTTCATATGAGCCTGTGCAAGCGAAAAAGTACAGCTTGCCGTAAGTTATGTTGTCTGCTCATATTAAGTTGTGTAGGTGTAGGTGGTGGCTGTAAATACGTTGAATTTCTTTTATTGTTGTAAATAAAATTTGCGTGTTTATTAAGGAATTTAACAATAAATGTATAGAATTCATTGTCATTAGATTGAATAAGTTTAATTGATGATGAAATTTGTTTTTGTCGTACCACGTTTGTGTTAGGCCCCCACCGATAGGGGCTTAAAGAAATATATTGGCTGCATGATGCTTCCACGCAGATCTGAATCCGGCCCGCACACTAGTACTGATAAACAATTTAGAGGATCTAGGCCTGTCCAGGAACCGCAGTTTTTGTTTGTTTGAATTGAGGTTTAACGTCCCCGTCAACACTGTAAAGGTCATTTTGGAGACGTTGCTTCCAAGTTTGTGGGACTTTTACCCGACATTGAGATGAAAAGACATCTCAAGCCCTGTCGCCCAATGAAACCAATAGGGTTTATTATCATAGACGGTCTGCCTCGCACCGCGGTTCATGGACAGGCTTAGATCCTGTAAGCAGTTTACCAGTACTAGTGTGTGGGCCGGATTCAGCTCTGCGTGGAAGCATCATGCAGCCCATATATTTCTTCAAGCTCCTATGGGCGGGGCCGCCAGGAACCGCAGTGAGAGGCGGGCCGTCCATGCTAATATACCTTTTTGTTTCATTGGGCGACAGGGCTTGAGATGTCATTTTATCTCAGTGTCGGGTAAAAGTCCTACAAAAATGGAAGCAACGTCTCCAAAATGACCTTTACAGTGTTGATGGGGACGTTAAACCTTAAACCAATCAAACAAACAAAACCACGTTTGTGTTCATGGCATGTTATTAATATACAGTTCTTTTTATACCGGTCCTACATTGAAAATCTAATGAAATTGTTAGAGAGCTTTGTTGATATAATTTTAGTCTTGTATGAATGTCATTGCTTAATTAACCCTTTTGATCAGAAGTAGCAGACAGCATGCAAATATTATGCTGCAACTTTTACCAGAATTCTTCACTTGCTCAAATACTTGTTTTTGGAAATTTGATTTTCTGAGTGCATGTAAGTACAAATCCCGATTAAACAGTTTCTTTAGAAGCCAGCTGATCTTGATCTACACTGTTTGCAAATGCTTCTTTAGCAGACTGAGCGTTGAAATGGACAATGCACTTCTGTAAGTTGAATTTGAAAATCTGTTACATCCAAATTGCGATATTAAAGAAAGATTGATTGTTTCAAGCATGTCTGTTCAATAAACTTGACCTAATAGTATCTTTCTCATTCCTCGAAAAAGATGCAATATTTTGGAAGCAAGTCAAAGACATGTCAATGATCATGCGGTCAGCCATTCATATAGTTCATTTCTATAGGGCAACATTTGCATAAACGGTATAGATCCAGTTCAGAGGTGTCAGAGCAGGGTCAACACTGCTATTAAGATTTTGAATCTTAAAAGTAACAAAAAATGATTTAACTGTTGTGAGTTGCACATGAACAGTTGTTACCATACAGTTTGAGCAGATGAAAGTGTTGTATGAAATTGGGCACCAAAAGTGATGAGAGAAATGTAAACATGTAATGTTTGGTAAACAAAAATATATGTATAACCAATTTGTTAAAAATTTTATGCACTTACCCAAATGTGTTGCTGTATGGAATAAAATTATTACAGGGAAAAAGAATCATGTCTTTAAGAACCAGCAATTAAGGAACTGTAGCAGTAGAATTTTCAGATTTTTAGAAATAAACAGGCCATGATCTGTAGGGGTTTTCTAAGGCGACTTTAAAATTCCAGAGTTTTTAAAGATAAAGGCAATTTTTCAGTTTTCAAAAAATTTTCTTCTGTACGTAGCATGAAGTAGCCAGAAGCCACCATACTTGGTGCATACTATCTTTAGGAGAAGGACCTTCAATTTTGTGACACAGTATGAAGACATTTGCAAACAGAATAGAACAAGATAAGCCTACTCTGAGTAAATAATTTCAATGTAGCTGTCAAGGAGAATTATATGATAAATTGATAAATCCAACTAGTTGGAAAGGTTTAATGAAGTGGAGGTAGTTCAACCTTCTGTGTCACCACTTTTTGGCCATGCACATGTGATAAAAGGCAATTAAAATTGCCCACACAAATGGAATTTCGTGTAACTCGATATTTCAGCAGGTTGGAAGGTTTTAGTTTCTTTTTCTCATATTTTTATCTTGATGTTTATGAGAGGTAATTGGTGAACTGAAATGTTCTCTCCTGTCGGTCCCCATATAACCTATAATGTGTTGGAGGGATGTTAACCCAATTCAACTCAGTTCCAACCAAAGAGCATTGGATCATTCCAACCAAGCTTTGTGGGAATGAATGGTCCTTTGATTATTTTTTAGGGTTCCCATGCATCTGGGAAAAGTCAGAAATGTATCATTTTTGTCGCACCTGCGTTAGCGTGCCGTAATCTGTCTGTTTGTCCATTTCTCAACAATTTACAGTGGGTGTCTTGTGAGCACAACTCCTCCTACAGTTTTTGGCCAATCATTTTGAAACTTCACAGATGTTTTGGCCATGGTCTGTAGATGTGCATATTGTTTGCTCATAATCCTCAGATATACTTTTCAACTTTTTCCGCTTTTTTGACTTAGTCATTTTTTACCTAAAACCCTTTTTCTAAAAGTGTTAGCCAGTGGGTGTCTTGTGAATGCAACTTCTCTTGCTTTTTTTGCCAATCGTTTTGAAACTTCACAGATGACTAGGGCGGGTTCTTAAGATGTGCATATGGTTTGCACACAAGTCTCGGATTTTTTTTTTCAATTTTTTCTGCTTTATTAACTTAATAATTTTTTACATAAAACCCTTATAGTCAATGGGTGTCTCGTGAGCGCAACTCCTCCTGCAGTTTTAGGCCAATAGTTTTGAAACTTCACAGAGGATTAGGTAATAGTCTGAAGATGTGCATATTGTTTGCACATAAATCTCAGATTTATTTCAGCAGAGTTAGAGGCCCTTGATTTATGCCCAAAATTGGTTTCTGCTTAATATCTTGTGAAAGAATTGATGGATTAGGATCACATTTTGCATACATATTTTTGTTAGCAATACCTAGCTTGGGATTGTCACATGACATTTTTCGACAACTTTCAGCAGAAATCCTGGCCTTGATTAATTGGCAAAAATGATATCTTGTGAAATAATGGACAGGTAAGGTTTAAATCAAATTTTGCAAGCCTGTTGCTGTTGGCAATATATGGCTTAGGATAATAAAAGGCATATTTCATATAGTTTCAGCAGAGTTTGGGACCTTGTTTCAAGCCCAAAAATGGTGTCCGCCCAATACCTTGTGAAGAATTGATGGATTTGGATCATATTTTGCATACATACTAACTTTCCCCTGTAAAATTGAGTGACACTGGCTATCAGTTACCCATTCTTTTTCTAAAATACCATCTCCCTGATAGAGACATTCCAAAGTTTCTACTTTGTCCATTTTCTTACTAACTAACCCATCAATAGATTTTTTTTTTCAATGCAAATAGGAACTTGTGTGACTTAATCCCCGCAGGTGCGACACTGCTTTCCGTGGATTTCTTGTTTTTAAAGGACAGGTAATTGCAATTTGAAGCAAATGTCAGGGAATTATAAAAATCAGGGTTAACACTGCAAAGTGTTAGTTTCATCTGTAAGCATAACCTGAACAAGCAGATGAGATAATTTTTCATTCTTAGTATGTCAGTTAATTTTAAAATTTCAGCTGTGGAATTTGTTGTCTGAAAAATGTGGGAACCTTAATTGTTACTTAATCATTTATGTACATGTTGTTCATACGGTTATTACTTACCGTCAGTGAAATAGTTGCTTGAGTTAAAAACCAAAGTTAGCTATTGTTTGACATTTGTTTTCAGATGTTTTGTAGTTGTTGTAGGAGTTTTGAATTTGGTAAAGCTTTAAACCGAGTTGTACGACACTACATTGAAAGACAGTTGGTTGAATAACGTTTTTGACAAAATGACTATTGGTCGATGCATACAAAATGGTGACAGGAGTCTTGATCTAATCATTAGGTAGTTAGAAAAATTTGACCATTCTCACTTCTTAATTGAAAGTAAAAACTTTTTCGTTTTGTTTGAAATTAAAATAAAAGGAAAATGAAGCTACAACTTCAGGGTCCTAAAAAAATCTGTTTCCCTGATATCTCTGTTCTGTATTAGTTATTGATTCGTATCTACCTGTCCTGAACTGAGTGAATCAAAGTCACAATAAGTGAATAGTGGATGAAAGGAGCTCAGTTCTATTTATGAATATTGACAATACCATGAACAATGTAAACAGTGCAATGATATTTCAATTATAGTAATCACAGCTTACATTTTAACCCTCTTGCTTTAATTACAGAAGACACTAGGCAACAGAGTCTCATTTATTCGCAAGATCATTTTGTTTGTTTGATTTGAGGTTTAACATCCCGTCAGCACTGTAAAGGTCATTTTGGAGATGTTGCTTCCAATTTTGTGGGACTTTTACCCGGCATTGAGATGAAATGACATCTGCAGCCCATCTATTTCTTCAAGCCCCGGTGGGCGGGGGCGGCTCCCAAGATCATAACTAATGCAACAGTTTTAGATGATTTGTTGCACCTTTTTAGAAATTGTCCATTAAGTGGACATTTGACAAAGTGGACATTCGGTGAAGACGGATCAATTAAAAGAGCTGTTGACCATCTGTCTTTCAACAAAAAGATGTGCACCTTTTTGCTGGAAAAAAAGATCCTTAATTATGCCCCCAACTTTAAAAAAGTTGGGGGGCATATTGCTTCTGGCTTGTCCGTCCGTTCGTACGTCACGCTTTCTTGTGCATAGCATATCTTTAGAACCGTGTATGCTAGTGTTTTGAAATTTCATATATGGGTTCCTCATGAAAAAATAGTTGACCCGTATTTTTTTTCTTGTCCAAATTATCTCCCCTTCTTGAATTATTTCCCCTTTAATTAAATAACATAGAATTCTCGTTAGCAAGATATCTCAAAAAGTATTTGAGCTACAGCCTTGATATTTGGTATAGTGATTGGGACTAAGGAGGAGATTACCTGATTAAATTTTCAACCAATTCTATAAAATTTTGTTAGAGTTATGGCCCTTTGTAATTTTTTGCCACTCAATTGTGTTGCTTTCTGGTGCATAGCATATCTTTAGAACCGTGTATGCTAGTGTTTTGAAATTTCATATATGGGTTCCTCATGAAAAAATAGTTGACCCGTATTTTTTTTCTTGTCCAAATTATCTCCCCTTCTTGAATTATTTCCCCTTTAATTAAATAACATAGAATTCTCGTTAGCAAGATATCTCAAAAAGTATTTGAGCTACAGCCTTGATATTTGGTATAGTGATTGGGACTAAGGAGGAGATTACCTGATTAAATTTTCAACCAATTCTATAAAATTTTGTTAGAGTTATGGCCCTTTGTAATTTTTTGCCACTCAATTGTGTTGCTTTCTGGTGCATAGCATATCTTTAGAACCGTGTATGCTAGTGTTTTGAAATTTCATATATGGGTTCCTCATGAAAAAATAGTTGACCCGTATTTTTTTTCTTGTCCAAATTATCTCCCCTTCTTGAATTATTTCCCCTTTAATTAAATAACATAGAATTCTCGTTAGCAAGATATCTCAAAAAGTATTTGAGCTACAGCCTTGATATTTGGTATAGTGATTGGGACTAAGGAGGAGATTACCTGATTAAATTTTCAACCAATTCGATAAAATTTTGTTAGAGTTATGGCCCTTTGTAATTTTTTGCTACTCAATTGTGTTGCTTTCTGGTGCATAGCATATCTTCAGAACCGTGTATGCTAGTGTTTTGAAATTTCATATATGAGTTCCTCATGAAAAAATAGTTGACCCGTATTTTTTTTCTTGTCCAAATTATCTCCCCTTCTTGAATTATTTCCCCTTTAATTAAAAAACATAGAATTCTCGTTAAGAGTTTCATTGATGATACTTGGTACATGCTTGGAACTAGGAGTGAAATTTTTATGCAGGCATCCATGTTTGACCTTGACCTAGATTTCATGGTTTGGTGACTTTGCGCCTCCACAGGCGCGACATAGCCTTCGGGGGAATTCTTGTTGTATGTTTTTGAGTCTTTAACAATATTTGTTGAATATTTTGCCATCTAAGGACAAGCAAAGGTTGGGGGCATTGTGTTTTACAAACACCATTTCTAGTTAGCAACTGACTTTGCTAGAACAGTTAACCATTTGACCACAAATGAGCTTGTTAAGCTAATGATGCTTTGAACAACTGGACTGTGAAGTTTTATCTAGCAGTATCCACATCTGCCTGTGACCTTGAAGTCAATCACAGATTTTGAAGTACACATGAACTTCAATGACTTGAACAACTTCGTGACTATGAAAATTTGTTTGTGGTAGTTAGTGCCACTAAGGGCTGATTATGATACCATATCCGGAGGCGTATTGGGGATGATATTTCTTGATTACATAAAAAAGACATGCTGTGTGTATTCATTATAATAATGACTACAAACAACTTGCCTCATTGAGGAAATTTTGATGAATACATACAACATACATTTTCATGATAAAAATCAAACATCCTTAACCCATTGCATGCAGTGAAACCCCTAAAAGCGTACCTTGGCAAACAGTGCAGACCCAGATCAGACCCGCAGAATGCGGCATCTGATTAGGGCTTGCACTATTTGCTAACAGAATTTTCATCAAAAATAGAATAAAAAGAATAAAATAGGCCTGACATCCCTTATATGACTAATGGACTTGTCCAACATAATAGCAATGAAAGAGTCCACTAGTATACAATGGGTTAAATGATCCAAAATATATGGATACCTGAAGCTATGGAAATAATTTTTAGGGACTCAAGAGCAAGTTGGAATTAACCCTTTTTGTACCAAATGAAATCTTCCTCCTTATATATATCATGAGCCCATTTAAAAATTCAGGGGTGTCACGTTGTGATTTCTTCAAAATTGATTAGGAAAATGGCTGAACTTTTTGCAACAGTGTAGGCCCTGATCAGACGCTGCATTCTGATCTGGGCCTGCACTGTTTGCCAGGGTACCCATTTTGAGGATTCTGGTACTAAATGGGTTAACCATGGTAAAGAGCCATCGGTGTTCATGCCGTTGAAGTTTCACTGTATTGTGTTTGAGAAACATGTGAGCTACCATGTCAGTTGACAGCTCTTGTTGACGTCTCATAGCAACTACCTCTCTGAACATTGTTCTGCATTTTCATACATTGTAAGCAGTCTTTATTTGTTATAATCTGTGGTGACACCTAGAGAAGTTTGTGAGCATAGCCAGACAAACATGAGAAATGGTTTATTAACCCACATATGACAAGGGAATAATCTTCCACCTTGCGCGTTTCGAGTAGTCCATTTCCAATTATAGGGGTGTCAGGTTTGTTTTTGTTTGTGGCAAATTTTACAAAAATGAATGTTCTTTAAGCAAACGGTGTAGACCCAGATCTGACTGATCTGGGTATGCACAGTTTGCCAATGTCCCAGAAAAGAGTCACTTGGCATATATGGGTTAAATTTTACCACTCTCTGGGCTAATTTAGCAGACAACAAATTGTTTGTATTTTTTTCGTATTTTCCCCAAAAAACAGGATTTGACATTTCATGCAATATGTCTCTTGATAGGAGACAATTTGCATAAAATGTCGAATCCTGTTCCTGTTCAACATTTCATGCAAATAATTGCATAAAATGTCCAATCCTGTTTTCTGGGAAAAATAAGAAAAAATATTTTTAAATGTCTGTTGAAAAAAACAAAACAAAAAACAACTACCCAGCCGGCAGAGTGTCCAGTGGAATTGAATGAATCTGGCATATTTTTCCTTAAGGAAGACACATTTTGGGACTGGAATCAGAATCCCTCCATAGATGTTGGCTCTTAAAGAACAAAATCTCTAAAGGGTGTCTACTCTTAAAGGTTTTTTCAACCAATCTGGTTCGGGTTGATGCATGTCAAGTTGATCTAGATCAGATTGCATTGGCACTAGATCCAAAATGTGACAGTCTGATCCAGATCTGAAGGTCCCCCCCCCCTCCACCCATTTGGGCTTGGACAAATAGATTGGGCTTCATGTTGCTTCCATGCAGAGCTGAAATCAACTGCACATGAGAACTGGTAAACTGTTTTGAGGGTCTAAGCCTGCCAAGGCAGAGCAGTGTGAGTTGGACCATCCATCCATATAAACCCTATTGCTTCCATTGGGCAGCTGGGCTTGGGATGTCATTTCATCTCAGTTTGAAGCACTGTCTCCAAAACGACCTTTTTAGTGTTGATGGGGATGTTAAACCAAATTTGATCTGAATCAATCAGTTGTGAATGCAGCACTCAATATTTGGAGACACCTGCCAGTTTAGAAGGAAGACAAAGTTCTGATTCATGTTCACTTTGCAATAAATTAAGCTCTTCTGAAAATAGTGTCTTCTCTTAACTGTTGGAAAACCCTAAAGGGGTACCTTGACAAACAGTGCAGGCCCAGGTCCCACAATCTATATTTTAGAATAGAAATAGGAAAAATAAGGTTTACCCCTGTAAACCAGTTTTACTATATAAACATGGTGTTCAAGGGGCTATGACTTATACAGGCACCTTTAAGGGTAGGCCTGACCCCCCTATATGACAAATGGACCAGTCCAACATATAGCACTGGAAGAATCCTTAAAGGAAAGAATTTAATTTAACCCTTATCCAGCTGAACATGACAACCCCTACCTTTTCAAACAGTGTAGATCCAGATCAGATGGCATGTTTGTCATGCAGTTTGTGAAATGAACCAGCAATTTTGATTGGTTGGTTTTCATGTGACCTGTATCGTCTACCCATTGGTCTGATAGGTCATGTGACATCAGCGACCAATCAGGACTCTACACTAGGGAGGTCACTGGAAAAGGGACATGCCGGTGGCATTTCTGGCTAGATTTTTTTTTGTCAGACTGACCCAGGCCTGCGTCTGGTGAAAAGGCTTAAATTGTAGTGATGGGTAGGTATATTATTAATTAAAATTAATTTTACATTAGAAATATCATGTTGCTAATCTAATTGATTCAGCAGGATAAGGATTAATAAAGGGTGGAAAATACTGTGAAATTCTCCTATAAAAACCACCTAAAATTAAAACAAATTATGCTTTTAAAAGCATATTTGAATGTTTTCAACTACATTTTCTTTTTGTTTTCTACATCCAATGTACTCTAATGGAAGACCACCATTGGGACTGTTCAAAGTGGTCTTAAAGACCACTTTTGAACAGTCCCAAAGGTGGTCTTAATATAGGAATTTTACTGTAGTTTTATTCAGGTTTATTCCTTCTCCTTACTTGAATCTGTTAGAACGAAATTGAAGGTAATCGTTATTATATACATGTTTTAGCTCACCTGTCACATAGTGACAAGGTGAGCTTTTGTGATCACATTTTGTCCGTCGTGTGTGCATGCGTCCGTACATGTGCCCGTTAACAATTTCAAATAAGTATATCTCTAATACCCCATGACCAATCTTGATCAAATTCCATGTGAAACATAATCAGGTAGGGGGAAAGGTTTTTGGGCTGATCAGATTGGAATTCTGGTTGCCATGGCAACATATAGCTCCCATAGACTTAGAGAAGAAGATACTTTAAATTTTTCCCATTATGACACCACAGGGCCTAGAGCTTAGATAATTAACTTGTAACAATGGCAAGTGGTCAAGTACATAATTCCTGCCAGTCATGCCCCTGGGGTCCAAAGGGGCCACGCCTTTACAGTCAACACTGTAAAGGTCATTTTGGAGACGTTGCTTCCAATTTTGTGGGACTTTTACCCGACATTGAGATGAAATGACATCTCAAGCCCTGTCGCCCAATGAAACCAATAGGGTTTATAAGCATGGACGGTCTGCCTCGCACCGCGGTTCCTGGACAGGCTTAGATCCTCTAAACGGTTTACCAGTACTAGTGTGCGGACCAGAATCAGCTCTGCGTGGAAGCATCATGCAGCTCATATATTTCTGCAAGCCCCTATGGGCGGGGGCGTTCTGAAACCACAGGGCTCAGAACTTAGATATTAAGCCTGTAGCAACGGCAAGTGGTTACCTACATAAATCCTGCCAATCATGCCCCTGGGGTTCAAATGGGCCACACCCCGGAGCCCCTTAGCTTCCATAGACTCATAATGGAAAAAAGCTTCAAAAATCTTCTTCTTTGAAACCACAGGGCCCAGAGCTTAGATATTTAGCATGTAGCAACGGCAAGTGGTCACCTACATAAATCCTGCCAATCATGCCGCTGGGGTCCAAATGGGCCACACCCCGGAGCCCCTTAGCTCCCATAGACTCATAATGGAAAAAAGCTTAAAAAATCTTCTCGGAAACCACAGGGCCCAGAACTTAGATATTTAGCATGTAGCAACGGCAAGTGGTCACCTACATAAATCCTACCAATCATGCCCTTGGGTCCAAATAGGCCACGCCCCGGGGCCCCTAAGCTCCCATAGACTCGTAATGGAAAAAAAGTTTAAACAATCTCTTCTTCTTCGAAACTGTGAAGCACAGAGCTTAGGTATTTTGTATCTAGCAATATAAAATAGTCACCTACATAAGTCCTGCTAACCCTGCCCCTGGGATCCAAATGGGCCACACCCCTGCCCCTTAGCTCCTTTAGACTTATAATGGAAAAAAAGCTTCAAAAATCTTCTCCGAAGCCGTAAGGCCCAGAGCTTATATATTTAGTGTAGCAATGTCAAGTGTCCTACACTAATGATTTTCCGGTAGACAGGCATACCTGCCAACTTTCACCCATTAGGAGTGAGTTTCACGATTTTTCCATGCATTTTGACCTCACGATCGTGTTGCCAAAATAAGGCAAAAATCACGATTTTTCCACCTCCTCACGCTTGGTATTTTTATCAGCCATATTGTTTGTGGAGAGTCATTTGGAATATCTTGGATTTCTTCACTATCTATTTTGGAGATGGAAAAACCCTGAGTATATTTTTAGCTGTATTGACTATTTTTTAACCCAATGATAGATTACTCTTTCCCACAAACAAATGCAAGTTGCCAACAGTTTTCTCTCTGTATGAGCATGAACAGGGATGCCCTTTGCTGATCTTTTCATGTAAGTATGTTTGAACAATTATCTAATCTCTCCCAGATGTAATGAAAGTAAATATTTATCATTGAGCAATGTCACGTATTTTCGTGACAACGAAAATCGTAGTTTTTATCTCTCAAACTAAGAATTGTATTATTATTTGGTAACGAGTGTTCTAACACTTCAGAAACAATTGTTTTGCAAAATAAAAGGCTGTTACAGTCAGACATTAAGCACTCCTTGCATTTGCATGAAAACTGTTACTGAGTAAAAGAACCTAATTTTAGACAGACAATCTTTAGTTATTGCAAATACTGTTAATTATTGAAGCTTAAGTATTATACCAGTGATTTATTGGATAATACATAAAATGTAAACATGCAATTTTTCTGATTGTACTCGTGGACTGGAGTGTGTCTACTAGTTTGAAAAAAAATCTCCCCCATGGAAATTTTGGGGAAAATATTCTATCTATCTATCTTCCTATACTGAGTCGGTCATCAGCTCTATGCTCCGCGCTCTATTCCATTGAAAAATGCCGTGACACGCAGAATTTCCCCCATGAAAAATTTGAAAAGTTGGCAGGTTTCATCAAGTGGTCTCCTACACTAATGATTTTCCGGTAAACAGGTGAGCGATATAGGGCCATTGGGCCCTCTTGTTTGTTTTTTATTTGCTCAAGTTTTGCTATTTGTTGTTACACATAAATCTGTTGGATATATACATGTAGTATAGTGATTTAATTAATACTTTTTCATCTTGAAATAAATGCCAGTCAATAGTTAAACTATATATATATACGGACAATGTTGAAAGAGTTTTTGTTGTTATTGCTATCCACTTTTTTTCCGTCACGAAAACGAGGCTATATAATTCAGACCCCCTTTGAACCCCAGGTTTATATTGTAAAACTGGGTTTCACAGGGGTAAACCTTATTTTTCCTTTTTCTGCTCTAAAATATAGATTATTGGTTTTAGTTAGAACCGCCTTGATGAGGCGGTTCTAACGTGTTCCCACAATCTATATTTTGCGCAGAAGTAAGAAAAATATTACAATATTTTCATCTTAAAAGTTCTTTTTTTTTCTTGCGAGGTAAAATTTACAATGTACAGGACTTAATATGACCTTAAAATCGTTGACTTGGCCATTAAACTGAAAAAAAACTTTTGAAGCGCCAAGCACAGCATTGTATTTTTTCAGGGTAAATTGACATTTTATGTGAATACGGTTCAATAATATTTCCCGTCTCATTTTCTTCCAAAAATAAGAAAAAATGGTACTGTCAGGTTTAACCCATTTTGTACCGGAAACCCCATAATGGGTACCCTTGCAAACAGGGCAGGCCCAGATCAGATGCCGCAGAACGTGGTGTCTGATCAGGGCCTCCACTGTTTGCTAAAGCCAGCCATTTTCCAAGTAAATTTTGAAGAAAACACAACCCGACATACCTAAATTTTGAAGTGGACACTTCCTATATATAAAGAGGAACAAAAAGGGTTAACTAGCAGTCAACGCTAACATCAGCACCTTTGAGAATGCATTCTTCACCCTCAGAATGCTGATAATTTTAATCTGCCACACTCACTACTGAATACAACATATCAGATTACTTGATGCAAATTATTGCAACAAATTCATAAACTGAATGGCAAACAATGTACTTCCTGATCAGATGGCCATCTGATCTGGCTCTACATTGTTTGAAAGACATATTCAGACTCAGCAGGACAAGGGTTGACCCTCGCCATGCTGAATATGCTACACTTCTCCCCAATATTTCAGCCGATTGTGTTGCATGATTTCAGTTTTTACTTTGAATTCAGAAGCAGAAAACAGTACAGATCCTGATCAGCTGGCTTCTGGTAAGCCAGCTGATCTGGATCTATACTATTTAAAAAAAAAACAATTTATCAGGATTCAGTTATTTGAGTTTTCTGTGTAATCAAAGTAGAATAATATTAATTGAACCTTTTCTTAAGTTGTGGTGAACAGGAACTTATTATACTCAGATTCAATGAAAACACACCACTTTTAGAACTTTGATTTCTTTAAGGTAAAAATGACTAACTTTTTCATTTGATAAATACGGTATGGTTTGACACATGTACTGCTTGATTTTCACGATGTGCATGCAAAAATTGCAAAATTTTCGTAATCACGATATTTTTGGTGCTTTTTTTACTGTCATTATAAGGTCCGTATTCTTTACGTTAATAAGGCAGCAAAACATGACCCATATTCAAATCTGATCGAGATATAATCCAGACAACATTCTGGTATAGTTGCATGAAGATTGAGTGAGTGAGTGTTTGAGTGTTATGTCCCACCAACAGCTAAGGTCATACGGAGATGGGACCTCTGTTTAAAGACTCAACCAAAAGTTTGAAGAAGCCCGGTATCAATCCTGCGATCCCTGGTTTACACGACGAGTAGTGTAACCAATACACCATGAAGGCTTCTACACATGACGATTGAAGCAAAACTGTGGCCTCTAGGGGACACATAAGGTTTTAACAAAATTTGACCTAGTGACCTACTTTTTGATTGGACATGACCTATATTTGAACTTTTCTGAGATATTATCTAAACAAATATTCTGGTAAAGTTTCATAAAGATTGGATCAAAACTGTGCTCTCTAGAATGCACACAAGCAAAGACTGACAGACGGGATGGACATCATAGTGTCCCAAAAGCTCACCTTGAGCACTTTGTGCTCAGCTGAGCAAACAACAAACATAAAACAAAATGCATTGTCCTGTGCTGACATTAACCTTGTATTGCTGAGCCAAGCTATGCTCTACTTTTGCATATAAATCCATATCAGATAGCTTCAGAGAAGCCATCTGATAAAGATCAACAGCTTGCAAGTTTGACTGAACACATTATATCAAGTAATTTGATTGGTTCTGGCAAAATATATTTATTCAGCAGGACAGTGGTAAAAAAACAGAGTAAAGATCAGGGTCAGAGTTCCAATGAATTGCTGAAGGTTTGACTAAAGCCTTTCAAAAATTCTTACAGCATGAAAGCCATAACAAAGGAATAGCTGAAAAAATTTCTACCTCTGGTTGGATTCAAACCCAAGCCATTCGGGTGACAATCCAAGACTGTAACTACTGAGCCAAAGAGTCAAATCTTTGACGCAGTCGGTGAATGGTTTGTTATGCATATTCTGCCAAGGTAGATATAAAGGGGCAGCCCGCGGTCCATCAGGGGTTGGAGAAAAAGACTTTTTGTTTGAGTTAAGGTTTTACATCCCCATTAACACTTTTAGGAAATTTTGTTGATGTTGCTTCCAATTTTGTGGGACTTTTACCCAAAACTGAGATGAAATGACATCTGAAGCATAGGGCCCAAACAAAAGGTTTATATGCCGGGTCGGTCCAACTTGCACCACTTTGCCTGGACAGGCTTAGACGCTCTAGTTTAGCGGTTTAACAGTACTCATGTGCAGTCAGTGGAGGCACCATGCAGCCCTATCTATTTCTCCAAGTCTGATGGGCAGGTGCCTTAGAGAAAAATAGATTTGGCTCCATGGTACTTCCCTGCAGAGCTGAAACAGACTGATCTTGAGTACTGCTGAACCGCTAAGAAGGGTCACCAAGCTGGCGTCCACCTGGTGGTGGAATGAGCATGTTAATAGGTCATTGCAGCCAAGCGGCAAGCCTTTAAGGCATGGAAGACTGGTAAGGGCACTTGAGCATCATACTTTGTGGCCAAACGCATAGCCAGACGTGCAGTGCACCATGCTGGCCAAGAAGCTGAGGAGATCTACAAGAATATTTACCCTAAGTCGTCAGTATACCGCCTTGCTAACCAGATGAGAAGCGAGAATGCCGATGTTGTAGGTGACAAACCAGTAAAAATGATGCAGGGGAGATGTCATTGAGTGAAGACTCAATACAGAGGGCCTGGTTAGAACACTACCAAAGGCTACTCAATGTTGAGTTTGACTGGGACCCAGACCACCTGTGATGAACCACGAGTGGAAGGGCTGCCCATCCCAATCACTATTGATATGGATAAGAAGGCTATATCTCCGATGAAGACTGGCAAAGCACTGGGCCCTTCTGGCATAGTGGTGATGATAAGAGCTGCAGGTGATGTTGGTGCCTCGATGATCCGGAACCTTGCAGCTAAAATCATCCGTGATGGAAAGGTACCCTCTGACTGGGAACAGAGTTTCATTGTCTGTCTCTACAAGGGCAAGGGCGATGCATTGGAACGGGGCAACTAACGTGGTCTCAAGCTGACAGAACAGATGTAAGTCCTGGAGAGGATTGTGGATGGCCTCATTAGGCAGTTGGTGTCCATTGACGTTTCCCAGTTTGGCTTTGTCCCAGAAACAGGCACAACAGGCGCAATTTTTGTGTACGGCAGGTGCAAGAGAAGTATCTGGCGGCCAACAGGAGACTCTAATGGCTTTTGTAGACCTGAAGAAGGCATTTGATCGAGTGCCTCAGAAAATCATCTGGTGGGCACTAAAAATACTTGGGAGTGGACAAGTGGATTGTGCAACTGGTCCAAGGGATGTATGCTAATGCTCGGAGCCGTGTCCATGTTGGTGATGGTTACAGTGAAGAATTCGAAGCGATGGTGGGTGTTCATCAAGGCTTTGTTCTCACCCCAATGCTTTTCACCATTGTGCTTGAAGCCTTGTCATGCGAGCTCCACTCTGGAGTCCCCTTGGAGGGCCTGTATGCTGATGACCTTGTCATCATAGCTGAAACCCTTGAGGAATGTGTCAGGAGGCTCTTAACTTGGAAAGACGCAATGGAGGCGAAAGGGCTGAGAGTGAAAACAGGAAAGACACAGATCATGATCTGTGGTACAGATCTGGACCTCCTGCAAAGTACAGGCCAGTATCCATGCGCTGTATGGCGCATTGAATTGGGCAGCAACAGTATCTTTTGTAATGGCTGCAAGCTCTGGGTGCACAAGAAATGCAGTGGGCTCAAGCGCTTGATAGAGGACCCTGATCAACGGAAGGTTAGGTGTTTTTTCTCCGGGTACCCCGGTTTTCGCCCACCTCTGATTAACGGTCGGCTCGATATGAGTGAAATAATCTTGAAAGGGCCGTAAAACCAAAACCAAATAAAAAGAGGACCCTGATTACAGGTGTACACGGCCCCTTGGATGGCAGAACACAGAGGGAAGTCCCAAGTAGAAGTAAAACAAAGATCAGGAATTGATACAATTAACCTACTCCACCCATAAAAGAAACCAAAGGGAAAGAAATACAAACATTAAGCGACCAGACCATAATGGAAACCTAAACAAAGGAAGGCCATAAGGACAGTTACTTTCCCACAAAATGGCCATATGGCCATCCAAAACCAAAAGACACAAGTGATACACACAGTAAGTAACAAACAACAACATAAATAAATCGCCACAGAAGAGCCGCCTTGGAACGGTCAGTGGAAGATTTCCACTGGGGGGCTTAAATCGATTTTACGTGGCCACAATCCTCGCCCTTACTTCCGTCGCGATTTAGACAAATAATTTGTTCAGTCCGCATGAAGGCCTCCTAACTCATCATTGCAACATCTCCGTGAACACAAAAATCCAAGTCGGATCCGACAAGCTGGAGGTTGTAGCTTCCTTTTGCTACCAAGGTGATATGCTCTCAGCAGCGGGTGGTTGCGACCTTCCAACCACATCACGTGTGAAAACAGCCTGCAAGAAATTCAAGGAGTTGCTACCAGTTCTCTCTTCCCGCCATATCTCGTTCAAGACACGTGGCCGTGTGTACAGCTCTTGTGCGCGGAGCGCAATGCTCCATGCCAGTGAGACATGACCATTGACAAAGCCTAACCTTCAACGTCATTCGGAATGACAGGGCAATGATCAGACAGAACTGCAATGTCAAGCCACAGGACGCTGTCACCATCAGGTCCAGTGAGTTACTTTAGCATATTGGCATTGAGTAACTGGACCTCATCCTGAAAGAGAGAAGACTCCTCTGGTATGGACATGTGGAACACTCAACAGTGCAGTCAAGACTGCCTGTGACATACAGGTATATATAGGTGGAAAGCGGGGACCTAGAAAGCCCATGATGACCTGTTTTTTTTTTTGTTTGTTTGATTTTAGGTTTAACGTCCCCGTCAACACTGTAAAGGTCATTTTGGAGACGTTGCTTCCAATTTTGTGGGACAGAGAATGGAAGCTCACTGCTATTGGTCCTCATGATAGACAAGCCTGGAGATCTGGTGTAAGATCTGCGGTGCGTGCAGCAAGCCAGCTACCTGGAAGGGGGCCACTTATGTGGACATTGCCCTTGTTCCCGCACGTTAATCAAAAATCCGTTGATGATGATGAAGACTGTCCAGAACAAAATGTGTTTGTGAAACACTGATGCCCCCGGAGAGCGCATGATAAATATGAAAGCAGTATCACTAAGCAATCGAAAGGTATGGCCAATGCTCGTCTTAAAAATGTAGTTCAAGGTCACAAGGTCAAAATTTATGGGATCGTTGGAAAGGTCATGTGACACAGAATACACACGTGAAATATGAAAGCCCTAACACTTAACAATCGAAGGTTATGGCCAATGTTAAAGTTTTTAAAATGTAGGTCAAATATCAAGGTCACGAGGTCAAAAATTATGGTACCACTAAAAAGGCCTTGTGACCAGGAATGCACATGTGAAATATGAAAGCCATTCCACTTACCAATCGAAAGTTATGAAATAAAAGTTTTTAAAAAGTAGGTCAAATATCAAGGTCAAGGCCACGAGGTCAAACATTATGGTACCAATAGAAAGGTCTTGTGAAAAAGAATACACATGTGAAATATGAAAGCCCTATCACTTACCAATAGAAAGTCATGGACAATGTTAAAGTTTTTAAAAAAGTAGGTCAAAGGTCAAGGTCACGAGATAAAAATTGATGGTACCACTAAAAAGGTATTGTGACAAGGAATGCACATGTGAAATATGAAAGCCTTACCTCTTCCCACTCGAAAGTTATGGCAAATGTTAAAGCTTTTAAAAAGTAGGTAGGTTTAATGTCAAGGTCAAGGTGACGAGGTCAAAAATTATGGTACCACTAGAAAGGTCTTATGACAAGCAATGCACATGTGAAATATGAAAGCCCTATATAGCGATCACATATAAATAGAAAATTATGGCCAATGTTAAACTTTTAAAAAACAAGGAGTTTTAGCGCACTTTTTCTTAGAAAATAAAGGGCCATAACTCCGTCGTAAATGATAGGACCAAAGTAAAAATTGTGTTCTTCACAAGAAATGCATGTGCAAAGTTTCAACTCAGTTGGTGAAGAAATGTGGAAGAAGTTCGCATCACAAGGTTTTTAGCGCATTTTTTAGAAAATAAATGGCCGTAACTCCGACGTAAATGATAGGACCAATGTGAAAATTGAGTGAGGCTCAATCGGTGAAGACATGTGGAAGAAGTTCGCATCACAAGTTTTTTAGCGCATTTTTTTAAATAAAGGGCCGTAACTCCGACGTAAATGATAGGACCAATGTGAAAATTGTGTTAGGCACCCCTGCACCTCACAAGGAATGCATGCGCAAAGTTTCAGCTCATCGGTGAAGAAATGAGGAAGTACATGTAGTTTGCATCACAAAAGGGTGGGGACTAACACACAAACCCACAAACAAACGGACAGTGCAAAAACTATTTGCCCTCCTACGGGGGCATAAAAAGTGGTGTGAGTCGGACCATTCCTGAAACCCTAGCGTTTATTTTGGCAGTAAGGCTCGAGATGCCATTTCATCTCGATGTCGGATTAAAAATCGGAAGCAACATCTATAAAATGACCTACGGGTAAATATGTAGTGTTGATAGGGTTGTAAAACCTGAACACAAACAAACATATATTGAAGATTTTGGGCACAGCAAACACATTACATGTGCAAATAAGCTAACTTTGGTTAAATTTGAAAACTTATAATAATCCCTTCAGGTCAAGGTACCCAAAACCTAAGTTCTAATTGTTCCTAAGTAACAAACTGTGTCAGTCAAGTAACAATTAACCCAAAAGGGGCCCCAAGATACAGCCCAAACAAACTTGACTGTAAATGTACTTGTAATAATGACTCAGTGACACAGCCATTTCAGTTTAGTAAGAATCTGCCTATGTTTGATCATTATGATAACACACCCGCGCAACATAAAGTATTTTTTTCATATGTCCAAAATGTCTACTTTTCTGATGAAAATCTGTGATATCTTTTTTTTATCTATAATGCAAACATAGGTTATGGGTACTTGTTAGAACAGCCTCATTGAGGCCATTCTAACAAGTACCCACAACCTATGTCTTGGAGCAGAAATAAGAAAAAATATGTATACCCCAGTAAACCCTAGCTTTTTCTACATAAAGTGGGGTTCAGTGGTGCGTTCATTTCACGGACTTGTTAAAATGATGTTCCGGGCTTCTCCAGACTTTCGGATGAGTCTTTAAAGCGAGGTCCCCTGTCTTTTTGTGGCCGCTGTTGTTAGTGGATGTAAAAAGAAATAACTGCCTACAGGTTCTTATGAAACTGCCCAAGGGGCTATACCAGCACTACACATTTTGTCCTGTAATCCTTGAAAATGAGATCAAAGTCACCAAAAGCTGACCAACCCAAAGGCATAAGATCAGCTCTAGTCATTCTTTTGTTTGTTTGATTTGAGGTTTAACGTCCCCGTCAACACTGTAAAGGTCATTTTGGAGACGTTGCTTCCAATTTTGTGGGACTTTTACCCGACATTGAGATGAAATGACATCTCAAGCCCTGTCGCCCAATGAAACCAATAGAGTTTATAAGCATGGACGGTCCGCCTCGCACCGCGGTTCCTGGACAGGCTTAGATCTTCCAAGCGGTTTACCAGTACTAGAGTGCGGGCCAGATTCAGCTCTGCGTAGAAGCATCATGCAGCCCATATATTTCTTCAAGCCCTTATGGGCGGGGGCCGCAGCTCTAGTCATACAAATGCCACAAGTTTAAGAGATAGAGTTAAAAAAAAAAAAAAAAGATCTGGCTTATATTAGACCAGTGTCATCATGTACTGTCCTTGAAAATGAGGTCAAGGTCATCAAAAATGCACATTCAAGTATATCCATGCAAGTTCAAGGTAATTCCATGCAAGTTCAAGTATATCCATGCAAGTTCAAGGTAATTCCACCAGCCCGTATGAGAGAGATCATTCACACAAGCTTAACCCATTTTGTACTGGAAACCCCAAAACAGGTAGTTTGCAAACAATGCAGGCCCAGATCAGACGCCACAGAATGCGGCGTCTGATCAGGGCCTACACTGTTTGCAAAATGTTCAGCCAATTTCCAAATAGATTTTGAAGAGAACACAACCTGAAACCCCTAAATCTTGAAATGGAGTCCTGCTATATATGGGGAGGAAGATTCCATCTGGTACAAAATGGGTTAATCTGGATGGTATTTGACCCATCATCCTGTGCAGACCTGGAAAATGAGGTCATTGTTAACTTGATTGTTTAACTCCAAAGCAAAGGAACAAGAACAACACCGAAAAATGAAAACTAAACTTTGTAAAATAAGTAACGCAACACCTAATATATTTATGAATTAAAGTCTAACCCAGAAGATGGATATAATTTTTTTTTTTCAAACGGCACTTGAACTTAGACACAAGTAATCACAACCCATTTTGTACTGGAAACCCCGAAACGGTTAATCAGCAGACAGTGCAGGCCCAGATCAGATGCCACAGAATGCGGCGGCGTCTGGTCAGAGCCTACACTGTTTGCAAAAAGTTCAACCATTTCCCAAATCGAATTTGAAGAAAACAACCTGACACCCCTAAATTTTGAGATGTTTCTGTGCTTTTTATAAGGTGGAAGATTCCATATTGTACAAAAAGGGTTAAACTTGAAGAAGGTAGCTTACCCTTGCATTGCAGTCAACTACGCAAAGCCTTTTCAAAATTTTATAGACGTCATTCTGATTTAATTTCAAAATTCAATATAAGACTTAAATCTCTCCTGCAACAAGGTCTATCGGAACCCGAATTTTATGGTGACTTAGTATTCAAATCCAGAAAAATATATAACCGCAATGACTTCAGCACCCAATTTCGTAAAATCATTCTTCTATATAAAAAGATTGGGTACAACATAGATGTTATACGACAGACTGCATGCATGGTCGTTAACCCAATCACGGTTGACAACTTTGCTTTCCTCTTTAAATTGCACGCCGGTGGGTCAGGCCTCAGATTCTATGACGGTTCCAGTATAAAGGCTTATTGAGAATTAGAGAGATCTTATTCAAGGTAATGTTGGCAGGTGCCTGATGCTCTATTTCTGGTCGGACCCATCGGAGTCTATCTGTTGGTTTCCTTGTGCTCCAGCATTTCAGTGGTTTCTTGCTGTTGAGTCCTCACCGTTGTTTCATCTCTGTGGTTGTTTGATTATTTGTGTTCACGGAGATGTTGCACTGATGAGTTAGGAGGCCTTCATGCGGACTGAACAAATTATTTGTCTAAATCGCGACGGAAGTATGGGCGAGGACTGTGGCCACGTAATATCGATTTAACCCCCCAGCGGAATTCGTTTCCACTGACCGTTCCAAGGCGGTTCTTCTGTCGCGGTTTATTTTTGTTATGGTTTGTCTTTGGGTGTTTGTGATGCTTATATTATTTTATTGTGGGTAGCCTATTGGCCATTTTGTGGGAAAGTAACTGTCCTTTTGGCTTTCCGCTATTGATGTTTCCATTAGGTCTGTTGTTTCATGTTTGTGCTTCTTTCCCTTTGGTGTCTCTGATGGGAGCTTAGGGTTCATTGTATCGATTTCTGATCATTGCTTTCACTTCTGTTTTGCATGAATGACAAAGGGTCTCCATTAAAAAATAACACCTATTTAAAACAATGTTTTAATACCTTTAGTTAAATGTTTTCGTCTTTTAATTCTTTATAACCTTCCATTATTCCATAATGTTATTGCATAGTGATAAAAGCTGTTTATTTAAGAAATGAAATTTATTTTTCTGCAGTATGAACGCAGTGGGTCGCGTGCAAAGTAAATGAACCCCGAAGGGGTTCATGTAAACTTTGCTAGCGACCCACTGTCATTCATACTTTCATGAAAAGCAGAATTTTTTTTTTTACATATTTACATTATTTGCCCCGCATCCCTGGGCGAAAAAATGCTTGTAGGGCAACTTTTTAAAGTTGAAAAACATTTACACGCTGTTTTTCTACAACGAGCGGAGCAGCGTTGACGTCATCAACGCCCGTAGAGAACAATGGTTTAGAATGATGTCACTTAAAATCATCCGATTCGATGCGTTCATGGAAGTATGAACGCAGTTGTTTTCTATAGGTTTACATTAGACTTTACACTGGAAATGTAAATATATGCAATTGAATGCCGTCAAAAAGGTCTGTATCACCTAACATTCGTTTGTGTATGCAATGATTACAGTGTATAACTGCAATGAAAGGACTTGTTCTGAGCATACAGACAGGCTGTATAAAAAAAGGTAATTTACGAGGGCTGACTGATATGTTGAGAGTCTCATATTGAAGGAGGTATGCAGTGATGTCCTACTATTCTCTGCCTATATAAGGCTGTGTACCCAAGGACTTGTCTCATTTGGTCAGTTTATATTGACGAGGTAGCAATCTAAAGTAAACAAGACAAACAGCTTTTGCAAAATGGACAAAATCTGTGAAAGAGCAGCGATTCAATATATGCCCATGCTTTTAAGGTAAAGGTAACAGACTGGAATTTCATGTTTAAGAATTTCTAGAGCTCATAATTTCAAAACTATATGACTGAATTAGTTCATTTTTGGTATGATGATGGATATAGGTCCAGACTTTTATTCAGATGGCCGAAAGGTCAAGGTCACAGTCAAATTTTACGCTAAAGCTTTATGTTAAAGCTTTTTAAAAGCTCAGATTTCAAAAGCATGTGTTGGATTTGGTTCATGTTCAGTTTGATGATACACATGGGTCCAAAGTTTTATCAGCAGCACCCCTCCCCTATAACAACTATGACCTTAATGCTGCCTTCCTCCCCCGATAGGCCAAAGGGGCATTTAGTCCTTAGATCCAGATGAGCTATGCTGTCTGCTGACAGCTCTTGCTATACCCCTTATTTAGAAGGGATGTATTATGGTATGGTGCTCTCCACTGTCCTGTCTGTTAAACTTTTTTATTTCCGCATAACTCCTGCTACACTTCTTATCCGGTTGACATGGTTTACTGTGATTATTCAAACTTTTTCTAATATTTGTCCAGTTAACTTCAACATTCAGTGAGCTACTTAAGTTCTTTAACACATGTTTGTCACTATAGCATCTTTTTAACTGGTTTGTATAGTTAGCCCTTAGCCTGCCACAAAAATCCACAAAGCCCACATACTCGAGAATTATGACCAATCCAAGCTATAAGTGTAATAAATTACATGTATTTTAAGTTCAAAATAAGAATGGCAAGTAGTATAGATCCTGATCAGGTGGCTCCTTCAGGAGCCGAGATCTGGATCTATACTGCTTGCAAATGCAACATAAGATGAATATGGCAGGATAAGGGTTAATTGATTTTGGGTCAAAATACATTGCAATGAAAATACAATGTTAGTGAACAATGTCAGTGAACATTTGATTTATATAACCCAAATCGTGCTTAGCATGACTTCCTACCTATTTGCATACAGAATGGATCCATAGCAGATCTGATCGTGATCTATACTCTTCAAATTTTGAACGTATGAACGTAAATTTAATTGAAATCCTGGATTGGATAGATTTAATAAGTGGACGTGACATTTAAATTTAGCTTGGTAAGGGCCATGTCATATAGCGACTGAAAGGAAAGAAAATATCAGTTCACAAATCACCTCTCATTTACATGGAGATATAAATATGAGAAATAGAATTAAATTATTCCCATCTATTCCGTTTGTCATATTTTTATGTTGATGTTTGTGAGAGGTGATTGCTAACTTAAATGTTTTCTCCTGTCAGTTCCCATATAACCTATAATGTGTTGTTGGGATGTTGAACCCAATTCAGTTAAATTCCTATCTGCTGAAATACCCAGACCTGATATTCCATATTTGTAAAGTGCCCTTTTGGTTGCTGTTTACGATATGCACATGGCCATACTGTCGTAACGCTGTAAGCCCCAGTACCACACGGGGCTCCCTTTAAAGTATGTACAAGTGAAGGAGCTCAATACTTGGTTGCTCCAATGATGGGATTTTCAAATTTATAATTTAGAAATAATGTTTATTTTAGCAATTACCAGAATTTTTCTCAAAAATGAAAAAAAAAAAAAAAATACACCCCTGTGGTTAGAATGTCACCACTGTTTGGCTATATGTACGTGTTGTAAGAGATTTTAGTTCTATTTCTCCTATTTTTAAAACTTTGTAAATGAAAGGTGATTTTTGAACTGAAATGTTCTTTCCTGTCAGTCGGCATATAACCTATTTTGTGTTGGTACTACATTTAACCTGAAACAATCAACCAGTCAGTCGTAAGAGGTGACTGAAAGGGCTCAAAGCAGTTGGATGTCATGTATCTAGATATTCTAGCATGTTACAAGATTTTAGTTCCATTTCTCATATTTTTGTCTCTGTGAAGTGAGAGTTGATATGTGAACTTAAAAAATGTTCTCTTCTGTCAGTCACCATATTACCTATTATTTGTTGATGCGATGTTTAATCCCAAACAGTCAGTCAATAAGCCAGAAGTGTCAACATTAGATTTTTATTATCATTAGAAGGACTTTCAAGTTTGTACAAATGAATAAAGAAGGTCCCAAGTTTTCTGAGATAATGGCAGTGTAGGTCAAATTTCAAAATCCTTATCCTTAAGAAACAGTAATCCGGAAGTATTTGTATTTTGCAATGATTGTATGTAGGACAAGGACGTCCAAGTGTGTATTGATGAAGGGACTGTGATGATCTGGGCCCCAAAAAGATCCTGCAGGCCGGAGATGTTTATATTTGGCTTCGAGAGTCTCAAACGAAGAGCTTCGGAAGCAAAATTTCACATATTCGTGCCTCCTGTGTTTGTACAGGGTCAGATTATGGCTGACCATCAAGTTGCCTTAAAAACAGTGCTGCAGTGTTAACTACATGTATAGGAAAATACTCTCGCTTAACTGTGTTAACTCAGCTATATCAGGCCTACTTTGATCGCTTGTGTTTTGATAAACTACTGTTCCTATAGCAATTAACTGTCAGCTTGTCATTAAATCTGTATTATGAAATAACATAATTGTGTTTTCTTCCATTACCAAAGCTGGTCCTTTGGGACAGTGTGGCGACACTAAAAATCACAAAATCACTAAAAGATTACGAGTGCAAAAAAAAGTGCTAAATATGGACTTAAGTTTAAACAAGAGGGCCATGATGGCCCTAGATCGCACACCTGCTACATATTGTTTAGGAGGAGAAGTTGCTTAAACATTTTTCGCTGACCTGAGCACATAGTGCTCAGTGAGCTATTCAGATAGGCCAGTGCTCACGCGTCCGTACGTCGTACGTCCGTCGTCTGTCGACAATTGACATCTCCTAAACCACTTGGCCACCTGTTGCTTGATTTATGATGCAATAAAATATGTTTATACTTATACTTGGCCAATTTGGACCAAACTTCACAGGAATGATCCTTTGGAGGTACTTACTGAAAGCTGTTCAAAAACCTTGAATCCAAGTTGAACTCTGGTTGCCATGGCAACCAAATGGCAAAATTTTTAAAAATCTTTATAAGGCCTAGAGTTACCGAATTTGGTATGTTGGTTCATCTAGTTCCTCTCTACCAAGAGTGTTCAAATTAAAGCCCCGGGGCTCAAAATGGTCCCGTCCCGGGGCCCACTTGTTTTACATAGACTTATATAGAGAAAAGCTTCAAAAATCTACTTGTCAGAAACCAGAAGGCTCAGGTCTTTGAAAATTGGTATGTAGCTTCGACTGGACCTCTACCAAAGTTGTTCAAATTATCGCCCTGGGGCCCAAAATGCCCCCGCCCTGAGCCCATTGATTTTATATAGTTATATAAGGAAAAGCTTTAAAAATCTTTTTGGCAGGAACCTGAAGGCCCATGTCTTTGATATTTGGCATGTAGCTTCGTCTAGTGGACCTTTACCAAAGTTGTTCAAATTATAGCCTTGGAGCCCAAAATGCCCCCGCCCCGGGGCCATCGGTTTTACATAGACTAATTTGGCAAAACCTTTAAAAAGTGTTCTTGTCTGAAACCAGAAGGCCCAGGTCTTTAATATTTGGTATGTAGCTTCGTCCGGCCCCGGGACCGACTGGTTTTACTTAGACTTATATAGGGAAAACCTGTAAAAATCTTCTTGTCTGAAACCAGAATGCCCAGGTTTTTGATATTTGGCATGTAGCTTCCTCTAGTGGACCTCTACCAAAGTTGTTCAAATTATAGCCCTGGGGCCCACTGGTTTTACATAGACTAATAAAGGGAAAACCCTTTAAAAATCTTGTCTGAAATAATTGGTATGTAGCTTTGACTAGTGGACCTCTACCAAAGTTGTTCAAATTGGGCCCAAAATGACCCGCCTCGGGGCCCACTTGTTTTACTTAGAGTTATATAGGGTAAACCTTCAAAAGTCTATTTGTCAGAAACCTGAAGGCCCAGTTCTTTTATATTTGGTATGTATCTTCGTCTGGTGGACCTCTACCAAAGTTGGTATGTAGCTTCGACTTATAGACCTCTTCCAAAGTTGTTCAAATTATAGCCCTGGGACCCAAAATGGCCCCGCCCCGGGGCCACTGATTTTACATAGAGTTATATAAAGAAAAGCTTAAAAAGTCTTCTTGTCAGAAACCTGAAGGCCCAGGTCTTAGATATTTGGTATGTAGCTTCGTCGAGTGGACCTCTACCAAAGTTATTCAAATTAAAGCCCTGGAGCCCAAAATGCCCCGCCCCGGGGCCAACTGGTTTTTAATAGCTTTGTATAGGGAAAGGCTTTAAAAATATTCTTGTCTGAAACCAGAAGGCCCTTTCAACCCATTAGGATTATATCGTGCGCGGTCAGTTAACCTAACCACACCTTTCCTGGCAAGCTTAGACCTAAGCGGTTAACCAGTACTGAGAGCACATACTTTCGCCAGTAACTGACAACTGCCCTTCTTGAATTAGCGGAAGGAGGAGAATGATCATAGAAAATATTTCATAATCAATTTCCTCGAAAGTATGTGAACGAGCCGGGTTTCGAAACCGCAACCTTTGGCTTCTCAGTCAGACGCGCTACGCGGCCCGGCCCCAGAGGCGTCGTTAGCGACTGTTAGAAAATGAATAAAAATCTTTAAATATAAAACGCTTGAATATGTTCTATAAAAGGGTTATCCTTTTGAATTCTGTAATTAGGCTTTATGTGAATGTATCAGCTAGTAGATGGAGTTCCCGTTTATTAAGCATTTCCTTCCTGTCAGCGACTAAATTTATTTCTCGAAAGTGACATTTTTTTTTTAAATATATATATAAAAAAAATATTAAAAGTGAAAAATCAGTTACTCTGCTCTGGGTATCTCTGGATACCACCAGTGGAAATGTTTAGAGTCTTGTGGGTAACTTATAACGACGGTATCATCATAACTGCCCAATACACACGTGTTTAAGCGAAGACGAAAATAGGAGAACTGATGTCCGAATCTCCGGCTTGGTCTAGCTTTTGGACTTTGGATTTTATCCATGAGAGCTTTTTTTTTTTTGTCGTTTATATTTTCTTTCCTGAGTACCTAGTAAGAACAATTTCATATTTTGTTGTTAAGTTTGAACTGCTCTGACAAAACATATGTTAATGACCTGTTTGCCAATAGTGTGTATTGTCTTGTGGTGGTAATACTGGCTTGTGGGGAACTGTGTTATTCGTTCTGGGGTAGTACCCCAGAAAGAAGTACACAGTTCCCCACATGACAATGCACACAGTTTGCAAATATGGGCCGTTACGTGAATATTTGCCAAAATAAGAACACTACAAAGTACAAAACGTATTCAAAAGGATTTCCATATTTAATATTGGCCGGATGTCTCCTTGAAAGAAGCGATTTTTTTCCAGTTAGTTGAAAAACATTCATTTGTGTCTTCGTAATGTGCTAAATTTATCAAAAAAGGAAATGCAAATGATGCGTACAGTGAAATGGAAGACGACGATAATGAAAAAGCTTGAAGAACAACAAATACCTTCCTTTAAAACGAGAGACACTGGCAGTTCCCCACAAGACGGACCCATAAGGTATTGTGGAACTCACATGCCTGGTACCCCACATGAATAGTTTTGTGCGTATGTGTGTGTGTGTGTGTGTGTGTGTGTGTGTGTGTGTGTGTGTGTGTGTGTGTGTGTGTGTGTGTGTGTGTGTGTGTGTGTGTGTGTGTGTGTGTGTGTGTGTGTGTGTGTGTGTGTGTGTGTGTGTGTGTGTGTGTGTGTTTGGTATATCGTTTTTGATACTTCGTAACATTTCAGCAACGGGACATCAACGTCGGTAGCACAACATAACGACGTTTATACAACGTCATATCTACATCGGGGGTAAAGTCATGCACCGGCGTTGATTTGACGAAACACTAGTGACTCGTGCCTGCTGGGAAGCAAAGAAACTGACCAGACACGTGTTTAATAACTGCATATAATTTTGCCTCTTTTTCTATATTTATCACTTATGTTTTTACTGCCCAACTTTAAGAAAGTAAACGGCACTGATAGTCCTACATGTGCAAACTGGTAAACTTTAGATAATTTTGCAGGCTCAAGTTAAAATGCCAGTTGATTAATTGTTTCTAAAAATAAAACAGATGTGGGATCGCTGACGAATGACGTGTTTAGTGGTTTCTTGACCTCTTCGATTAGGTCATGCAAGGCGGGACTAACACTCTGCAGGTGTTGTAGTAAAAATTTCTGCTGCAAAATATCCTGGTAAAGTCGCTAGTTTAGTCATCATCATAATGAAGTTTGCACACCATGGAATGAAGTTTCGACACAAGGTAATGTTAAACTGACAGGACATAAGCATCAACGCACAACATATAAGCCTGGTGATTTGTCACAATATACCAGAGGACCCTCGTTATAACGACAGTATTTGTTCCCTATATTTGTGCCGTTATAAAGAAGTTGCCGTTATAAAGAATCCCAGTTAGGAGTATGATAAGTAATAAAAGGCCTTTTCCCCATCATTACTCTAAGAAACATTTTTTATAGATATTTGTTAGAATCGCCTCGGTGAGGCGATTCTAACAAATATCTATAAAATTTGCTTCTTGGAGTATTAGATTACAAGACTCTTTCATGACTGTGGACTCGATTTGTGCATTTCCAACTCGAGGGAAGCCCACGCCACTCGGAACCGAGGCTCAGCCTTTAGGTAAGTAGTCATTCCATTCAAATTGCCGTTATAACGAGTTTTGCTGTTATAACGAATGTCGGTATAAAGAGGGTTGACTGTACAATTGCTAACTCACAACATAAAACAATGATCGCACAGAATATAAGAAATTAAAGACATCATAAAATGACTGTTGGACATAATATAAATGTGAATTATCAAGATATAATGATGAATGGACATGATATAAAGAAAAGTGCACATCATATAAAGAAAAGTGCACATCATATAAAGAAAAGTGCACATCACATAATGAAAATACATCATCATATAAAGAAGTTATGACATCAGATAAAGGACAATGGACATCAGATAAAGAACAATAGGCATCAGATAAAGAACAGTGGACACCATGTAACGAAATTATGACCCCACGTCTTACATTTGGTCAACAAAAGACAGCTGTGGCGTTCCATAATTTTCCACATGTGAAAACACTTGTAAGATGCTAAAAAGGTTGCAAGACATAATGTAGACACACAATCCGAATTGCAAAATCATCATCAATACAATACAAATAAAATTCCTAAACTATGACCATGATTTACTCAGGACTGTTCAAAAGTGATCTTTAACCCTTATCTTGTTGTTCATGACAACCAAGTCAATAAATTACATCAAGTAATTTGATTGGTTGATAAACAGAAATAGGTGTGGCTTAAATGAATATTCAGCAATGTAAGGGTTAAGACCAGCTTTGAACAGCCTCAAAGCAAGGTTGGCAAAAAAGTGGGAAATACTCATATTTCCCTGGACGGCGGGAAATACGGGGAATTCCCGGGAAATACAGGGAATTCCCGGGAAATACTGGGAAATATATATTTACATAGGTGGTGCCAACTGAGACTGCTTAATATACCCCAACTACCTAGCTATTTCATGTATTTGAAAGCAATCAGGCATGGCTTGAAAATTCCACTTGTCTGCTTGCACTTACAGAAAAGAAATTGAAGGACAAATAAAAAGTTTGTCTAGTCCTTATGACATTTACCAAAGTTTACATGCACTTAGTCATGTTGGACAAGTGAAATTTTGGATAATTTTTCAGCCCTTTTTATATTGAATAACTTGAAAGAGCTACATGTGTTATACAGTCCCTTGCCTTCATATAGAGTGTATATAATTTCTTTTCAAATGTGATTCTAAAATATAAGTTTTTAACTTTAAGCTATTTCTCTTGACTTGTAAATACATGTAATTGTAATACTTGTAATACTTTAATTATCTACAGATATTCACCTATGTAATTGTAATACTTAGGTGAATATCTGTAGACAATTAAAAGACACCTTTCATGCTTAAATTAACTGTGTTCTTTTAATACCTGACTCAAACAAACAATTAAATCATCGCACCTTTTAGCATTAGGAGTGTGATTACTTGACACCTTTTTCCTAGTGTAAACATCCTTAAAATTCAAACAGCCAAAAAGTTGTTGTAAATCTCCAAAAAAAAAAAAAAAATGAACCACGTGGTTTAGTGTTACACTAAAGCATGTAAAACAGGACTGTAGTTTGACCCAATGGCAAACTCTCTTAAAGTAGCTAAGTGATTCTGATCTGGGTCTGCACTGTTTGCCCAGGCATGCCTGTCCCAAATATTGGAATCATTATGGTATTTCATCTTAAGCATATGAGTGATTTTCAATAACTTTCTGCACCCTACATAACAACATATCATTTTATATTTATGCTTGTGTTTGGTCGAGTAAAAGTAGACTTTTGAGTAAAAGCAGACTTTGGCATACATGTATGGGGTGGCATATTGCATACCTGTGATAATTTTGTTGAACTGTATGAGGGAGATTTGCCATTGCGATGAGGGAGATGTAAAGAATATATAGGTAAATTCTCAGTTCAAATGAGGGAGACTCCAAAATTATACTAAAATTCAGCATTAATTGTGCAAAATAAGCATCAAAATGAGGGAGTCTCCCTCTTGATCAGGGAGGTATCACAGGTATGATATTGCAAAATAGCTAACTGTTGATTATTTCCATTAAATTACATGAATATTAATAGTGTTTTTCAAGAAATAACTAAACAAAATTCATATTTCCCACTATTTCCCAGTATTTCCCACTTTTGCTGAAATTTGGAGTATTTCCCAGGACGGTAATTACCGGTAAATACCAGTGGGAATTCCCACCACCGGTATTTACCGACCAACCTTGCCTCAAAGGCAGTCTCTTCTTACAGTTCACTTGCACACCCCCCCCCCCCCCGACCCCGCCCCCCCCCCGCCATTGGTGCTTTAAGAAATAGATGGGCTGCATGATGATGCTTCCACGCAGAGCTGAAACCGACCAGCACACGAGTGCCTGCCCAGGCAAAGCGGTGCGACTCGGCCCGTCCATGCTAATAAACCCTATTGGTTTCATTGGGCGGCAGGGCTTGAGATGTCATTTCATCTCAAGGTGGGGTAAAAGTCCCACAAAATTGGAAGCAACATCTCCAAAATGACCTTTACAGTGTTGACGGGGACGTTAAACCTCAAATCAAACAAACAAAACTTACAGTTCACTGGGTATAGAAACCATGAAAGAAACACTGAAACCTTTCAAATAGTTTAAATACAGTCCAACCTGTATTAAACAAGTGCCTAAGGGATAACCAAAATGTGCTTGCTTAACCCTTGTCCTGCTGAGCCCGGATTTGTCTCATCTTTCAAACAATGTAGATCCAGATCAGATGGCTTCTGAAGAAGCCATCTGATCAGGATCTTCATTGTTTGCCATTCAGTTTAATAATAGGTTGCAATAATTTGCATCGAGTAATCTGAGTGGTTGATAATCAGTAGTGGGTGTGGCATATTTAAATATCCAGCAGGTCAAGAGTTAAGACAGGTGCTTGCTTAATCCAGGTGAAATTCAACACTTTTGCCTTTTTTGGGAACTGAATGCCTGCTTGCTTAAGACAGGTTGCTTGCTTAATAGAGGTGGCCACTATGACAGGTTTGACTATATAGTAAAACTCCTGTTTCAAAACCACCTTTAGGTATGTTCAAAAGTGGTCTTAAAGAATAGGCGTGACACCCCTTATAATGACAAATGGACTTGTCCAATAAATAATAATGGAAGCAAAGGGTTAAATAGTTACCTTGGTCTAGCCGATGGTACTTGTGTCTGTGAGTCCGTGCCTGAAAATACATAAAATAAGCATGTTAGTCTTTGATTATTTTTTTTTCCGAAATCAACAAGAATGCATTTGTACAGTTTGCGCATTTTGGCCTCGCCCATCGGGGCTTGAAGAAATATACCGGCTGCATGATGCATCCACGCAGAGCTGAAACCGACACGCACACGAGTACTGGTAAAACGCTTAGAGGATCTAAGCCTGCCCAGGCAAAGCGGTGCGAGCCGGCCCGTCCATGCTTATAAACCCTATTGGGCTCATTGGGCGGCAGGGCTTGAGATGTCATTTAATCTCAATGTAGGGTAAAAGTCCCACAAAATTGGAAGCATGTCTCCAAAATGACCTTTATTGTGTTGACGTGGATGTTAAACTTCAAATCAAACGAATCAAAACAGTCTGCGCATTTGTCTTGCCTGTGTTTGCATTTCCCAACCTACACTGAGATAAGTGCAGACCCATCAGTGCTTTGATTACTGTAATGATCCTAAGCATTGGGACAGGCCTAAGCAAACAGTGCAGACCCAGATCAGACTGTTCCTGAGGGAGCAATCTGATCAGGGTCTACACTGTAGCAAACAGTGCAGACCCAGATCAGACTGCTCCTGAGGGAGCAGTGACAGCAGTCTGATCAGGATCTACACTGTTTGCCATTCTGTCTGCACCTTTTGGACTCCTTGCTGGAACGCGAAACAAATTTGCTAAAAATTTTAGAAGAATTACAGCAAGTCCTCTACGTGTCTGAAGTTTTAAGAATTTTTATGGTATACTGTCTGATATGTATACATGTAGTGGGAGTCCAATTAGAAATTCAGGAGTGTTGAGATATTTTAAGAAATCTATTTAGAAACAGCCAAAGATTTTGCATCAGTGGGGGCCCCGATCAGAGGCCACATTCTGCGGCAGGGCCTGCACTGTTTACTACATGTAGGTCATGTTTTGGAGTTTCAGATATAAAAGAAAAGAACTTACACATACTTTTACTCAATCCAACCAACCAAACTGTGTTGATTTTTTCATCAGAATGTAAATATTACAGGTGTAACTCTTATCAAAGGTACAATTATTAACCTTATTAATTTCCCTAAAATCTATTTTTAATAATCATACACATCCTTAAATGTCATATCATTGGAAGTAACATGCGAGAAAAAAAAAATGTTATGATGAATCAACAATATACATTGCAATTCATATTTTTAGCTCTGATCAGCAATAACTAAGTTACACAAAATTAGCACTAAATATTGAGGTTAATTTCCACCTTAAAATTCTTCATAGGTAGAAAAATATCCAACATCAATACTTTAACCCATTTTGTACCAAATGGAATCTTCCCAGTTAAATATAGCAGGAGTTTAGGGGTGACAGGTTGTGCGACATGTATCTGCAAAATATGTTAGGAAAATGGCTTAACTTTTTGCAAAAGGTGGGTAAAAAATCGGTTAAAGTTAGAGGAACGGTTGCCCGGTACATTTTCAGAAATATTGTTTCCCTTATCAGTTACTAAGCAGTCTACTCTAAATTGGTGGACTCTTCCATTGTTTTATGTTGGGACTGTCCATTTGTCATTTCAGGGGTGCCATGTTTTTTTGTTTTTTTTTTTCATTTCATTCTATTTTTGACAGAGACTCCTCAGATGGCAAACAGTGTAGACCCTGATTAGACACCGCATTAAGCGACCTCTGATCTGAGTCTACACTGTTTTCCTATGACCCTTTTACAGGAATAAGTAAAACAGAAAGAATTTCTCTTCCTGCCACCTCTCGTTCAAGACACAGCTCTTGTGTGCAGAGCGCAATGCTCCATGCCAGTGAGACTAATATATGGTCATTGACAAAAACAAACAGCCAATGATAGGGCAATGATCAGGCAGATCTGCAATATCAAGCCACAGGTCACGTACTGTCACTGGTCGAGTGCCTGTGGCTTGGCATTGAGGATTGGACCTCATCCTGAAGGAGAGAAGGCTCTGCTGGTATGGACATGTGGAATGCTCTGACAGCCTTTGGCATACGGCTGGATGGAAAACGTGGGCCTGGGAGGTCCAAGATAACCCGGAAGCAGCTGACAGTGAGGTCACAAAGAGTGGAATCTTTCGGCTATTGACCCTCGGCAGTAGACATACCTGGAGATCTGGTGTGAGATCTGCCATGCATGCAGGAAGCCAGCTACCTGGGAGGGGGTGTTTTCTCTTTACTTGCACATTTAATCAATCCGAAGATGATGATGATGATGATGATAATGATGATGATGATGATGATGATGATGATGATGATGATGATGATGATGATGATGATGATGATGGTGATGAAGATGATGACCATGATGATGATGATGATGACCATGATGATGATGATGATGAAGAAGAAGAAGAAGATAATGATGATGATGATAATGATGAATTTAATCCATTTTTTTTTTCAGGTTGACAGAAAACAGGATGTCATAAAGTGATCTTCCTTGTTCATTTGTTTGTTTGATTTGAGGTTTAACATCTCAGTCAACACCGTAAAGGTCATTTTGGAGATGTTGCTTCCAATTTTGTGGGACTTTTACCCCTGCCCCCCAATGAAACCAATAGGGTTTATAAGCATGGACTGGGCGACTCGCATCGCTTTGCCTGGGCAAGCTTCGTTAGATCCTCTAAGTGGTTTACCAGTACTCATGTGCGATGGGTTTCAGCTCTATGTGGAAGCATCATCCGGCCAATCTATTTCTTCAAGCCCCGATGGACGGGGGCAGCTCACTTGTGCAAAATGGACAATTAACCCTTATCCTGCTGAATATTCAGGTTAGCCACACCCATTTCTGACTTTGAACCAATCAGATTACTTGATGTAATTAATTCCTATAAATTCACAAACTGAATAGCAAACTGTGTAGATCCTGATCAGATGCTTCTTCAGAAGCCATCTGATCTGGATCTACACTGTTGCAATTGCATTGGTTGTCGTGAACAGCAGGATAAGGGTTAAGTCGTTTACATCCTCTATTTTGCTAATTTTTGTGTAAATATAAATGCACATTTTACACAGCTACATGTAATAATCACATGCTTATTAAAAATTTTCATGGACAGTTCAAAATTCCATGAAAACCATTTTTACCCTAAATATTCAGAAAAACTAAAATATTCAGAAAAACAAATTCCCTGACTGTGAAAAAAGAAAATTAATGGTTAATAGAAGTGATCTGCCTATACAGTAAGAGAGTGTTTACAAACAAGCATCTGGGCTCCCGCCCATCGGGGCTTGAAGAAACAGATGGGTTACATGATGCAGAGCTGAATCCGAACCGCACATAAGTACTGGTAAACCGCTTTGAGGATCTTAGCCTGCCCAGGTAAACCGGTGGGAGTCGGACCCGTACATTCTTATTAACCCTATTGGTTTCATTGGGCGGCAGGGCTTGAGATGTCATTTCATCCCAGTGTCGGGTAAAAGTCCCACAAAGTTGGAAGCAACATCTAGAAAATGACCTTTAGGGGACGTTAAACTTCAAATCAAACAAACAAAACCAACAAGCATCTGATCGCCTAGATGATCAGAACTGCTAGATGCTTTATGCTACTCCATGTGCATGCGTAAAAAATTTGGGGGCTATATTTTAACAATTTGTGTTGTCGCTTGCGTTCAATAATTAAATAGATTTTTAACAGGCGTATTATGTCATTGAAACCAAAATGAAAGAAACAGTGTCACTATTTTACTAAGTTGAGTTTGACCTGAATATTTGTTTACTGAATAAAGTTGAGAAACGGTATTAGTGGTACTAAAATATTACGATATAAAGTGCATGTGCACTTGCGAGTGTGAACAGTCCGTTACTCTAAACAAAAGGGCGCCTAATAATATTATCAATAAACAATCCTAGATCTAAGAAGTCAATTTAAGTTACGACCATATATAGAGAGAAAAGTCTCACACTGGAAAAAAAGGCCCAGAACCCCTAGACGTGAGAAGGCCCATGAATAGGCTACAAAATGGGCACATACCCTTCAAGAGGCAATCTGATCCCTCTGTCAACCTCCTCAAATTGTTTATTTGATGAAACTTTGGATAATACACAAGCATTTTTTGTATTTGTAAATTCTGACTTTCAACAGATTTTCCAAAGCTCTTAGCTCGGTACCAAACTTGACATTTCAAATAAAAAGTATGTGAGAGAGGGTAAAAATTTGTATGTCTCTGGGTAAATCCCAGTATAGTGCCTAAAACATAATCAGGGGACATGGTTTACCTTTTTGTTAACAGAATATTCCAATATTAGATGCAAACATTAGATATGTCCTGTCAATCTTAAATGATCCCAAGTATTGGAACAGATAAGCCTTAGCAAACAGTGCAGACCCTGATCAGACTGCTCCTGAATGAGCAGTCTGATCAGGGTCTACACTATTTCCATCCCATCCAAAACATTTTGGACTCGTGAAACAAGATAGGCCTAAGCAAACAGTGCAGACCCTGATCAGACTGCTCCTAAAGGAGCAGTCTGATCAGGGTATACTCTGTTTTCCATCCCATCCAAAACCTTTTGGACTCCTTGCTTGATCATGAAACAAATTTGCTCAAATATTAGAATTACAGCAGTCCTCAACTTTTAGGATTTTTACAGTGCTATACATGAAACAAATAAGAATACTAACAGTGGATAAATGAAGATTATCACTGAAACATTTTCCAGAAAAAGTATATATATTGTTTGCAATACTTATGAAGTACAGGCTGTTGACTTTCAAGAAAATATCTTCCCTGCTTGAATCACAATAAGCAATTGTAAAACAATTAATAAAATTAGATAAAGTAATTATCATAGAATCAGTTAATTAAACTATCAAATCTTAATATAATCATAGAAGCATGTTATCTGTTTTGTTTGACCAAAATAAATTATGTGTGGTTACATATTATTGTTGATCAGAGGGGTAATGTTTTGTCGGTGAATTCTCAAAGTGAATTTTCAAAGGGCAAAAATTCAAAGGGCAATAACTCTTGAAAGGGGCATAATCCTGATGAGAAAAAAAATACGCGTCAGCTTATTTTCCATCAGAAATGCATACATGAAATTTCAAAACTATAGCATACACGGTTCTAAAGTTATGCTATGCATCACTTTTAGCATACATTACAATGGGCACAAATTACCAAAATGACAAAGGGCCATAACTCACAAAGTATTTTTCGGAATTTTGTCATAAGTTAATCAGTTCATCTACTCATCACCAACAATCTATTCACCAACTTTCAAGGCTCTAGCTCGAATAGTTTTTGAGATATCTTGCTGACAAAATTTTATTAAAAAAATTTCAAAGGGCAATAACTATTGAAAGGGGCATATTCTGGACGAGAAAAAAAATACGCGTCAGCTAATTTTCAATGAGGAATCCATATATGAAATTTCAAAACCCTAGCATACACGGTTCTAAAGTTATGCTATGCATCACTTTTAGCATACATTACAATGGGCACAAATTACCAAAATGACAAAGGGCCATAACTCACAAAGTATTTTTCGGAATTTTGTCAAAAGTTAATCAATTCATCTACTCATCACCATCAATATATTCACCAACTTTCAAGGCTCTAGCTCCAATACTTTTTGAGATATCTTGCTGACAAGATTTTATTAAAAAAAAAATTCAAAGGGCAATAACTCTTGAAGGGGGCATAATCCGGACGAGAAAAAAAATATGCGTCAGCTAATTTTCCATGAGGAATCCATATATGAAATTTCAAAACCCTAGCATACACGGTTCTTTAGTTATGCTATGCATCAAAAGCGTAATGGACGGATGAACGGACGAACGAACCAGAACCAATATGCCCCTCCAACTTTTCAAAGTTGGGGGCATAATAAGAAAGTTATTGACAGAACAAAAAAAAGGCCCTTTTTTACCTTTAACCTCTATGTATGACCTTGACCTTTCAGGTATTAAACTGGGTCATGCGTGCAACACATCATCTCATGGTGGTTAACATTTCTGCCAAGCAATTTTAAAATCCATCTAAAAATAAGAAAGTTATTGACCAAACACGAAAAAAGTCCCCTTTTTTACCTTTGACCTCTATGTATGACCTTGACATTTTAGGTACCAAACTGAATCATGCATGCAACACATCGTCCCATGATAGTTAACATGTTTGCCAAGTAACTTCAAATTCTATTTAAAAATAGGCAAGTTATTGACAAAACCCGAAAAAAGGCCCCTTTTTTTACTTTTGACCTCTAAGTATGACCCTGACCTTTGAGGTACCAACCTGGGTCATGCGCGCAACACATCGCCTTATATTGGTTCACATTTCTGCCATGTGATTTCAAAATCCATCTCAAAATAAGAAAGTTATTGACCAAATACGAAAAAAAGGCCCACTTTTTGACCTTTGACCTCTAAGTATGACCTTGACCTTTGAGGTACCGACCTGCCTCATGTGCACCACACATCGTCTCATGATTAGTAATAATTAGGCCAAGTAATTTTAAAATCCATCTCAAAATTAGAAAGTTATTGACCAAATACGAAAAAAAGGCCCCTTTTTTGACCTTTGACCTCTAAGTATGACCTTGACCTTTGAGGAACCGACCTGCCTCATGCGCACCACACATCGTCTTATGGTTGTTAATAATTATGCCAAGTAATTTTAAAATCCATCTCAAAATAAGAAAGTTATTGACCAAATACGAAAAAAAGGCCCCTTTTTTGACCTTTGACCTCTAAGTATGACCTTGACCTTTGAGGTACCGACCTGCCTCATGCGCACAACACATCGTCTTATGGTTGTTAATATTTCTGCCGAGTAATTTTAAAATCCAGCGAAAAATAAGAAAGTTATTGGCCGGACACGATTTGCCCATACATATATACATACCAACAAACTTCCAAGGGAGATAATTCAAAAAGTATAAATGCGAGAGTTATGGTTCTTGCGCACTGCACGTCGTCTAATGCTGATTAATATTTATACCAAGTTTCGTGAAGATAGCTCTAACGGTTTTCAAGTTACAGAGCGGACACGAATGTGTGACAGACGGACAGACAGACAGACGGACAGACAGACGCCTGGGGGAAAAACAATATGTCCCTCCGAAAAAAATTTTTTCGGGGGGAGACATAACAACATTTCTTTGCATTTTTCTGAAAATATTTCTGTTCAGCAGGTAACCCTCTGAGTGTTACCAGTAGTGTCACTACATTGCAAAATGTCAAAACGAGGAATTACGTTATTGTTACCTGTTTACTATGGAGAAACCCTATAAGGGACACTGGTAAGCAGTACAGGCCAAGATATGACCAGAGCATTCAATGTTTGCAAAAAAAGTATCACCTGATGCTTCCATATAGGTCAGCTAAAACTGGAACAAAAATCTCCAGGCACATGTACATATACCGCATTTATCGTACATTTTCGGAAAGACAGACCTGAGCAAACACTGTTGACCCAGATCACGCAATGCACAGTGCAGATCCAGATCAGAGGCCTCTGATCAGGGCCTACACTGTTTGCTAACAGAGTTTTCTGTTACAAACAGAATAGAAATGAAAGAAAAATAGACCCGACAACCCTTAACTGAAACATGGCCTTGTCAAACATACATGTATAGAACTGGAAGAGTCCACCAGTATACAATGGGTTAAACTCTTTAACCCATTTAGTACCAGAAACCCCAAAATGGGTAGTTGGCAAACAGTGCAGAACGCGGCGTCTGATCAGGGCCTCCACTGTTTGCTAAAAGTTCAGTCATTTTCCAAATAAATTTTGAAGAAAACACAACCTGACAACCCTAAATTTTGAAATAGACTCCTGCCATACATGTATATAAGGAGGAAGATTCCATTTGGTACCAAAAGGGTTAAACTATTTAAGTGAAAGTAACAACTGTTCTGCATATTCAATGCAGAAAATGCAAGCTACATTATGTGAAATCCTGTAGCAATGGATGCAAAGCCCGAACAGCAACATACCAGTACATGAAAGTGTCCAGTCTGCCATGACAGTACAATCTTTAGTTTCTACATGTACGTATGTATATCTGAAATTTACATGACTTTTGCTTATCTGTGTAGCTGTGCAAGCCAGTTTGTGTCTTTCCTGGTCACAAACCCCGAAAAACACATTTTCTCATGAAATGACTCAAATTGTTTCAACAGATGCTTCTGCATTTTCTATCGGAAGTATAATCATACAATCTTTATAATATTTTGTATTTACTCTATTAATTCTTGCTCCCCCACCCATCAGGGCCTGGATAAATAAATTGGGCTGCACGGTGCTTCAGCGCAGAGCTGAAACAGACCGAACTTGAGTACTAGTAAACAGCTTAGGCCTAAGCCTGCCCAGGAAAACTGATGCGAGCGGATTTCATCTCAATGTCGGGTAAAAATCCCACAAAATCAGAAGCAACATCTCCAAAATGACCTAAATAGTGTTGACAGGGACATAAAACGTCAACTCAAACAAACAAAAAATCTATTAGTTCTTACATTTGTACTCATAAATTGCATTCAGACCACCTTTGGGCCTGTTCAAAAGTGATTTTTTAGACCACTTTTGAACAGTACCAAAGGTGGTCTCTTACTAGAGGACAATGAGTGTTGAAAACACGAAAACAAGAGTAAATGAAACCCTCTAAATATGCTTTTTAAACCAGATGTGGATTTGTCTTCACTTTAGCCAATCTTTAAATAGCTGCCAAAACCGTCCTCAAAGAGTGGCAAACTATGCATAGCCCAATCTGACTGCCTCGAGCAGTCTGAACTGATTCTGCATGATTATTGTCTGTCTGAATATCTCGGCCCCAGCCCATCGGGGCTTGAAGAAAAAGATGGGCTGCATGATGCTTCCACGCAGAGCTGAAACCGACTCGCACATGAGTACCGGGTACTGGTAAACCACTTAGAGGATCTAAGCCTGCTCAGGCAAAGTGGTGCGAGTCGGACGGTCCATGCTTATAAACCCTATTGGTTTCATTGGGTGGCAGGGCTTGAGATGTCATTTCATCTTAATGTCGGGTAAAAGTCCCACAAAATTGGAAGCATTACGTCCCCAAAATGACCTATACAGTGTTGGCTGGGATGTTAAACCTCAAATCAAACAATCAAACAAACAAACAAACTGTCTGAATTTATTTTTACAGTGATTTGATATATTCAATAAATTACCCATAGCTAAGCTCTAAAAATCCAGGAAATTCAGCAAACTCTATATCATGATTTAACCCTTATCTTGCTGAATATTCAGTTAAGCCACACCCATTTCTGACTTTAAACCAATCAGATTACTTGATGTAATTTATTGCTACAAATTCATAAACTGAGTGTCAAACAGTATAGATCCTGATCAGATGGCTTCTTCAGAAGCCATCTGATCTGGATCTACACTGTTTTGCAAAGATAGGGGTTGTCGTGAACAGCAAGATAATTTAAGGGTTAATACAGTCCATTTAGTTGTAACTGTAGCAATCCCATGCACTAAAACAAACTTCATTAACAAGACTGACTGCTTTCTACTTGATAAGTGGCATATAATGGCCCTATAATAAGGGCATTCACCTCAGAGAAAATGCATTTTAGTTTATTCCAACCAAGCAGACCAGACTTCGATCAGCATGAATAGATTTGCTAGATCCAGAGCTTTACAGGAACAAAAAAGACTGTAAATAGATCTCGACTGCTCAGCAAAAAGGAACTGGTAGATATAAGTCTTTCCTGGTGGAATGGAACTGTACAGTTTATCAAAACAACATAATTCATGAGATGATGATGTTTTTGGTCAAATACATGTTACCTCTGTGATGACTGGTCGCTGGGACAATGAACCGCATAATTGTGTACATAGGTTTTGTTTGTTTGTTCGATTTGAGATTGAACGCACCAGTCAACACTGTATAGGTCAATTTGGAGACATTGCTTCCAATTTTTTGGGACTTTTACCTGACAATGAGATGAAATGACATCTCAAGCCCTGTCGCCATTAGGTCTCTCACCGCCGTGGGTTCGAGCCTCGCTCGGGTCACGTGTGAGACGCCAAGTTCTGCAACGGAAGGTCAGGTGGTTTTTCTCCGGGTACTCCGGTTTTCGCCCACCTATGATTAACGATCGGCTCGATATGAGTGAAATAATCTTGAAAGGGCCGTAAAACCCAAACCAAAACCTGTCGCCAAATGAAACCAATAGGGTTAATAAGCATGGATGGTCCGACTAGCACTGCTTTGCCTGGGCAGGCTTAGATCCTCTGAGCTGTTTACAGTACTCGTGTGCAGTTGGTTTCAGCGCTGCGTAGAAGCATCATGCAGCCCATCTATTTCTTCAAGCTCTGACGGGTGGGTCCGGTGTACACAGAGTTCTTGGAAACGCCAAATCCGGCGTATTTTTATGCTTTTTTGCTTTTGTACGCGTAAAATTTCCTGCCGTGGATTCTTAATTACGCCAATTTTTTTTCGTCTGACGGGTCTGTTATAGAGTGTAACACATCAAAATATTACAGCGGGTGTCCAATTGATCTTCAAATTTAGCCACCAGGCATGTTCAAGCATTACCTAGCAAGGACAGTCGTCTATATTGCTCTCTCAGTCAATCAGAGCGTCAAGGATAGAAGATTGAAAGGTTTAAGTCTTGTGGTTTGCGAGATGCAGGTGTTTTGTGTGATTAAATCGAGCATACGGCTGATTAACATTAATTGATTGTTTTGTTTCCGGATACTTGTATACACAGTTGGATTATCGTTGAAAAATGCCAGAGGCATAATTAAAGGATGCGATAATCCAGTGTATAAATCGTCTTTAATACGATTCAAGAAATTCATCATTATGCGAAATATTGTAAGAATCCATAGTTTCAGATGCCATTTGTAGTGCATTACCTGAACAGACTTGTCTTGTTGGAGCAGCCTTATCAGAGCCTGTACTACTGTTAACTGCTCACACTCAACTTAAACCCTTATCCTGATGAAATAAATTAATTTAGCTGCAGTCCACTCCTGACTTTCAAAACCTAATGTAATTTATCCATTCAAATGCACAATCTGAGTGACTGTGTAAATCCTGATTAGATGGAAGCCATCTGATCTGGATCTCCGCTGCAAGAAAAGGGTTTGTCATGTAAAGCAGGATAAGGGTTCAAGCCCCAAAGTCTTTTGGAGTCTTACTGATACACTCCTGCTATATATAAGAAGGAAGATTCCATTTGGTACAAAAAGGCTTAAGAGGGGTATTAGCCATTACTGACACACTCTTTTTAGGTCAAACTCCAACTTTTCCAAATTTGACTCCCAACTTTTCAGATTTGAATCCAACTTTTTCCATTGATGGATTCTTAACCCTTTACCACTCAGGGATTTTGTGAATTTCGCTGATTTTCACAGTGTTGCACCTGACAGCAACTTCAACTAGCCATTGTTTCACAATGGATAGTCTGTTTTACACCAAACTCGGTATGAATGTTCATTGGGCAGTAGCCGTTCAAATGCAACCTTTCATGACTTGATCATTGTTGTCATGGTAAAGAGGGGGCATCTCAAAGTTGGCAAAAAGTGTGTTTTCACTTGAATTTTTGACCACATTTTAATCTTCACACAGCTGTCAAGGCAACAATTAAGGTGTTTGGCACTGGCCATTTTCACTGTTTGCAGCATGTTTTATCAGCATCAATTTTCAGGTATTTTTGACCCCAGACACCCTCAGATATAAATTTTAGCGGCCGTTTGGGCCATACACCCAAAATTTTTCGGGATGTGGAGGGGGGGGGGGGGGGGGGGGTCACTTTTTGTCCAACAAATCGTAAAGCAAACATAACTAGCCAGGGGTAGAAATGCAGATTTTAGGTGCTTCTGGGGCTTAAAATGGAGGGGGGGGGGGGGGAGTGCAGACACGTAAAAACACTTATCTGAGTGGGAAAGGGTTAAACTTCAGTTTCAAAATCCTAGTGAGAACTCTGGTACATAGGTAAGTCTTTATCCAAAATGAGTAGTTCTACCAGAAACCCCAAAACATGTTACTGGCAAACAGTGCAAAATGCACTGTCTGATCAAGGCCTACACTACATGTATTTGCAAAAACTTCAGCCATTTTCCAACAGTTTTGAAGAAAACATAACCTGACTCAGGTTATGTTTTCTTCAAGGCTGACATTCCTAAATTTTGAAATGGACTTGTGCTGTAAATAAGTTGGAAGATTCCATTTCATACTAAATGGGTTAAAGAGGCAGTATGTTTTGGCCCAGCTGTTCAAAGCATTGTTAGCTTAACAAGCTTGTTAAGTCATCAAAATGTTAAATGTTCTAGCAAGTACAGTGGTATTTTTGCTTGAAAAATGTGAGTTTGTTTGTTTGATTTGAAGTTTAACGTCCCCATCAACACTGTAAAGGTCATTTTGGAGACGTTGCTACCAGTTTTGTAGGATTTTTACCCGACAACGAGATGACATGACATCTCAAGCCCTGCCGCCCAATGAAACCAGTAGGGCTTATAAGCATGGACGAGCCGATTCGCACCACATTGCCGGGGCAGGCTTAGATCCTCTAAGCGGTTTACCAGTATTCGTGTGCGGTCGGTTTCAGCTCTGCGTGGAAGCATCATGCAGCCCATCTATTTCTTCAAGCCCCAAAAAATGTGAGTAGTTTTTGCGATTTCACATAAGCTAAGTCACATATTTTTTCAGCAGAAATATCAGAACTAGGCATGTTTTTCTCCAAAAAGAGAAGTTTTTAATAAATTTTGGTCTGGGCCAAGCGCTAGCATAACAAACTCATTAGTGGTCATAGTTTTAACCCTTAACTTGCTGTTCACACCAACCCCTAGCTTTGCAAACAGTGTAGATCCAGATCAGATGGCTTCAGTTTATGAATTTGTAGCAATATATCAATTACATCAAGTAATTTGATTGGCTGATAGACAGAAATGGGTGTGGCTTAAATGAATATTCAGCAAGATAAGGGTTAACTGTTCTAGCCTGAGCACAATTCATGTATCTTACACTGTATTTTTGCTAGAAAAAATATCAGTAGCTTGTGCAATTTTGCAGAAGCTTAAGTCACATTTTTTTCAGCAAAAATATCAGCATATTTTCTTTATCAAATGACCAAAGTTTATTATTATTTTTTTTTTATTATTTGAGGTTTAACGTCCCCGTCAACACGGTGGGACTTTTACCCGACATTAAGATTAAAAGACATCTCAAACCATGTCGCCCAATGAAACCAATAGGGTTTATATGCATGGATTGGACGGTCCGACTCGCACCACATCACTTTTCCTGGGCAGGCTTAGAACCTACAAGTGGTTTACCAGTACTAATGTGCGGTCAGTTTCAGTTCTGCATGGAAATATCATGCAGCCCACTCTATTTCTTCAAGCCCCGATGGGTGGGGGCCTTTATCTAAAGACTTTATTAGTTTTGAACAAACAGACACTGGTCGCTCTAAGGACAATGAACCATATGAAATAGTCATATCTTCTATAAAAGGGTAATCCTTTGGAAGCAAGACTAGAAAACAGATTTAACCTAGTGGGTGTTTAAGTTTATGGTGGGGGAGGGGGTGGGGGCATTGTTTTCCTCTGAAAACATTTCTAGTCAACTGCTATTAAAGTTTAAAATAAATGCAAATAATTTCTTTCATACTGTACATGTAATCAACATAATGGCAAATAATTTCTTCCATCATATACCCATCATATGTGTATTTAAAGATCAGCAGTGAATCATGTTTTGTCCTGCTCATAACACTGATTCTCAGGCATTCTGGTAACATGGCCTGTCCATCTTAACTGTGCTAATTTCAAAAGAGTATGTACACTCTGCATCCCTGCCCTGTTCAGGACTTCTGTGTCTGGAATCCTGTCTTGCCACTTTAATCTTTAATAGTTTTCTAAAACAGGTAGTATGGCAGTGATCAGTCTTTGGGCGTGCCGTTGGTACACTGTCCATGTTTCACAAGCATACAATAGTGTTGGCAGCACCACAGCTCTGTAGACTTTCTTTTTTGTGTCAAGTCTGATTCCACTTCGAACCCAGACACTACCACATAGTCGGCCAAATGCTGCACTAGCTTTGGCAATCCTGGCATTGACAGTGTGCTCCCAAATTAAGGTAGGTGAGCTTGTCTACCACTTGCAATCCTTGACCTTTGTGATGGTGGGCTCTTTCAAGGGCTTACCAGGTGCTGGTTGATAGACTACTTCAGTCTTTTTGATGCTGATTGTGAGATCATAGCTATCACAGGAGTCAGATACTTGATCTCTTCTCTTCTGAAGGAGCACCTTTTGCCATGTCATCAGCAAAGAGGAACTCATCTAGCACCTCTGTCTGCACCTTGGATTTGGCTTGCAACCTTCTGAGATTGCAGCTGCCTTGCTGTGAAGATCATGTCAATTGTTCAGGACTCTGTCCTGCCTAAACCCACACTGGCTTTCTGGTAGAAGCCCTGAATGTTCAAGACGTTCATTTAGTCGGTTAAGTAGGGGCTCTTGCAAGGACTTTCCACGCAATTGACAATAAAGAGATGCCACAGTGATTGTCACAGATCTGAGGGTTCCTTTTCTGTTTAAAAATGTGGATAATTGATGCATCCTTGAATTCTTGTGGAATGGTTTCTTTTCTCCGGCTAATGTGAAATAACTCTGTCAACTTCTTTGCAACTGGAGTACCTCCTGCTTTGTAAATCACAGCAGGTATTGCATCTGGTCCTGGAGCCTTGCCAGATGCCAGAAGTTTTATTGCTTTCACTGTTTCAGTAACGGTTGGGAACTTGTCAAGCAGAAGATTACATTCAACCTGTGGTAGTCTGTTGATAGCATCATCATTGTCAATTTATTGAGAACACTATGAAAGTGCTCAGCCCAGCTTTTCAAGATAGCCTCTTTGTCAGTCAGAAGACTAGTTCCATCTGCACTGAGGACAGGAGTGATTCCTGAGCTCTCGGGACCATAAACTGTCTTTAGTGCATCAAAGAACTTCTTCATATCCTTTCTGTCTGCAAAGGACTGGATTTCATCAGCCGTGTTGCTAAGCCAGGAGTCTTGCATGTCTCTGAGTCTTGTCGGGACTGTCTTGCATATATCTGATTTGGGTGTCTTGTTAGATACTGAGCTGATATCACTGAGACATGCCCTGTGTTTTTGGTGCTTCTCTTTAAAGTTGCCCTGGATTTCTTCATCATTCTCATCAAACCAGTCTTGGTGTTTGCGAGATACTGGACCTAGGGAATCTATTGCTGAAAAGTGAACAGTGTCTCTGAAGACTTTCCAGTTCTCTTCAGGATCATCTCAACTGAATTCCATTGCATCTTGTCCGCTGTAGATGTCATGGGCGAAGGCTTGCCTCATACGGTCTTGTTTCAGCTTAGAGACATCCAGTCTCTTGGGACATCCAGTCTCTTGGGCACTTTCTTGCCTTGTGGTCGCTGTGCAGGCTGGATACGCAGGTTGAGTTTGCTGACAACAATCCTGTGATCTGTCCAGCAGTCCGCACCACATACAGTCTTTGTCACTCTGACATCCTGTCTGCTTCTATTTGAAAAAGCTACTGACATTTTTACAGCAAAAATATAAGTACAGTAAATGTATATTTGCCATTAAATGATCAAAGTTTAACAATATGTAGTTTAAACCAACATTATTAGTTTTGAACAACTGGGCTAGGGGAGGTATATCTGAAATGTTTTTAAGTCAAAGTCAATTTATTCTACTAGAGCACACAGGAAGCCGTTTGATTTCTGTTACTGTACATTAAAAGACTCTCTCCTTGATTTCTGTTACTGTACATTAAAAGACTCTCTCCTTTATGTTTTTTGTCAATTTATTCTACTAGAGCACACAGGAAGCCGTTTGAATTTTGTTACTGTACATTAAAAGACTCTCTCATTGATTTCTGTTACTGTACATTAAAAGACTCTCTCCTTTATGGATTACAAGAAAAAATGGTTATGTAACAGGAAAGTGTTGAATCACACTAACTTGTGTTTTTCCATGAATTAAAAAAAAATAAGTTCTGAGGGTTAAGGAAGGAAACTTTAATAATATAAAGATTTTAAATAACAGACAAGCTGAATTGAATAAAGTACACATCTATATACAATACTGACGTCATTGTGAAATTTTCATACCTCTTTTAAATTTAAGTTTTATGGTAAAATAATGATTGACTGATTGTGTTGGGGTTTACCGTAATGACAAGTCAACCCTTGTGGGTCATTTTCTCTCAGAGTATGGGAGAACAGAGATAGACTAGAAAAAGTGTCCATGGGACACAGATGCCCCCGCCAAATGCCATTCATAATTTAAATCAGGCTCTACCTGTTACAAAAACTTTAACCTGAGGTTTTGTTTGTTTGTTTGATGTGAGGTTTAACATCCCCGTCAACACTGTAAAGGTCATTTTGGAGACGTTGCTTCCAAGTTTGTGGGACTTTTACCCGACGTTGAGATGAAATGACATCTCAAGCCCTGTCGCCCAATGAAACCAATAGGGTTTATTAGCATGGACGGTCCGCCTCGCACCGCGGTTCCTGGACAGGCTTAGACCCTCTAAGCGGTTTACCAGTACTAGTGTGCGGGCCAGATTCAGCTCTGCGTGGAAGCATCATGCAGCCCATATATTTCTTCAAGCCCCTATAGGCGGGGGCCGTAACCTGAGGTTAAAGGATCACGTACATGTAAGTACGTACGTACACACACACACATACAGATGGACGTACACATGTACGCACGTACGGAAAACCGAAAAACTATATGCCCCCAGTATCATATGATGCGGGGGCATAAAAAGACAGTAAAGAAGATGAAAGTGAGGGACAGGGAAGAGCAAGGAACATGAATAGAAGCACAGGAACTGAAGGGTTGGAAAAACATTCCCCTCTAACCCTCACCTGCTGTAACTTAGGACAGCAGGCCTTGTCCACCTCTATGCCAATATCAGGTAGATGCCCCTAGTGATGCAAGATACATGCCATCTACCCGCACCCAATCAGCTCCTCGTCAGATGCTGCAAAGTTTGGCATTTGATCAGGGCCTTCACTGTTTGCAAATAGCTCAACCATGATCTAACTGAATTTCTAGAGAAACTTAAACTCAACCTGACTATCCTCAGTTTCTGAATGGATTCTTGCTGTAGATAGTGAGGAAGATTCCATTTAGTTTAAAAATTGGTAATATTCAGTTTATTTTAACTCCCATCCTGCTGTTCCCGACAGTCCCTATCTTTGCAAACAGTGTAGATCCAGATCAGATGGCTTCTTCAGAAGCCATCTGATCTGGCTCTGCAGTGTTTGACATTCACTTCATGAATTTGTAGGAATAAATTACATCTAGTAATCTGATTGGTTCAAAGTCAGAGATGGGTGTGGCTAAAATGAATATTCAGCAGGATAAGGGTTAAACTAGCCAGTAATTGTGTGAATAACCTTTCAGTCAGTGGGTAAATGTGAGATTTGCTTCATATTTGGATTTTCCTAAAATTTGAGGTCATTAACCTTTATTACACTGTAGACTAATAGGAGCAGCACATGAGAAAATAATGGTTGTAATTCAAAACTCCATATGAGGAAGACAAATGAGGATAATAAATGATCCAGCGCATGACAAATCCTACAATAAGACCGGTGCGACCAGCAGAAACTCAAATCAACCTTCACACCCATCCACTATGACAAGATCTTTTGCTTATGTCTTTTTGCATAGATATTAGCCTGTAGTAGGTACATGCGATCAGCAAAGACTCTGATCGGACTGCGCGAATGCGCAGGCTGATCTGAGTCTTCGCTGGTCACTCAAGACTTCTTTCACGTTTTGTCATGTGCTGACTTAAATAGGTAAAATTTTCCATATTTCATGTTAGAAACAGATCTGTGCCATTTCATGACAAAACCTTTTGTTTGCAGTTTGCAAACATCAGAGGTTCTAATCACCCCTTGCATCTGCACTGATGAGGCTAATTGGCTGAAACTAGCAACATGCTGTCTATCCCAGAATGACTTGGACACTCAACAATTTTCAGTTCTTTGGTTTGAATACCTTTTTATGGAAAAGGGGAATGCATAATGTACACACCTTGTGAATTTTCCTCTTCGCTTTCTTATTAACTGACCCCCATGGAAAAGTGTAAAAGCAGAACTTTGATGGCTCAAACACTGATGGCTCAGTTTCCATGGCTGAGTCGAATCCGTTCTTGAGCCCCTAGGAAAATCCTCTTTATTAGAAATGGGACATGTAAGTGGGGGGTAATTTAGGAGACTTTTGTTTTTTACCTAGCAAATAATTGCTGTGTGTTCTCATTAGAATTGCCTCATGGAGTACACACAGCATACGATGTCCAAAAGTATTTCATTGTGCCTCCTGGCAGTAACCCTGCGTGCATGCAGGCTTGAACTACCCCTGTCTTGAACAGATTTTCGAGGTCCCAAATATGTGGAAGCCATTGAAGTTTGACTGCATTATGTACATTTTACAGGAAAGAATTTGCTCCTGAGGGGTATTTTTTTCTTTAACCCTTATCTTGCTGTTCACAACAACCCCTATCTTTGCAAACAGTGTAGATCCAGATCAGATGGCTTCTGAAGAAGCCATCTGATCAGGATCTACCCTGTTTGGCATTCAGTTTAAGAATTGGTAGCAATAAATTACATTAAGTAATTTGATTGGATGATAGAGAGAAATGGGTGTGGCTTAAATGAATATTCAGCAAGATAAGGGTTAAGAGTAGGGCCCTGCTGACAATAGAGGCAAGGATAATTTTGAAAGAATTGTCCCCATGAAGGGGTATCCATTCTGCATAATGTTGCCGAAGTTCGGGATCCAGTTGTTCAGAACTAGCAATGTTGAAATCTTGGCAAAGGGGCTTGTGCACTTGAACACCAAAATCTACTCAAATCTTTGATGCGTACATGTAAGCTGCATTGATACGTAATACCAAGTTTGACAAAATTTCATCAATTCATTCATGAGGTAGGGCACTTGAACTCATGTAATGATATTAATGCATGGACCAATTAAATTTCATCAATTCATTCATGTGATAGGCCAAGCCAAAATTTAGCCCCCCTCCCAAAGGGGCTTGAAGAAATATATGGGCTACATGATGCTTCCACGCAGAGCTGAATCCGGCCCGCACACTAGTACTGGTAAACCACTTAGAGGATCTAAGCCTGTCAAGGAACTGCGGTGCGAGGCGGACCGTCCATGCTAATAAACCCTATTGGTTTCATTGGGCGACATGGCTTGAGATGTCATTCCATCTCAATGTCGGGTAAAAGTCCCACAAACTTGGAAGCAACGTCTCCAAAATGACCTTTTCAGTGTTGACGGGAACGTTATACCTCATCAAACAAACAAAAAAAAACAGCCAAAATTATGTTTTGCGGGGCCTGTGCTTTTGAAAATAAGGTAATGATCACTAAAATCTATTCAAATCGACTACTGATATAGAGTACCATTAGCTTGACCAAATTTCAACAATTTGTTCATGAGATAGGGTGCAGACCAGCCCATTCTAGACCAAAATTTGCAGGTTTTGGTGGCCTGTGCCCTTGAAAATGAGGTCAAGGCCATCAAAACCTAAAGATAGCTTTTACCCATCCTATTTAACCCTTGTCCTGCTGAGCCCGGATATGCCTTATCTTTGAAACAATGTAGATCCAGATCAGATGGCTTCTGAAGAAGCCATCTGATCAGGATCTACATTGTTTGTCATTCAGATTGTGAATTTGTTGCAGTAATTTGCATCAAGTAATCTGATTGGTTGATATTCAGTTGTGGGTATGGCATATTTGAATATTCAGCAGGACAAGGGTTAAGTACCTATGTTTGGTCAGAATTCATCAGTCTGTTCAGGAGATATAGTGCTTCTTAGTGCCACCTTCTGAGACTCCTTACAAAGTGCCAATCATTTTGAAGGATTTTGTTTGTTTGTCTTGGGAATTTAACTATCAGATCATCACTGTATACATGTACATGTATTTCATATCGAGGAAGTCAGATTACCATACTACTTTTCCTGGACTGATTCATAAGCGGTTATTTACCAGTATATAGAAAGCATACATGTTCTTTAGCCAGAAACTGACAAGTGCTCTTCTTGAAACAGTGCAAAGGAGAGAATGACTGTTAAGAAATCTTGACCAATCTCAATGAGCCTCCGTGGCCTAGTGGTTAAGAGTGCTGACTCTCGATCATTAGGTCTCTCACCACTGTAGATTCGAGCCTCGCTCCAGTCACATATGAGACGCAAAGTTCTGCAACGGAAGGTCAGGTGGTTTTTCAACAGGTACTCCGGTTTCCGCCCACCTTTGATTAACGATTGGCTCGATATGAGTGAAAGAATCTTGAAAGGGCTGTAAAACCAAAACCAAAGAAAAAAAATCTCAATGAAAGCTAGAATATTGCCAACCCGGCAGGTATCGACCATTGTTTTCCTTCACCAATCAGATGCATACCTCACTCCATTCCCAAGGCCGGCCTTTCTGTAGGATGATACGAGTCTTTGCTTAGCTAAAATCCATCCCATAAGATGAAAATCACGACAATTATCGTCTGCTTTGTTGTCTGCTGGTTACTTTGAGTGAGTTTTAGTTTTAGGTCCCACCAACAGCTAAGGTCATACCGAGATGGGACCTCGGTTTAAAGACTCATCCGAAAGTCTGAAAAAGCCCGGGATCAATCCTGCGATCCCTGGTTTACAAGGCAAGTAGCATAACCACTGCGCCACAGGGGCTTCCACTGGTTACTTTAAATGTAACAGTTGCAAACAGTGTAGACCCAGATCAGACTGCTCCTTGAGGAGCAGTCTGATCTGGGTCCACACTGTTTGCCTGTACACAAAAATGTGTTTGAAAGCTGTGCAAGGAGATGCAGCAGACGGCATAAACAGGAAACATTTTCAGATGTATTTTTCTTGGTTGTTACATGTATTTTTGTATGTTTTGCATTGTTTAAGTTTGTTTTTGTTTGATTTGATGTTTAACGTCCCCGTCAACACTATATATAGGTCATTCTGGAATGTTTGCTTCCAATATTGTGGGACTTAAACCCAATATTGAGATGAAATGACATCTCAAGCCCTGTCGCCCAGTGAAACCCATAGGGTTTATAAGCATGCACGGTCCGACTCGCAATGCTTTGCCTGGGCATGCTTAGATCCTCTAAGCGGTTAACCAGTACTCGTGTGCGGTCGGTTTCATCTCTGCCTGGAAGCATCATGCAGCCCATTTATTTCTTCAAGCCCCAATGGGCAGGGGCCGGCATTGTTTTGCATTAAATTGTTACTTTGTGACACACATTAGGGGTTCACACAAACACCCAAAAACAGAAATACACCCAAAAGCACAAACAAATCTTATCAAAGCAATTTACATGTATTAGCATCTTGAAAACACTCTCATTTATCACAGTTTCGGACATCACACACTTTAAAGATGGATCCCAAAAAATGAAAAGATTCTAAAGAAAAATGACCATAAATGGTCATTTTTTTGTAAAATCATTTCGTTTTTGTTTGGATCAGTACACCCGTCGCAATTTTTTTAACGCGGGATCATGGGGTAATTCCAGTGTTTCTGTTGTGTTTCAATACTACTCTCACAGGTAAATAAGATTATATCTCGTGGATCTGCGGTGCGTACACCATGTCACTAAACTAGCTAGGAACAGGAAGTAGTGCATGCTCATTTGTGTACATGTAATCTCAACAGACCAAAACAACTAGACTGTGGGGTTGCACTGGGTTCAAAAAGAATTGCAGCGGGTGTACTGTCCATGGCTGATTAAATTAAACCTGTACTCTTTCCATTTTGGACTACATGTATAATAATAGCATTATATAGAGTAAACACCAAAACACAGTCATGACTCAAGGTGCCCCATAACCGCCCAATCTACATGTACATGGAAGCAATATTAGATGTTAACCCTTGTCCTGCTGAGCCCGGATATGCCTTATCTTTCAAACAATGTAGATCCAGATCAGATGGCTTCTGAAGAAGCCATCTGATCAGGATCTACATTGTTTGTCATACAGATTGTGAATTTGTTGCAATAATTTGCATCAAGTAATCTGATTGGTTGATAATCAGTGGTGGGTGTGGCAGATTTGAATATTCAGCAGGTCAAGGGTTAAGAGTTCAAATGTAATTTATAACCCAAAAAAATAATAAAGCAGCATCAGCGTCATTTGATCAGGTACTGGTATATGCACACAACACTTTCACTGCTTTCAGCTTTCACAGCTATGACCTCAATGAGATGCTTCTAATAAGTACCCACAACATTTGTTTTTGTGTAGAAATAAGAAAACTATAAGAAAACTATCAGTACTTTAAGTATCTGAAGCAATGGACTACTATGTACAGTACCTTGACCCTATGACATTCTCTCTCTAAAATGTACACAACTGTCACCAAGAGCTTGAGATGAGGGCAATAGTTACCTAAAGTTAACTCATTCCAACCTCTTGGGGACAAAAAAGCAATCAATTTTCACTCCTTGTGACAGTTACCTTGACTCAAATCATTGTACAATGTATCTCAATCATGTTATATATTTTCACCTTTATTCTTTTCTATAGCTGGTAGATAGTGCTGAAATAAAATGCATTTTGTTGGTTTGATTTGATGTTCAACATCCCCGTCAACACTATATAGGTCATTTTGGGGATGTTGCTTCCAATTTTGTGGGACTTTTACCCAACAATGAGATGAAATATCATCTCAAGCCCTGTCGCCCAATGAAACCAATAGGGTTTATAAGCATGGACGGTCCAACTTGCACCGCTTTGTTTGGGCAGGCTTAGATCCTCTAAGCGGTTTACCAGCACTCTTGTGCGGTCAGATTCAGCTCTGCGTGGAAGCATCGTGCAGCCCATTTATTTCTCCAAGCCCCGATGGGTGTGGGCCTAAAACGCTCAATGAAACTTTGGACCTGCAATTATTGTCATACCAAATATGAAGCAAATCCATTATAGAGTTTGAAAAATATAAGCTATTAACATACTTAATTTTGAAAATTTCTATGTCTGCGACCTTGCCCTTGAAGTCATAGGCATGGGTGGGGGTATTACTGAATAAATCTTTGGACCTGCATCTATCATTAAACCAAATATGAACCAAATGAATCATAAAAGTTAAAGTTCAACGTAATACAAATACCTTAACCTGAGTGTTAAACATTAAAAATTTCTAAGTCCGTGACCTTGAGACCATGGGTAGGTGTGGGGGTATTGCTGGATAAAACGTTGGACCCATATCTATCATCATACTAAATATAAACCACATCCATTGCATGGTTTGAAAAATATGAGCTCAAGTTCTCACCTGACCAAAAACCTTAACCTGAGTGTTAAACATTAAAAATGTCTAAGTCTGTGACCTTGACCTTGAGACCATGGGTAGGTGTGGGGGTATTGCTGGATAAAACTTTGGACCCATATCTATCATCATACTAAATATAAACCACATCCATTGCATGGTTTGAAAAATATGAGCTCAAGTTCTCACCTGACCAAAAACCTTAACCCGAGTCTAACAGGATTATGTACGTACTTACACACTTTCGTACAGAAGGACGTACATTCGGATGCACGTGCCCACGTACCCACGTACGGAAAACCTAAAAACTATATGCCCCGGCATCATATGATGCGGGGGCATAAAAATGATTATTTTTCTATTTATTTATATACAGTTAACTCTCGTTATCTCGACCTCGCCTTAGTCTTTAAACCGAGGTCCATTCTCCCTATGACCTTAGCTGTTGGTGGGACGTAAAACTCAAACACTCACTCGCTCACACGACCTCGCCTATCTCGACCCTATCAATTATGTCGAACCGATTTCTAAGTCCCGAATATTTCCGCTTTATATTGTATTTCAACTTCGCATATGTCGAACTACTTTTAAGTCGACACTTCGGCTATCTCGCCCATCATTCTTAGTCCCTAAATATATTTTTCACTGTTTTTACAACTGCGTATCTCGAACTGAAATTCATGAGGTAAAGAAGGAAAAAAATGATGCCGCTGGTCATTCAGTTAAAGAAAATAATAATAGACCTTTAAAAAACAGTTCAACAATACTCACAATGTTTTTAATTTTCCAAATTGTCCAGGTGCGTTAAAATTAGCACAAACAATACCTTAACCGCTATTACGAAAATCACGTGCGTCAGCGTGTAATACAGACTGACACGCGGTGCTCAACCTTTGATCTTAACACCTTCTTGTTTCAATGATTTCGAAGATTTCCGTGATAAAAGGTGGTTTTGATTTGTATTAATGTACAATTAAGTATGACCGGTTGTTTTACGTACTCATCATTAGTGTCAAAATTGAGTATTGCCCCTTGTCCCAATGCATATACAAACAGTGTAGATCCTAAAAAGGTGGCTCATGACTGGCTTTCTCCACAGGACCTAAACTGTTTAAATCAATACGAGGGACTACTACTACTAGCGTATGACGTATAGCACGTACTGCTCAGCATTGCATTCACAAGTGGGGAACCATCCCATTTAAGTACATATCTATTCTTAGCTTATTTGGGTACCCGAATTTGAAGGAATTTAAAAGACAACAAAACATGTGAGAAATCTTTTATAATCGCTTTACTTCGACAAGCTCCATTACTTTCATAAACGAATTTTAAAAACTCAATAGGCTGTGCATGTTAATGCTATTACTCTAGAAAAAACAAAAATACCAAGAATATCACGGCAAATAATGGGCTCCGACATGCATGTGACGTCACACTTTGGTTATCTCGTACTACGGATAACTTGAACTTTTATATCCGGTCCCGTGAGGTTCGAGATACATGTAATGAGTGTCAACTGTATTTATTTCATATCTGCCTACATATTTATTTATTTTTTGGTTGAATGCATGTCTTTGCGTTCTATATGGTTTCTTTGCGTATCTTGGCTTATTTTTTGTGTCTTTGCTTATCCCTTTATATCTCAGCCTCATAGTCTTTGCGCGCTTTTGTCTTTTATGATGGTGAATATGCATTATTGGGGTTTGTGGGTCTGGGGTGGGGTCTTTCAGTTTATTTTTATGTGTCTTTGCCTAATTTACGTGTCTTTGCCCTTCTTTTGTGCATCTTTGTGTACTTTTCCCGTCTTTGCGGTGTTTAGGTAGACCCCTCAGAGTTCTCGGAAACGCCGAATCCGGCGTATTTTTACGCCTGTTTTTGCTTTTGTACGCGTAAAATTTCCTGTGGTGGATTCTTAATTACGCCATTTGTTTTTCGCCTGAAAAATAATCCCGTGTAAAAATGACCTCAATCACATCAAAAGATGACAGCGGGTGTCCAATTGATCTCCAAATTCAGCTACCGCTTTCGGATCAAAAGTTTACCTTAAATCGTCGGCGCCAGGCTTGTTCAAGCATTACCTGGTGAGGACAGTCGTCTTTATTACTCTCTCGGCCAATCAGAGCGTCACGCCTAGAAGATTGGCAGGACAGTCTTGCGGTTGCGAAATGCTGCTTTGCAGCAATCTTGTGGCTGATTAACATTAATTGACTGTTTTGTTTCCGGATACTTGTATACACAGTTGGATTATCGGTAATTTGATTGTTGAAAAAAATGTTGCAGGCATAATTAAAGGATGCGATAATCTAGTGTATAAATCGTCTTTATTACGATTAAAGAAAATTATGACTCGAGTTTGTCGCATTATCAAGTTACCTTGATTAGGCCTATTTGAATGAAAGAAATTAATTATCAAGTGTTGAACTGCCTGCTTATTGTGGAGGTCCGGAACAGACACCTGTGGCATCTGATCTGGGCCTGCACTGTTGTTTTTTTTTATGTCCCCACGTGGGGTTATCGTAATGGTCTTCATCGTACGTCCGTCCGTCCTACCGGATAACTCCTAGACGGTGATAGGTAGAAACTTGAAACTTTGGGAACTGACAGATCTTTGGTCTGGGGAGTGCATGACACTTTCCGAACTTTGATCACGCCCTAGGGGTGGGCCCAGGGGGGTAGGGCCCGCGGGGGTCAAAAATCAAAATTTCCAGGACATGGTCGTGTAACATATCAAAGAATCCAAAAGTTTCATATGCCATTTTATGTACTAGGATGTAGTGCATGGCCTGAACAGACTCGTCCTGTTGGTGCAGCCTGATCAGAGCCTGTACGACTGTTAACTGCTCACACTCAATTAAAACCCATATCCTGATGAATAAATTAATGGCTGCGTCTCCTGACAACCGGTTGTCAGGAGCATTTTTGCTATGTAAAATGCTCCTGAAAACCGGTTGTCAGGAGCATTTTTGCTGTCAAAAATGCTCCTGACAACCAGCAATATTTTTTCCAGTAAAATCCTGCTATAGTTGTATTACTTTGGTTACTTAACCCAGTATTTTAAGTTTCTTGATACATGTTTAATATTTTTTGTCTTCTTTGGTATTATAACAGAACTACTGGAGTGAAAATAAAAGAGAAATAAAAGCACGCTAACACTGCATGATACCCCACCACTGCAAGATAATATGGTTATAGCCTTGCCCATAATAGTGGTACTTTTAAGTGTTATAGTTATCTGTAAAACTTCACTAAGGCATTCAATATAGTAAAGGAACTACATACATGTATATCAAAAGGGCAGATAATACAATAACCAGAAAAGCAGAGTGACTGTCCTTGGCAATAATATGTGTCGTTTAGTGTTTTAAAATTTGAAGAAAATCCATGAAAAGATTCTTAAGTTATTGATCGCAAACTCCAAAAAAAAAATTGTGAGAAATTAATCAAGTTATCGGTCGGAAATGCTGTGGATGGACGGACGAATGGACAGACACCGGAGGGTATATTATAATACCCCAGCACTATCGTGTGATGGGGTATAACAAAAAGAAGAAAAGAAAAAAAAGTCATTCCCGATATAAACATGTAGGCACAATTTGAAAAAAAAAATGTGAAAAATTAATCAAGTTATCGGTCGGAAATGGTGGGGATGGACGGACGGACAGACACCGGAGGGTATATTATAATATCCCAGCACTATCGTGTAATGGGGTATAACAAAAAGAAGAAAAGGAAAAAAAAAAAAAGGTAAAAAAAAGGAATGAAAAACAAAAAATGAGAAAAAAAAAACGAAAAAAAAAAAAAAAAATTCATTGCAAAAAAGGAAGAAAAGAAAAATAAACGGAAAAAAAAGAAAAGAAAAAACGAGAAAAAAAGAAAAAAAAAAAGAAAATTCCATTCCTCCACGGGGGTTTGAACTCACGCCCCTCAGATTCATAGCACAAATTAATCCAGTTATTGGTCGGAAATGGTGGGGACGGCCGGACGGACAGACACCGGAGGGTATATTGTAATATCCCAGCACTATCGTGTGATGGGGTATAACAAAAAGAAGAAAAGGGTGAAAAAAAAGGGAAAAAAAAAAGGAATGAAAAACCAAAAATGAGGAAAATTAAAAAAAAAAAAAATAAATAAATAAATTCATTGCCAAAATGAAAAAGAAAGAAAAAGAAAAAAGAACACACAAAAAAAAGAGAAAAAACGAAAAAAAAAAAAAAATCCCATTCCGCGTCCAAGATTTGAACTCACGCCCCTCAGATTCATAGTCAACAATAGGATTTGTAGTCCAGCACTCTAACCACTACACTGGCAGTGATAATAAATATATATCATAAATTAAAGGAATAAATGCGCAGAAACTATTTAATGGGAATTGTTAACGACCAATTTTTCGTTAAATGTTAACGCATTTTGTGTATTCACAACACAAAACCTGCTTATTATGGTCCTTTATACATCAGTGCAGTTTCATCCAAATATTCCATATAGTAAAGGAATAAGTCCCCAAAAACCATTTAATCGGAATTTTTAACGACCATAATTCCGTTAAATGTTAATGTATTTTGCCCATTTACAATCCCAAACCACTCATACCCAATGCCAATGTGTATACAAAATTTGAAGAAAATCCGTGAAAAAATATTCAAGTTATTGATCGGAAACGCCCCAAAACCCCATATTTTGAACTAAAAAGGGCCATAACTCTGTCAAATGTTAACGGATTTTGCCCATTAACAATCCCATACCACTCATTCCCGATATATACATGTATGCAAAATTTGAAAAAAATTCGTTAAAAATTACTCAAGTTATCGATCGGAAATGGTGCCGACGGACGGACGGACAGACGGACACCGGAGGGTATAACATAATACCCCGCCACTATCGTGTGGTGGGGTATAAAAACTTATGGTATTTGCAGAATTTACTGTTTCATTTATTACTGAAAAGAAATACCAAATACATGTAAATATAGGGGCAATTTTACTTTAGTGCTATGGAAAAAAAAAACGTCATATATTCCCATTTAGAGAATATACATGTATATGGTTAAGGGGTGGGGATCTGAACAGTTTCTGAGATATATGGCTTTTAATGAAGTTAAGGGGTGGAGCATGCCCCGTGGCACTGATGTGACTGATTGCGTCTCATCCTTAGGAACAAGAATATATATGGTTTAGGGGTGGGGCTCTTAACAGTTTCTCAGGTATATGGTCTTTTGTGAAGTCAAGGGGTGGAGCATGGCCTGAACACCCCTGGGTGACTCCTAGGTTGGTGTCACCGAATGTGTCTTATCATAAGAAACAAGAATATATATGGTTTTGGGGTAAGGATCTGTAAGGTTTCTGGAATGATGGGCCTTTTATGAAGTGGAGGAGGTTGGGCATGGCCCTGGGACATCCTGGGGACCACCAGGTTGGTGTCACTGAATGTGACTTACCATAATGAACAAGAATATATATGGTTATTGGGTTGGGATCTGAATGGTTTCTGGAATATTCAGCCTTTTATGTAGTGGAGGGGGTGTGGCATGGCCCTGGCATATCCCGCGGGACCACCAGGTTGGTGTCCCTGAGTGTGTCTTATCATAAGGAACAAGAAAGTATATGGTTACCGGTAATTGGGTGGGGATCTGAATGGTTTCTGAGATAAATGGCATTTTATGACGTGGAGGGAGTGGGGCATGGCCCCAGCACAACCTAGGGAATACCCAGGTTGACATAGAAGCATATGGCTGAGAGAAGTTTACTCAAGGAACATTTCTATGAAAGTCTGGCAAAATATCTGCAAAGGTCTGGCAGTTAATGCCATTTTTCAACTGCCCACATTATAAGTCTATGGGAAACCTAAGTTGCCATTGCAACCCATCTAAATGGCCGAATTTCATAAAAGAGGGCCACGATGGCCCTGGATCGCTCGCCTGATCTATAGTGTAAGGAGAGCCATAATTGACCACAGGCTATAATTTGAATAATCTTGGTAGTGGTCTAAAAGGTGAAGCTTCATACCAAATATCAAAGACCAGAGCCTTCTGGTTTCAGACAAGAAGATTTTTAAAGGTTTTTCTTATATAAGTTTAAATAAACCTTGGGGTTCCTAGGGCGGATCAATTTTGGCCCCAAGGCTATAAATTTGAACAATCTTGGTAGAAGCTTCATACCAAATATCAAAGACCTTGGACTTCTGCTTTCAAACAAGAAGATTTTCAAAGGATTTCAATGCCTTGACTTCTATTTCCTAGGGCTATAATTTGAACAATTTTGCTAGAGGTCCACCAGATGAAGCTTCACATCACATATCAAAGACCTGGGCCTTTCAGAGTAGAAGATTTTTTTAAATTTCCCTATATAACTCAATGTACATTGTAAGACCGAAGGGCCCTTTGGTGGGGGCATTTTTGGCCCAAGGGTTTTGATTTGAAAAATCTTGGTAGAGATCTACTAGATGAAGCTACACACCAAATACCAAAGAACTGGGCTGTGCGGTTTCGGAGAAGAAGATTTTTAAAGATTTTCCCTGTATAAGCTTTTTTGTTTGTTTAATTTGAGGTTTAACGTCCCTGTCAACACTGTAAAGATCATTTTGGAGATATTGCTTCCAATTTTGTGGGACTTTTATCCGACATTGAGATGAAATGACATCTCAAGCCCCATCGCCCAATGAAACCAATAGGGTTTATTAGCATGGTCAGTCCCCCTCGCACCGCGGTTCCTGGACAGGCTTAGATCCTATAAGCGGTTTACCAATACTAGTGTGCGGGTCCCTGTATAAGCCAATGTAAAACCAAAGGGACCCAAGGTGGGGGCATTTTTCGCCCTAGGCCTATAATTTGAGCAATCTTGATAGAGGTCCCCTAGATGTGGCTACAAACCAAATATCAAAGAACTGGGCCTTGCAGTTTCAGAGAAGATGATTTTTAAAGATTTTCCCTATATATAAGTCTATGTAAAACCAAAGGGCCCCCGAGGCGGGGGCATTTTTGGCCCCAGGGCTATAATTTGAACAATCTTGGTAGAGGTCCACTAGATGAAGCTAAAATACCAAATATCAAAGACCAGGGCCTTGTGGTTTCAGAGAAGAAGGTTTTTAAATATTTTCCCTATATAAGCCTATGAAAAACCAAAGGGCCCCAGGGAGGGGGCATTTTTGGCCCTAGGGCTATAATTTGAACAATCTTGATAGAGGTCACACAAAATATCAAAGACCTGGGTCTTGCGGTTTCAGAGAAGAAGATTTTTAAAGATTTTTCCTATATAAGCCTATGTTAAACCAAAGGCCCCTGATGCGGGGGTATTTTTGGCCACAGGTCTATAGTTTGAACAATCTTGGTAGAGGTCAACTAGATGAAGGCAACCATAAAAATAGCCATCGGAAGAGATGGCAAATCCCCCGACCAAAAGCCAATATGGCCTTCAGAAGATCATTCAACAATAGAAAGTGCACCAGAATTAAACCAGCAATATATCACAAAAGTTTTGGAGTTATGACCATCATGGATTATACGGTCAGGGGAGATAATTTAAAAACCAGGGCACTCAGAATTGTGGTTCTTGCGCATAGCATGCCTGCTTAAGCTCATGTATTTCTGTATGAATTACCATTAAAATATGTCTCAAAGGGTATAGGAGATATGGTGATCACAAGCTGGTCATACTGTTATATTGGAAGGGTAGCTAACTCAAATACCACAGCACTAACAGTTGCGGTTCTTGCGCATGACACCCCTTCTGTAGCTTGCATACAATTGCGCCAAAGTTCCTTCAATATATCTCAAAGGGTGTTGGGAGTTATGGCCATCACAAGGTTATATTGTCAGGGGAGATAACTCAAAAAACCAGAGCACCCAGAGTTGTGTTTCTTAGGCATCAAGTGCCGTCTCAACCTTGTAAACAATTGTGCCAAGTACCATCAATATATCTCAAAGGGTATTGGAGTTATAGCCATCATAAGGTTATATTGTCAGGGGAGATAAGTAAAAAAACAAGGGCACCCAGAGTCATGGTTCTTGCATGTGACAAACCTGCTTAAGCTCATGTTCAACTGTATCAAGTACTATCAATATATCTCAAAGAGTGTTTGAGATGTGGCCATCATAAGGTAGTGATTCTATTTTATTGGAAGGGGAGGTAACTGAAAAACCATGGCACCCAGAGTTGTGGTTCTTGTGCATGACACACTGTCTCAGCCTAGTGAACAAGTGTGCCAGGTACCATCAATATATATCTTAAAGGGTATTGAAGTTATGGCCATCACAATGTAGTCACTCTGTTTTATTGGAAGAGGAGATAACTCAAAAACCATGGCAACCAGAGTTGTGGTTCTTGTGCCTTGTGAACAACTGTGCCAAGTACCATCAATTTATCTCAAAGGGTATTGGAGTTATGGCCATCACAAAGTAGTCATTCTATTTTATTAGAAGGGGAGATAACTCAAAATGTATGGCATCCAGAGTTCTGGTTCTTGCGCATGACACACCGTCTCAGCCTTGTGAACAATTGTGCCAAGAACCATCAATGAATCTCAAATCAAATGGTATAGGAGTTATGGCCATCACAAGGTTGTGTCTACGGACGGAAGGACGGACAAACAGACGGAGGCCAGGCTGATTGCTATATCCCCCGAAACTGTTCTGTCGGGGGAAAAAAATGAGCAGTAGGCCTTAAATCATATGGCAGATAGTACATTGCCTAAGGAACATTTCTATGAAAGTTTTGTCAAAATATCTGCAGAGGCTTGGCAGTAAATGCCATTTTTCATTTTTCCCCATTATAAGTATATGGAAACTATAAGTTGCCATAGCATCCAAACCAATTAGCCGATTTTTATAAAAAAACACAAACTTTCAATCCCCCAGCCCAAGGATGCTTCAGATAAAATTTGGGCCAAATTGGCTCAGTGGCTTCAGAGGAGTTGTCGTATGAAAGTGTTAAAACCAGATGACGACATGCGACGACGGCCAACTGCCTATCCTATAACTTGGCTATAAGCTCCGTGAGCTAAAAAATCTGAATAAAAATTATATGAATTAAGTTCCTTTGAATACTAAAAACTGACAAAAAAGCAATAAATATGTATCAAGAACCATGAAATATTTAATAGATGGAAGCCATCTGATCTGGATTTCCATTGCAAGAAAAGGGTTTGTCATGTTAAGCAGAATAAGGGTTCAAGCCCCAAAGTTTTTTGGAGTCACACTCTTCAGCCGTACGCATTTAGCCATAATTGACACACGTTTTTAGGGTCAAACTCCAACTTTTCAAAATTGTACTCCAACTTTTCAGATTTGAATCCAACTTTTTCCATGGATGGATTCTTAAAATCCTGTTTTCAAAATCCTAGTGAGAACTCTGCCCCTCAGATGTGAGCAAGTAGCAGTAACAGGAGAAAAAACCAAAAAACCAAAAAAAAAAACAGGACATTACTTTCTGCCAGTGGAGCCTGTTTGGACACAAAAATTTATCACTGCTGCTGGTGATCAAACCCGGGGCCTCTACAATCAAAGTTCACTAACTGCCGGGATATCAAGCAACCAGCATCTAAATCTGAGGAAAAGTAAAATCACATCTAGTAAAAACACAGGTTCCGTGCACCAGTGGCAGAGTTCTCGTTAGGATTTTGAAAACAGGAGTTTAAGAATCCATCCATAGAAAAAAGTTGGATTTAAATCTGAAAAGTTGGGAGTCAAATTTTGAAAAGTTGGAGTTTTACCTAAAAAACGTGTGTCAATTATGGCTAAATGCTTACGGCTGTAGAGTGTGTCTGTAAGACTCCAAAAGACTTTGGAGTTTGAACCCTTATCCTGCTTAACATGACAAACACTTTTCTTGCAGTGGAGATCCAGATCAGATGGCTTCCATCTAATCAGGATTTACACTGTCACTCAGATTGTGAATTTGAATGGATAAATTACATTAGGTTTTGAAAGTTAAGAGTGGACTGCAGTTAAATAAATTAATTTATTCATCAGGATAATGGTTTAAGTTGAGTGTGAGCAGTTAACAGTAGTCAGGCTGTGATCAGGCTGCTCCAACAGGACAAGTCTGTTCAAGTCATTCACTACATCCTAGTGCATAAAATGGCATCTGAAACTTTTGGATTCTTACAATATTTTGCATAATGATTAAAGACGTAACCCTAGCCAAAATTTCCAGTCAAGTCCATTTTGTTTCTTCAAAATAACCAGGATTTGAAGAAATAAGATGGAATAAGAACATGACTCGAAAATTTTTACTTTCATTAATAGAAAAAAAAAAACAAAAAAAATTTGTTTTTATTTCATATCCAGTTTGTCACTAATATTTCCCCATCTCCCCCCCCCACACACACACACCAAAAAGCTAATATTCCATGGTTTCTGATAATTTCTTTATTCAATTAGGCCTAGTCGCAACTTCATAAACAATATTGACATTGTTTAATACAAAAGTGCGACAAACTCAAGTCATAATGTTCTTTAATCGTAATAAAGACGTAAAAAAAGTACTGGTTACCACCCATGATGCGGCAGTAATGTAGGAAAAAAAAGAAAAGAAAAAGATTTATACACTAAATTATCGCATCCTTTGATTATGCCTTCGACATTTCTTTTCAACAATCAAATTACCGATAATCCAACTGGGTAAACAATATCCGGAAACAAAACAATTAATTTAATGTTAATCAGCCATGTGCTTGATTTAATCACACACACCTGCATCTCGCAACCGCAAATCTGACCTGTCAATCATCTAGCCGTGATGCTCTGATTGGCCGAGAGAGCAACACAGACGACTGTCCGAGCTAGGTAATGCTTGAACAAGCCTGGCGGCGACGATTAACGGTAAACTTTTGATCTGTAAGCGGTAGCTAAATTTGGAGATCAATTGGACACCCATTGTCATCTTTTGATGCGATTGAAGTCATTTTTACACACTATTACGGACGTGTCGGACGAAAAAAAATTGGCGTAATTAAGAATCCATGGCAGGAAATTTTATGCGCAAGAAAAACAAAAACAGGCGTGAAAATATGCCGGATTCGGCGTTTCCGAGAACTCTTAGTGGCAGAGTGTATTTTATGTGAAAGTGCTCTAATTCACTAGGCCACGAAGGCATATACTCACCTAAGCCTATCTGATTCTACTACCACCAATTTACAAGTACATATTACCTCACTGAAACTTGTAAAATAGACAGCCTAAAGGTCAATTTTCTTTGAACAGAAAAATGTTCATTTATCAACCAGATTATTAGGTGAGGTTGAAAGGCTTACCATCGCACTTTGGATCCATTATGCAATGAAATCACTCATTATCAGCATCGCAAATTGCAAAATAATGTCAGGAGTTCTCTAAATCCAATTATAATAATAAACTTACTTCCGGGTGTCACGTGACCTGTGTATAGGCGCGCTTATTTGGTCAGTGCGGAACATTTGAGAGTGCGGCATATGAGGGTAACACGACTCCCCGAAACCATCACCGAAATAACCACTGAAATAACCGAAATCACCCCTGAATAACAGAATCACCATTAATAATGCAAAAATCTCATAATACTGTTTGTATTATTACCATTTTTCATTGGAATGTTCTACCCCTTCACTGGACCGTTACCTCTCCTGATTCAAGTGAGTTGTTAAAAATAAAGTTAAATGTATCATTCAGCTTGAGAAGAAATTAGCAATGAAGGCAACATCTCCGAGAACACAACAATCAAACAACCACAGAGATGAAACAACAGTGAGGACTCGACAGCAAGAAACCACTGAAATGCTGGAGCAAAAGAAAACCAACAGTTAGACTCCCATGGGCCCGACCAGAGATAGAGCATCAGGCGCCAACCAACATTATATAAAATTAAATTATCTCTAATTCTCAGTAAGCCTTTACGCTAGAACCGTCATAGAATCTGGGGCCTGATTCACCGTTCGCAATTAAAGAGGGAAGCAAAGTTGTCAATCGTAATTGGGTTTTACTTACCAAGCATTTACAAGGAAGAATGGGAACAGAAGGTGTTCGGAGGGCTTGCGAAACTTCAAGTCCTCACGCGGTACAAACTTGGCTTTACTTCTAATCTTGGCCGGAGACATTGAAACTAACCCCGGCCCAAGGTTTCGCTGCGGACTCTACAAAACATATTGCAAAGGTTCCGAGAGATGGATAGAATCCATCAAACCAGGATGCAGACTGCTCTCTGCATATAAAGACTTCCTTTCCTGCTTGGACGATTTTGGTCTTATTCAGATGGTAAGTAAGCCTACTAGGGGTGATAACATTCTCGACTTGTTCCTGACATCAAAAATTACACTTTGGTAAACACAATCGAAATTCTTCCAGGCATCTCTGATCATGACATTATTTCTTCAACTATTAGCGTCAAACCAAAATTGAACTGGCAAAAACCGAGATCAGTCCCTTTATTTAAAAAAGCTAATTGTGATGTATTTAAAACTTTTATGCAAGAAAAATGTTTTGAAATTTTGGGAAGCTTCCAAGATAGTACAACTGAGGAAATCTGGAATGCTTTCAAAAGTATCCTAAATTCTGGAATTGAAAAATTTGTACCAATTAAAAAGATCAGTAATAAAAGTAGTCTTCCATGGATTACTCAAGAAATTCGAAGACTTATAAGAAAAAGGGATAAATTGTATCAAAAACAAAAGACAGGGACAACAAAAGATAGGTATCACTTCAAGCAGGTCAAACACCTTGTTCAGGGCAAAATAAGACAGGCATACAACAATTATTTGGCAGACATACTTGGGGCGGGTTTAGATGGGGAGGGCAAAAATTCTGGACTTTCAACAAAAAAACTTTTTTCACTTATCAAAAACAGCAGACAGGACTCACGGGGCATATCTACACTGAAAGACAATACAGATGGAACACTCCATAGTGAGAATACTGTTAAGGCAAACCTTTTGAATCGCCAGTTCCAATCTGTTTTTACTCGCTTATCCCCACTCAGGCTAGGGCAGTTATGTACACAGACAATTCTAAATCTGTTTCAAGAAAATTTACCAGAAAATTTACAACCTCAGTGCCCTTCCATGCCGGAAATCAATATTGATCTAAATGGTGTTCTGAAACTTTTGGCAAACCTTAAACCGGATAAGGCTGCAGGGCCTGATTCAATCAAACCACTTGTTTTAAAAGAACTGAGGGTAGAAATCGCTCCTGTTATCTGCCTGCTGTTTGAAAAATCTCTAGAAACTGGTCAACTACCTGCAGATTGGACAAAAGCTCAAGTTTGTCCCCTTTTTAAAATGGGTGATAAAACTGACCCTGCCAATTATAGGCCTATCTCCTTGACATGCATAGTATGCAAGGTGATGGAGCATATAATTGCATCCAATATTTCCAAACATTTAGCTCAGCACAATGTTCTTTACGAATTGCAACATGGGTTTCGTGAAAAACGCTCCTGCGAAACTCAGCTTATTCAGCTTGTGGAAGATCTTGCAAGGCAGCTGACTTTGGGCAAACAAACCGACTTAGTACTTCTGGACTTCAGTAAAGCCTTTGACAAAGTTAACCATCTAAAATTATTGTATAAACTTTTAAATTTTGGCATAACCGGTAAAACACTAAAATGGATTGAATCCTTCTTAATTGGACGTTCGCAAACTGTTGTACTAGATGGGGAGTTTTCAAATGAGGTACCGGTCACCTCTGGGGTGCCCCAGGGGTCAGTGCTGGGCCCGCTCCTCTTTCTACTGTACATAAATGACCTACCGGATAATATTCAGTCACAAGTTAGGCTCTTTGCTGATGATACCGCGGTTTACTTGGCTGTGTCCAGCCCAGCAGATGCACAAGTTCTACAGTATGACATTGAAAAACTTCAGCATTGGGAGCGAACCTGGGACATGGAGTTTAATCCCAGCAAGTGTCAGGTACTCCATGTCTCTAGATCTAAAACGCCAATTAAGACCCAATACTTCATGTATGGTCAGGAACTGGAAAGTGTGGACTCAGCCAAGTACCTTGGGGTGACCATCAGCAAAGACCTTAGCTGGAATTCACACATATCACATATTACAGCCAGTGCAAACAGGACCCTCGGCTTCGTCAAAAGAAATGTTAAAACAAAAAGTCAGGAAATAAAAACGTTGGCATATAACACCTTGGTTAGGCCACAGGTAGAATATGCCTCGACCGTTTGGAGCCCCTATACAAAAGAAAATATTAACAAGATTGAAATGTTGCAGCGTAGGGCAGCCCGTTGGGTCACAAATGATTTATCCTCCTATAGCAGTGTTACAGACATGATGGGTGAGCTTGGATGGCGGTCACTTGAGCTCAGACGCTATGATACGCGCCTTACAATGTTTTATAAAATCGTTTACGGTTTGGTCGCTATACCAGTTCCGTCACAGTTCGAACGCCTAACGACAAACACGCGTCACCACTCTCTGGCTTACAGGCAGATACACACCTCTGTCTCGTATTATTATTATTCATTTTTCCCTATGTCGGTTGTTCTTTGGAACAGGCTACCAGCTGATCTCGTCCTGGTTTCTGATCTTGACTCTTTCAAGTTAAGGGTCAGTTCGATAAACCACAGGCTCCCTTAAGGTAATACTGTTTTTATCCTGCTTTTAAACTCTCCTTACTAACACCCAAAATCTTTCATCTATGCTCACCTTTCTTTTATTCTTTTAACTCTGCACTATCACACTTTTACTTCTCTTACTAACACACCATGCGCAGCCATCCTAATAACACTCGGAAGAGGGTTGAGGATTATATAGAGATAGATAGATAGAATGTGATGACTGTAACAAGCGCTTTCACTCCTCGTGTTCTGTTTTGGATAACAGTCAATTGTTAGACATTGAATCTAGAGCTGGAACTTGGTATTGCAAAGACTGCAAAGCTGACTGTGGTCTTTGCAGTGGTGCTGTCCTTAATGGCCACAAAGCCGTTCAGTGTGATCAATATGAAATGTGGATACACACTGAATGTTCCTTCATTTCGGATGCAGATGACGGCACTTTGGTAAATTCAAGCTGCCACTGGATATGTCCAAAATGTGAGGTCTGTAACTTTTCAGACTCCTTCTTTGATGAATATGTAGAACTGAGTAAGCCAAACAGGTTTGAACCTCTGTCAGAGAATAAGAGAGGCAAATCTTCGACTGCTGATGAAACTAAGTCACATTTTGTGAAAGGTTTATATTTTACTTTTGGTCCTTTGAGATCAGCGTGAATATTCTGAGAAATCAGAAATAAATTATTGGTTTAGACTCATATTCTAGACAGGTTTTTAATTATTTGGACCCTATTTTGATTTATATCAGTCTTTAACTCGACTGCCTATTCGAAATTCGCAAAATTGCAGTATGTTTCCTCTGGTTATTAGCCGAAACTACGTAGTATGACCCATCTTCTTTCTTATGAATGTTTTCATTGCTCTTAAAGGAACTCATTTTTTATTTTTATTTGCCTTCACTGCAGCTGGTGTTGTGCCGTGTGGCGGCCGTAAAACGTCTCCCCGTACATCAACCATAGTGCAGGTTATATTTTACTTTTGGTCCTTTGAGATCAGCGTGAATATTCTGAGAAATCAGAAATAAATTATTGGTTTAGACTCATATTCTAGACAGGTTTTTAATTATTTGGACCCTATTTTGATTTATATCAGTCTTTGACTCGACTGCCTATTCGAAATTCGCAAAATTGCAGTATGTTTCCTCTGGCTTTCTTTGCCGGATAATTACAGGGTCACTGATGAGGCTTTATTAGCCGAAACTACGTAGTATGACCCATCTTCTTTCTTATGAATGTTTTCATTGCTCTTAAAGGAACTCATTTTTGATTTTTATTGAAACTTTGCAGTATAAACATAAATGGAATTAGAGGAAAAAATCTTGAACTTTTAGCTTTCCTCGATACATCTCAACCTCATATTGTTGCTATTCAGGAAACAAAGATTGACAGTTCAATTACTACATCTGAGCTTTTCCCTGAAACTTGTCAGTACTGTGTTTACAGAAAAGATAGGGACTCTCATGGCGGTGGGGTGATGTTGCTCATTCAGAGACATCCCTCACATGCCTTTCATGGAACTGGAAAATGACACTGAATCGGTCTGGGTTAAGGTTTTTGCAAATAAAACTTCCCACTTCGTAGCAAGTTGGTATCGACCACCAAATGGTACGATCGAAAACTTCCAGTTGTTTAAAGACCAACTGGATTGCATCAAATCGCAGTATAAGGGTAAAAAACTCCCGGCTGTACATGTTCTAGGTGACCTCAAATTCAGAGACATTGCTTGGCCCGACAGGCTCAGCAAACAAGGCACAATGCTGAGTCAGTCGGAAGGACAAATATTAATTGATATTATGAACGATCATGGCCTTGAACAAATTGTTAACTTCCCCACTCGTGATAAGAACACATTGGATCTGATCCTTACGACTTTGCCAGGACAATTCGAAGACATTCATTCCCCATATAAACAAAGTGACCACGATATTGTCTCCGGATATTTAAAAATTCACATCCCACCAATAAAGAAACCTTGGAGGAAGGTGTACTCATATCAGAAAGGTGACTATGAAACTATGAGGAAGGATGCACTCAGATTTGCAAAGGAGAAATACTTTAGTGGTCATTCAGATGCTCGGTCTGTACAGGAGAATTTTGATTTGATAACTTCTTTCATTCATACTTCAGCCGAAAATCATATCCCCTCAAAAAACTAGTAGGTCTGTATCTTCTATTCCCTGGATCACTTCAGAGATAAGGAGAAAAATTCGCAGAAGGAATAAGATTCACGCAAAGGCAAAAAAGACGAGAAGTGGTAAACTCCGGACAAAATTTGAAAACTTGAGACGTGAAATCAAGACTGATATAAAAAAAATCAGCATGATTTGTATGTGTTTAACTTGGTAGGTGATGTAAAGGCAAATCCCAGAGACTTCTACAGATATATCAATAGCCAGAAGAAAGACAGGCAAGGTATCCCGCCCCTTAATAAAGGAGGAGGGAACGGGGTTGCTGAATCAGACTCTGAAAGGGCAGAGGAAATAGTTGGTCAATTCAATGATGCGTTTAATAAAACTGAGTTCACGGAGGTTCCATTGACTGGAAGATCGGCCCCATTCATGAATAATATTGTTGTGACAGCTGCAGGAGTGATCAAGTTACTTCAAGGCTTAAATCCCAGTAAGGCCTTAGGACCTGATGAGCTTCATCCTAGAGTCCTGAATGAACTAGCAAATGAGTTGGGTCCAGTATTTGCACACTTGTTACAACAGTCTCTTGATACGGGTGAAATCCCCAAAGAATGGCTCTTAGCAAACATCTGTCCACTCTTCAAAAAAGGAGATAGGGCTCTTGCCCGTAATTATCGCCCTGTGTCTCTGACTTGTGTTCTGTGTAAATTGCTGGAACATATAGTCTGCTCAAACATCATGGCCCACTTGGACGAACATAAACTTTTGTCAGACAGACAACATGCATTTAGGAAAAGGCACAGTTGTGAAACTCAGCTAAGCTCGGTTATTAATGACTGGGCAAAAATCTTGGACAAAGGGGGACAAGTGGACACATTTATTCTGGACTTCGAGAAGGCTTTTGACACCCCTCCTCATGAACTACTTAAATCTAAGTTATTTGGTTATGGAATTGGGGGAAAGACCCTCAAATGGATTGATTCCTTTCTTTGCTACAGAAAACAGCGGGTTGTTGTTAATGGTGAATCTTCGGAGTGGGCTCCAGTTTTGACCGTTCTTGGTCCACTTTTGTTCTCCCTGTACATCAATGATATTTCCACTGACATTGACTCAGAAATAAGACTGTTCGCAGATGACTGTGTTTGTTACCGGGAAATTAGAGATACAGATGACTCAATGAAACTTCAGGCTGACATAGATAGATTAGGATGTTGGGCCCGAAAATGGGGCATAAGATTTCAGCCAGTTAAATGCAATATTATGCAGATAACTAGGAAGAGGTCTAATAAAGTTGGGGCTTCTTACACCTTAGAGGGAACGGTCCTCGAGAATGTGGACTCCATTAAATACCTTGGAGTGACAATCTCACACAACTTGAGATGGAATACTCATATTAGCAACATGTGTACTAAGGCAAATAGAACGCTTGGTTTCCTGAGGCGAAATCTTCATCAGTGCCCTCAGGATGTTAAAGAGACAGCATATAAAGGTCTTGTTCGCCCAATCTTGGAATATGGTAGTTGTATCTGGGACCCCAGTGGAGTGGTCCTTAACGATGAAATTGAGAAAGTTCAGAATAGAGCTGCTAGATTTGTAACAGGCAATTACTGCTTTGAAACTGGGAGCATGACTGGAATACTTGGAAAATTAAAATGGGAGTCTAACTGTTGGTTTCCTTTTGCTCCAGCATTTCAGTGGTTTCTTGCTGTCGAGTCCTCAACGTTGTCTCACCTCTGTGGTTCTTTGATTTTTGTGTTTACGGAGATGTTGCACTGATGAGTTAGGAGGCCTTCATGCGGACTGAACAAATTATTTGTCTAAATCGCGACGGAAGTAAGGGCGAGGATTGTGGCCACGTAAAATCGATTTAAGCCCCCCAGTGGAAATCATTCCGCTGACCGTTCCAAGGCGGTTCTTCTGTGGCGGTTTATTTATGGTGTTGTTTGTTACTTACTGTGTGTAGCACTTGTGTCTTTTTATTTTGGATGGTCATATGGCCATTTTGTGGGAAAGTAACTGTCCTTAGGGCCTTCCTTTGTTTAGGTTTCCATTATGGTCTGGTCGCTTAATGTTTGTGTTTTTTCCCTTTGGTGTCTTTGATGGGTGGAGTAAGTTAATTGTATCGATTCCTGATCTTTGTTTTACTTCTACTTCTCAAGAAAAGGAGAAAAGACAGTAGGCTAATCCTTTTATACAAAGGTCTAAAGGGTGCTACCAGCATTCCAACAGATGACCTTGTTCCCCCAGCTAGACACTGTAGAAATCACCATTCTTTGGCGTTTCAGGCCCTTACTGCAAGAACTGACATTTATAAAGAGTCGTTCTTCCCCAGAACCATTAGAGATTGGAATGCCCTTTCCGATTCGATTATTTCGACAGCTGAAGGTGCTGATGATTGTGTAGCTAAATTTACCTCTTTGGTTAGAGCTAGGGACTAACTTCCCACATCACAGGTCCTGGCGTATGAATGTCTTTTAACGTGTCACCAGTAACAATTCTGATTCTGATTCTGATTCATGCAGTCTGTCGTATAACATTTATATTGTATCCCATCTTTTTATATCGAAGAATAATTTTACGAAATTGGGTGCTGAAGTCAATGCAAGTATATAATTTTCTGAATTTATATACTAAGTCACCATAAAATTCGGCTTTCCGCTATTGATGATTCCATTATGATCTTGTTATTTAATGTTTGTCTTTCTTTCCCTTTGGTGTCTGTGATGGGAGGTGCGGGTTAATTGTATCGATTCCTGAGTATTGCCTTCACTTCTATTTTGCAAGATAACACAAATGGAAGGTAGCCACAGAGTGGCACAGTACTTGGCTGTCACTAGGACGCTTTTCTGATGAAAATCTGAGGCACTATTCTTACGTGCACTGCAAAAATATGGTGGGGTTCTCGTTAGAACAGCCTCCTCAAAGTGGTTCTAATTAAGGCGTAACGAATACCAACAAGCTATGTATTGGAGCAGAAATAAGGAAAATAATGTATACCCCTGTACACTCCCAGTTTTCTCTTTATAAAATGGGGTTTACGGGGGTGATATTACACAGACATGTTAACATGATAAAATCTTTTTTGAAACTCTGATTGTCTTATGAATATGCGTAATGAACTTTCAGTTTTGAATTGCCAAAATTAGCCAAGAATAATTTTTCTGACGGAGACTCTGCCTAAAATTTGAAGTACCCAATTAACAGATGCGAATATGTACTACCAAATTCTGAAGTAAATGCTCTTTAGTTGGACTTTGGCTGGGTGTAGCAATTTATTTATATGAGTTACCGTCGTCAATAGATCTTGAAGTGCTTTCAGTTTTGAACTTTCAATAATCAGTTTGTTGCTGTGTAACTTTGAACAGTGTTGATAAACTCCTGATTCGAAATATATATAGATCACCTGACAGTTCTTCAGAATATAATGCTACTTTAAATACATTACTGATGTTGGCTGTCCAGCTGAATTATTCCCGCATATTGATAAAAGGTGACTTTAATAATAAGGATATTGACAAGTCGACAATAGATTCTTCATTGTGTATAGAACATGATGAGTCAATATTTATTGAAAACATAAGACATCTGTACTTGACACGGCATGTAACGCAACTCGTGATAACCAAACCGACAGTTGCTTGGATCTGATCAGGGCTGTTTTGTTTGTGCCGTGTGGCGGCTGTAAAAGGTCTCCCCGTACATGCATTTAATGCTCTTATTTTTCCAATCCTCAGGGATTGCTTATGCAATTGCTTTTCACTGTTCCATCAATTGACATCCTTTAGATACCTGTTGAAGGTCATTATTAAACCGATGTTCGTTCCTCGTTGTATAACAACTGCTTGTTTGACATCCCTGTACTTTACGTAGACTAGGATGTTTTGTGGGCTTTTGTTGTACCTTCCTTCTATTCGAAGGAATCTTCTTCAGTAATTTTATATGCTGTTTTATTTATTTATTTAATAACCGGTATGAACATCGCTTTAGTTTTGACGGTATCACAACCTTATTAACCAAAATGAGTATTACAAATACATTTAAAATATCAATATCACCCCTTAGGTTACACTCTGCTTCTTCTGTACGGATTCCCCATTCTATTAAGAACTTTAATACTATGTTGCCTTCGGTATTGGTTAGACCCTTAAATTTGTCTTCTGTAACTTCAGTTAATCTCAAAGGAGCAGGCAATACCAATGTTTTTGGGAGTAGTCTTCGTATAAGACTATCTCCTCTCAAATCGCCCATCCTTCGAAAATATACTAATCCGTGGAAAAGAAGTGGAATGTATCCTAGTATTTCTAAGTGCAATGCCAAGAGGTGCAGATGTTGTTCGCATTTAGCACTGCGTCTACCGTTACTTCATCTGTAAACGGTAGACGCTTCTCTGTAGTTAACATGTCTGATTTGACATGACAGTCTACAGATTTAATTTATCTAATTACTTGACGTGCTGCAAACTGTAATATGCAGTACGTCGGTCAAACTAACCGCATGCTTAAAACTAGATTGAACGAGCATTATCGTAGAATGAGTAAGCCTAAGAAAACTGACACTTTCTTGTACCGTCACTTTCGACGTACAGGTCATTCTGTAAATAACATTGTTATACAACCAGTGGAAAAACTTTATTACGATGCAAATTCTACATCTAGATTCAAAATAATCAAAAGACATGAAGCTGAACTGAAATGGATTAAATTTTTACAGACCCCTTTTCCACTGGGATTTAATGACAACATTTATCATGAGGGTAATATTTCCAGAATGCCGGACTTTGATATTTTCTCACTCCTGGAATGTCGAAAACGCAGAACTAGATCTCACGGCACCAGGAAAAATGATAACTTTAAACGTAAATCACGTGCGTTTAAACGAAACAATACTAGACTGAAGTGACTGTCAATTATATTATTAAATCATGGACGCCACTCTATGCTTTCATTTTTAAGTTCATTACCCGTTTCTGTTTTACGTCTTCTGGACACCGAGGCGAATAAATTCTACGATAGTTCTCATCAGTTTTATGATGCGGCTCTCTTAACTAGAGGCTATACTCAGCATACTCTCCGTCCTTACATTGATTCTGAAATTAATCATAAACGCCATTTCTTCAAAATATCCTTCATTAATAAGGGTATGGATTTTATAGATTTGCCCAGTATCTTCCGTGAGAGATCGGTGCTTTCTTCCATTCCTGCTTATTTTCAAAATACTGAAACACCTATAATTTGCTATAAATATAACAAACCTGTTAGATCTATCATTTTTAATTTCAATAAACTTGTTTCAGATCTTGATATTGATACTAATACTCCTGAATCATGTGATTGTAAAAACTCAAAGTATTGCTAGCCTGCTGCTGGTCATGTAATTACTGGCAATTTGAAAATTATTCCTGATTCTAGGATAAGGAATATAATTTCTAAAGGACCGAAATATCGGTTTCCTTCTAAAATTGATTTCAGTAAATGTAGAGATGAAATCGCTGCTTCCTTGAATGAATTCGGTAATCGATGGTGTAAGCGAGAGTATGTTGAGCATAAAGCCCTTAAGGACTGGAAACTTAGCATTTTCAAACTAGTGAATAAACGCATTTCTTTCTATTCTCAAAATACTAACTTATTACCTCCTAAGCCCAAGACGTCTTTACGTCATCTTAAACTAGGTATTCAAGAATTTCATAAGAAGTTTGTTTTGGCCCCTGCAGACAAGGCCGCTAACAACGTCGTCGTTGTGTGACGGCTCCACTATGTTAACACGCTTAAGCAGGAGCTTGGTGGTACTAAGGCCTATGAACTTCAGCCTTTAGCTGAAGAGAGAGCTATAGTAGATAAACATGTTTGTCTTTCAGCCATCAAGTTTGCTGTGTGTGTTAACGAAGGCCAAGACAAGCTTCCTACGCTATACTGGTTACCAAAACTTCATAAAAAACCTTACAAAGCACGGTTTATTGCAAATTCTAGCTCTTGCACTACCACTGAACTTTCTAAATTATTAACTTCCTGTCTTACTGCTATTAAAACGCATGTAATTAAATATTGTGATAAAGTCTTTGAAAGATCAGGAAGAAATCTGTTTTGGTCTATAAAAAATTCGAATGAGGTTTTAAATAAATTGAAATCTAGACATTTTCGTGCTTCTAGTCTGTCTATCTACGATTTTTTCCACTCTTTACACTACACTTCCTCATAATCTTATAAAAGAAAAGCTTAATGATTTAATTGAATGGGCTTTTCACAGAGAAGATTCTCTCTACCTTGCATGTAATGTCAGAAATGCATTTTTCACTTCTAAAGAGCATAAGAATTATACACTTTGGTCATGTCAGAAAGTGTGTGATGCCCTCACCTTTCTACTTGACAATATTTATATAAGATTCGGTACTAAGTTATTTAGACAAATTGTGGGTATTCCGATGGGTACTAATTGCGCACCTCTTGTGGCTGATCTGTTCTTGTATTGTTATGAAAGAGACTTCATTTTGTCGCTTTCCATTGATAACCAATCTGAAATTATTGAAGCTTTTAGCTCTACTTCCAGATATTTAGATAATTTATTAAATATTGATAATACCTATTTTGATGGTTTGATCAGTCAGATTTACCCCCTAGAACTTCAGTTAAATAAAGCAAATTCTTCTGATACCTAGACCCCGTTTTTGGATTTACATCTATCTATTGTAGATGGATTTGTTTCGTGCAAAATTTATGATAAACGCGATGACTTTGATTTTGAGATTGTAAATTTTCCATTTTTGGATGGTGATGTTCCTCGTGCGCCATCCTATGGCGTTTATATTTCGCAATTAATTCGATTTGCTAGAGTGTGTAGTCATGTACTTGACTTCAACACTCGTAATAAATTATTAACGGCTAAACTCCTTAATCAGGGTTATCGGTACCATAAACTACGCAAAGCCTTTTAAAAATTTTATAGACGCCATTCTGATTTATTTTCAAAATTCAATATTGGACTTAAATCTCTTCTGCAACAAAGTCTATCGGAACCCGAATTTTATGGTGACTTAGTATATAAATTCAGAAAAATATATAACCACAATGACTTCAGCACTCAATTTCGTAAAATCATTCTTCGATATAAAAAGATTGGGTACAAAATGGATATTATACGACAGACTGCATGCATGGTAGTTAACCCAATCACGGTTGGCAACTTTGCTTCCCTCTTTAATTGCACGCCGGTGGGTCAGGCCTCAGATTCTATGACGGCTTCAACGTAAAGACTTATTGAGAATTAGAGAGATAATGTTGGTTGGTGCCTGATGCTCTTTCTCTGGTCGGGCTCATCGGAGTCTAACTGATGGTTTTCTTTTGCTCCAGCATTTCAGTGGTTTCTTGCTGTCGAGTCCTCACCGTTGTCTCACCTCTGTGGTTCTTTGATTTTTGTGTTCACGGAGATGTTGCACTGATGAGTTAGGAGGCCTTCAAGCGGACTGAACAAATTATTTGTCTAAATCACGACGGAAGTAAGGGCGAGGATTGTGGCCACGTAAAATCGATTTAAGCCCCCCCCCTCCCCCCCCCCCCCCCCCCCCCCCCCACAGTGGAGGTCTTCCACTGACCGTTCCAAGGCGGCTCTTCTGTGGCGATTTATTTATGTTGTTGTTTGTTACTTACTGTGTGTAGCACTTGTGTCTTTTAACTTTGGATGGCCATATGGCCATTTTGTGGGAAAGTAACTGTCCTTATGGCCTTCCTTTGTTTAGGTTTCCATTATGGTCTGGTCGCTTAATGTTTGTATTTCTTTCCCTTTGGTGTCTTTTATGGGTGGAGTAAGTTAATTGTATCAATTCCTGATCTTTGTTTTACTTCTATTTCACAAGCGAGGAACTTATGGTGGACTCCCTGGAGTAATTGCCTACATGTAGCTTAGGTGCGATTGACCATTTAGTACTTTTTTAAACTGACTACATGTACTACTACTGTATGTATGTAACATTTCTCCTGATACCACTGGCCCTCCGATTTTTTCAAGGGTGGTTACGGAGCTATGAGGGAGGCTCTTGGTAGCATGGACTAGGAATTTGACATGAGTGACTGCACAATATTACTTGGGAAAAAGCGTTAAACGTTTGAAAACTTTTATAGAAGTGTACGTACCGAAATGGTTCCATAATTATCCATATAAGAAACCACTGATAACTAAAGAACCTGCTGAAGTAATTGATAAGAAAAGGAGGACATGGATTAAACTGACAATTTTTCTAGTGAAACAAATGTTTATATATATGAGATTTTGTAATATAACTTTAGTAATATAACTATGACATCATAGTGTAGTTTATATTTTCTTGTCCTTTGGGATCATTGATTCCATTGTTGAAGTTTGAAAATATTTGAGGGTCACAGATGAGGCCTAATTGGCCGAAACTAGCTAGTTTGGCCCAGAAAACATGTACGCTCCATATTTTCCAGTTCTGTGGTGTATTCCTTGCTTCCAAAGGAAAACCCTTTCTAGAACATATTTAGACACAATGCGATCAACTAAATATGATTATGAAAATAATTTATGCTCAAAAGTGAAGGAATAACCTAAACGTTTTGAATGAATGTGAAATCTTAACGTAAAACCAGGGTGTTTTAATGAAAGAAGATGGTACTTTAACTAGATCAGCAATGGGAAAAGCTGAAGTTTAGAATTATTTCTTTGTAAGTGTCGTCACAAAAGAAAATTTGTCGTTTATAACAGTTTTACCTGATCGAAACTTTAGTATGGAACTTTCTACACTGAGGATGTGTTCAGAAAGTTGAAATAAAAATCAAAAATGAGTTCCTTTAAGAGCAACGAAAACATTCATAAGAAAGAAGATGGGTCATACTACGTAGTTTCGGCTAATAAAGCCTCTTCAGTGACCCTGTAATGATCCGGCAAAGAAAGCCAGAGGAAACATACTGCAATTTTGCGAATTTCGAATAGATAGTCGATACAAAAGACTGATATAAATCAAAATGGGGTCCAAATAATTAAAAACCTGTCTTGAATACGAGTCAAGCCAATAATATATTTCTGATTTCTCAGAATATTTACGCTGATCTCAAAGGACCAAAAGTAAAATATAAACCGCACTATGGTGCACTAAAGCCTTAACTTCAGAACTTATTAAATATGTTCTATAAAAGGGTTATCCTTTGGAAGCAAGGAATACACCACAGAACTAAAAATATGGAGTGTACATGTTTTCTTGGCCAGACTATCTAGTTTTGGCCAATTAGGCCTCATCAGTGACCCTCAGATATTTTCAAAATTCCACAATGGAATCAATGATCCCAAAAGACAAGAAAATATAATCTACACTATGATGTAGGGCAGGGAGACGTTTTACCGCCTCCACATATTCCCACACACCAGCTGTAGTGAAGTTAATTATGTTCTATAAAAGGGTTTTCCTTTGGAAGCAAGGAATACACCACAGAGCTAAAAATATGGAGTGTACATGTTTTCTGGGCCAGACTAGCTAGTTTCGGCCAATTAGGCCTCATCAGTGACCCTCAGATATTTTCAAAATTCCACAATGGAATCAATGATCCCAAAGGACAAGAAAACATAATCTACACTATGATGTAGGGCAGGGAGACGTTTTACCGCCGCCACACATTCCCACACACCAGCTGGTCAAAATCAGCGGGTCTCGATGGCCTTCATTACTAATTTCTTCTCAAGCTGAATGATACATTTAACTTTATTTTTAACAACTCACTTGAATCAAGAGAAGTAACGGTCCAGTGGCAGAGAACGCTTGATTCTCCTATTTTTAAGAAAGGTGACAAGAAACAACAAGAAACTTATCGTCCAGTCAGCTTCACTTGCGTGGTTTGGAAAATTATGGAGTCACTGGTTAGGGACAGATTAATGTAGCACATGGATGAGAATAGTCTATTTTCTGAAAATCAGGCATAGTGCTTAGGTTCAGGTCAGAATTGAATATCGCCTGGAAGGATCACCCGCTTACTAGTAAGTTTATGTGTACATGATTTTTATAAAGACTTTAAGCGCATTCCCATAGTTTTAAAGCTAATGATGTATAATATGAATATGATCGGAAGCTGAGATCGGCCTCGATAAGCATTCAATCTTGTTTACATGTAGATGTGGACCTAGTACCCGTAAGTTACCCGATACTTAATCAACGGTAAATCATATCTAATAAAATTGAGGCTTCCGTGGGTGCGGAGTTCATGCTGACTGGACAAATTATTTGTGTTAACTGCGACATAATCAATGGCGAGGACTGTGGCCATGACGTAAAATGGATTTAAACCTCCTGGTAAAAAAACTATGATGACCGTTCCAAGGCGGTTCTTGTGTCGTGTTTTATTATTGTTATAGCTCGTCTAGTCTTGTGTGTATGAAAATATCTTTTTACATGTATTTTAGATAACCGTATGAGTATTTTATGAGAAAGTGACTGTCCTTTTGGCTTTCAGCCTGTGATGTTTTCATTGCAGTGATGTTGGTTTATGTTCGTGTTCCTTTTCCCTTTGATGTCTTGGATGGGAGGTGTGAGATAATTGTGTCAATTCCTGATTACTGCCTTGACTTCTATTTTGGAATGGAAAACAGAAGTGAAGGCAATGACCAGTAATCGATACACTTACCTCACACCTCCCATCAAATACACCAAACGACATGAAAAAAGAAAACGTTACTTGCGGAAAGCCAAAAGGGCATTTACTTTCCCACAAAATGGCCAAACAGGTGTCAAAAATAAAAATTTAATAGCAGTGCGTTTATACTGGTATGCAACTATAATGTAAACAAACCACAACAGAAGAATCACCATGGAACGGCCATAAAGCATTTTACTCGGGCTAGGGTGGGGTGGATTTAAATCGATATTGCGTGACCACAATCCTCGCCATTGGTTTGGTTGTTAGACTAATAATTTGTTCAGTCCACTTAAAGGATTTCTAACTCATCAGTGCAACATCTCAGAGAACATAAAAATCCAAATGAATACAGAGATGAAACAACGATGATGACTCGACAGCATGAAATAACTGAAATGCTGGAGCAAACGAAAAAAAACAGTTGGACTCCGGTGGGCCCGACCAGGCAGAGCATCAGGCACCAGCCCAAATTACTTAATAAGACCTGTCGCCTGACAGGATAATTCACTGGAAATAAAAATAAAAAATGAGTTCCTTTAAGAGCAATGAAAACATTCATAAGAAAGATGGGTCATACTACGTAGTTTCGGCTAATAAAGCCTCGTCAGTGACCCTGTAATGATCCGGCAACGAAAGCCAGAGGAAACATACTGCAATTTTGCGAATTTCGAATAGGCAGTCGATTCAAAGACTGATGTAAATCAAAATGGGGTCCAAATAATTAAAAACCTGTCTAGAATATGAGTATAAACCAATAATTTATTTCTGATTCCTCAGAATATTCACGCTGATCTGAAAGGACCAAAAGTAATATATATAAACTGCACTAGGGTTGATGTACGGGGAGACGTTTTACGGCCGCCACACGGCACAACACCAGCTGCAGTGAAGGCAAATAAAAATCAAAAATGAGTTCCTTAAGAGCAATGAAAACATTCATAAGAAAGAAGATGGGTCATACTACGTAGTTTCGGCTAATAAAGTCTCGTCAGTGACCCTGTAATGATCCGGCAACGATAGCCAGAGGAAACATACTGGAATTTTGCGAATTTTGAATAGGCAGTCGATTCAAAGACTGATGTAAATCAAAATGGGGTCCAAATAATTAAAAACCTGTCTAGAATATGAGTCTAAACCAATAATTTATTTCTGATTCCTCAGAATAGTCACGCTGATCTGAAAGGACCAAAAGTAATATATAAACTGCACTATGGTTGATGTATCTTGACTTAGTTGCGGAAAGGCAAATCCATAACAGAAACAAATTATGAAAAGGAAGCCCTTGTCACAAGGATCCTACATGAAAAATATGAAGGCTATATTTCAAAAACTTCAAAAATTATGGCAAAGTAGGTCAAAGGTCAAGGTCATATTTTTGTATGGGTGGGAAGACCTTGACACAAGGGAACATACATGCCAAATATGAAGGTTCTATCTCAATGGTTCAAAAGTTATGATAAAGTAGGTCACAGGTCAAGGTCACGTCAGTTCTTTTGGTATGTGTTGGAAGCCCTTGTCATAAGGAACTTACATGCCAAATATGAAGACAATCTCAAACGTTCAAAAGTTATTTCAAAATGACCTACTGATCTACATTTTTGATTCGACATGACCCATATTCGAACTTGACCGAGATATTGTCAAGATGATCATTCTGAGCAAGATTTATCATACCTCTAGAGTGCTATGATTAGACCTACTGACATACTTTTCGACCCGACATGACCCATATTCGAACTTAGTGAGATATTGTCAAGATGATTATTCTGAGCAAGTTTAATAAGGATTGGACCAAACGTGTGGCCTCTAGAGTGTTCACAAGGTTTTTGTATGATTTGACTGGCTGACCTTCTTTTTGACCCCACATGACTCATATTCCAATGTGACCGAGATATTGTCAAGATGATCAAGATTGATGATGACTGGACCAAAAGTGTGGTCTCTAGAGTGTTCACAAGGTTTTTATATGATTTGACCTACTGACCTATTTTTCGACCCGCCTTGATTCATATTCAAATATTATCAAGATGATCATTCTGAGCAAGTTTGATGATGACTGGAAAAAGGTGTGGTCTCTAGAGTGTTCACAAGTTTTTTCTACTGACCTACTTTTTGATCCCAACATGACCCATTTTCGAACTTGACCTAGATATTGTCAAGATTATCATTCTGAGCAAGTTTGATGATGATCGGACCAAAACTATGGCCTCTAGTGTGTTTCAATGTTCTTCTATGATTTGAGCTACTGACATGACCCGTATTCAAACTTGACCGAGATATTGTCAAGATGATTATTCTGAGCAAGTTTGAAGATAATTGGATCAAAAGTGTAGCCTCTAGAGTGTTCACAAGGTTTTTTTTTATATTTGACCTACCTTTTGATCTGACATGACCCATATTCAAACGTGACCGGGATATTGTCAAGATGGCCATTCAGAGGAGGTTTTATGATGATTGGACCAAAACTGTGGCCTCGAGAATGTTCAAAATGCTTTTGTATGATTTGACATGCTGACCTTCCTTTTGATCCGACATGACTCATATTCGAACCTGACGTTTATTGTCAAGATGAATATTGTCAAGATGATCATTCTGAGCAAAGTAGAAGTAAAACAAAGATCAGGAATCGATACAATTAACTTACTCCACCCATCAAAGACACCAAAGGGAAAGAAACACAAACATTAAGCGACCAGACCATAATGGAAACCTAAACAAAGGAAGGCCATAAGGACAGTTACTTTCCCACAAAAAAGCCAAATAGCCATCCAAACAAAATAAAAAGACACAAGTGATACACACAGTAAGTAACAAACAACACCATAAATAAACCGCCACAGAAGAACCGCCTTGGAATGGTCAGTGGAATGATTTCCACTGGGGGGCTTAAATAGATTTTACGTGGCCACAATCCTCGCCCTTACTTCCGTCGCGATTTAGACAAATAATTTGTTCAGTCCGCATGAAGGCCTCCTAACTCATCAGTGCAACATCTCCGTGAACACAAAAAATCAAAGAACCACAGAGGTGAGACAACGGTGAGGACTCGACAGCAAGAAACCACTGAAATGCTGGAGCAAAAGAAAACCAACAGTTAGACTCCGATGGGCCCGACCAAAGACAGAGCATCAGGCACCAACCAACATTACCTGGAATTAGATCTCTCTAATTCTCAATAAGCCTTTATGTTGGAGCCGTCATAGACTCTGAGGCCTGACCCACCGGCGTGCAATTAAAGAGGGAAGCAAAGTTGCCAACCGTGATTGCGTTTACAACCATGCATGCAGTCTGTCGTATAACATCCATGTTGTACCCAATCTTTTTATATCGAAGAATGATTTTACGAAATTGGGTGCTGAAGTCATTGCGGTTATATATTTTTCTGAATTTATATACTAAGTCACACTAAAATTCGGGTTCCGATAGACCTTGTTGCAGAAGAGATTTAAGTCCAATATTGAATTTTGAAATTAAATCAGAATGGCGTCTATAAATTTTTGAAAAGGGTTTGCGTAGTTTGATGATAATCGGACCAAAACTGTGGCCTCTAGTGTGTTCACAAGGTTTTTCTATGATCTGACCTACTGACCTACTTTTAGACCCAACATGACCCATATTCGAAATTGACCAAGATATTGTCAAGATGATCATTCTGAGTAAGATCGATGGTGATCGGACCAAAATTGTGGCCTGAGGTTTTTCTATCATTTGACAAACTGACCTACTTTTTGATCCGACATGACCCATATTTGAACTTGAATATTGTCAAGATGATCATTCTGAGCAAGTTTGATTATGATCGGACCAAAACTTGGCCTCTAGTGTGTTCACAAGGTTTTTCTATGATTTGACCTACTATCCTACTTTTTGACCCAACATGACCCATATTCGAACTTGACCGAGATATTGTCATGATGGTTTTTCTGGGCTAGTTTGATGATGATTGGCCCAAAACTGTGGCCTCTAGAGTGTTCACAAGAAAAGTTTACGCACGAACGACATACGACAGAAAACGATGCCGAACATCTCACAGTTACATAAGCTCATCATGACCATGTGAGCTAAAAATTCATAATAGGGCAGCCAGATTTGTAATGAGCAATTACTGCTTTGAAACTGGAAGTATGGCTGGAACACTGAAAAACTTAAGTTGGGTGTCCCTGTAATGGAGGAGAGACAGTAGGCGTTTACTATTGAACAGAGGTCTAAAGGGTGCTGCCAGCATACCAGCAGATGACCTTTTCCCCCAGGTAGGAGCTGCAGAAATCATCACTTTGGCATTTCAGATCCCCACTGCAAAAACTGGTATTTACAAGGGATCCTTCTTCCCTCAGACTGTTAAAGATTGAAACGCCCTTCCAGATTCAGTAATTTCATCTGCTGGAGGTGCAAAATAGCTAGGTTTACTTCTTTTGCAACAGCTAGGGATTGGTGAATGAAAGCCATTTGACATGTCACCAGTAACAATTCTGATTCTGATTCATACAGACTGAACAAATTATTTGACAAACCACAACAGAACCAAAGGCGAGGATTGTGGCCATGTAAAATGGATTTAAGCAACTATCCCACCTCCAGAAAACAAGTGGCCCATGGGCCACTATGCTCACCAAGCTCAGAGGGGCACTGCCTACTGGCAGCCATGTATTTTAACCCTTATCTTGCTGAATATTCATTTAAACCACACCCATTTCTGTCTAACAACCAATCAAATTACTTGATGTAATTTAATGCTACAAATTCATAAATTGAATACCAAACAGTGTAGATCCTGATCAGATGGCTTCTTCAGAAGCCATCTGATCTGGATCTACACTGTTTGCAAATATAGGTGTTGTTGTGAACAGCAAGATAAGGGTTAATAAACCATGGAAGCCCTGCGCCAAAGAATGCTACAGATAAAATTTGGACCCAAACAGCCTAGTGGCTGCAGAGGTCTGATGTCCCTTGAATGTGCTATTGCAAGACAACAGATGACAATTGACAACTGCCATTGCAAGACAACAGACGACCATTGACAACTGCCCATCTGTGGCAACCAATATGCCTAAAATCATATGGCAGATAGAATATTGTATAAGGAACATTTCTATGAAAGTTTGATAAAATATCTTGAAAAGATGTGAATGTCATTTTTCAATTTCCCCATTATAAGTCTATAGAAACTCTTAAAGTAGCAACCAAACTAAAGAACCAAATTTCATGAAAAACACAAAACCTGTAAAGGCAAATATGGTGAATATTTCCAAAAACTCTTAGCCTCATAGAGCATACAACCTTTGTAAATCTATGGGAGATTATGAGCCCCGGGGCGTGGCCAATTTGGACCCAAGGGGCATGATTGGCATGATTTATGTAGGGGACTACTCAACGTTGCTACATACTGAATATCTAAGCTCTGGGCCTTGTGGTTTCAGAGAAGAAGATTTACTAAGTTTTTCCCATTGTAAGTCTATGGGAGCTTATGACCTCTGGGCCGTGGCCAATTATGACCGAGGGGCATGACTGGCAGGATTTATGTAGGTGACCATATTACATTGCTACATACTAAATATCTTAGCTATGGGCTTTATAGTTTGGAGAAGAAGATTTTTGAAGCTTTTTTCCCCATTATAAGTCTATGGAAGCCAAGGAGCCCCAGGGGTGGCCCATTTAGACCTAAGGGCCATGTTTGGCAGGATTTATATAGGGGACCACTCGACGTTGCTACATACTGAATATCTAAGCTCTGGGCCGTGTGGTTTCAGAGAAGAAGATTTCCTAACTTTTTCCCATTGTAAGTCTATGGGAGCCTCCGGGACGTGGCCAATCTGACCCCAGGGGCATGTTAGGCAGGATTTATGTAGGTGACCATATTATATTGCTACATACTAAATATCTTAGCTATGGGCTTTATGGTCTCGGAGAAGATTTTTGAAGCTTTTTTCCGATTATAAGTCTATGGAAGCTAAGGAGCCCCGGGGCGTGGCCAATTTAGACCTAAGGAGCATGATTGGCAGGATTTATATAGGTGACCACTTGACGTTGCTAAAAACTGAATCTCGAAGCTCTGGGCATTGTGGTTTCAGAGAAGAAGATTTTCTAAGTTTTTCCCATTGTAAGTCTATGGGAGCTTATGAGCCCTGGGGCGTGGCCAATTCTGACCCCGAGGGGCACGATTGGCAGGATTTATGTAGGTGACCATATTATGTTGCTACATACTAAATATCTTAACTATGGGCTTAATGGTTTCGGAGAAGAGTTTTTAAGCTTTTTTCCCATTATAAGTCTATGGAAGCTAAGGAGCTCTGGGGAGTGGCCAATTTAGACCCCAGGTGCATGATTGGCAGGATTTATATAGGGGACCACTTGACGTTGCTACATACCAAATATCTAAGCTCTGGGCCTTGTGGTTTCAGAGAAGAAGATTTTAAGTTTTTCCGATTGTAAGTCTATGGGGACTATATGTTGCCATAGCAACCAAACTAATGATCCAATTTTCATTAAAAATGCAAACTTTCAATCCCCCAGCCCAAGGATGCTACAAATGAAATTTGGGCTGAATCGGCCAAGTTGCTTCAGAGGAGATTTCATTTGAAAGTGTTGACACCAAACGACGATGACGCAGGACAACTGGCTATCCTGTGAGGTGTGAGGTAATCTCTACCCTAAGCTTGTGCAAGGACACCAGATCTTTATCGTTCCATCAACCCATTTTGTAATGGAAATCCTAAAATGGGATACTGGCAAATATTGCAAACCCAAGTATCTGATCAGGATCTACACTGTTTGCAAGAAGTTCAACAATTTTCCAAATTTCTTTATAGATAACACAACCTGACACCTCTAAATTTTGAAATGGACACCTGCTATATATAAGGCAGAAGGTTCCATTGAGTACAAAATGGGATAACTTTAGATAACACACTGATGCAAGATAATGGTATCCCACATGTTCCAAAAAAACTTTTTGTGATGAAAATTTGGTATTTCCCCTTTATTTATGGCACCTGCTTCTATAAGAAAATGAAAGCAATTTATTTAACGTTCATTGAATGAAATCTTCCTTGTGACTTGTCGTTCATACTTAAATAAAAATTCCTGATATTAACCCTTCTCTTGCTGAATATTCAGATTAGCCACACCCATTTCTGACTTTGAACCCATCAGATTACTTGATGTAATTTATTCCTACAAATTCATAAATTGAATGTCAAACAGTGTAGATCCTGATCAGATGGCTTTTACAGAAGCCATCTGATCTGGATTTTCACTGTTTCCAAAGATAGGGGTTGTCGTGAACAGCATGATAAGAGTTAAACAGACCTTGACCTCATCCAACCATATGGAAAGCCTACAAAAAATTATGGAAGTAAAAAAGAATGCACAAGATTTGCAAAAGCAAACATTTATTTCCAACAATCTCTCTTAAACAAGTCAATGAAACATACATTAATTAAATAGGCCGTTTCTAAACACATCAAATTAACAAGTTGGGGTAATGAATACCCCTCTAAACCCCAATCTATACAGAGAAAGGTGGGGTTTATAGGAGTATACATTATTTTCTGTTTCTGCTCAGAGACATTGGTTGTGGGCACTAGTTAAAACTCTCAAACCTTTGTTTGGAGTTAAAATAAGAAAAAAAAATCACAAATTTTCATCAGAAAAATGTCCATTTTTGAGATATGAAAAAAATGCACTATACCTTACTTGTGCTTTCATTGAATGAAATCTTATTGTAATGGTATACATGTCCATGAAAAACAAAACAATGTCAGTGGCCCAGTTTTTGTCAACAAGAGGGTCATGATAACCCTGAATCGCTCACCTGATCCTAACTGCAGAACTGAAATACTAGGGGGGTTGATTTGTTCAACATTTCGGGTCAGGTCCTAGCACATCAGAAAATGAACAGGCTCAGAGGCTCAGTTTAACTATCAATGACTCATGGAGACAAGGAGTTGTGTGTGCGTGTGTTGGGGGGGGATGAGGGGCTGAGGGGGTGATATAAGAGACTGTGTGTGAATGTGGGAACAGGATGAGTCTAACTATCACTGACTCATGGAGACGAGGGGTTGTTGGGGGAGGGGGGACAACAGGTTGCGTGTGACAAGGCTCAGTCCAATGGGAGAGAGCCTGTGACAAGGAGTTGTGCAGGGGGTGGGGTGTGGGGAGGCTGTGACAAGGGGTTTTGCTGGGGAGCTGACAAGAGGTTGTGTGTGAACAGGCTCAGTCTATCAACTAGAATTTGTTTTTCTACAAAAACACAGATGTCTCCCCCATTTGTGACTGCTAAGTATAACCTTGACATTGGAGGTATTGGGCTGGGTCTTGTGTGCAACACATCATCTAATGAAGATGAACATTTCTGCATAGTAACTTTAAAAAAGTTCATAGAAAAATAAAAAAGTTAATGGCCGTAAACAAAAAAAGCACTTTTTTACCTTTGACCTCTAAGTATGGCCTTGACCTTTGCGGTACAACACATCGTCTCATGATGGTTAACATTTCTGCCAAGTAATTTCATAATCCATCAAAGAATAAGGAAGTTATTGACTGTCCTTTTTTTTACCTTTGACCTCTAGGTATGACCTTGACATTGGAGGTATGGACCTTGGTCTTGCACATGACTCATGGTCCAACTTTCAAGCCTCTAGCTCCAATAGTTTTTGAGATATCTTGCTGACAAGATTTTATTTAAAAAAATTCAAAGGGCAATAACTCTTGAAAGGGGCATAATATGGATGAGAAAAAAAATACGCGTCAGCTTATTTTCCATTAGGAATGCATAAAAGAAATTTCAAAACCATAGCATACACAGTTCTAAAGTTATGCTATGCATCACTTTTAGCATTCATTACAATGGGCACAAATTACCAAAATGACAAAGGGCCATAACTCGCAAAGTATTTTTCGGAATTTTGTCAAAAGTTAATCAGTTCATATACTCATCACCACCAATATACTCAACAACTTTCAAGGGTCTAGCTCCAATTGTGTTTGAGATATTTGCTGACAAGATTTTATTTAAAAAATTTCAAAGGGCAATAACTCTTGAAAGGGGCATAATACGGACGAGAAAAAAAATACGCGTCAGCTAATTTTTCATGAGGAATCCATATAAGAAATTTCAAAACCCTAGCATACACGGTTCTAAAGTTATGCTTTGCATTACTTTTAGCATACATTACAATGGGCACAAATTACCAAAATGACAAAGGGCCATAACTCACAAAGTATTGTTCGGAATTTTGTCAAAAGTTAATCAGTCCATCCACTCATCACAACCAATATATTCACCAACTTTCAAGCCTCTGGCTCCAATAGTTTTTGAGATATCTTGCTGACAAGATTTTATTAAAAAAATTTCAAAGGGCAATAACTCTTGAAAGGGGCATAATCCTGATGAGAAAAAAAAATACGCGTCAGCTTATTTTCCATCAGAAATGCATATATGAGATTTCAAAACTATAGCATACACGGTTCTAAAGTTATGCTGTGCATCACTTTTAGCATACATTACAATGGGCACAAATTACCAAAATGACAAAGGGCCATAACTCACAAAGTATTTTTCGGAATTTTGTCATAAGTTAATCAGTTCATCTACTCATCACCAACAATCTATTCACCAACTTTCAAGGCTCTAGCTCCAATAGTTTTTGAGATATCTTGCTGACAAGATTTTATTAAAAAAATTTCAAAGGGCAATAACTCTTGAAAGGGGCATATTCCGGACGAGAAAAAAAATACGCTTCAGCTAATTTACCTTGAGGAATCCATATATGAAATTTCAAAACCCTAGCATACACGGTTCTAAAGTTATGCTATGCATCACTTTTAGCATACATTACAATGGGCACAAATTACCAAAATGACAAAGGGCCATAACTCACAAAGTATTTTTCGGAATTTTGTCAAAAGTTAATCAGTTCATCTACTCATCACCATCAATATATTCACCAACTTTCAAGGCTCTAGCTCCAATAGTTTTTGAGATATCTTGCTGACAAGATTTTATTAAAAAATAAATTCAAAGGGCAATAACTCTTGAAGGGGGCATACTCCGGACGAGACAAAAGATACGCGTAAGCTAATTTTCCATGAGGAATCCATATATGAAATTTCAAAACCCTAGCATACAAGGTTCTTTAGTTATGCTATGCATCAAAAGCGTAACGGACGGATGAACGAACCAGAACCAATATGCCCCTCCAACTTTTTCAAAGTTGGGGGCATAATATGAAAGTTATTGACAGAACACAAAAAAAGGCCCTTTTTTTACCTTTAACCTCTATGTATGACCTTGACCTTTCAGGTATTAAACTGGGTCATGCGTGCAACACATCATCTCATGGTGGTTAACATTTCTGCCTAGCAATTTCAAAATCCATCTAAAAATAAGAAAGTTATTGACCAAACACGAAAAAAGGCCCCTTTTTTACCTTTGACCTCTATGTATGACCTTGACATTTTAGGTACCAAACTGAATCATGCATGCAACACATCGTCCCATGATAGTTAACATGTTTGCCAAGTAACTTCAAATTCTATTTAAAAATAGGCAAGTTATTGACAAAACCCGAAAAAAGGCCCCTTTTTTTACCTTTGACCTCTAAGTATGACCTTGACATTTGAGGTACCAACCTGGGTCATGCGCGCAACACATCGCCTTATATTGGTTCACATTTCTGCCATGTGATTTCAAAATCCATCTCAAAATAAGAAAGTTATTGACCAAATACAAAAAAAGGCCCACTTTTTGACCTTTGACCTCTAAGTATGACCTTGACCTTTGAGGTACCGACCTGCCTCATGTGCACCACACATCGTCTCATGATTGTTAAAAATTATGCCAAGTAATTTTAAAATCCATCTCAAAATAAGAAAGTTATTGACCAAATACGAAAAAAGGCCCCTTTTTTGACCTTTGACCTCTAAGTATGACCTTGACCTTTGAGGAACTGACCTGCCTCATGCGCACCACACATCGTCTTATGGTTGTTAATAATTATGCCGAGTAATTTTAAAATCCATCTCAAAATAAGAAAGTTATTGACCAAATACGAAAAAAAGGCCCCTTTTTTGACCTTTGACCTCTAAGTATGACCTTGACCTTTGAGGTACCAACCTGCCTCATGCGCACCACACATCGTCTTATGGTTGTTAATATTTCTGCCCAGTAATTTTAAAATCCATCAAAAAATAAGAAAGTTATTGACCGGACATGATTTGCCCATACATATATACATACCAACAAACTTCCAAGGGAGATAATTCAAAAAGTATAAATGCGAGAGTTATGGTTCTTGCGCACTGCACGTCGTCTAATGCTGATTAATATTTATACGAAGGTTCGTGAAGATAGCTCTAACGGTTTTCAAGTTACAGAGCGGACACGAATGTGTGACAGACGGACAGACGGACGTTCTTACAGATGGACATTTGTTGGGTACTACAGTGTTAATTTTTCACCTATAAGTACCCAACAATCAGCTAAAATTTGCACAAGTACCCAACATGTCCCATCAAATTTGTTGGCTACTTTTTGGGACACTAATGGAATAAACGGCAAGTACCAAACTTATGTCTACCCAACATGTGCCCACGGATGCGCTCGGACAGACAGACAGACAGATGGACAGATGGACAGACAGACGCCCGGGGGAAAAACAATATGTCTCTCCGAAAAAAATTTTTTCGGGGGGAGACATAATGAATCATGGTGACAATGGGTTGTGCAGGGTGTGTGTGTGTGTGGTGGGGGGTCATTTGATTTTACTCTTAAAATAGCAATATGTATTGATGCCATATTTTTATTGCAACACAACAATGATCTTGGAACCAGTTAAGTCGTCGTTAACCCTGCTTATTGGTAGGGTAACTAGAGTGAAACTCTTCATCAAGAGTTGCAAGAAGGCAACATAGCTCGTCTATAGGGGCCTAAGTTGAACAAGTTATATGCGTGTGAGTGCATGCATGCATGAGTGCATGTGTGTGTGCATGCATGCCCAAATGTGTGCATGCATACATGCATGTGTGTGTGTTTGCATGCATTTGTGCATGCATGCATATGTGCATGCATGAGTGTGCGTGTGTGTGTGCACACAGCATATGTGTGTGCATGCATGCTTTCATGAGTGTGTGCATGCATGTGTGCATACATGCATGCATGCAAGAGAGTGTGCATGTAAGCACATGTGTATCCTTGCATGCATACATAATTGTGCATGAATGTATGTCTGTGTGCATGTATGTAGGTGAGTATGTGTGCATGCAAGTGTGTGTGCATGCATGCATGCATGGATGTGTGTGTGCATGCATGCATGTGTGTGTGACTGTATGCTTGAGTGTGTTTGTACATGCAACATGTGTGTGTGCGCATGCATGAGTATGTACACATGCATGCATGCATGAGCATGTGTATGTATGCACACAGCATGTGTGTGTGTGAATGCATCTATGTGTACATGCATGCCTGCATGTGTGGATGTGTGTGTGAATGCATGCATGTGTGCATGCATTGGTATGTGCATGCATGCCTGTGAGAATTTGTGTGTGTGTGTGCATGCATGCATGCATGTGTGTGCATTCAAGCATGTATCCATACTTGTGTGCATTTGTGGGTGCATGCATGTGTGTGTGTGTTGGCTTGCATGCATGTTTGTGTGATGCAAATGTGCTTGCATGAGTCTGTGTTTGCATGTGTGAGGGCATGTGTGCATAAAAGTATGCATGTGTGCATGCATGTGTGTGTGTGTGTTTGCATGCATGCATGGGCAATGCACATATGCATGCATGCATGAGTGTGTGCACATGCATGTCTGCATGCATGTGTGTGGGTGCATGCATGTGTGAGTGCATGTGTGCATGCATGCTTGTGTATCTGCATGACCAATATTCGAACTTGACCAAGATATTGTCAGTATGATCATTCTGAGCATGTTTGATGATGATTGGACCAAAATAGTGGTCTCTAGAGTGTTTACAAGGTTTTTCCAAGATTTGACCTACTGACCTACTTTTTGATCTGACATGACCCATATTCGAACTTGACCTAGATATTGTTGAGATGATCATTCTGAGCAAGTTTGATGATGATTGGACCAAAATTGTGGCCTCCAGAGTGTCAACAAAGGTTTTTCTATGATTTGACTTTTTGACCTACTTTTTGACCCTACATGACCCATATTCGAACTTTACTGAGATATTGTCATGGTGATCATTCTGACCAAGTTTGATCATGATTGGACCAAAACTGTGGCCTCTAGAGTGTTAACAAGAAAAGTTTACACACAACGGATGATGGACAATAGAAGACGAGGGACAATGCTGGACATCTCACGGTCACAAAAGCTCACCATGATCCTCGGTCAGGTGAGCCAATAAAACGTAAGAGCTTTTCTAAACATGTAAATGACCATGATGCCGGCTCGTTTCAGTCAATAGAATATAACAAGAGCTTTTCTAAACATGAACATGACCATGATCAGTGGGCATGTTTCAGTCAACAAGACATAAATGAGCTTTTCAAACATGTACACGTCTATGATAAATAAAACTATATCAGTGGGCTGTGAATGAGTGTTTCAGTTTTAAGTCTTACCAACAGTTAAGGTCATATGGACACAGGACCTCGGTTTAAAGACTCATCCGATAGTCTGGAGAAGCCAGGGATCGATCCTGCAACCCCTAGTTTACAAGGCAAGTAGCATAACTACTATACCAAGGAGGCTTCTAGCAATGTGCTGTTATAGTCAATAAAATATAACAGAAGCTTTCCTAAATATGCACATGACAATGATCAGAGGGCTTGTTTCAGTCAAAAAAAACATAAATAGAGCTTTTCTAAACATCTGCATGACCATGATCAGCGGGCTTGTTGTAGTCAACAAAACATGACAAGAGCCTTTTTAAACATATACATGTCCATGATAGACACTGTACACTGTTTCATAGCAAAATTTCTCTTTTTAGTCAGCCCATATCATCAAGAAATCACGCCTAAATATTTTGACCCCCTCGGACCCCACTTTAATACAGAACAAGAAAAATGCCTAATGGCATTATGGACGGGTTTTTTTTTCAGTACGGTTAGGATGGTGGTGGCATGGGTGGGGTAGGGTGGGGTGTGCTGGTGTGGGGTTGGGTGGGGTGTGCTGGTGTGGGGTAGGGTGGGGTGGGGTAGGATGGGTTAGGAGTCGGGTGGGGCGGGGTGGAATTTGTGGTGGGGTGGGGTGTGGGGTGGGGTGTGGGGTGGGATGGGGCATGGTGGGGTTGTGGGGTGGGGTGGGCTTGGGTGGGTAGATGGGGTGAGGTCGGGTAAGGTGGGGAGTGGTGGGATGGGGTGGGGTTGGGGGTGGATTGGGGTTGTTTTGGGATGGGGGTGGGGTGGGGTTGTGGGGTAGGGTATGCTAGGGTAGGGTGGGGTGGGTAGGGTATGTATGTAAAACTAAGTATGCATGTATGTACAGAACAAATGCAATATCCTAACCCAGTAACAACTTTTTGTGGAGGGGGGGTGGTATGATTTGTTTATGTGTTTCAAGAAGAAAAAAAAAAAAAAGTTTTTTTTTTTCTATTTTTAGCTCTGGTGGACACTGATTTTAGCGATTTTGAAAAAGGGTGACCTAATGAACATTTCTGTTTGTATGTAAAACTATGTATGCATGTATGTACAGAACAAATGCAATATCCTAACCCAGTAACAACTTTTTGGGGAGGGGGGGGGGGGGGGGTTTGATTTGTTTATGTGTTTTACAAAGAAAAAAAAATAAAGTTTTTTTCTATTTTTAGCTCTATTTTTAGCTCTAGTGGCCACTGATTTTAGCAATTTTGAAAAAGGGTCACCTAATGAACATTTCTGTAAAATAATTTTGAAATCGGGCCATTATCCCAGGAGGGGATGTCGTTTAAAGAAATTGTTGACGGACGACGGACATCAACTCACCTTGAGCACTTCGTGCTCAGGTGAGCTAAAAAAAGAATGAAAAAAAAAAAAAAAAAAAAAAAGAAAATTCCATGCCTGTGCATGCATGTATGTATTATTACTAGCAACTATCAGGGGAGGAAGATAATAATTGTTCATATGTGTTTATGGAGAAGAAAAGAAAAATAAAGAAAAAAAAAAGAATGAAAAAAGAAAAAAAGAAAAAGAATGAAAAAAGAAAGAAAAAAAAAAAGAACAAAAAAAAAAAAAAAAATAAAAAATGTCTCCACCTGGGTTTGAACTCAAGCCCCTCAGATTCATAGTCAACAATAGGATTCGTAGTCCAGCACTCTATCCACTACACTGGCATTTGAAAAAAGGTTAACCAAAAGGTAAACCTGAAAAACACAAGTTTGAAAAATGACAATTTCTGCCAAAATTTTAGTCTTTTGCACCATTTATGGATAATACATGAAAGTGGTACCTCCACTTATGCATCAGTCCTGATATTAAAACAATCTGCTACAGAATAGATGAAAAATATCACTTTGAAAAAAAGGTTAACCAAAAGGTAAATCTGGGATGACGCCCGCCCGCCCGCAGGACGCCCGCCCGCCCGCCCGGACATCGCTATTTTAAAGGACGGATTTTTTTTAAAAACCCGTCCAAAAAATAATTGTAAACAAAACATTAAAGGTGAATAGATACATCTGAAGAATTCTACCACTTTTTACAAGGGAGACAACTTCCCAAAAATGGAAAATGGGTCTACTCTTAAGTGAAACAATTTGCTCCTAAGGAGCAAGTCCTTTTCTTTAAGGGGAATGGATACACCTTCAGGGGAGGCAACTCCTGCAAAAGTGTTTTTGTCTCCCGTGTCTCCTGAGGAGCAAATTCGTTCCTTTAAGAGTAGACCCCTTTTTCAGTGGGATAGGACTTGTGTAGTAAAGCGAACAGGAAGTCCCAAAAGTTTTCTCCCTTTGAAAAATAGCAGAAAATCTGCCAGGTGTACCCATTTCCCTTAAAAGTGGACCTCTACTAATGTGGGAGGCACAATTGTTTAACTAGAATTGTTTTCTAAGAAAACAGACGTCCCCCCACCACACTCATTATTTCAGCCCTGTGACCTTGAAAATTAGGTCAAGGTCACCAAAATCTAATCAGTTCTTAAGATCAGCCCACTGACATAATGTACCTAGTTTGAACCAAATCCATCCACTGGTTCAGGAGATAGAGTGCAGACAAGGCAATTTTCAACAGTCTAAGTCCCGTGGTGACCTTGAAAATTAGGTCAAGGTCACCAAAATCTAATCAGTTCTAGAGACTATCCCACTTACTTTATGTACCAAGTTTGAACCAAATCCATCCATTGGTTCAGGAGATAGAGTGCAGACAAGGCAATTTTCAACAGTCTTAGTCCCGTGGTGACCTTGAAAATTAGGTCAAGGTCACCATAATCTAATCAGTTCTTGAGACCATCCCAATTATACTATGTACCATGTTTGAACAAAATCCATCCATTGGTTCAGGAGATAGAGTGCAGACAAGCTTTTTTTGCCTAAAATTCGACAATGTTTTGAGCACTGTGACCTTGAAAATTAGACCAAGGTCACCAAAATCTAATCAGTACTTTTCCCCCTCCCAATGGTGTATCTGTGTAAGTTTAATCAAAATCCATCCATCCATTCAGGAGATAGAGTGCAGACAAGAGGCAACACCAACGCCAACGCCGACGCCGACAGGATCCGCACCAAAACCAATATGTCCCCTTCCCTTTCGGGTGGGGGGTCATAAATAAATGTTGCCTCTCTTGAAGGTGAATTCATTCCCATTGATGGAATAAACTGAAATATTTTTTTCCATTATTTTTTTTTTTTTTTTCCATTTTAGTACTATGACACTGGCTGTCTGCCATTTATCAACTATATACCATTACCTTGTATCTGACTTAATATCCCACTCATTTTTCTTCAACATATGTGGTCAAAAACGTGAGTACTTAAGAACAAAAGCTGTCATCAGACAGAATAGCTCACCTGGAAAAGTGTCTAAGTCTGTCACCGTGAGGTCACGAGCACATGTGAAAATACTGTTGAATAAAACTTTGGACTTATAACTAGCCAAATACAAAGTATAAACGAAATCCATCATCTGCTTCGGACACTCTGAACTGAGGTCCTAAAGCAAGAGGGCTAAGAGGGCCTGAAATTGCTCACCTAACTGCAAGATGTGACACAGATTGTGGAAGTTATGTAGATCACTGTCTGAAGACATTTCAATATTTAGCACTGTCAATCAGATAATTCCATCATGAACAACACATTTAAAAAGTTTAGTAGGTCACCTCAGCAATGTTCTTGTGAAGTTCAAATGAAATTGGTCAAAGGCCGGTTTTAGGAGAGGTCAAGTCAAGATTTTTCTACTTTTCAGTCTAGCAACCTTCTTGTTCATTGGGTCCAAACCATTTTTATAGAGGGTCACTTAAGCAACCTTCCTGTGAAGTTTAAATGAAAATGAATCAAAAGTATACAAGTCATTTAACGCTTTTTTTTTTTAGCTCTGGTGGCCATCTTGTTCATCAAAGCAAAACTGTTTTAGCTATTTTGGTGTATGGTTACCTAAGAAACATTCCAGAAAAGTTTGAATGAAACTGGATCAAAGGTGCCATTTAAAGATTTTTCTGTTTTAGCTCTGGCAGTTATCTTGTCCACCGAAGCTGAACCATTTAAGCTACCGTATTCCTCCCATTTAGCGCCCCTGCTCCTATAAGCGCCCCCTCACTGTTTTTCCAAGAACAAAATAATAAGCGCCCCTTCTGCAGTCGCAGGAAATAGTATTTTGGATTACCTTAAGTAAAGATTTCAGCCTTTCAATCATCACGCTACGTATCATTTAAGGTATTTCTAAACCCCCTGCTATCACAATGTCTGTGTTGACCACTTGGTACTTTGCATGTCATGATTCCACTATATTCTAATGCAAATCTACCCCATGTAATGGGTTTGAACTCTCCCTTCTGGTAAGATTTTTGTCTCTAATAAACGCCCCCGCTTTTTCCAATATTTTAAGTGCCCGGGGCGCTAAATGGGAGGAATACGGTAGTTTGTTAGTGGGTTATATAGGCAACATTCCTATGAAGTTTGAATGAAATTAGACAATGGGTATTGATTGATTGATTGGTTTAGGTTTAACAACACATCAGCCCTTGTTGGTCATTTTGTGTCATCTCCCAGAGAAGGGGAGGAAAGAGATAGAAGAGATAGTAGAGGAGATGAAAGTGAGTGACAGGGGAGAAAGACGAAAATGAATGGATGTGTAGAAACAGAAGAAGTAACAATGCTCACTCTTCTACTCCTACGTAATGTGCTGCAAGGACAGCAGACCTTGCCTGACTGTAATCCAATATCAGTTGGACACACCAGTGATGCAAGATACACGTCACCTCTGCCTCACCCAAAGGACAATTGGTATTGGAGGAGTTGTCATTTAAAGCTGTTTCTATTCTTATCTCCGGTGGCTATTCTGTATTCTGTTCACCTGAGCAGAACAATTTGAGCTATTTTGGTAGGGAGTCACCTAGGCAATAATGCTGAGAAGTTGGAATGAAATTGGCCCAAGAGTTTAGGAGCTGTCATTTAAAGAAATTGCTGACTCGGCACGACAGACAATGGACATGTACCAATCACAAATAGTTCTCAATTAGCATCGTGCTCAAGTGAGCTAAAAACTTTAATAATGTAAAACTTAAAGGAGACCTTTCTAAGTCTATGACCCTAACCTTGAGGTCTTAATCTAAATAAGTTTCTAAAAATAAACTCAACCTGACATTCCATTTCAATACAGACTACTGCTGTATACTGTAGTATAAGTATTGGAACAGACATGTATAAAGCAAACAGTGCAGACCCAGATCAGACTGCTCCCTGTAGGAGCAGTCTGATCTGTGTCTACACTGTTTGTCATTCCATCTGCACTGTTTGGATTCCTTGCTTGATTGTGGAACAAATTTGTTAAAATTTTAGGAGAATTACAGCAAGTCCTCAAGGTTTCCAAATTTTTCGGATTTTTATGGTAGGAGGAGGATTCCATTCAGTACAAAGATGGAAACGGGTTAACCAATTGTAGGCAGGAAACCCCTAAAGGGGTACCTTGGCAAACAGTGCAGGCCTAGATCAGATGCTGCAGAATGCGGCATCTGATCAGGGCCTACACTATTTGCTAACAGAATTCTGTCAAAAAATAGAAAAAAACCCTGAAAAATTGGCCTGACACCCCTTATATGACAAATGGACTTGTCCAACGTATAGCAATGGAAGAGTCCACTAGTATACAATAGGTTAAGCAATAACAGTATCAAAGATCTGGAAACCAGTTCCCTCCTTATTACTATATGATCTAACACAACATTCAATCCATGGCTTCTCCTCAAAGTCAACATTGTCTGGGCAGATTTGTTGTAAACACTCCTGGATAAATTTCAGCTGTCTCTTGTTCTGCACCAACTCTTCTGGAGGTACGTCACGGAAAAACGTTTCCTGTGAATGAGAACAAGGAAAAGAAATGGATAAAAAAAAGGCTAATAGGAATAGGAACACCTGGCAGATTTATCCGCCATTTTTCAAAGGGAGACAACTTTCAGGACTTCCTGTACGCTTTTCTATAAGCCCTGTCCCACTGAAAAGAGGGTCTACTCTTATAGGAAAGAATTTGCTCCTCAGGAGCAAATTCTTTCCTTTAAGAGTTGACATCTACTGACATGGGAGACAAAAATACTTTTGCAGGAGTTGCCTCCCATGAAGGTGTTCCCATTCCCCTTAACATTTCACCCTGAGTTTCTGAAGTGGACTCCTCCATCTTGGAATATGGACACATCCATTCTTTTAATGGGGGTGGGTGGGGTGGAAAGACAATATTCATTATCAGGATGGCAGTGTGGAACCTGATGGAATGACTCATTTTGAGCCATCACGTATTATCTCGATCCACAATTCTACACTAATTGGATAGGTAGCTGTACCACTATACAGTGTTGAAAGAATTAAGGCATATTCAAAATGTGCATTTTTCAAACAGGTGCTTGCCAAATACAGGTGAATTTTAACACATTTTCTTTTTTTTCGGGTGGGGTTTGCTACTTAAGGTGCATATTTTGTGATAACTGAAGGGTAGTTTTCATTATTTCGGTTTTTATGGTGAATCGACAAAAACTAGCTTTCAGATATCACAAAATATAAACCATATCTGTTGCTATACTTGATGACAAACCAAAGGACCACAGTAACCTCATGTGGACAAGGCTCTGACCAGGCTGCACAAACTGTGACATGGCTCATTTACATAGATACCTACTCCAAATTTTTTTTTATCTTTCAGGAATCCAGCTGCTATTTTAAATTGATGAACAAGGGAGAACAAGAGCTGTCCCCGGACAGCGTAGCTCGCCTGTTTCACGCCTTCAAGATATAAGGTAAAATTAATGAACCATGAAATATAGGTCACACACACCTAGATACATTTTGAGGTCAGTGATCAGGTCACATGGAACATATATGCCAGATATTACATTTCAGAATCACAATGTGTATGAATTATAAGGCAAAATCAATGAACCATGAAAATAGGTCACACTGACCTAGATATATTTCTATGTCAATCATCTGGTCACATGGAACTTATAATTCAGGACTGAAGTTTCTAAAAAAAAAATAGTATTCAATTTGGCAGAGTCACTGAATCATGAAATTTAGGTCACACTGACCAAGATATAATTTCGAGGTCAATCATGGGGTCACATGAGATAAATAATCCAGGCATGATGTTTCTTCATGAAAAAGTATTCAAGATAATAGGCAAATCACTGAACCATGAAATATAGGTCACAGTGACCTAGATATATTTTGAGGTCAATCATGGGGTCACATGGAACTAATAACCCAGGTATGACATTTCTCCATCAAATAGTAATAAAGATAATAGGGAAAATCACTGAACCATGAAATATAGGTCACAATGGCCTGGGTTTATTTTGTGGTCAATAATAAGGTCACATTGAATAAATAGTCCAGGTGTAACATTTCTTCATCAAATAGTATTCAAGATAATAGACAAAATCACTGAACCATGAAATATAGGTCACAGTGACCTAGACATATTTTGAGGTCAAGCATGGGGTCACATGGGACTAATAACCCAAGTATGACATTTCTCCATCAAATAATATTCAAGATAATAGGCAAAATCACTGAACCATGAAATATAGGTCACACTGACCCAGCTATATTTTGAGGTCAATCATGGGGTCACATGGAACTAATAACCCAGGTATGACATTTCTCCATCAAAAAGTATTCGAGATAAAAGACAAAAATACTGAACCATGAAATATAGGTCACACTGACCTAGTTATATTTTGGGGTCAATTATCGTGTCACATGGAACTTATAATCCAGGTATGACATTTCTGCATCAAATAGTATTCGAGATAATAGGCAAAATCGATGAGCCATGAAATATAGGTCACACTGACCTAGATATATTTTGCGGTCAATTATCTGGTCACATGGAACTAATAATCCAGGTATGACATTTCTCAATCAAATAGTATTCGAGATAATAGTCAAAATCACTGAACCATGAAATATAGGTCACAGTGACCTAGATTTATTTTGAGGTCAATCATGGGGTCACATGGAACTAATATCCCAGGTATGACATTTCTCCAACAAATAGTCTTCAAGATAAAAGGCAAAATCACTGGACCATGAAATATAGGTCACCATGACCTTCAACCTTTTACACTTGAACCAATGTCACTTGGTTGGCTGATGTATAACCAATTCTGTCTATAACTTGTTAGAATAAGGGAAAGGTATACAACAAATTACAAAGTTGTCCTAGATTTTGACCCCTAGCCCCACCCCATCCCCACTCCCAGGCATGAACCCAGGGGTGTGTTGTCTTGGAATCTCAGAAGACACTCCCAGGTATCCAAGTTGTAAATATTAATGCTTTGTGATTAGTGACTGCTGAGATATAAGCATTTCAAAAACTTTAACACAGTATTACATAGGTGTTCTAGATTTTGACCCCAAGCCCCACCCCGGGGCATGACCCCAGGGGTCTGTTATCTTTGAACATCAGAAGACCCTCCCAGGTACTTAAGTTCCAAATATGAGTGCTCTGTGATGAGTGACTGTTGAGATATAAGCATTTGAAAAACTTTAACGCAGTATGAAGCGCACGCGCACACGCACGCGCACGCCATCCGAGGTGACAACAATAGCTCTCCTTGTACTTCGTACAGGCGAGCTAAAAAGGAAAATGAATGGAAGTGCATAAACAGAAGAAATACACAACAACCTCGTTATAACACGGCTCATTATAACACGGTTTGGATATAACACACGGATTCAAGATGGATCCCAAAAATGTGTAGATTATATAGAAAAATGACCATAAATGGTCATTTTTCTATATAATCTACACATTTTGTTTGGATATAACACGGTTGTTTAACTAACACAGTTTCTGCTTTGGACCCCATGAATAGTGTTATAAAGAGGTTGTGGTGTAACAACATTTCCCCTTCTACCCTTACCTGCTGCATGGATAGCAGGCCTTGCCCAACTATAAGCCAGTATCAGTTGGATGCCCCAGTGATGGAAATAATTCTGCAAAAATCTTAACCCTTGTCCTGCTGAATATTCATATCTGCCACACCCACTACTGATTATCAACCAATCAGATTACTTGATGCAAATTATTGCAACAAATTCACAATATGATTGGGAAACAATGTAGATCCTGATCAGATGGCTTCGTCAGAAGCCATCTGATCTGGATCTTCACTGTTTGGAAAATAAGGCATATCTGGGCTCAGCAGGACAAGGGTTAATGGTTGGCATTTATTAACCTGTGTTATCCTGGAAACCCCAGAACAGGTCACTGACAAACAGTTAAGGGGAATGGGAAGACCTGGTAGATTTTTTTACCATTTTTCAAAGGGAGACAACTTTTGGGACTTCCTGTTCGCATTTCTATAAGCCCTGTCCTACTGAAAAAGGGGTATACTCTTAAAGGAAGGACTTTGCTTCTCATTCCTTTAAGAGTTGACCCCTATTGACATGGGAGACAAAAATAATTTTGCAGCAGTTGCCTCCCCTGAAGGTGTATTCATTCTCCTTAAAGCCCAGATTAGATGCCGCGAAATGCTTCATTTGCAAAGCTGCAAACAGTCATTTGCAAACTTGCAAACAGAAGATGTAATATTACTTGATTCTTGCACACCAGATAAGGAAATCTGTGGTTTTAGCCTGGGATAGAAATTCTGTTCTTACCCTGGTGTTCTTACCCAGGCAAACTACAAAACTATAGTGCGAGAAAAATTAAAACTCAAAATAAAGTAAAAATGAAAATTTTCGGTGGAGGTGTGCCAGAAAAAGAAGCTAATTCGGGATTCTGTTGCAGATGGCGTTATTAACCCTTGGGATGATCATGCTGAGCATAACCTCGGCATAGTCTCAATTCTGCTCAGCACGGTCATCCCTCAGCTTGGAATATAAGAATCTCATATAGGTGTGAGGGGTGGATGGAAAAATCCGTCCCGAGGCTCACTGTCCGGCATCACGAGTGATCCCGAGGGACGGATTTTTCTATCCACCCCTCACACCCATATTGGATTCTTTTTCTTGCATACCTTCCATTTCTAAGCGCGGAATTTCAATGCTGCAGTCACTTCGGTTACCAACGTCCGCCATATTGTGTTGACACTGCAGGAATGTAAAGTGACGTCACGGATCGAGCATGAAGTCAACCTTAACGACGGCGCACACAAGGTCGTAATCAACCAGTGCATTTATCAAACACGCGATTATATTCGATTTGGGGTCGGAACACCAGGGTCAGAACATAAATTTCTATCCCAGGGTAAAATCGCGGATTTCCTTGTCTGGTGTGCAAGAAACGCCTATCTACAATAGAACACTATATCAGATTCTAATAATATGTACTAGTCAGCCTTTGGTGATGTATTAGTACCAAATTTTAGAATGTGTGTGGCAAGGAGTTGAGTGATTGAATATGAAGGGTAAACATGCTAAAAAGTTCCATAATTCTCACCGCATCAGATTTCCAGATGTTGGTCATTAACCAACCTGTATCATCTCGAAGTAACAGTCTCATCATATAGATATAACTGAGGTGTGGTGGGGAATCCAACCCTGAAAAATACACCACATTTTCAGAGTTTGTGAACAATAAAGGTGCAGATCGGCCAGCCCATGTTTGTCTTTGTCTTTGCCGCTTGGATAGTACAATACCTCTAGTTTCTATGTCAATTTCAAGACTCTTACAGCGCCAACTCTTAATCATTAGGCATCTCGTTGTTGTGGGTTGGAGCCTGGCTTCGGTTCACATGTGAGACCCCAAGTTCCGCAAAAACGCTGAAGATAAGTTTTCTCATGACGGGGCTCCTTAGACATGACAAAGATAATTAAGGGATTATTTTCCTTATGTCATGTCAGAAATATATGTTGTGCGTACTTGTTATGATGATTTTCCTTATTTCTTGTCAGAAGTATATGTTGTGGGTACTTGTTAGAATTCTATCGAGTACCCACAAAATATGTTTTTATGATGAAATAAGAAAAATTATCCCTTAATTATCCATGTTACACACCCTCGTCTTCAGCATTAAACTTATATCCTTATTACATTTAAGGGAAATGGGTGCACTTGAAATACTTTTCTCCACCATTTTCAAAGGAAAAAACACTCTTTGACTTCCTGATTGCTTTCCTATATAATGATCCTCTGAGAAGGGGTCATCTTTGAAAGGAAAGAGCAAATTCTTCAAGAGCCAACCCTTAATGATAAGACAAACCAAGAACAATTTTTCTTGCACACCAGATAAGGAAATCCATAGTTTTAGCTTGGGATAGAAATTCTGTTCTGACACTGGTGTTCTTACCCAAAATCGAATATTCTCGCATGTTTGATAAATGCACTGGTTGAATATGACCTCATGCGCCGTCGTTATGGTTGACGTCACAGCACATTACGTGACCTTACTAAACATTCCTATAGTGTCATCACAATATGGCAGACGTCGGTAGGCCTAACCTATTTGGCTGCAGCATTAAAATCCGAGCTAAGAAATGGAAGGTATGCAAGAAAAAGAATCCTATATGGGTGTGAGGGGTAGATAGAAAAATCTGTCCCTCGGGTCACTGTCCGGCATCACTCGGCAAGCCTCGTAATGCTGGACAGTGACCCTCGTGACGTAATTTTCCCTCCACCCCTCACACCAATATAAGATTATAAGAATCTTATATGGGTGTGAGGGGTGGAATGAAAAATCCGTCCCAAGGGTCACTGTCCGGCATCACGAGGCTTGCCAAGTGATGCCGGACAGTGATCCCGAGGGACTGATTTTTCTATCCATCCCTCACACCCATATAGGATTCTTTTTCTTGCATACCTTCCATTTTTAGCGTGGCTTTTTAATGCTGCAGTCACTTCAGTTACCGACGTCCACCATATTGTGATGACACTACAGGAATGTTTAGTGATGTTACGTAACGTGCTGTTACGTCAACCTTAACGACGGCGCATACGAGGTCGTATTCAACCAGTGCATTTATTAAACACGCGATTATATTTGATTTTGGATCGGAACACCAGGGTCAGAACATAAATTTCTATCCCAGGGTAAAATCAGGGATTTCCTTGTCTGGTGTGCAAGAATCTTATAGGCTTCCTAAAATGGTGTATTTACCTGTGTGAACAGTTACTTGCACTAACCCTATTCCCACTGAGCCACGATAACCTCTTACTTAGCAAACAGTGGAGAAACCATCTGATGAGGATCTACACTACTTCTCATTCAGTTTGCAAATTTGAATGAATACATTATTTCAAGCAATTTGATTAGTTGATAGTGTAAATGTTTTATTGTTGTTTTTTTTGCTTTGTTTTTTAGGTGTTACACCCCTTTCAATACTATTTCACTTATTTTGAACTGATTGCTAATCAGAGATGGGCGAAAACTGTAGTATCAGGAGAAAAACCACCTGACTTAGTATCTCACTTGTGACCCAAGCAAGGCTCGAAGCACAGCAGTGAGAGTGAGAGACCTAATGATTAAGAGTGAGCACTGTTCCCACTAGGCCACGGAGGTCTGTAGTGTAAGGCAAATTAATAAATTCAGCAGGGGCAAGGATTAAACAGCGATCTGTATACAACAAGAACTGCTGCCAGACATGATAGCTCCCCTAGTCATCAACATATGGGCAATGACAGAAAAAAAGGTGTCTTCACATTTGTGTGCCAAGCAAAGTCTTACATGAGAGTGTTCACAAACTTACCGTAAAAAACCTAAAAATTCAGACACCCTGAAATTGCTATAATTCTCCTAAAATTTTAACAAGTTTGTTTCTCAATCCAGCAAAGAGTCCAAAAGGTGCAGTAAGAATGGCAAACAGTGTAGATCCTGATCAGACTGCTCCTTCAGGAGCAGTCTGATCTGGATCTGCACTGTTTGCTTGGGCCTATCTGTCCCAATACTTAGGATCATTATGGTGGTCCGAACACAACCTTCCCTAACTCCATGGAGTTTTGTATAAATGGTCTAACTCCATGGAGAAGCTATGTGTAAATGGTCTAACTCCGTGGAGAAGCTTTGTGTAAATGGTCTAACTCCATGGAGAAGCTTTGTGTAAATGGTCTAACTCCATGGAGAAGCTTTGTGTAAATGGTCATCTATATAGTGTTCATCAAAGACTCTGATCCGACTGCATGGATGTGCAGGCTGATCTAACTATTCACTTAGAGTGCATGCTCTAAGGCAGTTCTTTTTTTTTTTTTTTTTTGCAAGACTCATTTAATAGTCATACTTCAATAACTCGAACACCTCTGGGACCATGAAAATTTGTTCAAGGTAGGGGTAGTTCAAATTACTAGCAGATCAGGAACTTGTTTGTTTGTTTGATTTGATGTTTAATGTCCCCATCAACACTACATAGGTCATTTTGAAGACGTTGCTTCCAATTTGGTGGGACTTTTACCTGACATTGAGATGAAATGACATCTCAAGCCCTGTCGCCCAATGAAACCAATAGGGTTTATAAGCATGGGCGGTCTGACTCGCACCGCTTTACCTGGACAGGCTTAGATCCTCTAAGCGGTTTACCAGTGCTCGTGTGCAGTCGGATTCAGATCTGCGTGGAAGCATCATGCAGCCCATTTATTTCTTCAAGCCCCAATGGGCGGGAGCCGCAGATCAGGAACTAATGACGTCTCTAGTAAACATATCGTTAAAACTTTGATCATTTAATATGGCAAATATGCCAATATTTTTGCTGAAAAAATGTGAGCAGTTTTGTAAGTGCAAAAAAAATGTGAGCAGCCTTTCAGCTATATTAGATAACAGATACTGTACTTACTAGAACAGTTAACAATTTGACCACTAATGAGCTGGTTAAGCTAACGATGATTTGAACAACTGGGTTCAATTATTTGCAAAATAAAATTCACCTATGTTGGCTATACCCAAGTATGAGGATTAAATGCAGAAAAAAATGTACCTTGTAAACTGTCCTTCTGTGAGAGACACCTCGGGCAATTATAATGTGGGACACCTCTGAATGTACTGCCAATCTGGAGTTGAAAACCACTGGAAAATAAATTGAGGGAAATGAACCATTACAGTGGAATATATATTTTTTTATTTTTGTTTTACGGGCCTTTCAAGATTATTACTCTTGTACTGAACTGATCGTAACATATACAATAAAGTAAGGCTAACATCGGCCTGCGTACCCACGCAGTCTAAACTGCCCCAAAGTTTACACAAGATTATTCATGAAATATGTCCTGCTCATAAATATTCAAGTGCCAACAATTGCTATCAATTCAATAATTTATGAGAACTACAAATATTTATAGGTTATTGACTTTATATTGTGAAATATTGGGCACGAGTTCATATGGCGAAGGACGCACGAGCTTGCGAGTGCGTCTTCGCCATATGAACGAGTGCCGAATATTATTGAATATCTTAACAGATTGCAGGTAGGTCATATTTGCTAGCATAAAATGCGGTTAATGCACCTTGTCGCAGCCTCTATTCATTTTGTTTTACGTTCTTTTAGTCAATACTAACGACAAAATGGCTGCCGATTTTTAGTATTGAAATGGTCGAATTTGAAAGTAGTTCTATTGTGAATGTGACTGCTTATCTACGGGCAATATGAACTTGACTACGGGCAATATGGAAAAATATTGACCGGTAACTTCTGAACATAGTAAATGAGACATTTTCTGGGTATATAATAAATTCTGCTACTGTGAGAATGAAGAAAAAAAAAAATTACTTGAAGGTATTCTATAAAGGTAATAAATGCCAAGTTCTGTTGAGCATTTAACATCATACATGTTAACATCATTATAACACTGTTTAAAACACATTTTGGGATATAACATTGTGTTTAAACTTGGATCCCAAAAATGTATAGACTATACAGAAAAACAAAGATCTACAGGACAACTTATATTGGCTGCTTTGGGCCTTGTTTGTTTGTTTATATTGTTGTTTAATGGCCCAGTCAACACATTTTAGGTCATTTTTGAGCTGTTCAGTTTACCTATCCACACTTTTCCTGGGCAGGCTTATTCGTAAGCAGTTAACCAGTATGTTGAACATTCTTTCACCAGATATTCACACCTTGTCTACCTATGTTTTATTATGAGAAAGATTGTTTGATACAGCTCTTATAAGAAGTACTTTTACAGCATTTTATTTCATGCATTGCTCCATCATATAGTATTCAAGGTATAAGGCAAATCAATGAACCATTAAATATAGGTTATACTGACAGGCCTCATACTGACCAAACTTTTCCATGGCTGAAAGACCCGATTTGGCAGCCTTAACCTCATTCTGCCGAACATAACAATCAATACGGTTAGCTTTGCAAACAGTGTAGATCCAGATCAGATGGCTTCTGAAGAAGCCATCTGATCAGGATCTACACAGTTTGTAATGCAGTTTGTGAACTGAACAAATACATTATATCTAGTAATTTAAATGGTGAATAGTCAGAAATGGGTGCGGTTAAATAATTTTATTCAAAGGATAAGTGTTAAATAGTCATTTTAAACACAATATAGGAGGAAAAAATCAAAATCAAAACAACCTGAAATCAAGAAAAAATCAAGCTCTAAAAGCCTGAAATCCTGCATATGCCTGAAAAATATGAGGCATGTAATACCAAGATATATTTTTATGTCAATCATCAGGTCACATGAAACTTATAATCCAGCTATGACATTTCTCCATCAAGAAGTATTCAAGATGCAAGGCAAAATCACTTAGCCATGAAATACAGGTCACACTGACCTAGATTTTTAGGTCAATCATTGGGTCACATGGACCTAATATCCCAGGTATGACATATCTCCATCAAATAGTCTTAAATATGTAAGGTAAAATCACTGGACCTTGAAATGTAGGTCCCCATGACCATCACTCTTTTACACTTGAACCAATGTCACATAGTTGGCTGATGTATAACCCTCTGTGTTTTGTACTTGTCAGCATAATGGAAATGGGTATAACATATAACAAAAGTGTCCTAGATTTTAACCCCTAGCCCCACCCCAGGCATGAATGCAGGGGCCTGCTCTTTTGGAATCTCAGAAGCCCCTCCCAGCTACCCATGTTCTTTATAAGACTCCTCTGTGAAAAGAAACGGTCGAGAAATAAGCTTTTGAAAAACTATCATACAGTGTTACAAAGGTGTCCTAGTTTTTTACTCCTAGTCCCAACCTCAGGCATGAACCAAGAAGCGTGCTCTTTTGGAATCTCAGAAGACCCCCAAGGTACCCAAGTTCCAAATATGAATGCTCTGTGATGTATCAAGATTGAAGCATTCGAAAAACTTAAATGCAGTGTGACGTAAACGGGAATACTAACACACACACACAGATGACCTAGGTGATAGTTATAGCTCTTCTTGTACTTCATACAGGTGAGCCATTTCTGGTCTTTTTTCTATCTATACATTTTTTGTTTAGATAAAACACAGCTGTTTAACCCATTGTATACTACAGTGTCATGGACTCTTCCATTGCTATATGCTGGACAAGTCCATTTGTCAGGCCTATTTTTTCATTTTTATTCTATTTTTGAAGGAAAAGTTTGTTAGCAAACAGTGCAGGCCCTGATCTGACGCTGCAGAATGCAGCGTCTGATCTGGGCCTGCACCGTTTGCCAAGATACCCCTTTAGGGTTTTCCAGCATACAATGGGTTAAGTAATTTTATCTTGGGAGCTTGGAGCAAGCCATTATCTATGCTTGCAAACCCCATAAATGGGGCCAAAAATGACTGGATCTGTTGGGAATTTTCAGTTTCTACTGTTCAGCTGGATTAGTAACATTATAATATAAGGAAACTTACACTCCAATATTGTTGTTGACAGAATCAAGTCCAGGCATTGAACATCTGAAATTAAAGTGTGACACACATTTCAGACATGATACATGTTCTATTGTCGTAGCAATATCATTATAGTCTAAACACTGTTGGAAATCTAACCTGTTGTTCTGTGTGACTTTTTAGATTCTTTTGGACCATCAAGCCTATTCCAGATCTTGAAAATGAACTCTTATCCAACTGCATAAATAAATTTAACCACACCAATTTACATTTCAACCACATCAAATTACTTGGTGTATTGTATTCATTCAAATATGCAAACTGAATGACAAACAATCACATGGCTATCTGATCTGGATCTACATTATTTGCAAAGATAGGGATTGTTGTGTTCAGCAGATATAAGGCCTTTTATGAAGTGGAGGGGTAGGGCATGGACCCAGTGCACCACAGGTTGTTGTCTCTGAAAGTGTTTTATCATAAGGAACAAGAATATATATATTTTAGGGATGGGAATCTGAAAGGTTTCTGAGATATAAGGCCTTTTATAAAGTTGAGGGGGTGGGCACAGCCCCAGCACACCCTGGGGGACACTTTGAAACCCACTTGCAAAAATCTTCATTTGATATCTATCATATCCCCCTAATTTCAGAAAAATCCATTGAGTGGTTATTGAGAACTTGTCCACACAAAATTTGGGCATTTTTTTTGGCCTGCTCCATGGGAACATTTTGAGTTTTGAAATCCTCTTGCTCAACTTCATATCCATACCTATCACATCCCAAAATTTCTGAAAAATCTGTCCAGTGGTTACTGAGAACTCATCTGCATAAAATTTGGGTGGAAAGAAAAAGAAGTAGAATAATAATAATAATACAAAGAAGTAGAAGAAAAAGAAGAAACATAGCAAAACCAATAAGTCTCCCTAATTCGTTTGGGAGACTTAATAACATTCCCCCTCTACCCTTACCTGCTGCAAGGACAGCAGGCATTATGCCCAACTGTAAGCCAAAATCAGTTGGATGACCCAGTGAGCACTGTCACCTCACCCTACCATCCCATCAAGATAACATAAGTGTGTTTTGAAAGATTTGCCTTCCCTGATTGTATATATGTTACACAGTCAACCCTATTTATACTGACATTTGTTATAACAACAGAACTCATTATCACAACAATTTTAATGGAATGAATCATCAGCTGAAGGCTTAGCCTCGGTTCCGATCGGTGTTGACTTTCCTCGGGTTGGAAACGCCCATATCGAATACAAAGTCATGAAAGATTCTTGTGATCTAATATTCCAAGAAACAAATCTTAGAGATGTTTGTTAGAATTGCCTCAGTGATGTCTATAATGTTTGTTTCTTGGAGTGATGAATGGAAAAGGCCCTGTATTTCCTATCATATCCATAACTGAGATTCTTTATAACGGCAAATTCTATATAATGGCACAGTATAAGGGAACAAATACAGTAGAACTTCGATGGTTCGAACACCAATGGCTCATTTACCATGGCTGAGTCGAACCCGTTCTTGAGTCCCAAAGGAATTTCTCCACATAAGAAAAAGGGAAGGTAATTAAGGATTTGTTTTCCTATTCTCTTGTAAATATATGCTGTGTGTACACATTAGAATCGCCTCTATGAGGCGATTCTAATGAGTACACACAGCATACAGTTTTGTTATAGAACACCGAAAAAATGTCTGAAAAATAAGGCTGTTATGCCTCCTGGCAGTAACCCTCATTGGCTCGAACTACCCCTGTCTCGAACAGATTTTTATGATACCAAAGGTGTTCGAGCCATTGAAGTTCTACTGTACTGTCGTTATAACAAGGGTGTTCTGTACGATATTCATCAAAACTTATGCCATGCCCAAAGGTCTTCAATACTTTCTTGGTGGAACTAGTGATGTGCAAATTAATCATTTATTTAATGACAGCAAAAGAGTACATAACTGTTCACAGGATTCTATGTCTGATTAACTCATTTTGTACCATGCTGAACTGAATGGAATATTCCCCTTTATGTATATACTGGAGGAGTCCATTTTGAAATTTAGGGGTGTCAGCTCTTTTTGCTGCATCTGATCAGGGCCTTCAGAATCAGAACCAGAACTGTTACTGGTGACACGTCAAATAACGTTCATACAGCTGTGAGCAGGACCTGTGATATGGGAAGTTAGTCCCTATCTCTTACCAAAGAGGTAAACTTAGCTAAACAATCCTCAGCACCATCAGCTCTTGAAATGATTGAATCAGGAAGGGAAAATCCAATCTCTAATGGTTCGAGGGAAGAATGATTCTAAATGTCAGTTCTTGCAGTATAAAAGGTCTGAAACGCCAAAGAATGATGATTTCTACAGTGCCTGGCAGGGGGAACAAGGTCATCAGTTAGAATGTTGGCCACACTCTTTAGACCTTTGTATAAAAGTATGAACCTACTGTCTCTTCTCCTTTTCTTGAGAGACTCCCATCTTAATTTTCCTAGTATTCCAGTATGTTTGCAGAAAGTTCAACTGTTTTCTGTTTATCTATCTTTCTATATAGCTTCTTATTATCTTTTTCTTATTTTGGTTTTACAGCCCTTACAAGATTACTTCACTTATTTGGAGCCAATAGTTAATCACAGCTGGATCCCATTTATCATGCCATACTAAAAGCAGGTGAGTGAAAAAGTGAAATACATGTATGTTCATTCACATTAACCCATTTTATACCCGAAACCCTAAAACAGGATACTCGGAAACACTGCAGTATCTGATCAGTGCCTTCACTGTTCGCTGTATGTTACACCATTTTCTAAATAAATTCCTGAAAATGACTATACCTGATGACACCTCTAAATTTTTAAATGCACTCCTTGGCCCAGCTGTTCAACACTAACGACGTCGTTAGTTAACATATTGTTAAAGCTTTGATCATTTAATATGCCAAATATGCTAATATTTTTGCTAAAAAAGAGTGAGCAGCTTTTGCATCTGCAAAAGCTGCTCACATTTTGTTAAGCAAAAATATCACTGCATTAGATATTGTACTTTCAAGAACTGTTAACAAATTGACCACTAATGAGCATGTTAACCTAATAATGCTTTGAACAACTGGCCCCAGATGTATACAAGGGGAAAAATTCCATTCAGTACAAAATGGGTTAAATCCCATTGTTTTACTTACAGATAGTGACACGCATGACAATGAAGCTGTAGAAAGCGGTCCACTGAGGTAGGCTTGGGGTGGTAGTCAAATACTTTTGCTCTGACCTTGAACTTGTAAGGCACCTCATGCTTCAAAACATCTGAGATACTGGTTCTCTGTACATTGGGATGGTTTAATATTACTGTGGAAATTGAAGAAAAAAAGTTAAAAGAAACATATGAGGAAGGATAAAATGCAATTTTTCATGATTATAATGTCGGTTTTGTATAGAACCGTCTATTTCTTTTTATCTGTACTATTATTACAGTTAAAAAGATATAGACGGTTCTATACAAAACCGACATAACAAATACTATTTTTAAGATTAAAACTAATGAAGATCAAAGTACTGTCAAATTCAATAACTCGAACACCATGACCATGAAAATTTGTTCGAAATAGGGGTTGTTCGAATTACTGAGACTTACTCATAGTGCCAGGTTTTGAGGTACAATGTATACAGGGGATCACTTTCAGATCCTCAATAAAATAAAGGTATGTTGTGTGTATTGATTAGAATCGCGTCATTGAGGCGATTCTAATCAATACACACAACATACCTTTTCAAGATAACCTCAGAAAAAAATTATCCTTAATATAATGTATATCTGGAGCTTTTGGAAATATTATCAAAGGACTCCAGAACTTTCGAATTAGCCGTGGTAAACATGGTAAACGAACTATCCGTGTTCGAGTTATAGTTCAAACAATTTGACATGAGACTGACCTTTATGCATGGAATAAATTAGTCAATGTTATCGCCTAATACGTCGGCTTACGTAAACTTCTCGTTAATTTTCGGCATCTCTTGAATTGCGGTCATTTTACCGACCTCTATGTATTGAATAACAATATCGCCATTTTCGGGAGATGGCGAAGATAAATACATGCATTCAGTCGGGTGTGAAATTATGTTAATAGAGTTCACCAGTCTCAGGTCAATTTGTTCGAACTACAGTAAAACCTGTCTTAGTGGCCACCTCTATTAAGCAAGCAACCTGTCTTAAGCAAGCAGGCATTCAGTTCCTAGAAAGGGCAAATGAGTTATGTTTCAACTGTATTAAGCAAGCACCTGTCTTAAGCAAGCACATTTTGGTTATCCCTTAGGTGCTTGCTTAATACAGGTTGGACTGTATATTAAAGTTTCACTGTAGGTCCATGATTGAACTTACAACAAAGCAAAGTTATTCCTCACATTGGAATCACATATAGCGCCAGTGAAGGTGAAACAAGGATATGTTTAGAATAATTTTCCATACGAGCAGGGGCACAGCATTTCCTACAAGTTACATGTGCATCAGCGAAGAATCAGACGAGCCTGCGCATCCATATAGTCTGACCAGAGACTTTTCTTGCTGCCTGAAGGAGCGTTGGGCCCTTAGCTATCCTTAGAGCACACAACGATGACTGATCAGACTGCATGGATGCGCAGGCTGATCTGAGTCTTTCCTGGGACCACATGTAAATTGTAGGAAAAGCTGTGCCCCAGCTCATATTTCTCTTTAGAATCTTTTGTTGTGAGAACATTTACTTGTGAGAAATGTCACAAACTCCCAATGAAGCATCTGTAATATGTATGTGTACCTACAACCTTTTTAAAGTGGCCCTGGGCCTGCCCATCAGGGCTGGATAACTAGACTGGGTTGCATGGTGCTTCTGCACAGAGCTGAAACGAATCGAACTTTTGAGTCTGGTAAACCGCTAAGACCTTAGCCTGCCCAGGGAAAGTGGTGCAAGTCAAACCGTCCCTTAAATACTAGTGGTTTCTTTGGCCAGTAGAGCTTGAGAGTCATTTCATCAATGTCAGGTAAACTTTGAACTTTACAACAAAATTGGAAGCAATGTCTTTGAAATTACCGAAACAGTGTTGATGGGGACGTAAAACCTCAACACAAACAAACATGTTTTAACAGAGAAATAAGAAAACAATATCCCTGAATTATCTTAATTGTTCCACCTGCTATAAACTGGCTCATAACAAAGAGCTGTGGTCAGCATGCATTTATACCGGAGTGATACTAATTGACTGAGTGATATGAATTTACTTGGCTTGACTTGACTAAAAAGTATTAGCCAAATGCCAGATTTTGGTCTTTGAAAGGATGGTCTCTTAATTGAAATAAATGACAATTAACCTTTAAAACACCGAGAAAATCTACATCTGCTGAATCTTCTTGCACACTTTCTTTTCAAATATTTTTCCATACAAGCAAACAGTACTAGTGTGAACCCAGATCAGACTGCTCCTACAGTCTGACCTGGGTTCAAACTGTTCGCAAAAATGAGTTTTTAAGTAACCGGCAGACGACAAAGCAGACAACAATTGTCGTGATTGGCATTTTATGGGTTAATTATATAGGAAATAATTTGGGTCTAACAAAAACTGGTTTTAATTGCAGATTGCAGAGTTGTTCTAATCTCAGGATAATCAGGATAACCCATTCATGCTTAGCGACCCATTTTTGGGACATTTGCAAGCAGTGTAGACCCAGATCAGATGCCGCAGAATGCGGCATCTGATCTGAGTCTACACTGTTTGCTTAAAGGCCATAAATTTGCGAAAAACTTACCACAAACAAAACTAACCTGACACACCTATAACTGAAAAAGGACCACTCCAAACTCATTAGGTGGAATATTCCATTGTCATAGATGGGTTAAGCGGAATACTGCAGTACTTACTTGTAGATGTTTTCATCACACATCTCTGTAAACTCCCTGACTGTCTCTCTGAGCTAGTATCACTTTCTACAGTTCTAGCACTTTGAGCAGAATGTATGTCCTGCTCTACTCTACACCTTTTTGAAGCATCTGTCTTTGTTGTCGCAGAATCTCTATCACCAATCTTGGCGTCTTTACTAGTAGAGACACTTGAGGTAGTTACAGAATGTTTTCTTTTTGGATCACTTTTATTTGAACACTGAACACTTTCAATTATTTGAACACTTTCACTATCACTAGAACTTCCTTCAGCTTGTTTTCTATTGTTGCTTGTTTTTGAATTTTGAACATCTTCAATTATTTGAACACTTTCACTTGAACTTCCTTCAGCTTGTTTTCTATTGTTGCTTGTTTTTGAATTTTGAACATCTTCAATTATTTGAACACTTTCACTTGAACTTCCTTCAGCTTGTTTTCTATTGTTGCTTGTTTTTGAATTTTGATTATCTTCAATTACTTGAACACTTTCACTAGGACTTCCTTCAGTGTGTTTTCTACTGTTACTTCTTTTTGGTCTTTGAACACTTTTAACTATATGAACACTGCTACTTGAACTACTTTCAGCTTGCTTTCTTTTGTTATTAGTTTCTTCTGAAGATGTCCCAGTTTCTGAACTTTGATCACTTTCAATTATTTGAACACTGCCGCTAGAACTGTTTTCAGCTTGCCTTCTTTTGTTGCCACTTTTACCTGAAGATGTCCTCGCTTCTGAATTTTGAATACTTTCTGTTATTTGAACTCTGTCATCCTGTTCTCTTCCTTGGAAATTACCATCTCTTGATGTTGATGGTCGTTGATTATCATTGTAGTCAGTTTTTCCTATGTAAAGATAGAGTATCTGAGATTATAAAATTTTCATGCTCAAATCAACCAATCATGAACTTAAACCCTTATACTGCTGTTCACGACAACCCCTACCTTTGCAAAGCAGTGTAGATCCAGATCAGATGGCTCCTTTAGAAGCCATCTGATAAGGATCTACACTGTTTGTCATACAGTTTGTGAAATGATTGATGTAACATATCAAGTAATATGATTGGCTGATAGCTGATTAAGGTAGTGGCTTAGTTAATATATTGAGTGGGTTAAGGTAAACTTGGCAACATTTTGAACCCTGTTATATAAACCTTTGCAAACATTTTGGACCCAGATTAGCCCCAATGAAATCTGGGTCGGAAATGTTTGACACTAATGTTTGTTTTGTTTGTTTGGTTTGAGGTTTAACGTCCCCGTCAACACTGTAAAGGTCATTTTGGAGACATTGCTTCCAATTTGGTGGGACTTTTACCCGACAGTGAGATGAAATGACATCTCTAGCCCTGCCGCCCAATGAAACCAATGTTGTTTATAAGCATGGACGGGCCGACTCGCACCGCTTTGCATGGGCAGACTTAGATCCTCTAAGCGGTTTACCAGTACTCGTGTGCGGGTTGGTTTCAGTACTGCGTGGAAGCATCATGCAACCCATATATTTCTTCAAGCCCCGATGGGCGGGGGCCTTTGACACTGATGATATTCCTGAAAGATTGTTTTGCAAAAGGTAGTTTTGAGAAAATCCACAAAGACAAAAGAACTAGAAATGTGTCCAGACGACACAGATGCCCCCGCCAAGGGCCCCGCCTCACCCCGAAAATCCATGTTGCAACAAAATTTTCTAAGTGTGTGACCTTGTCATCAGGAACTTTTGTGAGAAGTTATATTGAAATTGGTGAAAAAAATGTAAGCGCTAGAGCAATGACAAAGTTTTTCTAAAAATAGCCACAGTGACCTTGACCTTGAAAGTCGAACTCGCTCGAGGTATTGTCATAAGGAACATTTGTGTGAAGTTATATTAAAATCAGTGAAGAAATGTAAGCGCTAGAGCGATGACAAAGTTTTTCTAAAAATAGCCACTGTGACCTTGACCTTGAAAGTTGAAATCGCTCGAGATATTGTCATAAGGAACATTTGTGTGAAGTTATACTGAAATCGGTGAAGAAATGTAAGTGCTAGAGCGATGACAAAGTTTTTCTAAAAATAGACACAGTGACCTTGACCTTGAAAGTGGAACTTGCTAGAGATATTGTCATAAGGAACATTTGTGTGAAGTAATATTGAAATTGGTGAAAAAATGTAAGCGCTAGAGCAATGACAAAGTTGTGACCTTCACCTTGAGTTCATGACCTTGAAAGACGAACTCGCTCGAGATATTGTCATAAGGAACATTTGTGTGAAGTTATATTGAAATCAGTGAAGAAATGTAGGCGCTGGAGCGATGACAAAGTTTTTCTAAAAATAGCCACAGTGACCTTGATCTTGAGGTCATTACCTTGAAAGCCAAACTCGCTCGAGATATTGTCATAAGGAACATTTGTGTGAAGTTATATTAAAATCAGTGAAGAAATATAGACGCTAGAGCTATGTTGTGCGAGGGGATAATTAAAAATTTTTAAGTCTGTGACCTTGACCTTGAGCTCATGGGCATGGGTGGGGGTATCGCTGAATAAAATTGACAGGTACGTAACATCATACCAAATATCAACTCAATCCATCGCACGATTTGGAAAATATCAACTCTTAAAATATCTAATTAAAAATTTCTAAGTCTGTGACCTTGACCTTGAAGCCATAGGCATGAGTGGGGGTATTGCCAAATAAACATTTGGACCTGTATCTATCATCATAGCATACATAAGCCAAATCCATAATATAGTTTGGAAAATTTGAGCTCTTTAAAATCTTTCACATTAAAATTGTCTAAGTCTGTGACCTTGACCTTGAGGTCATAGGCATGGGTCGGGGTATTGGTGAATAAAACATTGTACCTATATCTATCATCATATGAACGAAAGCCATCATTAAAGTTCAGGTTCTACCAGGTACAAATACCTTAACTGGAGTCTTTAATATGGAAAATTTCTAAGTCCATGACCTTGACCTTGAGGCCATGGGCATGGGTGAGGGTATCACTGAATAAAACTTTGGACCTATATCTATAATCATACCAAATATGAACCAATTCCATCAAATGGTTTGGAAAATATGAGTTCTAAAATGTTCAAGTCTACCTGTTACAAAAACCTTAACCTGAGTCTTTAACATTGAAAATTTCTAAGTCTGTGACCTTGACCTTGAGGTCACAGGCATGGGTGGGGGTATTGCTTATTAAAACTTTGGACCTATATCTATCATCATACCAAAGATGAACCAGTTCCATCAAATGGTTAGGAAAATATGAGTTCTAAAAGTTCAGGCTCTACCTGTTACAAAAACTTTAACCTGAGGTTACAGGATCACGTACGTACGTACGTACGTATGTACGTACGTACACACACACGTACAGACGGACGTACACATGTACGCACGTACGGAAAACCCAAAAACTATATGCCCCCGGCATCATATGATGCGGGGGCATAAAAACGTGTAAAATTACCCAGCATGCAAAGTATAAAATTGCTATCTGTGCTCTTAACCAGTTGGCCATGAAGGCCTCTGCATTTTAGTGTGCAGCTGAAAACATAAATGCTGAAATGAGTTCACTATGTTTCTTTTTTTCTTCTTGATTTTGGTTTTACAGCCATTTCAAGATTATTTCACATATATTGAGCTTATCATTAATTACAGTTGGGCAAAGACTGAAGTACCTGCAGAAAATCCACCTGACCTTCCGTCGCAGAACTTGGCATCCCACATGTGACCCAAGTTAGTCTTGAATCAACAGCCATGAGAGCCCTAATGTCGAATTTAAAGCATCAACTTTCTTAGCCACTAGGTCATAGAGGCTTATGCATTTGTGTTAGTGAGCACAAATCTGAGCTTAACACACGGACTTAAAACTTTTGACCATGATGTCAATACTGACAAACGTCTATGCTGAAATGTGATCCCTATGCTGCTGCTGCTTGCTAAAGGTGTGAAAATAAAATTGAACCTAAAATTATCATTGAATCTCCCCCTTCAGAGGAAATGGACACAACTGACAAATTAGCAGCAATTTTTACAAGGGAAATAACTTGCATGACTTCCTCTTTGCTTGCCTGTTTAACCCATTATATACTGTTGGACTCTGCCATTGCTTTATGTTGGACAAGTCCATTTGACATCTAAGGGTGTAAAGCCTACGGTATTTTTTCGTTTTTATTCTATTTTTGAGGGAAAATTCTGATAGCAAACAGTGCAGGCCCTGATCAGACACTGTGTTCTGTGGTGTCCGATCTGGGTCTGCACTGTTTGCCAAGGTACCCCTTTTTGGGTTTCCCGCATGCAATGATGGATTAAACCACCTTGGAAAGGGGTCTCCTCTTGCAGGAAAGAAGCTGCTCTGCTGGGGTCTACGCTTCAGCCTCTGAAAGTAGACCATTGCATATAAGGGACATTTTGAAGAGCCTAAGAGTTGCTTCCCTTCCTCAAAAATGATTTGATTCACCTTTACCAGTCACCTGTTACTGATAACAGTTTCTTTCTGTCCATTACCTCTTTCAGTGTTTCCATGTACATTCTCTGCTGCCCTAACCAATTCACTGTCGTTTAACGATTCTTGACTATCGGGTTGAGCTTGTATTTTATCCAAATCCTTCTTCAGTTTATTCAGCTCAGGGATATTAGCATCAGCCTGAAGGATCCTTACTCCGCGACCAAATGAGGTTCCCCGATGTAACACTAGTTCTACTGTCTCTAGAGGAGTAACAGCCGGAGTTTTGAACACTGCTGCATGTAGGTTACACAGTTCAATAAACTCTCCAGGCTGTAAAAAATGATTTAAGGGGAATGGGTACATCTTCAGGGGAGGCAACTCCTCCAAAAGTATTTTTGTCTCCCATGTTAATAGGGATCAACTCTTAAAGGAAAGCATTTGCTCCTGAGGAGCCACTTCTTTCCTTTCAGAGTAGACCCATTTTTCACCAGGACAGGCTTGTAGAAAAGTGAACAGGGGGTTCTGAAAGTTGTCTCCCTTTGAAAAAATGCGGAAAAATCTGCCAGGTAGTCCCATTTCCCTTAATGTTATTTTTTCTTTGTTTGGTTTGCATTTTAACGGCCCAGTCAACACTTTTCTATATCATGATGAACTGGGCCCAGTTGTTCAAAGCATTGTTAGCTTAATGAGCTTGTTAGCGGTCATACTGTTAACTGTTCTAGCAAGAAAAATATCTAAAATTTTGGTATTTTTGCTGCAAAAGCTACTCACATTTTTCAGCAAAAAATGTTAGTATACAGTAGAACTTCAATGGCTCGAACCCCGATGGCTCGTTTACCATGCATGAGTCGAACCAGTTCTTGAGTCCCTAGGGAAACTTCTACAAAAAAAAAGTGAGGGATAAATCAGGTGATTTTAGTATTTTATCTTCAAAATGTATGCTGTGTGTACTCATTAGAATCGCCTCTATGAGGCGATTCTAATGAGTACACACAGCATACATTTTCCTTAAAGAACACCGAAAAGATGCCCACAAGTGTCAGGTTATGCCTCCTGATAGTAACCCTCAGTGGCTCGAACTACCCTTGCCGCAAACAAATTTTAGCAGTCCCAAAGGTGTTCGAGCCATTGAAGTTCGACTGTATTTGCCATATCAAATGATCAAAATTTAAACAATTCGTTAACTAATGACATCATTAGTTTTGAACAACTGGTCCCAGGTCAGTTTGCTTAGTCACACTTTTCCATAAGGCTTATACATATAGGCTAAACCTGTGCCGTCCACATTCTTTTGCCAGAAACTGACTATGGCCCAAAAGGAGAGATAGTCACAGAAAATATTTCATGATCAATCTCGCTAACCTGACGCGGCTCAAACCCACAATATCCTGATCACCTGTCCCATGTGAATCCAAACGAGCCACAGAAGCCAGCAGACAGCACAGAAAAGCATGATAATTTAAATACTAATTTGCTTCGGAGGAGTAACCATTGATGTGCTGATCAACTGGCAAGACACTGTCTTTTGTTTGATTTGATGTTTAACATCACACCGTCAACACTATTTAGGTTATTTTGGAGACGTTGCTTCCAATTTTGTGGGACTTTTACCAACATTGTGATGAAATGACATCTCAATCCCTGCTTCCCAATGATACCAATAGGGTTTATATGCATTCGCACCACTTTGCCTGAGCAGGCTTAGACCTTCTAAGCGGTTTACCCATACTCATGTGCAGTTGGTTTCAGCTCTGCATGGAAGCTTCATGCAGCCCAATATATTTCTCCAAGCCCTGATGGGCGGAGGCCAGGCAAGACACTGTCAATTAGAAATATATATTTATAGGATATTAACTCTTGTCCTGCGCAATATTTTAATCTGCCACAACCACTACAGATTATCAACCAATCAGATTCCTTGATGCAAATTATTGCAACAAATTCACAATCTGAATGGCAAACAATGTAGATCCTGATCAGATGGCTTCGTCAGAAGCCATCTGATCTGGATCTTCATTGTTTGGAAAATAAGGCATATCCGGGCTGAGGGTTAAATATCCTTGCAAATCTTCAATAATTAAATGTACATCTACCATTATTTGTTTGATTTTTTATTTTACTATTCCACAGCTTTTCTTTCTTTCTTCACACAGTTATACAGTTTTAACAAAACTGAAATGGTCTGTGGAATCCCAAAATAACTTGACTGAGCCATGTGATGAGAAAACCAGTTTTTGCCATATGCACAGTCTGGGCAGCACCAGTTTTTGCCATATGCACAGTCTGGGCAGCACCAGTTTTTGCCATATGCACAGTCTGGGCAGCACCAGTTTTTGCCATATGCACAGTCTGGGCAGCACCAGTTTTTGCCATATGCACAGTCTGGGCAGCACCAGTTTTTGCCATATGCACAGTCTGGGCAGCACCAGTTTTTGCCATATGCACAGTCTGGGCAGCACCACTTTTTGCCATATGCACAGTCTGGGCAGCACCAGTTTTTGCCATATGCACAGTCTGGGCAGCACCAATTTTTGCCATATGCACAGTCTGGGCAGCACCAGTTTTTGCCATATGCACAGTCTGGGCAGCACCAATTTTTGCCATATGCACAGTCTGGGCAGCACCAGTTTTTGCCATATGCACAGTCTGGGCAGCACCAGTTTTTGCCATATGCACAGTCTTGGCAGCACCAGTTTTTGCCATATGCACAGTCTGGGCAGCACCAGTTTTTGCCATATGCACAGTCTGGTCAGCACCAGTTTTTGCCATATGCACAGTCTGGGCAGCACCAGTTTTTGCCATATGCACAGTCTGGGCAGCACCAGTTTTTGCCATATGCACAGTCTGGGCAGCACCAGTTTTTGCCATATGCACAGTCTGGGCAGCACCAGTTTTTGCCATATGCACAGTCTGGTCAGCACCAGTTTTTGCCATATGCACAGTCTGGGCAGCACCAGTTTTTGCCATATGCACAGTCTGGGCAGCACCAATTTTTGCCATATGCACAGTCTGGGCAGCACCAATTTTTGCCATATGCACAGTCTGGGCAGCACCAGTTTTTGCCATATGCACAGTCTGGGCAGCACCAGTTTTTGCCATATGCACAGTCTGGGCAGCACCACTTTTTGCCATATGCACAGTCTGGGCAGCACCAGTTTTTGCCATATGCACAGTCTGGGCAGCACCAGTTTTTGCCATATGCACAGTCTGGGCAGCACCAGTTTTTGCCATATGCACAGTCTGGGCTGCACTCTAGGGACCAATTTTTGGATAGTATAATTGGTCTAGTTTCTACAGACTCTTTCTCATCTGTCTAGCTGAACAGGGTGGTTGTGTCTTACCAGATAGCAAACCCTGAGGACAGATTTTCTTGTGACAGAACTCCGACTGAAGATTACCTTAATTTTCTTGCCAAATTTCAGATGATCATCAAACAAACAGACGTCATAAACAAATCCCTCAGCTCTGGCCATAAGAGCAGTATCAGAGTTCATCCGACTAGCCTCTTCACTACTCATTTCCACCTGTCGTACCGGACTGAAACAAGAGAACATAGGATCCTTGGTACACCTCAACCTCTTTATAACACTATTAATGGGGTCCGAAGCAGAAACTGTTAGTTAAACAACCATGCTATATCCAAACAAAAATGTATAGATTATATGGAAAAATGACCAGTTATGGTCATTTTTCTATATAATCTATACATTTCTGGGATCCATCTTGAAACCGTGTTATACCCGTAACCGTGTTATAATGAACAGTGTTAAAATGAGGTTGCTGTGTATAATGACAGTACATGTATAAAACAAATGTTCAGGATATTTGTTAGAATTGCCTCAGTGAGGAGATTCTAACAAATATCCACAATATTTCTTTCTTATAGTACTCCAAGAAACAGTGGCTGCGTACATTTGTTGTAATTGCCTCAGCTTGGCAATTCTAACAAATATCTGCAACAATTGTTTCTTAGAGTATTAAATACAATACTTTTTAACCCTTGTTCTGCTAAGCCTGGATATGTCTTATCTTTAAAACAGTGTAGATCCAAATCAGATGGCTTCTGAAGAAGCCATCTGATCAGGAGCTTCATTGTTTGTCATTCAGTTAATGAATTTGTTGCAGCAATTTGCATCAAGTAATCTGATTGGTTGATAATCAGAAGTGGGTGTGACAAATTTAAATCAGGACAAGGGTTAATATCTCAATTAATTCATATTATCTTGAGATAAGAATTGATTCTATTGAAATGGTCATATAAAGGCAGTTGATTGTACTGAGCCAAGTCAAGCCAAAATAAGTGTTAAGATATGCACTCAGCGATGACTAGACAGCTGCATTTAACAAAGACTAGAAAAGACTAGAAAGGTTCAATTAGCAGACTAGGCAGGTGTATTCAGCAGAGACTACCTAGACAATTGCACTCAGCAAAGACTAGACAGATGAATTAAGCAAAGACTAGGAAGGTGCACTTAGCAGACTAGGCAGGTGAATTCAGCCGAGACTACCCTGACAGTTGCACTCAGCAGAGACATTTGCACTCAGCACAGACTAGATAGTTGCATTAAGCAAAGACTAGGAAGGTGCACTCAGCAGACTAGGCAGGTGAATTCAGCCGAGACTACCCTGACAGTTGCACTCAGCAGAGACATTTGCACTCAGCACAGACTAGATAGTTGCATTAAGCAAAGACTAGGAAGGTGCACTTAGCAGACTATTTTGAAGAAGCATTTGAAAGTTAGAAAGATTTCTGCTAGATGGGTGCCACATCTGTTGATTGATGAGCAAAAGAGGCAACAGATTAAAGTGGCCAAAAAGCTGCAACAAATGTTTCCAAAATATACCAAAAAGCAGTTTGCCAATGACGTCACATTATTTTGAGCCTGTCAAAAAGGTCAGCAATAAGATCTGGGCCACTAAACACGGCAAACGTGCAATAATTGCCAAACGTTCTTTGAGTACAAAGAAGGTTTTGTGTGTGATCTTCTCTGGTGAAGGAGTCGCAACTAGAGCTGTCAGAGGATCTGACTATAGCCCCGCTTCAGCGCTGTCAGAGAAGAAAGTTATTTAAGCTGCAGAGAAAACAGTTATGAACAAGAAATAACTGTTGAAAATTTTACATTATCTGGAAAAACTCTAAGAGTTGTGAGCCCTTGTCCCTCATTTCAATGAGCATGATACATTACCAGAATGTCCATGTTTATACTAAATTTCATCTTCCATTTTTCAATGTTCAAAGGGTAATAACTCCTAAAGTAGGCAAATCAGAGTCAGGGTTCCTGCGCTCTGCACATTGTCTCATGGTGCTTTACACTTGTGTGAAGTGTCATGAAAATATCTCAAATGGTTTGTGAGTTATGGAGCCGACACAGTCAAAATTGCCTTTTTAAATGTTCAAAGGGCAATAACTCCTAAAGTAGGCAAACCAGAGTTATGGTTCCTGCACTCTGCACATCATCTCAAGGTGCTTTTCATTTATTTGAAGTTTCATGAAAATATCAGAAACGGTTATGGAGCGGACATAGTTAAAATTGCCATTTTTTAATATTCAAAAGCCTATAACTGAAAAAGTAGACAATCCAGAGTTTGGGTTCCTGCGCTCTGCACACGTAATATGGTGCTTTACATTTGTGTGAAGTTTCATAAAACTATCTCAAACGGTTTTTGAGTTATCGAGCAAAGACGGCTAAAATTGATATTTTTCAATATTCAAAGGGAAATAACTAAAAAATTAGGCAATCCAGAGTTATGGTTCCTGCACTCTGCACACCATCTCATGGTGTTTAATGTTTGTGTGAAGTTTCATGAAAATATGTGAATGGGTTTTAAAGTTATGGAGCGGACACGAAAATTGATAACAGACACAGACAGACACACAGACAGACACACAGAAAATACGAAAACCAGAGTTATGGTTCTTGCGCTCTGCACATTGTCTCATAGTGCTTAACATTTGTGTGAAGTTTCATGAAATTATCTCAAACGGTTTTCGAGTTATGAAGCGGACACTGTTAAAATTGCCATTTTTCAATGTTCAAAGGGCAATAACTCCAAAAATAAGCAATGCAGAGTTATGGTTCCTGCGCTCTGCACATCGTCTCATAGTGCTTAACATTTGTGTGAAGTTTCCTAAAAATATCTCAAACGGTTTTCGAGTTATGAAGCGGACACAATTAAAATTCCATTTTTCAATGTTCAAAGGGCAATAACTCCAAAAGTAGGCAATCCACAGTTATTATTCCTTCGCTCTGCACATTGTCTTATGGTGTTTAACATTTGTGTGAAGTTTCATGAAAATATGTTAAGCAGATACAAAGTTATGGAGCCAACACAAATTAACGGAATCACGGAATTACGGAATTACGGAATTACGGAAAATGTTCAAAGGGCAATAACTCCAAAAGTAGGCAATCCACAGTTATAATTCCTTCGCTCTGCACGTTGTCTTATGGTGTTTAACATTTGTGTGAAGTTTCATGAAAATATGTTAAGCAGATACAAAGTTATGGAGCCAACACAAATTAACGGAATCACGGAATGACAGAAGGACATGGCAAATCCAATATAGCCCCACTTTTTCAAAGCGGGGCTATAATAAAAGTGCTGGTGCAAAAGTATCACTGGAAAGGTCTACAAAGACGTAGTACTGAAGAAACTGAAAAAGTATTATCAGAAACAACGCCCTGCCACTGGTTTTAAACATGGCCGTCTTCTACATGAGATGTTCTGCTCATTCCTCCACAATGGTTGCGGCGTTTTTGAAGAAAGAAAAAGTAACTGTTTTGCCTCACCCCCCTCTCCCACCCCCTCCCTCCCCCCCCATATTCCACAGACCTTGCCCCATGTGAATTCTTTTGGTTTCCGAAATTGAAATCATTCCTCGCTCGGCCGAAATACGGAAATACCAGTCCCTACAAGCACTTGAAGCTGCCATTCATCAGTACCTTATTACTGTGCCTAAATCAGCGTACCGGGACGGCTTCAAGAAGTTGATACATCAGCTGAAACTTTGCATTTCTAGCCACCGGGAGTACTTCGAGGGCATGAAATGAGCGCTTTTGGGCTAACTTGAAATTTGAAGTCTCCAGATAGAAATAAGCAATTCTTTTTGAACATCCCTCGTACGTACGGGGACAAATGCTATATCCATCTCCCCTCACAACTATGTTGTGCGAGAGGATAATAAGCAGGAAAATTTTATGTTCTGTATTCAACAGTTAGCATCATCTCTTACGGCTGTTTCCACTTTACACATATCTGCTTTCTAAAGTTAAAACAGATGCCAGAGCTCAGAGCTAGCAAGGATGGTGATACGGGAATCGGAAAACATGAGTAAGGTGCTACAGAATTCTGTATCTTTGTGTCGGAAAACTTGTAGTGCGTAGACAGCATTATTTTTGTAGGTATATAATAAATAGAGGATCTTACACTCGCGGTCATTTCATATGAAATGATCACGAGTGTAAGATTTTGTTTATTATACGACCACTTTAAATTGGATTTATCACCTATAACTTTGACATTTTCTTCCGCAAAAATGCATGTTTGACATGGACGTCGTCATGACGTTACTTAATCCCGCCAAAGTGTTATTATATGTGTGGACAGACAATTTTTATTACACGAGGTTATCCACTGCTTATCAACGACCTTATATGATAAAAAGTTTTTACTTTCTACTTCCTGTATTTGTGAGTACCTACTATATTGTTTGTGTTCCATCCCAGACTTTCAACAGAAGGCAAACTCCTTCTTCTTCAAACAAGCATGTGCTGATCACCTGTAAAAAGTTTGGCAGAAATTAATAATTCCTCAAGGTTTAAACACAGAGTCAATAAATTTCGGTTTGATGCTAGAGTTACTTTAACCCATTATATACTAGTGGACTCTTCCATTGCTATATGTTGGATAAGTCCATTTGTTATGTAAGGGTGTCAGGCCTATTTTTTTTTCTTCTACTTTTAAAGAAAAATTCTGTTAGCAAATGGTGCTGGCCCTGATCAGATGCCGCAGAATGCTGGCCTGATCAGACGCCGCATTCTGCAGCGTCAGCGTCTGATCTGGGCCTGAACTGTTTCCCATGGCTCGTTTACCATGGCTGAGTCGAACCTGTTCTTGAGCCCCTAGGGAAATCCTCTACATAAGAAATAGTGGGGATAATTAAGGAGATTTTAGGCTTTTATCTTGCAAATGTATGCTGTGTATATTCATTAGAATCGAAGTGGTGGAAGGTTTGTCTGCTTTTGTTCAGGCTTTATGTCCCCTTCAACAATAAAGAGGTCATTTTGAAGACATTGCTTCTGATTTTGTGGGGGAAGAATCTACATCAGAAATTTATGTTTGAAAGGGTTGGACATTGGCTATTTGTTTGATATTTTAGAAGATATGTCATAATTGCTCTAAATACACCATAATCTCTTTCTAAAACTGTAGGGGCCCTGAGCAGAAACCCTGTTAGTGAAACAACTGTGTAACATCCAAATGTGTAAAATTATATAGAAGAATGACCATTCATTTGTTTCATTTTAAAATGGTACAATGCAAAAGCTACTCAACTTTTTTCAGCAAAAATACCAGTGTATTAAATATTGTTCTTGCCATAACATTTCTATCAATAATAAGTATGCTAAGGGGAGCTGATTTTTTCTGCCATTTTTCAAAGGGAGATAACTTTCGGGACTTCCTTTAGCTTTTCTATAAGCCCTGTCCCACTGAAAAAGAGGTCGACTCTTGAAGGAAAGAATTTGCTCCTCAGGAGCAAATTCTTTCCTTCAAGAGCTGGCCCCTATTGACATGGGAGACAAAAATACTTTTGCAGGAGTTGCCTCCCTATAGGTGTTCCTATTCACCATAAGTGAATGATGCTTAAGGTCCAGACTGCTTTATACTATATACCACATGCTCCACTGACCAACAGAATGTGACATCACAGGTAGCCCTCTAACACTGAAAATGCCATCAAGCTCCTTTTAGTAACCTTGGCTCAGAAACATTTGCTGAGCCTATAGTGTATAGTATATGGATCTGGCTGTATTTGCCTAGAAAACTAGGTTCCAAATATATACACACAGTTACCTGGCATATACTGTCGAAGTAGCATCCAGCTGCAATGTTCTTGAACCTTGAGTATGTCTTGCTGAGCCCATGACCTGAAGCCCACGTTCTCAAGTCCTCAATCTGTGAATAAATTTTTGGGTTGTTTTCACTTCAACTCATATACGATACATAGAATCTCCCAACTGAGAGCTTGGACAGGCCCATTACCAATGCAAGGGTGTCTGGTAAGTTTCAATTAGGGTGAATTTTTCAAAAGTTCTTATACCTTAATGCTAGGAGATGCATGTTGGGATTTTTTTTTTCAGCAGACAGCATTTTGAAATATTATTTTTATTTTTCCCAGAATACAGGATTTGAAATTCCATGTAAATTGTCTCCACAGGAGACAATGTGCATGAAATGTCAAAACCCGATTTTTCTTATTTTTTCCAGAAAACAGGATTTGACATTTCATGCAAATTGTCTCCACTGGAGACAATTTGCATGAAATGTCAAAACCCATTTTCAGGGAAAATCTTATTTTTCCCAGAAAACAGGATTTGACATTTCATGCAAATTGTCTCCACTGGAGACAATTTGCATGAAATGTCAAAATCCATTTTCAGAGAAAAATAGGAAAAATATCATGAATTTGTCATCTGCTGAATTAGCCAAGAGACTCGTAAAGGTTAAGTAAACAGTGTAGAACTGAATCAGATGCTGCATTCTGCAGCTGATCCAGGTTTAGATTGTTTGCAGTTTGCAGAATCTGATCCAGGTTTACACTGTTTGCCAATGTCCATTCTATTGTTATGGAACATTAGGTTTATATGGGTTACATATGGCAAGAAACATGTTTTATGTCATCTTAGCCACAACACAAGAAAATGTTCTTCAGGACAAATGCCAACATGAACCAACATTTCAGACTGTATTTGTTTGTTTGAATTGAAGTTTTACATCCTCGTCAACACAATTTGGAGATTTTGCTTCCAATTTCCTGGGACTTTTACCCAACATTGAAATGAAATGACATCTTAAGCCCTACTGTCCAAACAAACCAATAGGATTTATATGCATGGACAATCTAACTCACACCACTTTGCCCGGACAGGCTTTACTAATAAAACCTTCCAAGCGATTTATGTGTTGGCTTCAGCTCTGCTTGGAAGCATCATGCTCATGAAGCCCAATTTATTTCTCCAAGCCCCAATGGGTGGGAGCCAATTTCAAACTGTGTGAACCAGCTCATGTGAAAAAGTACTTATTGCATAGATGACCAGCATACTCTGTCAAGCCTGCACATGAGCACAGACTCACCACAGCCTTTACTGCTCACAGGCATGAAGAGGAAACTTTGACATACAGTAAAACTTTGATGACTGGAATACCGATGGCTCATTTACCATGGATGAGTCGAACCCGTTCTTGAGCCCCTAGGGAAATCCTCTACATAAGAACTAGTGGGGGGTAATTAAGGAGATTTTAGTCTTTTATCTTGCAAATGTATACTGTGTGTACTCATTAGAATCGTCTCGATGAGGCGATTCTAATGAGTACACACAGCATACATATTCATTATGGAACACCGAAAAGATGTGTAAAAGTAGCTCGTTATGCCTCCTGACAGTCATCTCATGGCTCGAACTTCCCCTGTCTCGAACAGATTTCGAGGTCCCAAAGGTGTTCGAGCCATTGAAGTTCGACTTTAGTCTCCATCAAGAAGTCATAGAGGATCTGATATGAGTCTTCATGTATTATTGAATTTATTAAGCTTGTTGAGGAAAAAGGATAAAATGATCGCCCAAGGCCGAGCATTTTATCCTTTTTCCTCAACAAGTTGAATAAATTCAATATCATGAATTATTAATTGTATCCTGTATTGTTCAGAGGTCAACCATATTAACACAGGTCAAAAACCAATAAAATTGTGTTTTTAATTGTGTCAATTAATAAAATTGTCATTAATCAAGTAATTTCCTATTGTCCCAGTTACAGGCCCTCGGTCTGCTGTATTGGCCTCGGCCTTCAGCCTTGGGCCAATACAGCAGACCTCGGACCTGTAACTGGGCCAATACGAAATTACTTGATTAATAACATTATATTATTGAATTTATTAAATGAGTTGAGGAAAAGGGACAAAATGCAAGGCTGTGCTGAGCATTTTATCCCTTTTCCTTAACGAGTTTAATAAATTCAATAATCCATAAGCACGAATGCAAGGTTCTATTTATCATAGGACACTTAAAACGCATTCTATTCACAATTTTTTTATGAAAATGTCCCGATTCCGCCATTAGTAAATGGGGCGTCATTAAGGACATCGTACATGTAACTTTATTAAGGCGTATCTAACTAACTTGCATATTTAATCCAACGGTGGATTATAGAATTTATTACCGTACATGGCGTTATTACACTCTCAGACGCGATGTCATATGATAAATATGTCTAGCCAATTACTTGGTGACCATTTTTATTACCTTCTGTATTTCCTCATCTGGAAGTGTGAAGGTCTGATAGGATACTGCCTTGGGCTCTAGGGTTCCCCCAGGGTCTCCAGAGAATAGCACCCAAGTGTACCCTGGGCAACTTTGTCCTTGAAGATCCCCAGCAAACTTACTGATCTAGAAACAGAAGAAAAGACAATAGTGACAGACTTTCTATGCAAACATGTAAGAAAGGGCACCTCTATTAACCCTTGTCCTGCCGAATAAAGTAGTTTTGCCGCACCCATTTCTGACTATCAACAAATCAATAACTTGATACAGTAGAACTTCGATGGCTCGAACATCGATGGCTTGTTTACCATGGCTGAGTCGAACTCGCTCTTGAGCCCCTAGGGAAATCCTCTTCACAAGCAATAGTGGGTGAAAATTAAGAAGATTTTAGTCTTTTATCCTGCAAATGTATGCTGTGTGTACTCATTAGAATCGCCTCGGTGAGGCGATTCTAATGAGTACACACATCATACATTTTCATTAAAGACCATCGAAAAGATGTTCAAAAGTATCTCGTTATGCCTCCTGCCAGTAACCCTCAGTAGCTCGAACTACCGCTGGGTTGAATATATTTTCATGGTCCCCAAGTGGTTCGAGCCATCGAAGTTCGACTTTATAATGCATTCATTCAAATTTGCAGACTTGATGACATGCAGTGCAGACCCTGATCAGATAGTGGTTGTTGTGTTCAGCCGGATAAAGATTAAAAGGTGTTTTCAGCCGGATTACCTGTAAATAAAGTTGTGAATATAGCCATCCCTCTTACAATGGAAGACAAAAAAATTCAACTACATCGCCCTCAAACAAGCACCAATCTCAAGCAACCATTTTTTATTTTTCGAGTATGGCTGCTTAACATAGGTAAGACTTATGTTTAAAATGTCATCTATTTGTCCGCAATTTCATAAAGACTTAACCCCAGGGTCTCCAGAGAACCCTGGGCAACTCTCTGGGCTAATTCAGCTGACGACAAACTGTTGATATTTTACTTTTTTCTCTGAAAACAGATTTTGACATTTCATGCAAATTGTCTCCAATGGAGACAATTTGCTTGAAATTTCAAGATCTGTTATCTGGGAAAAATAAGGGAAATAATTTAAAATGTCGTCTGCAGAAATTTTTACCCAGAGTGCTAAGAGTTAATTAAGTGTAAAGTGTTTATGAGGGCTGTTCAGAAAGTAATCAGACTGAATGCATATCTGATTGCATATCTCAGTCACTTTTTATACAATCTCCCTCAAATTTCACATGTATACAGAGCAATATGTTTTCTGAACACATACATATTGCATGTTGTCATTAACTGATTTTCACATGAGAATATGTCTCCATAATTCCATCAGCCAATTAGAAGCCTCCGTGGTGCAGTGGTTACGCTACTCGCTACTTGTAAACCAGGGATCACAGGATCGATCCCGGGCTTCTCCAGACTTTCGGATGAGTCTTAAAACCGAGGTCCCGTCTCCGTATGACCTTAGCTGTTGGTGGGACGTAAAACTAAAACACACTCACTCACTCCATCAGCCAATGCTTGGTGAGGCATTATGATTTCGACGGACCATATACTGTGGAAATGTAGAATACAATTCAGCTGAAAATCTGAAAACCTTCATTTCACTTTAGCAAAAAGGAAACCTAAGAACTAGAAGTTTTTTACATTCTTGGATGAATATATGACAACATTGACAAACCTGAGCGAATGGTTCAGCAACGTCTCCACAGTTGTAGAAAAGCAACTTTGGAGTGAATGGAACACTTGGTTCTAAACCCATAAACTGCCAATAATGACATTTGCAGATGTCATTTTTCCAAATATTTCTCTCTTATTTGTCATAGATGTGGCTCAAATGTTATTATAAATAGCAAAATTGATTTCATAACCCATTTATACTGAATGGAATCTTCCACATTATATACAGCAGGAGTCCATTTCAAAATTTAGGGGAACCAGGTTCACGCTGCTTTCAAAATGCCTGAAATTTCTGAGAACAGTGAAGGCCAAGATCAGAAGCCGCATTCTGCGGTGTCTGATCTGGGCCTGCACTGTTTGCCAGAAACCCATTTTGGAGTTTCTCGTATAAAATGGGCTGATGTTTTTTTGTTTGTTTTTTATTTGAGGTTTAACGTCCCTGTCAACACTATTTAGGTCATTTTGGAGACATTGCTTCCAATTTTGTGGGACTTTTACCTGACACTGAGATGAAAAGATATCTCAAGTCCTAAGGCTCAAATTACCTGCCAGGGTCTGACTTGCATCCCATTTTCTGGGCAGGCTTAGACCTAAGCAGTTTACCAGTACTCAAGTTTGGTAAGTTTCAGTTCTGCACAGAAGCACCATGCTGCCCAATCTATTTCTCCAAGCCCCAATGGGTGGGAACCTAAATGGGTTAATGTACACATCGGCCCCCGCCCATTGGGGCTTGAAGAAATAGATGGGCTGCATGATGCTTTCACTCAGAGCTTAAATCGAACCACACACAAGTACTGGTAAACCGCTTAGAGGATCTAAGCCTGCCCAGGCAAAGCGGTGCAAGTCAGCCCGTCCATGCTTATAAACCCTATTGGTTTCATTGGGTGGCAGGGCTTGAGATGCCATTTCATCTCAATGTCGGGTAAAAGTCCCACAAAATTGGAAGCAATGTCTCCAAAATGACCTTTACAGTGTTGACGGGGACGTTAAACCTCAAATCAAACAAACAAATAATGTACACATCCTTACATTTAGTCTATGGAATCTGATCACATCTCCGACTTGAGCTGGGGGTAGTTTGTTCTCCTGGGGAGCGAACAAGAGGCACTTGAGCTTCTGGTCCTGTCCAGTCATTGATTGATCTACTATACTCAGCATCATACAATAATCTGGAATAAAAAATAATGACCTAAAGATTACCATAAAGCTCCTAAGTACTGGGACGGATAGGGCTGAGCAAACAGTGCAGACCCAGATCAGACTGCTCCTAAAGGAGCAGTCTGATCAAGGTCTTCACTGTTATCCATTCCTTCTGCACCTTTTGGACTCCTTGCTGGACCATGAAACAACTTTGTTAAAATTTTACGAGAATTACAGCAAGTCCTAAAGGCGTCCCAATTTTTAGGATTTTTATGGTATACAACCCCTTTCATGCTCAACTCAGCTGAGCAAGGAATAAAGTAAAACCTTTATATTCAGACCACTTTTGGCACTGTTCAAAAGTGGTCTAGTATAAACATATTTTATTGCATACTTCAAGCAACTTTTATATTCAGACCAATTTTGGCACTGTTCAAAAGTGGTCTAGTATAAACATATTTTATTGCATACTTCAAGCAAAGGGGTTGTGCCAGAAGTTCTACCAACATAAGTTAGGGCCCACCCCCCCCCCCAACAGATGTTTACAGCAATATGCATACATGTGATAATGACAAACAATAAAACATTTAAATACTGGTTTAGAGAAAAAAAATATGAGTAGTATGAAACTAAATGGTGAAATAATGTAAACAAGAAAGCAGTCTGATGGACAGCCAAATCCCCCACCGCACTTTGTATCAAGGCTCAACCTTGTGACCTTCACCTTGAGTTGGCATGGTTTATTTATGGTTGTTTGGGTTTTGGTTTTACGGCCCTTTCAAGATTATTTCACTCATATCGAGCTGATCGTTAATCAGAGGTGGGCGAAAACCGGAGTACCCGGAGAAAAACCACCTGACCTTCCGTTGCAGAACTTGGCGTCTCACACGTGGCCCGAGCGAGGCTCGAACCTACGGCGGTGAGAGACCTAATGACTAAGAGTCAGCGCTCTTATCCACTAGGCCACGGAGGCCCGTTATTTATGGTTGTGCACATCAGCTCACTGTGGGGTATATTTCACAAAAGATTAATGAAAATCCTTCTAGGGGTAAAGGAGATATGGAAAGGACACAAATTCAAAGTTTCAAACTCGTGACCTTCAACTGTGACCTTGACCTTGAGTTGGCATGGTTTATTTATGTGTTATGCACATCAGCTCACTGATGGGGACATTTGACCAAAGTTTAATGAAAATCCTTTGAAGGGTAAAGGAACGGACAAAAAATTCAAAGTTTTAAACTCGTGACCTTCAAATAAGACCTTGAGTCGGCATGGTTCATTTATGGGTTCTGCACATCAGCTCACTGAGGGGGATAATTGCCCAAAGTTTAATGAAAATCCTTTGAGGGGTAAAGGAGATATTGAACGGACAAAAAATTCAAAGTTTTAAACTCATGACCTTCAAATGTGACCTTGACCTTGAGTCGGCATGGTTCATTTATAGGTTCTGCACATCAGCTCACTGAGAAGAATATTTGACCAGAGTTTAATGAAAATCCTTCCAAGGGTAAACGAGATATGGAATGGGCACAACATTCCAAGTTTCAAACTCGTGACCTTAAACCGTGACCTTGAGTCAGCATGGTTCATTTATACGTTCTGCACACCAGCTGACTGAGATGAATAATTGACCAAAGTTTAATGAAACTCTATCAAAGGGTTCAGGAGATATGGAGTGGACAAGAAAGTGTTACGGACAGACGGATGGATGGACTGACAGATGGACGGATGGACATGGGTTCTGCACAATAGCTAACTGAGAAGAATATTTCACTAAAGTTTAATAAAAATCCTTCCAAGGGTAAACGAGATATGGAACGGACACAAAAATCCTTCCAAGGGTAAATGAGATGGAACGGACACAAAATTCCAAGTTTCCAACTCGTGACCTTCAACCATGACCTTGACCTTGAGTCAGCATGGTTCATTTATAGGTTCTGCACACCAGCTCACTGAGACGAATAATTGACTAAAGTTTAATGTAAATCTATCAAAGGGTTCAGGAGATATGGAGAGGACAAGAAAGTGTTATGGACAGATGGATAGATGGACATGGGTTCTGCACATCAGCTCACTGAGAAGAATATTTGACCAAAGTTTAATGAAAATCCTTCCAAGGGTAAACGAGATATGGAACGGACACAAAATTCCAAGTTCCAAACTCGTGACCTTCAACCACGACTTTGAAATTGAGTTGGCATGGTTCAATTATGGGTTCTGCACACAAGCTCACTGAGACGAAAAATTGACCAAAGTTTAATGAAAATCTATCAAAGGGTTCAGGAGATATGGAGCGGACAAGAAAGTGTTATGGACAGACAGACGGATGTACAGATAGACAGTTGAAGACCATTCCTATAATCCCGCTCCGCTTTGTGGAGGGGGATTAATAAGCAGAATATGGAGGAGGTGTAAAGAAGGTATGGTTTTCTATTGAAAAATTATTGTCTCCCAACAAAAGAACATGAAAATTTAACGAATGGAGAGACCATAACTCAGAATTTAAGTTGCTGCAATAGTTTCTAATTCTCGCCTGTAAAACTTAAAACTGAAAGATAGCTGTTGCCTACATAGTAGGATGGAACTTTTGTAGGATGGAACTTTTGGACTAGTTTTCTTTTTAGCTCACCTGAGCACAAAGTGCTCAAGGTGAGCTTTTGGGATCGGTCTTTGTCTGTCGTCAGTGCTTCCGTCGTCAACTTTTGCTTTAAACAACTTCTTCTCCAAAACTGCTGGACAAATTTTGATCTAATTTCACAGGAATGCTCCTTGGGTGATCCTCTACCAAAATTGCTCAAACTGTTCCGCTCGGGTGAACAAGATGGCCGCCAGAGCTAAAAATAGAAAAACCTTTAAAAAGACTTCTCCTGCTTAACCAGTGGATGGGTTTTGAAATTATTTCACAGGAATGTTCCTGGGATGACCTACCAAAATTGCTCAAACCGTTCCGCTCAGGTGAATAAAATGGCCGCCAGAGCTAAAATCAGAAAAACCTTTAAACGACTTCTTCTCCTTAACCAGTGGATGGGTTTTAAAATTATTGCACAGGAATGTTCCTTGGGTGCCCCTCTACTAAAATTGCTCAAACTGTTCCGTTCGGATGAACAAAATGGCTGCCAGAGCTAAAAATAGAATAACCTTTAAACGACTTCTTCTCCTTAACCAGTGGATGGATTTCGAAATTACTTCACAGGAATGTTCCTTGGATGACCTACCAAAATTGCTCAAACCGTTCCGCTCAGGTGAATAAAATAGCCGCCAGAGCTAAAAATAGAAAAACCTTTAAACGACTTCTTCTCCTTAACCAGTGGATGGATTTTGAAATTATTGCACAGGAATGTTCCTTGGGTGCCCCTCTACTAAAATTGCTCAAACTGTTCCGTTCGGATGAACAAAATGGCCACCAGAGCTAAAAATAGAATAACCTTTAACCTTTACCTTGCTGTAGGCGACAAGCCCTATCTTTGCAAACAGTGTAGATCCAGATCAGATGCCATCTGATCAGGATCTACACAGTTTGACATTCAAGTTATGAATATGTAGAAATAAGCTGCATCAAGTAATCTGATTGGTTCAAAGTCAGAAATGAGTGTGGCTTAATTGAATATTCAGCAGGTTAAAGGTTAAACGACTTCTTCTCCTTAACCAGTGGATGGATTTCGAAATTACTTCACAGGAATGTTCCTTGGGTGACCCTCTACCAAAATTGCTCAAACCGTTACACTCGGGTGAATAAAATGGCCGCCAGAGCTAAAAATAGAAAAACCTTAAAACGGCTTCTTCTCCTTAACCAGTGGATGGATTTTGAAATTATTGCACATGAATGTTCCTTGGGTGCCCCTCTACTAAAATTGCTCAAACCGTTCTGCTCGGATGAACAAAATGGCCACCAGAGCTAAAAATAGAAAAACCTTTAAAGGACTTGTTCTCCTTAACCAGTGCATGGATTTCGAAATTACTTCACAGGAATGTTCCTTGGGTGACCCTCTACCAAAATTGCTCAAACCGTTCCGCTCGGGTGAATAAAATGGCCACCAGAGCTAAAAATAGAAAAACCTTTAAACGACTTCTTCTCCTTAACCAGTGGATGGATTTTGAAATTATTGCACAGGAATGTTCCTTGGGTGCCCCTCTACCAAAATTGCTCAAACCGTTCCGCTTGGATGAACAAAATGGCCACCATAGCTAAAAATAGAAGAACCTTTAAAGGACTTTTTCTCCTTAACCAGTGCATGGATTTCGAAATTACTTCACAGGAATGTTCCTTGGGTGACCCTCTACCAAAATTGCTCAACCTGTTCCGCTCAGGTGAACAAGATGGCCGCCAGAGCTAAAAATAGAATAACATTTAAACGACCTTTTCTCCTTAACCAGTGGATGGATTTTGAAATTATCTCACTGGAATATTTCTTGGGTGACCCCCTACCAAAATTGCTCAAACCGTTCTGCTTGGGTGAACAAAATGGCCACCAGAACTAAAAATAGAAAAACCTTTAAACAACTTCTTCTCCTTAACCAATGGATGGATGTTGAAATTATTTCACAGGAATGTTCCTTTGGTGAACCTCTACCAAAATTGCTCATACCATTCTGCTCAGGTGAACAAAATGGCCACCAGAGCTAAAAATAGAAAAACCTTTAAAGACCTCTTGTTAACCAGTGGATGGATGCTCAAATTATTTCACAGGAATGTTCGTTTGGTGACCCTCTATCAAAATTGCTCATACTGTTCCACCCGGGTGAACAAAATGGCGACCAGAGCTTCTCCTGCTTAACCAGTGGATGGATTAATAGCCCTGGGGCCAAAAATGGCTCCGCCCCAGGGCCCACTGGTTTTACATATGCTTATATAGGGAAAACCTTTAAAAAATCTTCTTGTCTGAAACCAGAAGGCCCAGGTCTTTGATATTTGGTATGTAGCTTCATCTAGTGGACCGCTACCAAGATTGTTCAAATTATAACACTGGTTCCAAAAACAGCTCCGCCCCGGAGCCCACTGGTTTTAGATAGGCTTATATATGGAAAACCTTTAAAAATCTTCTGGTCTGAAACCAGAAGACCCAGGTCTTTGATATTTGGTATGAAGCTTCATCTAGTGGACCTCTACCAAGATTGTTCAAATTATAGCCCTGGGGCCAAAACCGGCCCGACCCGGGGCCCACTGGTTTTACATAGGCTTATATTGGGAAAACCTTAAAAAATCTTCTTGTCTGAAACCATAAGGCCCAGGTCTTTGATATTTGGTATGTAGCTTCGTCAAGTGGACCTCTACCAAGATTGTTCAAATTATAGCCTGGGGCCAAAAACGCCCCCGTGCCAGGGTCCACTGGTTTTACATAGGCTTTTATAGGGAAAACCTTTAAAAATGTTCTCTTCTGAAACCAGAAGGCCCAGGTCTTTGATATTTGGTATGAAGCGTCATTTAGTGAACCTCTACCAAGATTGTTTAAATTATAGCCCTGGGGCCAAAAATGTCGCTGCCCAGAGACCCTATGGTTTTACATAGACCTATAAATGGAGCGTGATAGCTCAGTGGTTAGTGCACTTGCCTCTGATGCTAGAGGTCCCGGGTTCGATCCCCGGCAGTGGTGTGAAAATTTCGGTGTCCGAACACGCTCCATTGGCATCATTTGCAGGGATGAATGTCATAAAGTGCACCGTCCTTCGGATCGGGACGTTAACTGGAGGCCCCCTGTGCAGGGAGAACCATCCCCTGTGCAGGTTAAAGAACCCTACCGTAATTACATGGTTACTGTGTAGGCTTTCATCCTGCAAAACTGGAGTGTATGTAATACACCGTCTGTGTCCCCTCCGGGGGTTAAGGCGAAACCGGAAGAAGAAGAAGAAGAAATGGAAATTTTTAAAAATCATATTCTCTGAAACTGCAAGGCCCAGGTCTTTGATATTTGGTATGAAGCTTCATCTAGTGGACCTCTACCAAGATTGTTCAAATTATAGCCCTGGGACCACAAATGCCCCCTCAGGGCCCTTTGGTTTTACATAGACTTATATAGCCCTGGTGCATAGGCTTATATAATATCTCTATAAAAATCTCCTTCTCTGAAATCGCTATGCCCAGGTCTTTGATATTTGGTGTGTAGCTTCATCTAGTGGACCTTTGCCAAGATTGTTCAAATTATAGGCTTTGTTGATGTTTGGTATGCAGCTTCACCTTTAAGACCTCCGTCAACAGTATGCACATTAAAGCCCTTGGGCCAATAATGGTCCTCACTGGGGCCCACTTGTTACACTATGGATCAGGTGAGGGATCCAGGGCCATCATGGCCTTCTTGTTTTTTTTTAACTGATGTTTAAAACTTGCAAGAGATGATGAGATAGGTAGATCAATACCTAGAGAATTTCATGATGATATAGAGTATGGGATACATGATTTAAGTGAAATCTCAGTTCTGCAGAAAGGGAATGTCATATCATTTTGATTTCATAACAATACTGCATCGAAAATTGCAGAAATTAGATGCTAAGATTTTTTTTTTTTTGGTTTGGGTTTTACGGCCCTTTCAAGATTATTTCACTCATATCGAGCTGATCGTTAATCAGAGGTGGGCGAAAACCGGAGTACCCGAAGAAAAACCACCTGACCTTCCGTTGCAGAACTTGGCGTCTCACATGTGGCCCGAGCGAGGCTCGAACCTACGGCCGTGAGAGACCTAATCACTAAGAGTCAGCGCTCTTATCCACTAGGCCAAGGAGGCCCGTAGATGCTAAGATTGAATTTATGTGGTAGCAAATGCCAGAGAATATCTTCAGAAGTATCTGCTGAAATTATGTTAAATGAAACATTAAATATTTGCTTGCTGCTAGTGATACAGTGGTGAAACTGGCCAATTGAGAGTTTGAGACCCTCCACTGGGCCAAATATATACCCATTTATTCACCATGTTTGCATTATTTGCTGGCTCCCAGCTTGCACATTGTCAATATTGGAAAAACAGGTAACCAGACCCCCCTGACCTTTAAAGGTCAGGGGGGTCTGGTTACCTGTTTTCCCAACACTTATAACCTTCAGACTAGGAACCAGCAGATAGTGCAAAAAAGTGAATAGTGCACAGCTTAATACAGCCAAGTTTGTGTCTTAACCCTTTTGTACCAAATGGAATCTTCCTCCTTATATATAGCAGGAGTCTATTTCAAAATTTAGGTGTGTCAGGTTGTTATTTCTGCAAAATTTATTTGGAAAATGGCTTAACTTTTTGCAAACAGTGTAGGCCCTGATCAGACGCCGCAGAATGTGGCATCTGATCTGGGCCTGCACTGTTTGCCAACTACCCATTCAGGGGTTTCCATTACAAAATGGGTTAAGAACAGTTCCGAAGTTGGGTCGGTTTCAGCTTTGCACAGAAGCACTAAACAGCCCATTCTGTTTCTCCAAGCCCTGATGGGTGGAGGTGAATCAGATGTCTAGGTTTACCTTTTTGTTAATAGAATATTCAAAAGGCAGGTGCAAACTATAGTGCCACCCTGCCAATCTTATTTGTGACTACTATATATCTACTCTACTGTCTTTTTACATACATTTAAGGCTGACACAATTAATCGGATAATCAATTTATGGATTGATCGATAAATTCCACAAAAATGATTATTGTTATATATTTTTTAACCCTTTTTGTACCAAATGGAATCTTCTTCCTTCAATGCAGCAGAAGTCCATTTCAAAATTTAGGGGTGTCAGGTTGTGTGTTCTTCAAAATTGATTTGGAAAATCGCTGAATATTTTGCAAACAGTGTAGGCCCCTATCAGATGCCGCCTTCATCGGCGTCTGATCTGGGCCTGCATTATTTGCCAACTACCCGTTTTGGGGTTTCCAGTTCAAAAATGATCAATGATAGAATGTTGCTGTACCTGGCACGGAGAGGTGGGCTTGAAGTCTAGGATTACCAAGTGTATTCAGACAGATAGGCCTGAGCAAACAGTGTATATCTGGCCCACGCCCATCAGGGCTTGAAGAAATATATGGGCTGCATGATGCTTCCACGCAGAGCTGAAACCGACCTGCACACGAGTACTGATAAACCGCTTAGAGGATCTAAGCCTGCCCAGGCAAAGCGGTGCGAGTCGGCCCGTCCATGCTTATAAACCCTATTGGTTTCATTGAGCGGCAGGGATTGAGATGTCATTTCATCTCAATGTCAGGTAAAAGTCCAAAAAAATTTGAAGCACCGTCTCCAAAATGACCTTTACACTGTTGACGGGATTGTTAAACCTTAAATCAAACAAACAAAACAGTGTTTATCTAGATGAGACACTGCAAAACGTGGAATTTTCATCAGGATCTACACAGTTTGCTACTCATCCAGCTATTTTTAGACACAACATCAGGGGCCAGTTGTTCAAAGCATTGTTCGCTTAAAGAGCTCATTAGTGGTCATATTGTTAACTGTTGTAGCAAGTTTAATATTTAAAATATTGGTATTTTTGCTGAAAAAATGTGAGCAGCTTTTGCGAATGCAAAAGCTGCTCACATTTTTTCAGCAAAAATATTAGCATATTTGCCATAATAAATGATCAAAGTTTTAACGATACGTTAACTAACGACGTCGTTAGTTTTGAACAACTGGCCCCTGGTAGTAAATTCTACTTGTTCAAATTCTAGAACAACTATGGTAAGGAGTCGATTGACTGATTGTTTTGGGTTTAATGACACATCAACCCTTGTGGGTCATTTTGTGTCATCTCCCCGAGAAAGGGAGAAAAGAGATAGTAGAGGAGATGAAAATGAGGGACAGAGGAGAAAGAAAAAAGTGAATGGAAGAGCAGAAATAGAAGAAATACATGTAACAACATTCCCCCTCTACCCTTACGTTAAAGTTACCTGTTGCAAGGACAGCAGGCATTGTCCAGCTGTAAGCCAAATGTATGTCACCTTTGCCTCACATATTTAACCCATTGTATACTAGTGGACTCTTCCATTGCTATATGTTATTATTGGACAAGTCCACTTGTCTTTTAAGTGGGTTCAGGCATAATTTTGCATTTTATCCCATTTTTGACAGAAAATCCTGTCAGCAAACAGTGCAGGCCCAGATCAGATGCCACGTTCTACGGAGTCTGATCTGGGTCTGCACTGTTTGCCAGGGTGCCCTTTTTGGGGTTTCTGGTACAAAAAAGGTTAAACCCCACCCACTCCCCGTCACGAGCTGAGCTGTCCGAATACTTAGGGTAAATACGGTACTTACCACTTCCTCTAGACTTATATGGATGCTTGACAAACTTCACCACACCAAACACATTCACTTTTGTGTTTGCCTGGACACTGTCTAAGAGGAAATAACTGTACTTAGCCTGAAACACATCAGAGAATATAAGAATCTTACATGAGTGTGAGGGATGGATAGAAAAATCTGTCCCGAGGGTCACTGTCTAGCATCAGGAGGCTTGCCAAGTGATGCCGGACAGTGATCCCTAGGGACGGATTTTTCTATCCAATCCTCACACCCATGCAGGATTCTTCTTCTTGCATACTTTCCATTTCTGAACGTGGGTTTTTAGTACTGCAGTCACTTCGGTTGCCGACGTCCGCCATATTGTGATGACACTACAGTGATGTTTAGTGATGTCAAGTAACGTGCTGTGACTTCAACCTTGACGACGGCACATATGAGGTCTTATTCAACCAGTGTATTTATCAAACACGAGAATATTCGATTTTGGGTAAAAACACCAGGGTTAGAACAAAATTTCTATCCCAAGCTAAAGCTATGGATTTCTTTATCAGATTCTGTTGTGCAAGTATATAAGAAGCTTACATGAGTGTGAGGGTCGAAAGAAAACTAGAAATGTTATCAGAGCAAAACAATGTCCCCCATCATAAATATATCTTAAACAACCATTCAACTTTAATACGTCAGTAAAGGTTACCTTAAACAAGAGGGCCATGATGGCCCTGGATCGCTCACCTGATCCATAGAGTAACAAGAGGGCCCAGAGGGCCCTGGTTCGCTCACCTGATCCAATGTATAACAAGTGGGCCCCGGGCAGGGTCAATTTTGGCCCCAGGGCTATAATTTGAACAATCTTGGTAGAGGTCCACTAGATGAAGCTTCATATCGAATATGAAAGACCTGGGCTTTCTGGTTTCAGAGAAGATTTTAAAGGTTTACCCTGCATATAGAAGTCTATGTAAAACAAGATTTTCCCTGTATAAGTCTATGTAAAACCAAAGGGCCCCGGAGCGGGGGCATTTTTGGCCAAGGGCTATAATTTGAACAATCTTGGTAGAGGTCCACTAGCTGAAGCTTCATAACAAATATCAAAGACCTAAGCCTTGTGTTTCAGAGAAGATGATTTTTAAAGATTTTCCCTATATAAGTCTATGTAAAATCAAAGGGCCACATGGCAAGGGCATTTTTGGTCTCAGGGCTATAATTTGAACAATCTTTATAGGGGTCCACTAGCTGAAGCTTCATAACAAATATCGAAGACCTAAGCCTTGTGGTTTCAGAGAAGAAGATTTTTCAAGATTTTCCCTATATAAGCCCATGTAAAACCAAAGGGCCCCAGAGCGGGGGCATTTTTGCCCAAGGGCTATAATTTGAACAATCTTGGTAGAGGTCCACAAGATGAAGCTTCATACCAAATATCAAAGACCTGGGCCTTGCAGTTTCAGAGAAGAAGATTTTTAAAGATTTTCCCTATATAAGCCTATGTAAAACAAAAGGGCCCCGATGCGGGGGCATTTTTGGCCCCAGCACTATAATTTGAACAATCTTGGTAGAGGTCCACTAGATGAAGCTTCATACCAAATATCAAAGACCTGGGCCTTGCGGTTTCAGAGAAGAAGATTTTTCAAGATTTTCCCTATAAAAGCCCTTGTAAAACCAATGGGCCCCCATGCGGGGGCATTTTTCGCCCCAGCACTATAATTTGAACAATCTTGGTAGGGGTCCACTAGATGAAGCTTCATACCAAATATCAAAGACCTGGGCCTTGCGGTTTCAGAGAAGAAGATTTTTAAAGATTTTCCCTATATAAGCCCTTGTAAAACCAAAGGGCCCCGGTGCGGGGGCATTTTTGGCCCCAGCACTATAATTTGAACAATCTTGGTAGGGGTCCACTAGATGAAGCTTCATACCAAATATCAAAGACATGGGCCTTGCGGTTTCAGAGAAGATTTTTTAAGTTTTCGGTGAAAAAAATCTATTTTTGGCTACTGTGACCTATATGTGCAACAGACCGGAACCATTTGAACAACTTTGAAAGGGGACCGCCTAAGGATAATTCCTGTGAAGTTTAGTCAAAATCCGATCAGTGGTTTAGGAGGAGATGTCGTTTGAAGAAAAGTTTACGGACGCACGCACGCACGGACGGACGGACGCACGACGGACAAAAAGTGATCCCAAAAGCTCACCTTGTCACTACGTGACAGGTGAGCTAAAAAAACAAGAGCCATATGCGCGGCAACGCTCACCAGAGGTGACAGGTCATGTGCTTTATACCATAAACAGGCATGGCAACCATCTTGGTCATGTGACTACAATCCAATAAATAACTTTTAATTGGGCTGATACTAAAAATCTGCCTGCGGATTATCGGACACACCTACTGACCTGTCAGGAGGTAATTCAACACAAATTAACGGTTCACGTATGTGATTTTCCAATATTGCCTAAGCTGTCTGAAAGAATTATTGTTACTGGTATTTTGTATGCGTCTGAAAAAAACATGTATATGTGTGAATTGCCGATAGCAAATTTAAATTTTATGAGTCCAATGGAAAAAATTGGTGTATATTACGCAGAATTCTACATTTCCAAGAGCTCTGAATCTGATGGCATCAAGATAACTAGAACCGTGCAGTCGATGGCACGCCATCACATATCCCAAAGCTTTTTTAAAGATACGCCACTATATAAGTTCTCAATTGCAACTCCCACCCAATCTTAAGATCAAAATTCCGAAAGTGTCATGCACTCCTCAGACCAAAGACCTATCAGTTCCCAAAGTTTCATGTTTCTATCTGAAACGGCGTAGGAGGAGTTATCCGGTAATCGTTAAAAAGGGGATTATGGGGGTGAAAATCCAAGTTTTTGACCTCTGGTGACCTCAAACCTGACCCTAGGGGTCAAATTTTGATTGTTATGTATTCTACTCATTATGCCTTTCGATTTGATATGTCACATGACCAGGTTCTGAAAACTTTCGATTTTTTACCCCCGGGGCACCCCACCCCCTGGCCTAGCCCCTAGGGGTAGGATCAAAATTCCGAAAGTGTCATGCACTCCTCCTCAGACCAAAGACCTATCAGCTCCCAAAGTTTCATGTTTCTATCTGAAACAGCGTAGGAGTAGTTATCCGGTAATGGTTAAAAAGGGGGTTATGGGGGTGAAAATCCAAGTTTTTGACCTCTGGTGACCTCAAACCTGACCCTAGGGGTCAAATTTTGATTGTTATGTATTCTACTCATTATGCCCTTCGATTTGATATGTCACACGACCAGGTTCTGAAACATTTGATTTTTTACCCCCGGGGCACCCCAACCCCTGGCCTGGCCCCTAGGGGTAGGATCAAAATTCCGAAAGTGGCATGCACTCCTCAGACCAAAGACCTATCAGTTCCCAAAGTTTTAAGTATCTAGCTGTAAAAGTGTGGGAGGAGTTGTCCAATAAGACGGACGTACGTACGGACGACGGAGACAATTACAATATCCCCACTTTTTCTTCGAAAAGCGTGGGGATAACATTGCCTATGTCCGCATATTGGCTTTGCCTAAGTTCATATTAACCCTTGTCCTGCTGAGCCCGCATATACCTAATTTTGCAAACAATGAAGATCCAGATCAGATGGCTTCTGTTGAAGCCATCTGATCAGGATCTACATTATTTGCCATTCAGACTGTGAATTTGTTGTAATAATTTGCTTCAAGTAACCTGATTGGTTGATAATCTGTAGTGGGTGTGGCATATATAAATATTCAGCAGGTCAAGGGTTAACAAAATGAACAGATAGTGTAGCTAAGTTTATCTCTTTGGTGAGAGCCACTAAAAACTTGGTTTGCAGTGTTTGCTTTTGCATAATTAATTAAAATTAGGCATTCGAATATCCTCAGGTTTATTGTTTTGGTTCAACAAATCACTGCTCACTTCAACATGCGCACTCTATAGTTTATCAACGACCCTTGAAGCGTGATAAGACTATTCCATGTTTTAGGGGAAACAGGTTTCGGATTTCTTTTTTCACAGGATTTTAAAATTATAAATAAGTTTTTTATAATGCCATTTGTAGAAGTCGTGGACAAGTGGTTAATATGATGCAGTACAATCCTCAGTAAAACTATATCGCCCAATATAAAATTCCAACTGAAGGCTATTTACCTAAAACGAGGACTAGTCCAAAATTAAAAGGGCAGTCGCGTCTCACTACGTTTTGAAAGACTATACTCTTAAATTTGAGCCCATAAAATGTTTATAATCTATGTGCATTACAAAGCTATTATTACAGGGACTCTCAAGCAGATATTAACCCTTTTTGTACCAAATGGAATTTTCCTCCTTATATATAGCAACAGTCAATTTCAAAATTTAGGGTGTCAGGTCGTGTTTTCTTTAAAATTCATTTGGAAAATGGCTGCACTTTTTGCAAACAGTGTAGGCCCTTATCAGACGCCACATTTGTGGCGTCTGATCAGGGCCTGCACTGCTTGCCAAGGTACCCATTTTGGGGTTTCCGGCACAAATGTTGTTGTTGTTGTTGATTTGAGGTTTAACGTCCCCGTCAACACTGTATATGTCATTTTGGGGATGTTGCTTCCAATTTTGTGGGACTTTTACCCCACATTGAGATGAAATGACATCTCAAGTCCTGTCGCCCAATGGAACCAATAGGATTTATTAGCATGGATGGTCTGACTCGCACCGGTTTGCCTGGGCAAGTTTAGATCCTCTATGCTGTTTACCAGTACTTGTGTGCGGTCGGATTTCAGCTCTAGGTGGAAGCATCATGCAGCCCATCTATTTCTTCAAGCCCCGATGGGCGGGGGTCATTTCCGTACAAAATGGGTTAATAAGGTATCTTGTGTTTTTGAAAAGAAAATTCGGCCAGCATGGAGCCTGTGTTAACCCTTGTCCTGCTGAATATTTATATATGCCACACCCACTACCGATTATCAACCAATCAGATTACTTGATGCAAATTATTGCAACAAATTCACAATCTGAATGGCAAACAATGTAGATCCTGATCAGATGGCTTCATAAGAAGCCATCTGATCTGGATCTACATTGTTTCAAAGATAAGGCATATCCGGGATTAGCAGGACAAGGGTTAATAATGCTTCTGTTTTCCCAAATGTATTTTTTTTATTTTTATCGACAGTATTTTGTTTGTTTGATTTGAGGTTTGACGTCCCCATCAACACTGTATAGGTCATTTTGGAGATGTTGCTTCCAAATTTGTGGGACTTTTACCGACATTGAGATGAAATGACATCTCAACTCCTGTCGTCCAATTAAACCAATAGGGTTTATAAACATGCACAGGCCGACTTGCACCGCTTTGCCTGGGCAGGCGTAGATCCTCTAATCGGTTTACCAGTACTTGTGTGTGGTCGGTTTCAGCTCTGCCTGGAAGCATCATGCAGCCCATCTATTTCTTCAAGCCCTGATGGGTGGGGGCCTATTATCAGTATTATACATGTTTATTTTGAACATAGAGCACAATTTGTCTTGAATAATTGGTACTGTGCGCAACTTTAGACCAAAATGAAACACCAGTACAAGAAGTACCTAAATCCATCAAGGTCAATGAGTGGGGTGGGGCTGGACTGTGCAAAATTTTAAACCAATATGTAACATCAGTCGAAAAATAAACTAAGAAATAGATGTGCTGCATGATGCTTCCATGCAGAGCTGAAACCGATCGCACACGAGTACTGGTAAACCGCTTACAGGATCTAAATAGAGGTGAAGGCAATGATCAGGAATCAATACAATTAACCCACAGCTCCGATCAGAGACACCAAGGGAAAGAAACACAAACAAGAAACAACTACATGTAGACACTAATGGAAACATCACTAGGACAGTTACTTTCTCACAAAATGGCCAATTGGCTATCCAAAACAAAATAATAAAAGCGATACACACACTCAAAGACAAGCCATAACAAAACAAACCACGACAGAGGAACCACCTTGGAACAGTCAGTGAAACAAATTCCACTGGGGGGCTTAAATCGATTTTACGTGGCCACAAGGTCACTGATGGGCTGGGGGTGGGGCTGGCACTGTGCAAATCTTTAGACCAATATGTAACATGAGTCCAAAAAGTCATTTTAGAGATATTGAGCAACAGAAAACTTTAACCAAAAACTTTAACATAAAATTTGACCTCAAGGTCACAGAGGGGGTGGAGAGCTGGTACTGTGCGCAACTTTAGACCAATATGTAACACCTGTCCAAGAAGTAACTAAATCCATCAAGGCCACTGAGGGGGGTGAGGATACCAAGCCCATGGGAATTGTGCAAGATCCAAAATACAACAAAATATTGTTTACCCAGCTACCATGGAACCCTCAGTACAATGAGAAACAAGTACTGTCGGTGCATTTAAGTTTGTTATGCTTAAAACTTCGTTAGGTTTGTTTACTTCCTGTGCAGTGAGTGAGGTCGAGGTCACCACGTGTTGTCTGTTTGTAAACAATTGCCTCGGAAGTTGACAAATATCCCTCTTCAATTTCTGCATAAGGATGCATTTCAAACAGGTAAATACAAATCAAATATCATGTTCATATATAAAATGCATCATTTTTGCTAAGTATTTTACACAGTATCCAGACTCGCTGTACTCTCCATCAGATATGTAAACAATGAATGCAAACATTCGTGTGTTACAAGAGGTCGGAAATTACAAGATATTTTAGATTTTATTTAGTGTGCAACTGTAATTCAAAGTAATATATGTATAGCTTCTACATACTCTGGCGGGATAAGAAATTAAATCTGATGAAAGTCTTACCTAAATTGCATGATTTTATTGACAAACTCATTTTCAACATGTTGTGTAAACTACAATTTGTGCAAAGACAGAACTGCTATGCTTCGAGAAAGCATGTATATTGTCAAGTTGTTAGGTATGAATTTAATTAGGAGGTACATCTTTGCATGTCAATATATGGCTGGTATTGCTGTGGTATGGAAGATCTGTGAAAAATTTGGAGTTGAATAAATGACCAGTTGTAGGTGCAGCTGTACCCCTAACTAGCCTAGACTCATGGGTTTTGACGCACTTAAGCATTAGTTGATTTGTCATTAATTTAACTTGCAACTCCCAGCACATTGGATTTGTGCAAGACATACGTGGACTTCTAGCAAATCTTTGTATATCATTTAAATTATTTTTCATCCAGTCTTTGTAGAAATTATTGGTGAAAAAGGACCACCATGGTGACTGTCATTTAGGCTAACAGTCATATGAAATGAAGCATCTGACAATATTCCATTTTTCTTGCAAGATAATAATTTAAGTTCAACAACAATACCAGGACTGTGTTCAGAGATCATAATTTGTCTGTAAAAACAAAATAAAATGACAAGAATAACTATTGTTTGACACCTGAAAGAATTTAATAATCTTATCCTATTTTGCAAATGGCCGCCATTTATATGTCCTTGTTTCAGTGGGTAGGGAAGTTGTGGTGCTTGTTTTTCTTGCTTGCACTGAGTAATATACCAAAGGTCAGCGTCAGTATTTTCCTTAATAGATTGTTCATTATCACTAACAAGAATTTTTTTGGAAATCTTTACACTTGGCAACATACAAACACACAGAAAATTACTTCACGGGTTTTTCTTCTTCCAGTTCCAACATATTTTCGTATAAGACGTGATATTAGTTTGAAAAAGAAAATTTTGTATACATTAGCAATTCATTCAAACAGATTGCATGTGAACTAATGCACCAGGTGACACTATAACAGAGAAAGCATGGTTTGTTTCAGATGTACCTTTTGGTTCTTAAATTTTTATGCTTCAATTTGAGGAAAAAATTGCCTTAAGGATTTCTCTTAAAGATTTGGGCAGTCAGGGTAAAACTGTTGTAATTTTCCTGGACAAACCTCAAATTTCTCAAAAATCACCTGGATGTAAGACTCTAATGTTGTTCTACCCAAATGATGATGAGGTATTGCAAATAAGCTTCTGTAAGTCCAAGAATAGGAAGAAACTCGTTGGTGCGTCAAATTAGATGTGCGTCAAAATACATTACAGGACGATACCATCTTTGAGCAGACTACTGTACGATTAACTGTATAACTTTGATGGCAAATTAGTTCAGATCTTAATAATAATCAGATTGGTTCAGATCTTGATCTCCCTTGTTTATACTGGGTGCTTGGGTGAGGCAAATGTTCTGTTGTCATTTCTTCTGTTTCTACTCTTACATGCATTTTCATTTACATGTATTTCCTACATCCCTCAAATATCTCTTCTATCTATTTTCTCACTTTCTCTAGTAGACAACACAAATGACCTACCAGGGTTTACATGTCGTTAATTTACTTGATTTGAGGTTTAAAGTTCCCCTGAAAACTATATAGGTAATTTTAGAGACGTTGCTTCCACTTTTGTGGGACTTTAACCCGATACGGAGACGAAATGACATCTCAAGAAGCCTGCCGCCCAAAAAAAACAATAGGGTTTACATGCACTGACGGGCCGACTCACACCACTTTGCCTGGGCAGCCTTAGATCCTCTAAGCGGTTTACCAGCTCTGCGTGGAAGCACCATGCACTATTTGTATAACTTTATAAGGAATGACATAAGTGTTCTCAACAATGACAGTACACTGAGTACAGTTGCTAATATAAAACACACACATAGAACCTATCCTGTTTATTATGCCAGCAACTTGCCATTTTTGCAACATTCTACAGTTGTTTAATATATCGAAGTTTAGCCCCTTGGTATTGGAAATAGTATCAAAATAAAATAATCCACAGCCCTATCTGCATCGCATTGAAAACCTGGAGGGACATCCATATTTCAACTTCTATCTTCAGACTTCTTACTTCCGACTCAAAACTTCTGGCATCTTACATTCAACTTCTCTCTTCAGACTTCTTTCTTCCAACCAACTTCCAACTTCTTATTTCCAACCTTTTACTTGTAGCTGGGTGGTCCGTTGAGGCAACATTCACTGGGGCATCCACTTGATACTGGCTTACTGTTGGGCAAGACCTGCTGTCAATGCAGCAGGTAAGGGTAGGGGGAAGTGTTGTAATTTCTACTGTTTCTACACGTCTATTTATTTTCCTCTTTCTCCTCTGTCTATTGCAAATATCTCCTACTATCTCTTTTCTCCCTTTCTCTGGGTAACGACACAAAATGACCCACAAGAGTTGACATGTCGTCAAACCCCCAAAAAATCATTTACTTCTAATTTCTGACTTCCAATTTATTACTTCTTGCATTACACATCTATTGTGACTGTAAGAGACGGGACTTCTAATTTCATTACTTCTTTGTTCTTACGTCTGACTTCCTACTTCCTGCATATAACTTCTTACTTCAAACTTTTAACTCCTGACTTCCTACTTCCCACTTCCATTTTTTTACTTATAACTTCCGACTTCCAAATTACAACTTCTTACTTCTAACTTCAGACTTCTTAAGGAAGTAAGAAGTTAGAAGTAAGACGTGGGGAGTAAGAAGTCATAATTCGTAAGGTAGAAGTCCAAAGTAAGAAGTCGGAAGAAAGGGGTGTGAAGTAAGAAGTCAGAATTTGAAAGTTAGCAGTCAGAAGCAAGAAGTTAGAAGTCCTAAGTAGGAAGTCAGAAGTAAGAGCTAAGAAGAGATGAAGTAAGAAGTTCCTACTCACATATAATTAATATAGATGTGTAATGCAGGAAGTAATAAGTTAGAAGTAAAAGTCGGAAGTTCCTCTGAGACGAAGAAAGCTTCCACGAAGAAAGAAAAAGAAAATTTGAATGTGATGTCTGCAATTACAAAATGAACTATAAATGGAACCTTAAACATTAATGTACATGGATGGTGGTGGATTCAAATTAGATATACCTAGAGATACACACTGGCTGTTTTCATTTAACCATTTTTTCCAACAGGTGTTGTGTTTTTGTCATTCTGATGCAAGACATATCCTCAAACAGAAATGCAATTCCCATAGTTTTAACATGGCATTAAGGCGAGGTAATCTCCCTATAACTATTAGGCAGACATATAATTTTTCCTTTGTGTTATGATTCAGATATCAGGCTACCGTAATTTGACAGCCCATTACATGATTTTTAGTTTTATTTGTTTTTATTTATTTATTGTTTGTTTGGTTCAAAGTTATTGTTCAGCAGAAAGATAATTTACAAATGGCTTTTTTTTTGGTTCACTTCTCTTTCATGTCCCATTCCAAAACCAAAACAGCCCGTCTATATAGACATCAGATTAACAATTCTGTGAAATAAAGAACCCTCTAAACCCCACATTATGTACAGAAAAGGGGGTTTTCAAGAGAATCCATTATTTTCCTTTTTTGTTCGAAAATATAATTTGTGGGTACTCGTTAGAACCGCCTGACTGGGGCATAATTGTTGAGGCAGTTTCTAAAGGGCAAGCACAGTCTACATTTGGACTAAAAATAAGAAAATATCAAACATTTTCATCTGAAGAAACGTTTGTTTCATAAGGTTCGGTACTTGGACCGGTCCCTTTTTTGTGGGGGAGGGGGATGGGGTGGGGGCATTCATTAATGATCTTCCTGGTAATATCAGGTCATATGTCATTTGTTTGCTATTGATTGTGTAATGTATAGGAATATATACTCTCCTCCTGACAGTCATAATTTACAAGACCACCTAGACCGACTAACACTGTGGGCAGATGAAGTTCACAGTGGACAAGGGAGCCAAGACATCTTCCTGACAAGCAGATTAAGTTTGACTATTCACTGCACCAGACTCTGGGGCATGTTCAACCCGGCAAATATCTCCGTATCACCGTCACAGACGACCTTGATTGGGGTCAGCATATTCAGAGGTAACCACAAACGCAACTAAGACTTTAGGGTTAATAATAACAATAATGAGTTTAACACTGTACCAGGCAGAACAGTCGCAAAAACAAAGGAATAAGCATTTAACTTAGTTCATAGAGGCTAACGAAGGTAAATCATCATAAATGATGCAATATATGGCAGAAAAGGAAATAAATAGTGGTGATTTCTGACTACTGGTCACACAAGAGTGTTAGAAATCATTGTTTATACACCAGATACATCTGATGGAGGGTACAGCGAGTCTGGATACTGAGTTTTATTTATCTATAACAAAATCTGTGTAATTATTCCAGTTTTTTATTTTTTTGTCACGATGACCTTCCTCATCTCTCCTGTGCTTTTGCTTGTTGGAACAAAATCCATCATCAACTGTCATAGGTGACCATGCATGTGCCATAATGAACTTTTATGCAGTTCCTGTCAGTCAGCTCTCGAGACACATGGTGAGATAAAATGCTTGAATATTGAATGTTTTGACATTTTTATGTCCATTTTCTGTATCAACTCAAATAGAAAAGAAAAAACTACAACACTGACAGAAGTAAATGAGCGATCCCCATCTTTTTATTCACAGGAAAGCGTTTTCACCATTACTATATCGACCATCAGTGTCTAACTGTTGGTCTTCTTTTGCTTATTTGTTTAAATTGGAAATGAGGGCGAGGATTGTGGTCACGTAAAATCGGTTTAAGCACCCCCCCAACAAGTGGAATTCGTTTCACTGACCGTCCAAAGGCGGTTCTTCTGTCACATTTTTTTTTTTGTTATGGTTTATCTTTGAGTGTGTGTATTGCTCATATTATTTTGTTTTGGATAGCCAATTGGCCATTTTTGGGGAAAGTAACTGTCCTTTTGGCTTTCCGCTTTTGATGTTTCCATTAGGGTCTAGTTGTTTCATGTTTGTGCTTCTTTCCCTTTGGTGTCTCTGATGGGAGCCGTGGGTTAATTGTATCGATTCCTGATCTTTGGTGTCTCTGATGGGAGCTGTGGGTTAATTGTATCGATTCCTGATCATTGCCTTCACTTCTATTTTGATGTACCAAGGATATACCCCCTTTTTCGATTTACATGCTACTGATTTGCCATGCAAGCAAACCAATTATATGAAAGTCAGAATCAGAATTGTTAATGGTGACATGTCAAATGACAGTCATACACCTGGAGCCGTGGGTTAATTGTATCGATTTGGCCATTTTGTGGGAAACATAGTAATTATACCATCATTAGAATTGCGGACTTAAATTGCTATGGGCGGAATTGTCCAGGGACCAAACTGGGGGTCTTTAACATCAGAGGCAAGTGCACTAACCACTGAGCTACCACACTTACATACTGCTGTTGACCATTTTGTTTTTTAGTTGTTTTGGTTTTGGATCATTTCGTTGCAGGGCTTGGTGAACTGTCATTTAGAAACGTTTCTGTTTTACCATTTTAAAGCGACACTCCAGTTTTGCAGGATGAAAGTCTACACAGTAATCATGTAACTACGGTAGGGTTCTTTAACCTGCACAGGGGGCCTCCAGTTAACGTCCCGATCCGAAGGACGGTGCACTGTATGACATTCATCCCTGCAAATGATGCCAATGGTTCGTGTTCGGACACCGAAATTTAACACCGCTGCCGGGTATCTTACTTTCTATATATACTGCCATACGCCCTCGCGGACATTCTAGACAGGTGTATATTATATACACTCGTTTTGCAGGATGAAAGCCTACACAGTAATCATGTAATTATGGTAGGGTTCTTTAACCTGCACAGGGGATGGTTCTCCCTGCACAGGGGGCCTCCAGTTAACGTCCCGATCCGAAGGACGGTGCACTGTATGACATTCATCCCTGCAAATGATGCCAAATGGAGCGTGTTCGGACACCGAAATTTTATCGCTGCTGCCGGGTATCGAACCCAGGACCTCTAGCATCAGAGGCAAGTGCACTAACCACTGAGCTATCACGCTCCATTTAGTTGATAACTTAAATTGCTATAGGCCGATTTTGTTATGGGCCGAATTGTCCAGGGGCCTAACTGGGGTCTTTAACATCAAAGGCAGGTGCACTAACCACTGGGCTACCACGCTTACATATTGCTGTTGGCCATTTCGTTTCGAGTCGTTATGGTTTTGGATCGTTTCGTTGCAGGGCTTGGCGAACTGTCATTTAGAAACGTTTCTGTTTACCATTTTAATTTTATTGTTGTATTTTAAAGCGATTTATAGGTATACTTGTTTCTACCTTCGTTACTCAAGCCATTTTCTCGGATCACAACCCGTGGGTCCACACTAATGTCCGGGAAATGACCGGAAAATGGGGGTAGTGGTGCGTTATCCCTAATATGTCCACTTCGGGTGGTCAGAAATTAATGAAATTAGTATCAAATAAAATTTTAAGCTCCAATCTCAGAGATTATTAAAAATTATTTTTCATTTTTAACATTTTAAGGGTCCATTTCTGAAGTGAATTTGTCCGGGAAATTCCCGGATTGTGACCTGGATGTTGGGACAGTGGTTCGTTAACCCTAATATCTCGACTTCGGGTGGTTAGAATTTCATAAAAAAATAATATTAATTAAAAATTTTAGCTCCATTCTAAAAGATCATTATTTTATTTTTTCATTTTCAATATTTTAGGGGTCCGTTTTTTTAAGTTGATTTGTCCGGGAAATTCCCGGATTGTGTCCTGGATGTTGTGGGTAGTGGTGCCTTATCCCTAATATCTCCACTTCGGCTCGTCAGAAAATTAATGAAATTAGTATCAAATAATGATGATAATGTATGTCGTGTGCTCATTAAAAGCGCCTCAGTGAGGCGATTCTAATGAATGCATACATCATGACTTAATTTTATGGAAGAACACAAAGATATATTAAGTGATCTTTAATTACGGCTCAAGATCCAGATCAGATGTTTAACCCATATATGCCTAGCGTCCCATTTGTGGGGCATTGGCAAACAGTGTAGACCCAAATGATCAGACGCTGCAAAACGTGGCCTCTGATCTGGGCCGCAAAAATGCGGCATCTGATCTGAGTCCACACTGTTTGCTTAAACAACGACGAAATTTAACCGCATCCATTTCTTGCTGGCGATGAATTAGGTGTACGGACTTTGAGTGATTTTACGGACCATTATGATCAGACGAGGCAAAACTTGGCGTCTGATTTGGGCTGCAAAATGCGGCATCTGATCTGGGTCTACACTGTTTGCTTAAACAACGACGAAATTAACCGCATCCATATCTTGCTGGCGATGAATTAGGTGTACGGACTTTGAGCAATTTTACGGGACCCATTTTACGGGCCATTAATTTTCTAACGAGATAAAACATGTGTTAAGTTAATTGCTTTAACTCATAATAAGTTGCCGTGTGCTGCTTACCTGGATTGAAAAAGTAGAACGTGACTTCCACAAAAGTTGTGTCCAATTGATATTTTGAATGAATGCTGTTATTTTGTTTGTTTGAATTGAGATTAAACATCACCATCAACACCATTTTGGTCATTTTGAAGACTTTGCATTCCAATTTTGTAGGACTTAACGTTTCGAGATATAGTGCATTTTTCACATTTCCAAAATGGTTACTTTTCTGAAAAAAATGTCACATTTTTCTTATTTATACTGCAAACATGCATAGGTTGTGGTTGCTCGTTAGAACATCCTCGTTGAGGCGATTCTAACGAGTAACAAAAACCTATATCTTGGGTCAAAAATAGAAAAAATAATGTATACCCACATGAACCCCTGTTTTCTTTATATAAAATGTAGTTTATTATTATTTTCCTTATTTCTGCTAAAAAAATCGATTGTGGGTACTTTTTAGACTCACATCACCGAGGCTGTTCTGACGAGTTACCATGCTGTACATTTCAAGCAGAGATCTAGAAAATGTAAATTTAGCAACCCTAAAATGAAATTCCGATAAAACAAAAAAATCACATATTTTTTTTTTTTTTTTTTTTTTTTCATATTTCTGCTCTGAACAGAGAGTATACGAACTCCATAGAACAGCGAGACGGTTTCAACGAGTACCCACAACCTATGTTTTTGAGCAGAAATAAGGAAGAAATGTATGCCCCTGTTCAACAACAACCGAATTCTAATGATAGTGGGTTTTTTGCAAAAGCGAACGTGGTAGAGTTTTGTTTTGCCCCGGACTCATTTAACACTAGAATAATATTCGACGTGTTAAAAATGAGACAGCATTTAGTTGAATGTTTGGCAAATGGAAAAATGTCAGCGTTTCTGAAAGAAAAAGATACAGACAGGCGTAAACTTCATCCCTTCACTTGTATATCGTAAAAATTCCAGTCTGGTGCTTCTGCAAAATGTCTGAGTGTATTGATAATGGTCCGTAAAACACTCAAAGCCGTACCACTAATTCATCGCCAGCATTTTGCGGCCCAGATCAGACGTCACGTTTTGCAGCGTCTGATCATTTGGATCTACACTGTTTGCCAATGTCCCACAAATCGGACTCTAGGCATATATGGGTTAAATATCTGATATGGATATACACTGTTTGCCAATGTCCCACAAATGGAACTCTAGGCATATATGGTTTAAAACTTTTATCAAGATCTACACTGTTTGTAGTGTATTTATCCATAACCGTTACATTTCTACCCCTCATCTCTTGACTTCGTCCCGAAGTCACACAGGCCTCAAAAGGCTAAACCCGATGGCGGAGTCTATGCAACAAACTAGCGGCACTGATTCCATCCCACCGCTGCCACCAATGTAGCGTGTACCGGGTCGTCCACGAAGTTAAGCTACGCGGCCACCCATCCAGGTACTAACCGTGATATCCGTTGCTTAACTTCGTGAACAAGCCAACCACTCTACCCACGTCGCTAAAAGAGCCGCTCCTACAGCAAGGCTGTAGAAGTGGTATTTATCCATAACCGTTACAACCAGAACAACGATACCAGAATCAGAATTGTTACTGGTGATACGCCAAATGACATACATACACTAGGACCTGTGAAATGGGAAGTTAGTCCCTAGCTCTAACTAAAGAGGTAAACTTAGCTACACAATCCTCAGCATCTTAAGCTGTCGATTTTGTTTGTTTGTATTGGAGTTACTCAGGCTACATGGTGTATGACTGACTTGTATTTGCTGTAAGTCTCTGGAGCACATCATCGTGGGAAAAATCATGTAACATATTACAGAGCACAAGATCCTTGTTGAGTCCCAACACGGATTTAGAAGCGGTAGGTCATTTGAGACCCAGCTTGTCCAGTTCATCCATGACCTACAGGAAAACCTGGACGGGGCCCATAATAGGGGTCACAAACAAACAGACCTAATTATTATGGACTTCGCCAAGGCTTTCGATAAGGTCCCCCATAGAAGACTTCTGTATAAACTGGAGTACTATGGTATCCGAAATGATACCCTCCAGTGGATCTCTGCTTGGCTATCTGGACGAACACAAAAAGTCGTACTTGACGGTGTTTGCTCTGACCCTGCCCCGGTGTTGTCTGGTGTCCCACAAGGTTCCTTGCTGGGACCGATATTGTTTTTGATTTTTATTAACGACCTGCCAGACAACATCAACTCTACAATCCGCCTTTTCGCTGTTGACTGTGTACTGTACAGAAATATAAGAGGGTCTGATCACCTACAGATACTTCAAGATGACTTGGAAAAGTTGGCTGCCTGGGAAGATGCATGGCTCATCATTACGAAAACGCGCCTATACAAATATATTGTAAACTTTACCGCCGAAAAATCGACAATTATCGCATGAAAAATTGTGATATTTTTCTTATTTTTGCTCAGATATATAGATTGTGGGTACTCGTAAGGACCGCCTCATCGAGGCGGTTCTAACAAGTTCCCATAATCTATATTTTAGAGCAGAAATAAGAAAAATAAGATTTACCCCTGTAAACCCTAGTTTTTCTATACAAAAGTGGGGTTCAAGGGAGTCAAAATTATGTAGGCATGTTTTCGTGATGTGAAATTTAATGTCGCCAAATGTCACTCTATGAGAGTGACAAGGCACCCTCCCCATAAACAGATTGTCCGTGGTTATACATTACATAACCAGGTTTTAGAGAACGTTTCTTCCGCTAAATACTTAGGAGTTCAAATCACTGATGACCTCGAGTGGGGTCAACACATTAATGAGATAACTAGTAAGGCTACTAAGACACTCAGTTTCCTTCGTAGAAATTTGGCTTTCGCACCGAGGGAAACCAAGGATGCTGCATGCAAGACTATAGTCCGCCCCAAGCTTGAAAATGCAGCACCAGTTTGGATGCCCCATAATCAAAAGGAGACTGATAGAATAGAAAAAGTTCAGAGGACTACTGCTCGTTGGACCTGCAGATGCTGGCGCAACCAAAGTCACGTTGGAGAGATGCTTGAAGAACTCCAGTGGCCGACTCTGCAGGCTTCTCTGACTCTATTCTATAAAATCCAAAATAATTTAGCCATTATAGATAAGAGTAGGTACCTATCTGAAGCTGGTGGAGGAAGTAGGAGAACCAAGTCCCATCCCTTTCAGTATCACCGTCCTAATGCTTACACAGATGGTTTTAAGAGGTTTTTTTTTCCCAGGACAATTGCAACTTGGAATGGCCTTACAATCGAAGCTGTCTCTTCTGAGACAGTTGATGGGTTTAAGGCCAAACTATAATATCCTGGGGTTGGGCAGTGGATAGGCATGGATTCCTTCCCCTGATGACTTCTTGTAAATAGTTTTAATCTGCTGGTGGCTGTGTCACAAAGCTCTTTTTTGAGGGGGTGGGGATTGAAAACGTTTTGTGCCACACCCCAAACCTGTTATCATGGCCAGAATTGACCTAAAACAGTATCGGGAGAAAGAAAGGTGTCCAAGGCAATGTCTTGCATTGGAGCCAGTCCTTCCTTATAGGGAGAAGCCAGACTATTGTGCTAGAAGGTGACAGCTCTAGTGAGGTACCAGTTTCATCGGGTGTGCCGCAGGGGTCCGTTTTAAGCCCTATTCTATTTTTACTGTATATGAACTATTTACCCGATAATGTACAGTCTCAAGTTCGCCTCTTTGCAGACGACACTGCGGTATACCTGACCATTAACGCTCCTAATTACTCAGCTAACCGCCAGAAGGAGCATGACCAACTACAGGAGTGGGAAGCACAATGGGACGAAATTAAACCCTGGTAAGTGTCAGGTTTCACATATTACTAGGCAAGGAATTCGATCAAGACAGTCTAGACTATGCATAATAAAGCTCTAGAAAGTGTTCCCTCTGGGAGATATCTTGGTGTCAATCTATCCACCAACCTAAGTTTCAACACACACATAAATAGAATCACCTCAAATGCCAATAAATCACTTGGGTTCATCAAACGAAATGTGAAAAACAAACATAAAGGTCTCCGTGAGGCTGCATACAAAACTGTTGTATGCCCACAGCTCGAGTATGCCTCCACTACATGGTGTTTTTTCATTCAAAAATACTCACATAAAATAGAAATGGTCCAGAGAAGAGCTATCCGCTGGACCATGAATGACTGTTCGCCCCACAGCAGTGTGACCCATATGCAGCAAGAACTGGGGTGACGGTCTTTGGATCAGAGTCGGGCTGATGCTCGCCTTTGTATGCTTTACAATTCCACCGTATTTCGAGCAGCCCAGGACAGCGACCCGTCAAAGCCTTCGTCACCCCCTCGTGTATCGTCAAATTCATACTTCAGCCAATTATTATAAATATTCTTTCTTTCCATTGGCTGTTGTGCAATGGAATAGGTTGCCGTCTTCTGTTGTCATGCTGCCAACACTGAATCAGTTCAGTGTGACAGTCAGGTCTCTTGACCACCAGCTACCCTAATAACACAACAGGCCTGTCTTTAACCTGATTTTAATTTCATCTGTTTTAACATGTACACTATCATTTCTGTTACTCCAGCTCACTGTCGCAATTTTATTCTCACTATTCATCTTTCTTTATTTCTCACGACGCGCAATCACCTACACATAATCCTCGTGAATGGGGTGTTGTAGTACAGCTAGCTAGCTAGCTTAGCCAGCAGATAGATAGATAGATAGATAGATAGATAGATAGATAGATAGATAGATAGATAGATAGATAGATAGATAGATAGATAGATAGATAGTTTAACGGTCCAGTCAACATTATTTTAGATCATTTTTGAGCCGGTAACACACATGCAAGCATGCACTCACATATGCATGCACGCATACATGCACTCATGCATGCATGTACACGCACACTCATCCATGCATATACACATGCATGCACTCACACATGCATACATGAACACATACACACGTGTGCTTGCAAATATACATTCACACACACACATGCATGCATTCATGCACTCATGCATGCTTACATGCATGCACTCACACATTCATGCATGCACACACACACACACACACACACACACACACACACACACACACACACACACACACACACACTCAAATGTTAGGTATAACAAATTATTATCTCAAGCAATATCGACTTTAATGGTCTTGGGCTCAAGGTCAAGGTCAATGTCTATTTTTAGAAACCTTTGTTAGACGCCTTTTGCCATTTCTGGTCGCTTAATTGTGTTTCTGTCTTGTAGCACGTTATTTAAAAAAAAATGTTTAAAATATTGCCTAGAAACTTGACAGGCTGATAGGGAATGACTAGTACATGACCTGATTAACATTTGAAAAAAACTCTGAAAAATTTTCTTTGGTTATGGCTCTTGGAAAGTTGGGCATTTAGGGACAAGCATATTGTAGGGGGCATTGTGTTTTACAAACACCATTTCTAGTTTGTAACTGTTTTTTGCTAAATCTGTCTGCTTATTTCTATGTCTTGGCTATATATGTGATCTTATTACATGTGTTTTCATTATTATTATTTTATTTTTATTTTATGCTCATCTTATATGGCGTTTAATTAATGTTTGGTGGCCGCAAAAAGCCTCCCTGTCCTTCATCATAGTGTAATTTATATTTTCTTGTCCTTTGGGATCATTTATTCGATTATGGAATCTTGGACTGAATCTTTATGCGGACTGAACAAATTATTCGTCTAAATCGCGACGGAAGTAAGGGCGAGGATTGTGGCCACGTAAAATCGATTGAATTCGTTTCCGCTGACCGTTCCAAGGCGGTTCTTATGTCGCGGTTTATTTTTGTTATGGTTTGTCTTTGGGTGTTTGTGTCGCTTATATTATTTTATTTTGGATAGCCTATAGGCCATTTTGTGGGAAAGTAAGTGTCCTTTAGGCTTTCCGCTGTTGATGTTTCAATTGGGGTCTGTTGTTTCATGTTTGTGTTTCTTTCACTTTGGTGTCTCTGATGGGAGCTGTGTGTTAATTGTGTAGATACCAGATCATTGCCTCCACTTCTATTTTGAAAATATTTGGGGGTCATTGATGAGGCCAAATTGGCCAAAACAAGATAGTCTGATCCAGAAAACTGTGCACTTCATAATTTAAGTTCTGCGGCGTATTCTTTGATTGAGATAATTTGGCTGAATTTGTTCTGGGAGGTATGCATGCTCCAGACAACTTTGACCTTATTTATTGTCTATGTATTTCTAACAAAATTATTTTATCCCACAGCCGATTTAACATTATGTTAATAACCATACTATTAGTATAGCAATCGGTTCAAAAGCTCAGTTGTATTGTTTATAACTAGCCGACTTTAAATAAATCTTATCCTATCATTCGGGTCGATATTTTTGGCCCGGCCTTTGCTTTTATACCCGACGTGAGTTTACCACCACCCGTCTTCTTTGCCTTAGCATGATTCTTATTCCTTCTGCCAATCGCTCTTCTTATACAGCGCACAGGTTGACTGATCCTAGTCTTAGTGGATTCCGAGTTGTTTCGCCCCAAAACCACTTCCTCCCCCAGTCATTTCGCCCCCCAAGATGTTTTCTCCTGGTCGTTTCCCCTAGTCGTTTCGCCCCCAGTGGTTGTTCGCCTCCCTAGTCTTTTAGCCCCCTTTCCAAAGTTAAATTAATGTCCACTGTAGAATTTTTATTCATATTTGGCATGACAGAGGTGAGAAAGATACAAATATTTAAGTTGCATCATCACCCTGTCACATCAGTCAAAGGATTATTTATATTTAGTTGACCTCAAAAGTGGTCACTCTGGGAGATGTGACTAGGGCTTGTTGCACTTACATATTGAAGTTGTTTTCTTCAAAATATTTAGTGTAATATTTACTGGTGATATTTAAGTATTTTTTTTCACTTTCTTCTTTTTCTTTCTGCTACGTGCTGCACATATTTGAAACGCTTTTAAAGGATAATATACTCTAAACATCCTTCTCCTCTTGACGTTCAATATTGGTACTGATGTTAAAAGAAGCTGAATACTCCAGAGGAAACTCACTTATAGAAAATACCAGCTCTAATTGGTCAGCATGTTTCTTAATAGGGTTTCCCTGGCCGTTCCAAGGCGGTTCTTCTGTCGTGGTTTATTTTTGTTATGACTTGTCTTTGAGTGTGTGTATCGCTTATATTGTTATGCTTTGGATAGGCAATTGGCCATTTTGTGGGAAAGTAACTGTCCTTTTGGCTTTCCGCTAGTGATGTTTCCGTTAGGGTCTAGTTACTTCATGTTTGGGTTTCTTTCCCGTGGTGTCTCTGACTGGAGCTGTGGGTTTATTGTATCGAATCCTGATCATTGCCTTCACTTCTAATTAGCTAAAGTATATTTGCTGGAATCGTGGTTTGGGCTTGACAGTGTGGATCCAGGTCAGATGCCACTGAACACTGCGCCTGATTTGGGTCTGTCCTGTTTGCTTACAGTTCTAGAAGTTAGGGTGGGATACCGAAAATGCAGCGTCTGGTCAAGATCTATACTGTTTGCTTAAAGTATTTCCTCAAATAAATAAATAAACAGATAAATAAATAAGTCCCACAAAGTCGATGTTGCCGTCGCTCACATACATCACAAGAAATAGAATGACGGCAATCATCTTCTTTCTGACATGCAATGCACCAATTAGACATTATATCCCGCTTTAGTTGACTTTGAAAAACGTACAACGATTTCAAAGATGAATGATGTTGTGATCTTTGGGCGAAGTTTATATAGCCATGTCGTCAGTTTATGAAAGATTTTCTTGAAACAAAAGATAGACCAATTGTGACATTTTTACCTTTTTCAGCCGTTGCTCGCCGACACTGCTAAAGAAACAACCAATCAGTTTTAACACTTAAATGGTAAAGGTGCTAAAGAGATAATTAAAGACGATTAACTTGCTTAGAGCACATGTTAACACACCTCACCATTTTACGGATTAAATACGTGAGGATCGTGTGCTTAATGATGCATAATTGATGGTATACATTGTCATATGGGGTGCTGTTTTACTATTTAATACACTTTCAAGATATCTTATATTTTATTATAGATATCTATTAATCAAATTATAGATATCTTTAATTAACATTATTGTCTATTATTATCAATATTTTTGATATCATAAAATGTAATCAATTACATGTAATATATATATATATATATATATATATATATAGCTTGATAGCTATAAATTTGTTTTATGATATCCAATATTCATTTGAGTTTATGAATATTTAAAAATCCAATTATAGATATCAGTTAAAAGGCTGAATTAAAGATATCACAATTTTCAATAATGGACATCATAAAATAAATTATGGTAATCATAAATGTAATTATTGATATCCTAAAATGTTCTTTGGTATTTGATTTCTATATACCGATTAAAAGATATCTAATATTGGAATTATAGATATCCCTTAACATATTATAGATATTATAAAATAAATAATAGATATCTTTTTTGATATCCTATATTTTTTTATTAAAGATATCATCAATTTTGTCTATAAATATCTTAAATAGTAAAACGCCATCTCATATTGGAGAAATAGATTCTTTTATACAATTTACAAGGGTGAATGATTTGGGGGCGAAACGACAAGGTTCGGAGGCGAAACAAAGGGGCGAAACGACTTGGGGCGAAACGACCAGGGAGCAAACTTCAAAACAAGTGCAGCCGAAATAGCACTTGTCGCATGTCGCAGAGATGGAGAAAACTTCTGAACCTAAAGAAGAGAAATTTGTTGATGATAATGTCGACAAGGAAGATGATCAGATAATTGATGAAAATCCAGAGGCGGCTGAAGCACAGAAGAAAAAAAAGAAGAAGAAGAAAAAGAAAAAAAGTTTGTGGAATGATTATGCAACACATCAGTTTTTTTTTTTCAGTTTTTTTTCTCTGTCTATCATCTAGTACCGTACTGAGATGTTGAAATTGCGGCGAAAATTGGCAGTTGTTAGTCATCCCTGGACTTCAAAAGTAGACGTCCATTTCGGGTATGGGAAGTCGCAGGTTAGATCCCCGGCCACGCCACACCAAAGGTGTGAAAAATGGTACTAGGGGTACAAGTGCCTGTGACTAGGAGCTACTTTGGCTGACGCTCGCATTATCTGATCAGGGGTAATAGAGCTCTCAGAAATGCAGGATTCTTCTGTGTATTTTACACATAATTTTTGCCGTTGTACACATAAAATTCACGGGTCGGTCTGAAAGCCCCAAGACACCACAAGACACCCCAAGACACTTTTTTTATTATACATTTATTATTATTATACCCTAAAACAACTTTATTATTACTCATTTATTATTTTTATACATATATTATGATATAATAGAAGCAATTTTCGCGAAAAGATTTGCATTCGGCCACGTTTAGAATATCAGATATCTGTATATACAGCGGATATAAGGTTTTGTCTAAGAATGAATAACACTTACATACTATCCCCAATTTTTCAACATTGGAAATAGTGTCGCCGGTTTTCAACATTGTTATGCCCCCGGAATCTAAGATTCTGGGGGGCATATAGTTTTTGGTCTGTCCGTCTGTTTGTCCGTTTGTCTGTTTGTCCGTTTGTCCGTTTCTCCGTCTGCAAAAACTTTAACATTGGGCATAACTTTTGAATGGTAAGTGATACAGCTTTCATACTTCACATGTGCATTCCTTGTCACAAGACCTTTCAAGAGGTACCATAAATTTTGACCTCGTGACCTTCACCTTGAGATTTGACCTACTTTTGGCCTCATTTTTAAAAACTTTAACATTGGCCATAACTTTTGATTGGTAAGTGATAGAGCTTTCATATTTCACATGTGCATTCCTTGTCACAAGACCTTTCTATTGGTACTATAATTTTTGACCTCATGACCTTGACCTTGGCATATGACCTACTTTTTTAAAAACTTTAACATTGGCCATAACTTTTGATTGGTAAGTGATAGAGCTTTTATATTTCACATGTGCATTCCTTGTCACAAGACCTTTCTATTGGTACTATAATTTTTGACCTCATGACCTTGACCTTGGCATTTGACCTACTTTTTAAAAACTTTAACATTGGCCGTAACGTTTGATTGGTAAATGGTAGAGCTTTCATATTTCACATGTGCATTCCTTGTCACAAGACCTTTCTATTGGTACTATAATTTTTGACCTCATGACCTTGACCTTGGCATTTGACCTACTTTTTAAAAACTTTAACATTGGCTGTAACGTTTGATTGGTAAATGGTAGAGCTTTCATATTTCACATGTGCATTCCTTGTCACAAGACCTTTCTAATGGTACCATAATTTTTGACCTCATGACCTTGACCTTGATGTTTGACCTACTTTTTAAAAACTTTAACATTGGCCATAACTTTTGATTGGTAAATGGTAGGGCTTTCATATTTCACATGTGCATTCCTTGTCACAAGACCTTTCTAGTGGTACTATAATTTTTGACCTTGTGACTTTGACCTTGATGTTTGACCTACTTTTTAAAAACTTTAATATAGTCCATAACTTTTGATTGGTAAGTGATAGAGCTTTCATATTTCACATGTGTATTCTTTCTCACAAGACCTTTCCAGTGGTACCATAATTTTTTACCTCGTGACCTTGTGGCCTCAACCATGACATAATTTAGTGATGGGGCTTTCATATTGCACAGGCGCTGTCCGGGGGCATCGGTGTTTCACAAACACATCTTGTTTTTAATTGTAGTGTGTGTGTGTGTGAATTCGGGTTTTACGTCGCTTTCAACAATTTTTCAGTCATATCACGACGGTGTCTGGTTGCGACAGGGTGCTCAATGCTCACTTTTATAGTGCTGCCTCACTGAAGTATCATGTCCCAGACACATTACATGATACCACACCCAGTCACATTATCAACATAAATATATAATTTGGACCTCTTAATCCCACACTTTCATATAATGAAACTGGGGTTTACAATGTTGGGTAATTGTACCGATTCCTGATCATAGCCTTTACTTCTATTTTACAGGGTTATACATTATTTTTATAGAAGTGAAGGCAATGATTTGTTCAGTCCACACGAAGGTCCCCTCTAACACATAAGTTGTGGTTACTCGTTAGAACCATCTTGGTGTCCTAATGAGTGCCCACAATCGATGTTTGGAGCAGAAATATACAAAGATATCGCATTTTTTCTTCAGAAAATTGATATTCCATTTTAATTTACGAATTTATTTTTTAGGTAAAGTTTTCAATAATTCTGTAAAAATAAAGTAAAAATAAATAAAACATTAGAAATAACATCGAAGATTAAATATTCTATCAGTCGCCGACAATTTGCCGTATCATCTTTGCAGAGACACACTTTAGACTATTCATTAGGTGTGAAAAGTATTATCAGACGAAAAAGATTAAGCAAACAATAACGTAATCAGTAAACAAGTGGCATGCATACATAGATATCAGCTATTAGTAACTGACTGGCATTAATAAGATAATTAAACTACATGTATATACTTGTATTCGGTACCTTTCTTCCTAAGATCGGAAAAAATGGATGGATAGGTTACCTGACATTATTTTTTTTTTATTAATTACGAACAAAAAAAAATACAAAATGATAAAGTGTACCCTAAGATACAAGTTTTTGGTTTTTAACTTTGAAGCAAAACAACTATTTGATAAATCACAAACTCAAAACTATAGAACAGATAATACCATTTTATCTCTATAACTTTATATCTTTTAATGCTATAAATGTCGTAGATGGTATGACAATTAACAATAAAGACAATAGATAAGTAAGTGTCTTGGGGTGTTTATTACATTACATGACAGCTACCAGAGTATATACAGTGCTTTATGTGACTGTTTTAGGACGTAAACAGCGTCTCAGTTTTGTTTATTAAATAATTTTAAATACTTTTAGGTATTGAAAAGCCTTCTAAAACTGTTTAGGAAATAAATAAACAATAAATTTTGGCGTCTTGGGGTGTCTTGTGGTGTCTTGGGGCTTTCAGACTGACCGAAAATTCACTATCGCTGATTCTTATGTACGCATGTTTTTGTTGCGACACGCGTCCAAAATTACAGAAACGGTAAAATCAGAAGCTAATTTACCTGGAAGATGGTCTCTGGGCTCGGGTGTCAAGAGATTTAGGCCGGTTACGCAATTCCAGTAAAGATCAAATGCGGCGCCGCATTTTGTGTTGAAAGCACACATTCCACGTATTGGGTCCGTAGAAATGGAATCGAGACAGTTCCCCGACAAGACAGTTCCCCGACACGGTTTTTGGAGACAATTCCCCGACACATTTGAAGACAGTTCCCCGACACTTTTGAAGACAGTTCCCCGACACTTTTATTCAAAGTCAAATTACCTGTGACTGATTATGATGATTATCATAACTGATAGTTATTATGTGTTCATCAATATTCTGAAGACAATTCACAGACAGACGTTTAGAAATATTAAATTGTTGGGTTCATAGACATTTTTGAAGACAGTTCCCCGATGTATAATAAAAGCTTATACTTGATACCATTATCAAAAAGTTTAATGAATACACCTGAAATTAAGCGAACTAGCATGTTCAGTTAATGAACCTGCACACATTTAAACAAAACAAAAATGTCTTCTTGGAAACGATATAGCATATTTGTAATTGTAATTTTTCCATATAATAAACATTTGAAAAATGAAGATGAGTTCAAAGTTTTTGTTTTAAATAAATATTATTAAAGTATAAGAATATGAAATAGATATCTGACGCTGTTATGCGAACAATGATGATAATTATTCGAACTGTCTTGAAATCAACGAGGAAATTTCAGGCAACTCATAAATATAGTTGTCATAGCAAGAAACATCATTATAACTAATATAACTTAATTGCCAATTAGGTCATTAAGAATATGAACAATAGTATCGGGGAACTGTCGTCAAAAGTGTCTGGGAACTAATTGCCAATTATAATTTTCAGTCACACGCCATTTACCTATGAACAATAGTGTCGGGGAACTGTCTTCAAAAGTGTCGGGGAACTGTCTTCAAAATTTAATGTGTCGGCGAACTGTCTCCAAAAACCGTGTCGGGGAATTGTCTTGTCGGGGAACTGTCTTGTTCCCGTAGAAATACCAAAACACACCTGTATTTACCAAAACGCACTGCCAATATTGGATTTTTCTATGTAGGGTAGGGTGAAATCAGCATTTGTTAAGAGGATTAGACTCTTAGAAACAAATATATATATATATATCTGTGTCGTGTCACCAGTATAGATAAATTGATATAATATTAACAATTGAGCCAGGGCACAGCAGTCCCTACCAAAACGCTATCAAAACGCACTGTCGATATTGGACTTAACTATGTAGGCCAGAGGGAAATTCAGCAGTTTTTCAAAAGAGGATTAGAAATATATATAATAATAATGGCGAGGTCTGCTGACAGCCGGCTGTCAGCAGACTTTTAGGTCTAGTGACAGCCGGCTGTCACCAGACCTAAAAGTCTGCTGACAGCCAGCAATAAAAATTGTTCAATAGTAAGTACATTTGTATTTCTTTTACACTTTTAAAATTATTCTTTTCCATAAAGTACTATACTACTTTCTAAACTTTGTTATACATGTATAGTGAAAATTGAATTGAAAAATTATTATTAGTTGTATATAATTTAGCTAACATTTCATGGGGAGGTCTGGGTGGGTGGGGTTCATCCAAATGGTATCGGTCTGGTCCGTGGTCTTTTATTAACAGATTCTAAACAAAAGCTTGAGGCATACAACTGATAAGGTTTGGAAATCTTTTGGTATGCTGCCAAACTATGCAAAAATATGTCACTTTATTTGGACTTTGTGAATTTTGCACCTCCCAGCATTGATTGTTCTTGTTAAAACTTCTTTTATATCAGCTTGGTAGTTTGTTTGATTTGAGGTTTAAGGTCCCTTTCAACACTGTGTAGGTCATTTTGGAGATGTTGGTTCCAATTTTGTGGGACCTTTACCTGACATTAAGATGAAATTTCATCTCAAGCCCTGTCGTCCAATGGGCATGGGCGGTCTGACTAATGCTTTGCCTGGGCAGGTTAAGATCCTCTAAGTGGTTTACCATTACTTGTATGTGGTCAGTTTCAGCTTTGCGTGGAAGCATCATGCAACCCATCTATTTCATCGAGCAGCAATGTGCGGGGGCCAAAAAGCTTGATAGAGTCAAAAAGAAGTACAATATATGGAAGAACTTGCCAAATGAGTCTATAATAATTTTGTCGCCCAGCAAAGGGGATTATAGGCTATTGGGCAAGGTCTTCCACATATTGTACTAAGCACATCACTAAGAAGAGAAATGACAGTGACTAAGTTTTATGACCCTGACTCAACTCCAAGGGGGCTTAGAGAAATAGACTGGGCTACATGACGCTTCCACTGAAATCCATCTAATTTGAGAACTGGTGGACTGCTCAAGTCTAAGCCTGCCCAGGAAAAGGCAATGTGAGTCGGACTGCTCCTTTAACCCTAGCGGTTTCTATGGGCGGTAGGGCTTGAGATGTCATTTTATCTACATGTCAGGTAAAAGTTCCAAAAAACTGGAAGCAACATCTCCAAAATGACCTTAATAGTATTGACAGGGATGTAAAACCTCAACACAGCCAAACAAAACAAAAATTCTGTTGTATGTCTTCTGGATCAAATGATGATCTCTAGTCTAATATGGTCTATTATCAGTTCAACACACAAAATACTTGTCTAAATTTTGATGACCATGAGCTACTTTTCAAGGTCAAAAGGGCTCAACATATTTACGAAATTTCCAACTTTTCCCCAGTTTGCACATCTCCTGAACCAAATAATGAATTCCAGCCAAATTTGAATAGATGACCTGGATCTACTTTTCAAGGTCGCAAGGGTCCAAACAGAGTTCAAATTTTGCTTATCTTCACCATATCTCCTGATCCAATTACAGAACTAGAAATGTACCAAGTTAGACCAAAATTCATCAATTTTTGCATGAGTTGGGATACAGAAAAGCCATTTTGGGCTGAACATTAAGTTTTCAGGAGCCAGTGACCTTTAAAATTAGGTCAAGGTCCCCAAAATCTGGAGTTATCAAACCTTTGGTTGGTTTGGTAGGTGGTAATGAAGCATGACCGAAATTCATTGATTTATTTATTTATGTGTGCAGACTAGCCATTTTTGGTCCAAAATTGACAGCTTTTAGGGGCTGTGCCCTTGAAAATAAGGTACAGACCAGTGACTGTTTACTGAACACTACGTCATACGGACCATTCCATCGGAAACCGTTATGTGGGGGTTACCAACTTTTTCCTTGCTTAATTCACAAAATCTTTGCTGTATATTATTCTGATATGACAGCGTGGCCGGAATACGATGTGGCGGTATTAGTTAGATGCATAAACTTTAACGACCTACTTACCCAAAGGTCGTAGGTTTGAATCTCAAATTTTGAATAACATTTTTATTTTTCGTTCTTTTTGTTTCCTTTAATATACAGTTTTATGCAGCCTGTGGCAAGAAATGTTCAAGCCTGAGCTTTTGGAACTTTGCAAACGAAATAAACCAGCTCCTCATTATCGAGTTGACCAGCTTTGAAGAGACACGGGCACACACTTCTGCGGCTTTCACCATACCATCCTGATCTGAATGCCAAAATGATGATATAGGGAAATTTTTATATTGGCCAATGAAATTTTCAGCTTCGAATGACAGATATATAGATGTATAAATAAAGGCTCTGATCGAAGAAGACATTGGAAGTATTGTTGAAAAAGAATTGTCTGCGTGCTAAACACGTCGAAAAGGCTGAACAGGACTATTATTTTTTTTTATTTGAGGTTAAACGTCCCCGTCAACACTGTATTGGTCATTTTAGAGACATTTCTTCCAATTTTGTGGGACTTTTACCCGACATTGAGATGAAATGACATCTCAAGCCCTGTCGCCCAATGAAGCCAATAGGGTTTATAAGCATGGACGGGCCGACTCGCACCGCTTTGCCTGGGCAGGCTTAGATCCTCTAAGCGGTTTACCAGTACTCGTGTGCGGTCGGTTTCAGCTCGACGTGGAAGCATCCTGCAGCCCATCTATTTCTTCAAGCCCAAATGGGCGGGGGCCTGAACAGGACTATTGTAAAACTGGCATCGCTGTTGAGGCTGAAATGGAGTGAATCATGAAACACATGGACTCTGACAGTGACGTTAGAGAGAAGGTACAGAGACTGCTTCTGAGGGTGATGAATCTACCGACACTGCCGAAGAAACAAAACTGTTTTTGTAATGCAATTATGAAATATGAAATTCTGAAATTATGAAATTCAAGTTAATGTGAATCGTTGAAATTTGAAAATAATGAATTACATGCTAATATTAAAAAAAAACTTTAAGGAAATATATAATACAGAAAAAAAAAGAAGAAAAAAAAAAGGTTAAAAATAATTACACTGTGCGAGTGTCTCTTCCATCCCTCGTCCTGATCACATCGAGAACTTGAATAATTCTGACCTGTATCTGTAACCACTCGGCTATTTGTTATTCAGTAGCTCTTCTGCATACAGTAAGCCTACATTGAAAACCATGCCTACCATCAAATTATTACGTAAGGTATTTGTTTTTAAGTTTTTAGTTATTCTCGTCGATTTTTGTCATATTTTTATTTTCTATCTTTTATAATTCAAACAATGTGTTCTATTGTTGCGCATGGGAATGAGTTTCAGCTTTTATTTAAGAAGTTTGCATTCACTGATGACATTGTCATCCCTAAATAACGGTATCAGATGGACCGGTCCGTGTGACGTAATGTTCAGTAAACAATCATCGACCTATACACGTATAAAAGGTCATCAAAACATAATGACACTCCCCCATCCAAGTGATATAACCATGTAAGTTTTGTCGCAATAGGTTCAGGTGATACAGTGCCTCAAACAGGTCATGCTGAGTCGCTGACGTCAATGCAGACAGGATCCGCATCTAATACATGTCCCTCTCCCTTGTTGTTTTTTGGTTTTTGTTTTGGATTCATGGGTATTTCAAGATTATTTTGAGCGAGCTGTTAGTTGATGAAAACTGAAGTACCCAGAGAAAAACACATGACCTTCCCTTGCAGAACTTGGCGACACACAAGTCATGACCTGAGCAAGACTCAAACACAGCCCACAAAAGTGTGAGGCCTAATGATTAAGTCTTAAGAGTAAATGCTTCTACCCACTATGCCAGTTTGTTTGTCATGGCAACATAACAAAGCCTAAATGAGACCGTCCTCATTTTCAAGCCAAACAGTTATTGGGATCATATTTATAGTGCCTAGTGGGGGCATACTTTTCTTATATAAAAAAAACTGTTTATTTTCTTTATTATACATGTATGTACATGTAGTTGAAAGCGGCAAGCCTCTTGGCTAGGACCTGTATTTGTTCTTCAGCTAGGTGGATTTTGGTAGCATGCACTTTATTCCAGGAGACTTCCCCATTCAGTGAATCACCAGTTGAGTTCCCATTATATTACAATTGCAGCATCTGTCTTCTACATGTATGTTATGTTTGTTCAAACCCAGATGCAGTGTGTGCCTATCACCCCCACCCCCACCCCCAACCCCACTGCTTTGCATATGCAAAAGCAACCAGTGATGGATTTAAGCCTAAGCCCAGCTTTATCCACAGGTTGGAACTTGTAAGTTCTGCTGGTAATATGCCTAGAAATATCCTTCTTGCTATTTACTGATTATGATTTCTAAGTTGCCAATTTATTGCAGCATTAATGTTACACTTAATTTGACCAAAAATACAAATACACATAAAAAATATTGCATCCTTCACTATTCAACAAAGTTCTGTTAGTAGTATAGTATCCCATAAAAGACGATAAGTTTAATAGTGAAAAATATGCTTATTATTGAACAAATATTATAGCCGGCTGTCAGCAGACTTTTAGGTCTGGTGACAGCCGGCTGTCACTAGACCTAAAAGTCTGGTGCCAGCCGGCTGTCAGCAGACACTTCCTTTAAGATAAGCCGGCCAAGGTGTGAAAACTTGGCCAATCAAGAATTGCAAGTTACATGTATGTCTCAATTAATTGTAAAGGTTAATCTAGTTTTCAATATCTGATTGGAAATATCTCATTAAACGTTACCCTGCGTGAGTGGGTAAGGTTGGTCCGTAATTTTGAAAAGAATGCGGTGTACAGCAGGGTGCAGTGCTTAGTACCTTACATTTTTAATAATTCAAGAAAAGAAAAAGAAATAAATATAGAAAAGGTGGGTTTCAAATGTCAAATTATTTCATTTATTACATCAATGTTTTGTTTACCAGTTACATCCTTACATTATTTTTTACAATTTTGGATAGTAATCTAACCCTTAGTTATAGTTGACCTCGGTAGCTCAGTCGGATGCGCGTCTGACTGGTAATCAGGAGGACGCGGTTCAATACTTGCCAGAGTCAGCAGCATTCTTTCGTGGAGATTGATCATGGAATCTTTTCAACGTCATTCTCACTCTTCCCGCTGATTTAAGAAAGGCAGTTGTCAGTTTCTGGTGTAAGAATGTGCACTGTATAAGCCTGCCCAGGGAAAGTGTGGTAATAAGTAAATTGACCGGCTCAAAAATGACCTAAACAGCGTTGACTGAGCCGTTAAACTCCAATACAAACAAACAAATCTAACCCTTTGCAATTGACACCTGTATACGCTTAATATTTTCCCCTCAAAATAGAGCAAAGCAGACGCTGTTTTCTTCTGCGCATCTACATGTGGTAATTTTGTGGGGCCTTTTGGTTTGGGGATTCGTTATAACGCTGTTGGTTTGTGGCTCCAATTCTTGCGTGTTTCCCCCAGTTTTGTAAACTTGGTTGAATTTTTTCCTATTTTTACGTGGAACTTGGTAGTCAGAACATCGTCAGCCAAGGCAATACATATATATACATGTATATTTGCTTATTTACTCAAGTTGTCAACACTATAAATCTGTGAATACTCACCTAAGGCGGCTTATAGATAAGCCGACGGTTAACAGTGCGATAAGCAGGGGAAACTTTGTCAGTCAAGCTATTACCAGTTATATCTCAATTAATCCCTTTGTAATTGTCACTTGCAGATGCAAAATACTTTCCCCACCAAAACAGAGCAAAGCAGTCGCTGTTTTTTTCTGCACATCTGCATGCGGTTATTCATTTATAATTCTCTGGTTAAAAACAAAGAAATGGAAATCAAGCAAGGTACAACAATAAACAAACATAAGCACCAATGTAAACTTGGTTCGCTTACTTCAGTTGCCTTTCTTTCATGCTGACATTACGTCATAGCTAAGTTGCGTTTTACTTCACTACATGTATTTAGTGATACCTTAGTGACTCTTGTTTGCTACGAGACTGGATGAGAGATAAATAAATATGGTGGCCACAGATACAGAAACGAAAGAATAACAATAAATAAATTCAAAAATGGTTTGAATGAAAAGCCTGATAATTGCTAGAAGTGTCAAGTTTAATTTAATTTAATCTAGTAACTTATATAACTTATAAAATACATGCAATATGTAACATTCATGATAAACTGGCAGAAACAGTAATCATGCATGGAGAAAAGTGGGTGAGGTTGTCGCAGACTGCAAGTGTCGCTGTCACCGTCGATGGATTCTGATGACAGCATTGTAAAGACCCTACAGTGTATGTGGTCATTTTTATACACCCGTTTGAAAAACAGGACATATAATGTTAGACCCCCTGGCGTCCCTCTGTCTGTAAACTTTTCATTTCTGGATAACTCATCCTACAGTTATATCCCATCAAGCTGAAACTTCATACATAGTTAGACCATGATGTGGAGCAGCGCATATTGTTTCGAGGTTACGGTCCACCATATGTTACTTTTGTAAACTTTTCGTTTCCGGATAACTCCTACTACAGTTTACATCCGATCAAGCTGAAACTTCATATATATATACTATATAGCAACTTTTTTTATTAGTTAGACCATGATGTAGGGCAGAGCATATTGTTTTGAGGTTATGGTCCACCAAATAATAATAGAGTTATGCCCCTTTGAAGTTTTTTTGCAAACTTTTCGTTTCTGGATAACTCCTCCTACAGTTTACATCCCATCAAGCTGAAACTTCGTACATGTACATAGTTAGACCATGATGTGGGGCAGTGCATTTTGTTTCAAGGTTACGGCCCACCAAATATTACCGGAGTTATACCCCTTTCACTGATTTTTCTAAACATTCCGTTTTTGGATAACTCCAACATTTTCCATCTGATGAAGCTGAAACTTTACATATAGTAAGACCATGATGTGGAACAGCGCATATTATTTTGAGGTTACAGTTCGCTAAATATTACCAGAGTTATTCCCCTTTCACAGATTTTTCTAAACAAATTTTGTTTCCGGATAATGCCTCCTACATTTTACATCTGATGAAGTTGAAACTTTACATATAGTTAGACTATGATGTGGAGCAGCGCATATTATTAAAATGTTACAGTCCACCACTTATTGCCAGAGTTATGACCATATTATTTTGATGTTAGGGTCCACCAAATATTACCAACCATGAAAGTTTGTTGGAAACAGGTAGTTCGAGTCATTGAGGGTTATCAATAGTGCTAGGTAAGAATACATGTATATGGAGCACATATTGTTCCTTGGTCACATTCCACAAACCCAAACTGGTACAACAGTCAGTATTTGTTTTGTTTGATTTGATGTTTAACATCCCCATCAACAATGTTGCTTCCAATTTTGTGGGACTTTTACCCGACATTGAGATGAAATGACATCTCAAGCCCTGTCACCCAATGAAACCAATAGGGTTTATAAGCATGGATGGTCCGACTCGCACCGCTTTGACTGAGCAGGCTTAGATCCTCTAAGCGGTTTACCAGTACTCATGTGCGGTCGGTTTCAGCTCAGCGTGGAAGCAACATGCAGCCCATCTATTTCTACAAGCCCCGGGGGACGGGGGCAAACAACAGTCAGTATATATATGCTCCATCTTACTAATTAACGGGCATATAATGCCCCACTTGCAGAGCTCTTGTTCTGTATAATCTGTACAATTTTGGGGTTCATCTAACATGTCTAAGATCTTGAAATTGTGTTATATCAAAAACTTCGTTATAACATTTAAACAAACAGTATTATAATTACATGTAGGTTGTGGTGTATTTAGAATAACAATGTTAGTTTGAAGGCTGCTTGGTGAAATCAGTTTGCTGATTCCCATATTCTCACTCCCTTTCCCTTGAGTTGAATGTGTTATTTCATCACGTGAACAAGTCCCTGAAATAAAGACCCCCCCCCCCCCCCCCCCCCCCTTAACCCCACTTTATATAGAGAAAATGGGGGTAAACATCATTTTCCTTATTTCTGCTCTAAGACATACGTTATGGGTACTTGTTAGAACCGCCTCATTGAAGCGGTTCTAACGAGCACCCAAAACCTATATTTGGCATATAAATAAGAAAATTATCACAAATTTTCCTCTTAAAATTACCTTTTTTGAGGTATGAAAAAAATGTACTATACCACATGGTTGTGTTATCGTAATGTTATTTCAGCTCCAAATGATTCTGAAGCGCCACCTGATGGAGATAAAGAGCAGGAAGTAAACAGCATCACAGAGAAACTTGAGCAACAAGAGATCAATGGTGAAGAAAAAGTTGAGGGTGCAGGTACAGTGATAGACCTTTTGCATTAGAGGCCTCATATTTTTCAGGCATGTGCAGGATTCCAGGCTTTTAGATCTTGATTTTGCATTGATTTCAGACTTTTTTGGATTTTGATTTTTGCTCCTATATTCTGTTTAAAATGACTATTTAACACTTACTCTCTGAATAAAATTTAAAATTATTTAGCTACACCCATTTCTGACTATTCACCAATCAAATTACTTGATATAATATATGTTTTCATTTCACAAACTGCCTTACAAACAGTGTAGATCCTGATCAGATGGCTTCTACAGAAGCCATCTAATCTGGATCTACACTGTTTGCAAAGGTAATGGTTTGCATGGTCAGTAGGAGGAAGTTTAAGGCTGCAAAATCAGGTCTTTCAGGCATGGAAAAGCTTGGTCAGTATGAGGCCTGACATTAACATAGCCCAAAGTCTGTGTGATGTAGTGGTTAAGTTACTCTTCCTGTAAACCAGGGGTTGTGAGTTCAATCCTGGCCTTCAGACTTTCTGAGGAGTCCAAAAAATGAGGTCCGATGATCTCCATATAACCTTAGTTGATGATACAATGTAAAATTCAAACAATTAGACTTTTAACACATCCATGCCTTCTTCCATCGCTCCAGAATATAAGAATCTTTCATTGGTGTGAGGGTTGGATAGAAAAATCCTCGCAGGTCACTGTCCGGCATCAAAAGGCTTGTTGAGTGATGCCGGACAGTGATCCGGAGGGATGGATTTTTCTATCCACCCTTCACACCGATGTAGGATTCTTTTTCTTGCATACCTTCCATTTCTGGGCATGGAATCTTAATACTGCAGTCACTTTGGTTGCTGACGTCAGCCATATTGTGATGACACTACAGTGATGTTTAGTGACGTCACATAACATGCTGTGATGTCAACCTTACCAACGGCGCGTATGATGTCATATTCAACTAGTGCATTTATCAAACACGTGAGAATATTCGATTTTGGGTAAAACAGGATTTCTATCCCAAGCCAAAACTAAGGATTTCCTTATCTGGTGTGCAAGAAATTGCAGTCTATCCCTCTTCATATAAACATTCGATGTAACAACAAAACCTGTTATTCTGTCTATTTCGATGGGACAGATCCTAAGATAAAGATGAGATGAACTAATTGAGAAAGTTAAAAATATTGTATTTAATACTCGTAGTATTGGGACAGACAGGTCTAATCAAACAGTGCGGACTCAGATCAGACTGCTCCTGAAGGAGCAGTCTGATCAGGGCCTACACTGTTTGCCATACCGTCTACACATTTTGGGGTCTGTGCTCGATCAAGAAACAAATTTGTTATAATTTTAGGAGAACTGGAGGGTGTCCTCAGGGTGTCTGATTTTTTTTTTACTTTTACGATAAGGGCCGTATAAGGCTGGTCCCAACAGCTCAGTCAGTTTGTTTGTTTGATTTGAGGTTTAACGTCCCTGTCAACTCTGTAAAGGTCATTTTGGAGATGATACACATTTGACCATTGATCAGGAAGTCATGGGTTGCTATAGTAGTCGCAGATAAGATTGACTAGGTGGAGATATTCGGATGTTGTCAATATATGTCAAATTCGCTGAGTCCACCAGAAGATTTGGTAGAGTGCCTTTTGCACACTTTGTACAAGCGAACGGAATGGTCATATACACCACAGCTATGCTTGTGTTACAGTTGGATTCACACAATGGGTGACTTGGTTTACCTTTTTGTGAATGGGATATTCCTTAGGCAGGTACAAACGATAGCTCCGCCTAGTGCCTAGTCAATCTTATCTGCAACTACTATACTCATCCAGCTATTTTTAGACACAGAATGGGATAGTGAATTGTACTTGTCAAATTTTAGAACAAGTACGTTAAGGAGTTGGGGTGTCAGTATATTTTAGGGTAAATACGTTGTATATGCCTGTACTTTTCTTTTCCAGCTGGAGAGACTGAAGGAGAAAAGAAGAAAAAGAAGAGAAAGAAGAAGAAAGGAGCAGGCATACTTTTATATACATGTATTAAAGGGGATGGAACTCTAAAACTGATGTTTTCATTTGTTGAGCTTTTTTCTAAACTGCACTTAAATACATTTGAAAAGATGTTAAATTTTGAATACTTTGTTTCTTGACCACTTCTATTATGAATATTTTAGAGGCTTCTATAAATTCAAGAAATAACGAAATATCGGAATAAATACTAAACCTGAAACACACCTCTTTTGGTGACACATGCTTTAAGCCATTTTGTACCGGAAACCCCTAAATGGGAACCCCTGGCCAACAGTGCAGGTCCAGATTGGAGGCCACATATCCAAATAAATTTTGATGAAAACCCAACCTGACATCCCTAAATTTTTAAATGAACTCATGCTATATATAAGGAGGAAGATTCCATTTGTTACAAAAAGGTAACAAGCATGGTCCCGTTTTCTGTCCATTTGTCATCGGACAATTTGTCAACAATTGGGTCAACCCTAGCCTCATACTCAAATGTTCAAGCCCATTTCTGAAAATCTACAAAAACAGGCAAGAATTCTTCTTGTAATGTTAATAGTTCAGATAAATTGCGTTGCATTCAGTCTCAACCCTGTTGGTCATTTGAAGACCACCAATTACATGGGATTTTGACCTGTCATCTTCTGCTCTTTATTGTTATGCTGTTTGAATCAAAGCTCTGATAGCACTGGTGGGTCCATGGCTGGAAAAAATGGTCCTGAATGGGGGCTTGGGCTTTTTGGTTTAACCCTTAAATTCCTGTATTTTAAACAAATAGTGTAGACCCTGATCAGATGCCGTGGAATGCTGCATCTGATCTGGGTCTGCAATGTTTGTCAAACCCAACACATGATTTCAATCCAGATTCTGTAGATGGACTAGGATCTCACAGCAGTAAGAAGAGCATGTTCTACAAATGTTGCCTGGATTTGCTGCAAATCAGTGATAGTCATGTGGACATGACCAGTGAAAAGCTACTGTGCTTAGTAACTTTGGGTTGATTGACAAACAGTCGTAACAAAAACCTCTCTCTGAGGTGTGCAACTGGGAAGGGCTCAAACTGGCCTACACAGCTACTCTGGCCAGCTAGAGTCTTGTAATTTTAAACTAGTGGTTTTGTACTTTATCAGTTATCCCTATATTATTTGCATTGTAACACCTTGACTTGATAAAAATATGCTGTCTCAGGACAAGTGAGCTTTATCAGGTCAACATGACATTGCAATTTTATGAATGAACGTATGAAAAAATTGGCAAAAATGTTATTACTGGAAGAATTGGAAAAATTACTTGACAAAATATCGCAGGAAAAATTACCGTCAGCTGATAATAAATAAATCAACCAGTTACTGCGCGCCAGAATATTGGGATGCACTGAGGAAAATCGATAACTGATCTTAAATTGCCAATTTAAGAGTGTACAAGGGGATAAACTGATAAATAGAACACTGGATTCGTGTCATTTGATATCCAGTCTATCAGGCTTGGCTTCGAGAACGCATGTAGAATCGTGAGCTTGCCTCGCGAAGAATCGCGAGCTTGCCTCGCGAAGAATCGCGAGCTTGCCTCACGTTTCTACAAGTTCTCAAAGCCTTGCCTGATAAACTCGATATCAAATGACACGAATCTGGTGTTCTCTATGTCCAAGCAGAAAATGATGTGGCTGAACAGTCTGTGTAGATGGCTATAATTATGTACAGTGAGATACAGTGAAATTCCGCTATTAAGACCACCTAAAATTAATGCTAAATCTGCTTGTAAAAGCTTACTGAGAAGGTTTCAGTTTGTGTGTTTTCTGCACTCAAGTGTCTTCTAGAAAGAGATCAGCTATGGGACTGTTCAAAAGTGGTCTTAAAGACCACTTTTGAACAGTCCCAAAGGTGGTCTTATTATAGGAATTTTACTGTTTGTGCCTTTGTTGTTCACAAATGGTGAAAACAGCTATTCTCAAGGTATAGCTCATTTGCTCCTAAACCTGTATCCTGCTGAAAACATAAATTTTGCAGAACCCATTTCTGACTGTCGACCAATCAACTTAATATTTTTGTTAAATTAACAAATGGAAGCCATCTGATCTGGATCTTCACTATATGCTAAGGTGGGGGTTGGCAAGTTCAGCACGTTAAGGTTTAAATTTTCATTTTTGTTGAATACTTTTGCAGTTTAATATCCAATTAAGTTATTTCAAAAGGTTTTAAAAGGCTCTGTGTATCAATTTTTCAAATATTACTGAATTTCTCATGTCACTTGATCTGCATAAAAATTCCTTCAATATTATGTTTAGCTCAACATTAGAAACAAGTAAGTTCTAGAGTTTCTTTCCCTGAAACCCATTTATGCCAGACATCCCATTTTAATTTCTGTATATTAGCTTAGCTGATGCTGTTTGTAGCTGTCAGTTCAGGAATATGTACAAGGGAGGCCACTCCCTGCAACTCTGATTTGCTGCCCTTGTCAGTAAATGTCCCCCACCCCCGACTGTCAGGGCTTGGAGAAATAGATTGGGCTGTGTGGAATACTGGTAAACAGCTTAGAAGGTATATGCCTGCCTAGGCAAAATGGTGCGAGACAGACCATTCTTTAAACCCTAGCAGATTCTTTAGGCGGCAGGGCTTGAGGTGTCATTTCATCTCAGTATAGGGCAAAAGACCCACAAAATTGGAAACAACATCTCCAAAATGTAGTGTTGATCAGGATGAAAGACCACCTCAACACAAAACAATAAAGGTCCACTCTGGGGACATAAGGCCTCAACACACCCAGAAACAATAAAAGTCCATTCGAAAAGAAAGAAAGATGCTCCTGAGGAACAAATACTTTCCTTTTACTTCAGATCCATTTTCAGACAAGACCGGATGTACAGGGCTGCAGATAAGAGGTCGCAAGAGTTGTCTTCCTTTTATAAATTGGACAGCCATACCAAGCAAAAGGGGTTTTTCGCGCATGTTTGCCCAGCAAAGACCTGGATGATCACTGTTAACTCTTATCTTGCTGTTCACGACAACCCCTATCTTTGCAAACAGTGTAGATCCAGATCAGATGGCTTTTGAAGAAGCCATCTGATCAGGATCTACACTGTTTGGCATTCAGTTTATGAATTTGTAGCAATAAATTACATCAAGTAATTTGATTGGTTGATAGACAGAAATGGGTGTGGCTAAAATGAATATTCAGCAAGATTAGGGTTAAGGTCACAATGATCAGAGATCAGGCTATGCATCATTGTGACTCTATTGTGCATCATTGCGACCCTAATAGTTCCACTGTAAACCAACCCAAACAAACAAAAGATATATGGCCCGTCTTAGGGGCTGGCCTTGGTAGCTCAGTCTGATGCATGCATGTCTGACAGGTGATCAGGGGGTCGGGGTTTGATACCCTGCAGGGATCAGCAACGTTTCTTTTGTGGAGATTGATTGTGAAATCTTTTCTATGGCCATTCTCCCTGCCAGCGATTCAAGAAGGGTGGTTGTTAGTTCCTGGTGAAAGAATGTGCACTGAGCTGGTTAAAGGTTTATGTACAAGCCTGCCTGTGAAGTGTAATTAATGATAGACTAATAATGACCTAAAAGTATTGACTGGGCCATAAAAAAAAAAAATAGGGCAGTGACCATTTAAAAAAGGAAAATACGTTGTGTTTTCTGTACATATCCTTTAGTTTATACTAATTTATTTTAGTTTGATTGTGATGAAAGCTTCAAGCTTATTGAATCGCTCTCTAACACTCATTCCGGGTGTTTTCACGGTCGTGGGAGAGAGAGGCAACAGCATTTACACCTGGGTGGAGTGGGGACATATCCTTTGAAAATGAATTAACCCCAACTCCCAAAATATGAAAGTCCACTAAACAATCTTAAGCATAAATGGGTCTGTGTGGTTTGCAGTGTTCAGTCATTAACCACTATTAACCTGCTAAACATAAATATAGACAGACACCATTGTAGTTTTACCTTTAACTCTTATCTTGCTGTTCACGACAACCATTATCTTTTGAAACAGAGTAGATCCAGATCAGATGGCTTCTGAAGAAGCCATCTGATCAGGATCTACACTGTTTGACATTCAGTTTATGGATTTATAAGAATAAATTACATCAAGTAATCTGATTGGTTCAGAGTCAGAAATGGGTGTGGCTAAATTGAATATTCAGCAAGAGTAGGGTTAAACAACCATCACAACTTTTAGCTAACCTGAGGGGGTTCTTATGAGTACCCTTGCCCCCTCCCCCCCCCTCCCCCCAATCGGGGCTTGAAGAAATAGATTGGGCTGCATGATGCTTCCATGCAGAGCTGAAACCAGTTGCGCACATGAGTACTGGTAAACCACTTAGAGGCTCTAAGCCTGCTTAGGCAAAATGATGCAAGTCGGCCCGTCCATGCATAAAATCATATGTTTGTTTCATTGGGCAGCAGGGATTGAGATGTCATTTCATCTCAATGTCTGGTAAAAGTCCCACAAAATGGAAGCAACATCCCCAACATGGCCAAAATGGTGTTGATTGGGACATTAAACCCCAATTCAATCAATCTAATGAGTACCCACAACCTATTTGTTGGAGCTGAAATAAGAAAATAATGTATACCCCAATAAACCACACTTCTCTGTTTATAAAGTGGGCTTTAGAGGAGTAATCATTTCACAGACCTATAAACATGATGAACATATGTGTCAACCCTCGATCCAACCCTAACAGATTTGGTTTCCAAATGCGTGGTTTAGTCTTGAGCAGAATTCTCATGTTTAAAGATTTTGAAGTTTTTTTTTTAAGAATTCATAATTTTCAGACCCTTCAGTGGATAAACCCCAGACAGGAATTTCCCTTTCTAATTTTTTTTTTGAGATAAATAAGGCTTGACATTTATGTGAATTGTCTATCCAGAAGACAATTCACAGGTATTGTCAGCTTTATTTTTCCTGAAAAGTAAGAAATGATGTCTGCAAATGTGGTGATTGACAGTTTAAGGGTTAAGTTGAAATCTGGCTTCAGTTTAGATTTTGATTCAAACTTTTCTATAACTGCTACCACTACTCCTGTCATGTCCCAGAGGCGGAGATTGATCATGAAATCTTTTCTATGGTCATTCTCTCCCTTCCGCTTATTCAAGAAGGGCAGTTGTCAATTTCTGGCGAAAGAATGTGCACTGTACTGGTTAACCGCTTACGGATAAGCTTGCCCAGGAAAAGTGTGGATAGGTAAACTGTCCGGCTCAAAAATGACCTAAATAGTGTTGACTGGGCCGTTGAACCCCAAAACAAACAAACAAACATGTCCCAGAATGTGACTGAGGTCATGTTTATTAAGGTGTTGGTAAGCAACCTGTGCTTTTGTTAGACAACTCTACCACTTGGAACATAGCATTGTGTTTCATTCCGTTTGAATGAAACATTATGTACTGTCTGTACGAAGATATTGGAAGAAAAAAAGTATCAAAAGAACAATAATAACAGAATTTTTTTTTTGTTGAAATTGTCTACAGCCAGATTTATAAGAATGTCTGTTTGAAAATCAGTGTGCGCTTATAGCTTGATGTAAAACAAATAACATAATCTTATAAATGTGCCTGCTTGCTACCGTAATGAATCTTTTGATCTTAAGTATTGGGACAGATAGGCATACGCAAACAGTGCAGACCCAGATCAGACTGCTCCTGAAGGCGCAGTCTGATCAGGGTCTACACTGTTGGTCATTCTGCCTGCACCTTTTGGACTCCTTGCTGGATGGTGAAACAAATTTGTTAAAAGTTTAGGAGAATTACAGCAAGTTCTCAGCGTGTCTCAGTTTTTAGCTCGGCTGTTTTTGAAGAAAATGACGAGGTATTTTCATAGCTCTGGTGTCGTCGTCGTGCAAAAACTTTGACATTTTCGTCTGCGTCGCCGTCGTGCAAAAACTTCGACATTTTGTAATATCTCTGTCATTACTTAACATATTTACTTGAAACTCGGACTAGTTGTGCATTATGAAAAGGGTTGCAGCCGAGCGTTGGCACCCACATGCGGTGCTCTTGTTAGAATTTAGATGAGGCAGTACAATTAAGCACAAACAAACTATTTTTGCGGCAGAAATTAGCGAAATATTACAAATTTTCATCAGAAAAATTCTGGGTTCAAAGACATGAAAGAATGAACCATGTTTCATTGATCGGTTATCCTAATGCAAGGACAAGTTATGTACAGTCAACCCTCTTTATACCGACATGCGTTATAACGGCAAAACTCTTTATAATGACAATTTCAATGGAATGAATTTTGATGCTCAAGGCTTGGCCTCGATTCCGAGTGACGTGGGCTTACCTCGGGTTGCAAATGCCCAAATCCAATCCATAGTCATGAAAGATTCATGTAATTTAATACTCCAAGAAAAACAATGTAATAGATACTTGTTATGTCTATAACATTTGTTTCTTGGAGTAATGATGTGGAAAAGACCTTTGATAACCTATCATACTCCTAGCTGGGATTCTTTATAACGGCAAATTCATTTTAATGGCAAAATAATAGGGATTTGTTTGATTTGAGGTTTAACGTCCCTGTCAACACTGTAAAGGTTATTTTGGAGATATTGCTTCCAATTTTGTGGGACTTTTACCCGACATTGAGATGAAATGACATCTCAAGCCCTGTCGCCCAATGAAACCAATAGGATTTATGAGCATGCACCGCTTTGCCTGGGCAGGCTTAGATCCTCTAAGCAGTTTACCAGTACTTGTGTGCGGGTCGGATTCAGCTCTGCGTGGAAGCATCATGCAGCCCATATATTTCTTCAAGCCCCCATAATAGGGAACTAATACTGTCGTTATAACGCAGGTCCTCTGTATTTGCATCAGTGGGTTATCTTAATGAAAGGACAAGTTATGCCGAAGCAGTATTGGCATTTTCCCAGAATTTGCTGCTATTAAACTGAGGGCAATAATGCAGAATTTTTCTCGGTGAGGAATCACAATGAGCTCACTTCCTCTGTGGATTGCAAGAGAATGCCACTCAAAGAGCATTTCATTACGAAAACACGCCTACACATGTATATAGATACAAATGTATTGTAAACTTTACCTCAGAAAAATCGACATTTTTATATGAAAAATTATATTTTTTCTTGTTTCTGCTCAGCATATTGATTGGGTACACGTTAGAACCGCCTCGATGAGGCGGTTCTAACGAGTACCCACAACCTATATTTTAGCGCAGATATAAGAAAAAAAAAGGTTTACCCCTGCAAACCCTAGTTTTACTATTAAAAAGTGGAGTTCAAAAGGGATCTAAATTATAAGGCGTGTTTTCGTGATGTCATATCAATGTTAACAATGTTTTCTTAATGCGTTTTCTACTTATGGGTTACCTGTATTTGATTACAAATTTAAATATTTCTGGCATTTTCTTTTTGAGCTTAAAGTACCGTTAATATCTATATACATGCACATGAGAAACAAAATCTTTTATTTTTGTTAAGGCTCATGTCTTCGAATTCATTTAAATGTTCTTCTGAAGAACGGGTAATATTTGAATACGCATATTTTTATTAGGCCTCATCCATGATCACTTGGTTAATTTCCTTGGTCCATTTGTTCAAAACTACCAATGTTGGTAGTTAATGTATCGTGTATTATGTATAAAACACTTATCACTTATTATGTCAGATATACATTTTTCAACAAAAGTCTGGCTGTATTAGGAATTGAACTTACTAGAACAGTTAAAAGATTGACCAGTGACGTTTTCATTGGGCGACAGGGCTTGAGATGCCATTTCATCTCAATGTCGGGTAAAAGTCCCACAAAATTGGAAGCAACGTCTCCAAAATGACCTTTACAGTGCTGATGGGGACGTTAAACCTCAAGTTAACCAACCATTGACCAGTGAAGAGCTTGTTAAGCTTACAATGCTTTTAGCATCTGAACCCTGATATTCTTGCAGATGGTGTAAAACAACAGACCTGTCCCCCTTCTATACCTATATCAGAGCTGTATCCTGATGAGAACTTTCCTGAGGGAGAGATCCATGAACATCCTATAGCTGCCAATGAGTAAGTACACAATAACCTGTTCATAACACTCCTACTTGGGTCCAAATCAGAAACATAACTTTAAGTTGGTTAAACAGCCATGTTTTATCTAAACAAAATGAAAGCCAAAGCCACATGTAAAAGTGGAAATATCTTAAAAGTTTGACCAATTTCATTCGAAGTTCACAGGCATTTTATTGAGGTGACCTCTAACAAAATAGCTAAAACGGTTTGCTGCAATGATTAAAGCGGCCCCTGCCCATCGGGGCTTGAAGAAATAAATGGGCTGCATGATGCTTCCACGGAGAACTAAATCTGACCACACACGAGTACTGGTAAACAGCTTAGAAGGACTAAGCCTGCCCAGGCAAAGTGGTTTGAGTCAGATCGTCCAATTCAAATAAGCCTTCTGGTTTCATTGGACGGCATGGCTTGAGATTTCATTTCACCTCAATGTAGGGTAAAAGTCCCACAAAATTTGAAGCAACGTCTCCAAAATGACCATGACAGTGTTGATGGGGATGTTAAACATCAAATCAAACATACAAAATAATTTTTAAGTTGGTTAAACAGCCATGTTTTATCTAAACAAAATGAAAGCCAGAGCTACATGTAAATGTAGAAATATCTTAAAAGGACAACCATCATACCCTTTGACCAATTCCATTTGAACTTCACAGGAATTTTGCTGAGGTGACTTCTACCAACATAGCTAAAAAGGTTTGCTGCAAAGAATAAGATGGCCACCAGAGCTAAAAAATATGCAACTCTTTAAACGGCAACTTCTACAACTTTTGATTAATTTCATTCGAACTCCACAGGAAAATTGCTCGGATGACCCTTTACCAAAATAGATGAACCAGTTCTGCTCCATTTAATAAGATGGGCACCAGAGCTAAAAAAGAAAAAAAGAATATTTTTAATAATAGCTCCTCCTATATCTTTGGGCAAATTTTATTCAAACCTCTCTGGTCTGACCCATCATGCTACCAGTGCTTTCTTGGCCCCCGCCCATCAGGGCTAGGAGAAATAGATGTGCTGCCTGGTGCTTCCATGCATCCACGCAGAGCTGAAACCGACCGAACTTGAATACTGGTAAACTGCTTAGGTTTAAGCCTGCCCAGGAAAAATGATGCAAGTTGGACCACTAATTAAACCCTAGCCGTTTCAATCGGCAGTAGGGTTTGAGATGTCATTTCATCTCAGTGTCGGGTAAAAGTCCCACAAAATTGGAAGCAACCTCTCCAAAATGACCTTAATAGTGTTGAAGGGAACTTTAAACCTTAATTCAAACAAACTAAACCTTTGTGACTTTCAGTCAGACTGCCAAAGACAGATTTACAAGTGAAGAAGCAAGAGCCCTAGACAGAGCCAACACTTACCTGTATCATGAAGTCAGACAGGCTGCAGAAGCTCATAGACAGGTAAGATTAATGATAATAACCCTTGTCCTGCTGAATATTCATATATGCCACACCCACTACCGATTATCAACCAATCAGATTCTTTGATGCAAATTATTACAACAAATTCAAAATCTGAATGGCAAAAAATGTAGATCCTGATCAGATGGCTTCATCAGAAGCCATCTGATCTGGATTGTCATTGTTTGGAAAATAAGGCATATCCGGGCTCTGCAGGACAAGGGATAATAATAATCATCCTTATTTATAGAGGGTAAAACATTTAGTTCTAGTACTAATCTTCCATGTGGCCCTCTTTTCCTGGATTGGAACCAGTACTAAGCAATGTCACTATGTAGATAAAGTCTCTTGCTCAAGGAAACAACACTTGGCGCTTGCGGGGATCGAACCCGTTACCTCTCAATCTCAAATCCAATGCTTTAACACTGCACCACAGTGCTGCACTGCATTGAGTGCTACCATAAAAATACTAAAAATCAGACACCCTGGGGACTTGCTGTATTTCCCCTCAATTTTTGACAAATTTGTTCATGATCCAACAAGTAGTCCAAAAGGTGAAGTTTGCCAGTCAGAGCAGTCTGATCAGGGTCTACCCTGTTTGCCAGTCTGTCTGCACCTTTTGGACTACTTGTTCGATCATGAACAAATTTGTTAACATTATAGGGGAATTACAGAAGTCTGATCTGGGTCTGCACTGTTTACTTAGGCATATCTGTCCTAATACATAGAATCATTACAGTACATGAAACAATAGGTAAGATTAACCATTTTTTTAGGGAAACCCCAAAATGAGTCAATGGCAAACTGTGTAGGCTTAGATCAGCCACCACATAATGTGTCTGATCAGGGCCTTTCTTGTTTGCAGAAAGTTCAACCATTTTCTAAATATAGATTTCTAAAAATAACTGAAACTGACACCCCTCAATTGTAAAATGAATTATCCTATATAAGGGGCAAGATTCTTTCAGTACAAAATTGGTTAAGCTGATGATAAACGCTTCCTAGGCCTTCATGAACAAATTTGTCTAAATGGCGACGAAAGTAAGGGTGAGGATTGTGGCCACAAAAAATAGATTTAAGCCTCCATTGGAATTCGTGTCACTGACTGTTCCAAGGCGGCTCTTCTGTCATGATTTATTTTTGTTATGATTGTTTTTGAGTGTGTGTATCACTTATATTATTTTATTTCGGATAGCCAATTGGCCATTTTGTGGGAAAGTAACTCTCCTTTTGGCTTTCTGCTATTGATGTTTCCATTGGGGTCTAGTTGTTTCATGTTTGTGCTTCTTTCCCTTTGGTGTCTCTGATGGGAGCTGTGGGTTAATTGCATCGATTCCTAAACATTGCCTTCACTTCTGTTTTGCCTTTCTGGCCTAGTTAATGCTGACTGAAATCACAAGGTCTCTGTAGCCGCTAGCAGGATTCAGCCTCTCTCAAGTCATGGACAACTGGAACCTTGTGCCAGTTTTTCAAAACTAACATTGTGGTTAGTTAACATATCGTTAAGTTAAGATTTTGATCATTTAATGTAGCAAGTATGCTAATATTTTTGCTGGAAAAATGTGAGCAGCTTTTGCAAATTTTTTCAGCACAAATACACCAAAATTTTAGATATTGTACTTGCTAGAACAGTTAACAATATGGCCACTAATGAATTTGTTAACCCATTTGGTCCCATAGGGGCTTGAAGAAATATATGGGCTGCATGATGCTTCCACGCAGAGCTGAATCCGGCCCGCACACTAGTACTGGTAAACCGCTTAGAGGACCTTAGCCTGTCCAGGAACCGCGGTGCGAGGCGGACCGTCCATGCTAATAAACCCTATTGGTTTCAGTGGGCGACAGGGCTTGAAATGTCATTTCATTTCAATGTCGGGTAAAAGTCCCACGAAATTGGAAGCAACGTCTCCAAAATGAACTTTACAGTGTTGACGAGGACATTAAACCTCAAATCAAACAAACAAACAAAAACCCATTTGGTACCGGAAACACCAAAATGGGTACCATGGCAAACAGTGCCGGCCCAGATCAGATGCCACAGAATGCGGCATCTGATCAGGGCCTACTCTGTTTGCAAAAATTTCAGCCATTTTCCAAATGAATTTTGAAGAAAACACAACATGACACCCCTAAATTTTGAAATGGACTCCTTCTATATATAAGGAGGAATATTCCATTTGGTACAAAAAGGGTTAAGCTAACAGTGCTTTGAACAACTGGATCTTCTCCCTTTCTTCTTTTATTTTAGACAAGAAAGTATATGAGAGAAATTATAAAACCAGGAATGACAATGATTGAAATCTGGTGAGTGTTTTATACATAGGACCCTCGTTATAATGACAGCGTTTTCTCCCTATTATTGTAATAAAGAATTTGCTGTTATAAAGAATTCTAGTTAGGAGTATGTTAGGTAATTAAAAGCCTTTTCCGCATTATTACAAACGTAAAAGACATTTGTTAGAATCGCCCCGGTGAGGCGATTCTAGCAAATGTCTATAACATTTGTTTCTTGGAGTACATGTAATAGATTACAAGACCCTTTCATGCTATGGACTCGATTTGTGCATTTTCAACCCGAGGGAAGCCCGCGCCACTAAGTATTCATTCCATTCAAAATGCCGTTATACGTTATAACGAATGTCGGTATAAAGAGGGATGACTGTATGTCAGATGAAATCTGTTGAGTATTTTATATGATGAAATCTGGTGGGTGTTTTATATGAATCAAGGCTGGAGAAAACCTGCTTTTGGTATAAATTTGCGAACAACAAAAGTGCAGATCATCCTGCGCATCCGCACAGTCTGATCAGCACTTTTGTGTAAGCTGCTCGAATTGTAAAATATGTCTTGTCATTATATCTAAAATTTTAACACTCTTGCTAGTCTGTTTATCTAAGTTGACTGGTTTGTGTCTTACATGGTTGCATACACAATTATAGAAAGGCTGAAATGATTATTAGCTCGCCTGTACGAAGTACATGGAGAGCTATTGTTGTCACCCCGGATGGCGTGCGCGTGTGCGTTTGCGTTCCCGTCACACTGCGTTAAAGTTTTTCAAATGCTTATATCTCAACAGTCACTCATTACAGACCACTCATATTTGGAACTTAAGTACCTGGGAGGGTCCTCTGATGTTCAAAGAGAATAGACCCCTGGGTTCATGCCCCGGGGTGGGGCTAGGGGTCAAAATCTAGAACACCTTTGTAATTCTGGGTTAAAGTTTTTGAAATGCTTATATCTCAACAGTCACTCATCACAAAGCATTCATATTTACAACTTGGATACCTGGGAGTGTCTTCTGAGATTCCAAGACAACACACCCCTAGGTTCATGCCTGGGAGTGGGGATGGGGTGGGGCTAGGGGTCAAAATCCAGGACACCTTTGTATTTTGTTGTATACCTTTCCATTATACTTACAAGTTATAGACACAATTGGTTATACATCAGCAGCCAATCAAGTGACATTGGTTCAAGTGTAAAAGGGTGAAGGTCATGGTGACCCACATTTCATGGTCCAGTGATTTTGCCTTATATCTTGAAGTCTTTTTGTTGGAGAAATGTCATACCTAGGATATTAGTTCCATGTGACTCCACGATTGACCTCAGAATATATCTAGGTCACTGTGACCTATATTTCATGGTTCAGCGATTTTGCCTATTATCTGGAATACTATTTGATGGAGAAATGTCATACTTGGATTATTAGTTCCATGTGACCCAATAATTGACCACAAAATATATCTAGGTCATGGTGACCTACATTTCACGGTCCAGTGATTTTGTCTATTATCTTGAATACTATTTGATGGAGAAATGTTATACCTGGGTTATTAGTTGCATGTGACCCCATTATTGACCTCAAAATATATCTAGGTCACCGTGACCTATATTTCATGGTTCAGCAATTTTGCCTATTATCTCGAATACTATTTGATGGAGAAATGTCATACCTGGATTATTAGTTCCATGTGACCCAATAATTGACCGCAAAATATATCTAGGTCATGGTGGCCTACATTTTACGGTCCAGTGATTTTGTCTATTATCTTGAATACTATTTGATGGAGAAATCTTATACCTGGATTATTAGTTCCATATGACCCAATAATTGACCGCAAAATATATCTAGGTCATGGTGACCTACATTTCATGGTCCAGTGATTTTGTCTATTTTCTTGAATACTATTTGATGGAGAAATCTTATACCTGGATTATTAGTTGCATGTGACCCCATTATTGACCTCAAAATATATCTAGGTCAGTATGACCTATATTTCATGGTTCAGTGATTTTGCCTATTATCTTGAATACTATTTGATAGAGAAACGTCATACCTGGATTATTAGTTCAATGTGACCCAATAATTGACCGCAAAATATATCTAGGTCAGTGTGACCTATGTTTCATGGTTCAGTGATTCTACCTATTACCTTGAACACTATTTGATGGAGAAATGTCATACCTGGATTATTTATTCCATGTGACCCCATGATTGAGCTTGGATTATATCTAGGTCAGTGTGTCCTATATTTCATGGTTCAGTGATTTTTCCTATTATCTTGAATACTATTTGATGGAGAAATGTCTCACTTGGATTATTAGTTCCATGTGACCCGATGTTTGACATAGAAATATATCTAGGTCCTTGTGACCTATTTTCATGATTCAATGATTTTGCCTTATAATTCAGACACAATTTGATTCTGAAATGTAATATCTGGAATATATGTTCCATGTGACCTGATTATTGAGTTCAAATATATCAAGGTGAGTGTGACCTATATTTCATGGTTCATAGATTTTACCTTATATCTTGAAGTCGCAAAACAGGCGAGCTATGCTGTCATGCGACAGCTCTTGTTTTTTATGCCTCCAACTTCGAAGAAGTTGATAGGGGCATATTGGTTCTGTCTTGTCCGTCATTTACATAGCCACCTAACTATACATTTGTTGGTGCAGCGGTTCATCCATCTGTCCATTACGCTTTCACCTTGTAGGAAACTAAAGAATGGTTTGAGCTAGGATCCTGAAATTTCATATATGGAATGTGCATGAAAAATAAGATGACACATATTTTTTTTTTTTCGCCGGACTTGTCTTTGCAGAGTTATGCCCCTTTTCGGACTTATGCATTGTGGCTATCGGGAAACCTTGTGAGCAAGATATCTGGAGAACCACTTGAGCTAGGCTCATGATATTTAGTAAACAGTTTGGGTCTAAGGTGTAGATGGCCTGACTAACTTTTGACAAAATTCCGAAAATATTTAACAGAGTAACGCCCCTTTTCGGACTTATGCATTGCGGCTATGGGGAAACCTTGTGAACAAAATATCTGAATAACCGCTTGAGCTTGGCTCATGATATTTAGTAGAGAGTTTTGGTCTAATGTGTAGATGACTTGATTAACTTTTGATGAAATTCCGAAAATATTTAATGGAGTAACGGCCCTTTTCAGACTTATGCATTGTGGCAATGGGGAAACCGTGTGAGCAAAATATCTGGAGAACTGCTTCAGCTAGGCTCATGATATTTAGTTGACAGTTTGGGTCTAAGGTGTAGATGACCTGATTAACTTTTGACGAAATTTCGAAAATATTTATTGGAGTTCGCTCTTTTTCGGACTTAGGCATTGTGGCTATGGGGAAACATTGTAAGCAAAATATCTGGAGAACCGCTTGAACTGGGCTCATGATATTTAGTAGACTATTTGGGTCTAAGGTATAGATGACCTGATTAACTTTTGACGAAATTCAAAATATATATATAACAAAGTTATGCCCCTTTTCGTTTTAACTATATGTCTAGTAGTGGCAAGCATATGGTTGGTGGCATAGTGTTTCACAAACACATTTTCTATTTTTTTGGTTGCAGTTTTAGAGCCCTTTCAAGATTATTTCACATATTTAGAGCGGATGGATAATCAGAGGTGAAAACCTCATTGAGGTGATTCTAATGAGTACACACAGCATACATTTTCATGATAAAAATAAAAAAAAACATTGCCATATCCCTGTCCCTTCTGCTGATTCAAGATGGACAGTCATTAGTTTCTGGAGAAAGTTAACCCTTATCTTGCTGAATATTCATCTAGGCCACACCCATTTCTGTCTATCAACCAATCAAAATACTTGATGTAATTTATTGCTACAAATTCATAAACTGAATACCAAACAGTGTAGATCCTGATCAGATGGCTTCTGAAGAAGCCATCTGATCTGGATCTACACGGTTTCCAAAGATAGGGGTTGTCGCGAACAGCAAGATAAGAGTTAAGAATGTGCACTATACTGGTTATGCATTTATACATAAGCCTGCCCTGGAAAGGTGTAGTTCGGTAAACTGGCTGGCTGAACATTACATTAACCCATTGCATGCGGGAAACCCCGAAAGGGGTACCTTGGCAAACAGTGCAGGCCCAGATCAGATGCCGCAGAACGCGGCATCTGATCAGGTCATGCACTATTTGCTAACAGAAAATCGTCATAAATAGAATAAAAACGAAAAATAGGCTTGACACTCCATATATGACAAATGGACTTGTCCAACATATAGCAGTGGAAGAGTCCCCCAGTATACAGTAGTTAATAGTGCTGACTCCAAAACAAACAAACAAAAATCTTGAGCAATTGGAAGAATTTCGTAGGAACTGAAGGATGTGTTTGAATCAGCCATGGTTAAAAGCCATTGGTATTCATATCACTGAAGTTGTTACATGTACATGTTAATATGTGCATGATATTTTCAGTGAGACGTTAGAAGATATAGCCAGGAAGTTGATTAATGAGAAAGGGCTTGAGGCGGGTCTGGCTTTCCCCACCGGGTGTTCCCTAAATCACTGCGCCGCACATTACACTCCCAATGCAGGAGATACCACAGTCCTACAATATGATGATGTCATGAAGATCGACTATGGAACACATATAAATGGTACACTATTTAACCTTTATTTCACGACATCCTCTATATTCTCAAAAAGTGTAGATCCAGATCAGATGGCTTCTGGAGAAGCCATCTGATCAGAATCTACACTGCTTGTCAAAGTTTGTCATGTTTGCAAATTTGAATGAATGAATAACTAACATCAAGTTATATGATTGGTTGAAATGTAAATTAGTGTGGCTAAATTATGGGTGTTGCTAAATTAATCTATGCAGCAGGATAAGGGTAAAGGATGCCAGCCAGGGTACCTCAGGCGGATTGGTGTCTGACTGGTGAGCAGGTGGTTGCAGGTTCAAAACCTTTCTACGGTCATTCTCCCACCAGCTGATTAAGGAAGGGCAGTTTTCAGTTTCTGGCAAAATATTTCTGCTTTACTGGTTAAGCGGTATGTATAAAATTTTGTATGCCCAGGAAAAGTGTGGTTTGATAAACTGACCATTGATATGACCTAAATTATGTTGACTGGGCAGTGAAACTCCAACTAAGAAAAAGAATCTAGTATGGGATTCTGTTTGAGATGGCGTTTCCAACCCTCAGGATGACCGTGTTGAGTGGAACTAAGGCATAGCCTCGGTTCTGCTCAACATTGTCATCCCTCATTTTGGAAATGCCCATCTACCACAGAACCCCATATTTCATTCTTACATACATATTTGCCAGCATTTTTGTAAAGGAGGCAACTTTTGTGACACCCTACTGCAAATACAAGAGCTGCTCACATTTTTTTTTCAGCAAAAATAACCGTATCAGATATTGTACTTACTAGAAAAGTTAACAATTTGACCAGTAACGAGGTTGTTAAGCTTATGTAAGCTAATGATGTTTTGAACAACCAGCTCCTGGTGTTATGGAAACATTTCCAAAGGGACTGCAGCGCAAGTGCAAAACATCCATGGTAAAAAGCAGGCGGTGTTTTAAGTCATTGAAGCTTCACTATATCTTGTCAACATTTCATTAAAAGTTAAACCACTCAGTATTCCAATACTCTATTGCATGTATTTTTACTGTCAGTTAAAAAACAGAATGCGTAGCTAATCATCATTGTTTTTCAGCAAAAATATCATTGTACGCCATAGCTTCTTTGTAACACTTTTGTTGGGGTGCAGAGCAAAACCCTGTAAATTAAACAAACTTGTTATATCCAAACCAACATGCATAGATTGTGAAGACAAGGCACCATTTATGGTCATTTTTCTATACAATTTTGGGATCCATCTTCAAACTGTGTTATATCCAAAACCATGTTCAAATGAACAAGGTTTTAAAGAGGTTGTGGTGTATACAGGCGTCATATTTTTCAGGCATTTGCAGGATTTCAGGCTTTAAGAGCTTGATTTTTACTTGATTTCAGGCTTTTAGATTTTGATTTTTCTTCCTATATTCTCTTTCAAATGACTATTTAACCCTTATGCTGCTGAATAAAATTATTTAGCCACACCCATTTCTGACTATTCGCCAGTCAAATTGCTTGATATAATGTATTTGTTCAATTCACAAACTACATTACAAACAGTGTAGATCCTGATCAGATGGCTTCTTCAGAAGCCATCTGATCTGATCTGCACTGTTTGTAAAGGTTTTGGTGATCTGGATCTACACTATTTACAAAGGTTTTGGTGGTCGTGTTGAGCAGGATAAGGGTTAAGGTTGCAAAATCAGGCCTTTCAGGCATGAAAAAGCTTGAGCAGTATGAGGCCTATGTAGAAGGTTTTTTTTGTTTGTTTGATTTGAGGTTTAACATCCCCGTCAACACTGTAAAGGTCATTTTGGAGACGTTGCTTCCAATTTTGTGGAACTTTTACCTGACATTGAGATGAAATGACATCTCAAGCCCTTTTGCCCAATGAAACCAATAGGATTTATTAGCATGGACGGTCCGCCTCGCACCACGGTTCCTGGACAGGCTTAGATCCTCTAAGCAGTTTACCAGTACTAGTGTGGGGTCAGATTCAGCTCTGTGTGGAAGCATCATGCAGTCCATATATTTCTTCAAGCCCCTATGGGCGGGGGCAAAAGCTTGGTCAGTATGAGGCCTGTGTATGAGGTATTGTATTTGTTGCAAACAAGTTTATCAAGCTATCATAATGATCATAAATATTGGGACAGGTAGGCCTAAGCAAATGGTACAGACCCAGATCAGACTGCTCCTGAAGGAGCAGTCTGATCAGGGACTACACTGTTTTCCATTCCCTCTGCACCTTTTGGACTCCATGCTGGATTGTGAATCAAATTTGTTAAAATTTTAGAAGAATTACACCAAATCCTAAAGGTGTCCAAATGTTATAGGTCCACCCCCGCCCATTGGGCCTTGTAGAAATAGATTGACCTGCAATGTCCTTCCACTCAGAGCTGAGACTGACCACACACTAGAACTGGTAAACTGCTCAGAAGGTATAAGCCTGCCCAGGCAAAGTCGTTCGAGTCAGCCTGTCCATGCATATAAACTCTATTGGTTTCATTGGGCAGCAGGCTTGAGATGTCATTTCTTTCAATGTCTGGTAAAAGTCCCACAAAATTTGCAGCAACGTCTCCCAAATGACCAAAATAGAGTTGACGGGGATGTCAAACCTCAAATCAAACAAACAAAATTTTTAGGGGTTTTACGGTAACAAGGCTTTGAACAGCTGGGTCCCAGCTATTGAAGGATATTTTCCAACATTTATTTTATTGTTTCCAGGGCATATTATAGACTGTGCCTTCACAATTGCCTTCAATGAGAAGTATGACAGACTGCTTATGGCTGTGAAAGATGCTACCAACACAGGAATTAAGGTAGACAGTAAACTTTCAACCCTTATCCCTCTGAACTCAACAACCCCTATCTTTGCAAACAGTGTAGATCCAGATCAGATGGCTTCTGAAGAAGCCATCTGATCTGGATCTACACTCTTTTTCATTCAGTTTGCGAATTTGAATGAATAAATTCCATCAGGTAATTTGATTGGTTGAAATGGAAATGGGCATGGCTAAATTAATTTATGCAGCAGGATAAGGGTTAAAGTGCAAAGCAGATAACATCTTCAGAGCATCGGCATCTTGAAAAAGTCTATTTTCAACATTTTCTCCCAAACCATTATAGTCGAACTTCAATGGCTCAAACACCTTTGGGACCATGAAAATCTGTTCAAGACAGGGGTAGTTCGAGTCACTGAGGGTTACTGCCAGGAGGCCTAACTACATACTTCAGGACATCTTTTTATGTGTTCTATAATGAAAAATGTATGCTGTGTGTACTCATTAGAATTGCCTCATCAAGAGGATTCTCATGAGTACACAAAGCATACATTTGCAAGATAAAAGACGAAACTATCCTAATTTTTACTCTCCCTATTTCTTACGTACAGAAATTCCCTAGGGACTCAAGACGGGTTCGACTCAGCTGTGGTAAACTAGCCATCAGTGTTCGAGCCATCAAAGTTTTTCTGTAGTTAGATTGACTGAAAACTTAGTGGAATGCTTCTGGCCACTTATACATAGATTAAGAACTGCTGTCTGTTTCTCAGTAGAAAATCACAAGAACCGAAAACTCTCACATTGTTGGGACAGACATTGCAATTTTTAATGTCACAGATTTATGATTCTTATCTGAATATGAAGAAGTTGGAATGGCATATTACTTCTGGGGCATTTGTCCATTCGTCCATCTGTTATGCTTTTTGATGCATAGCATAACTTTAGAACCATGTATGCTAGGGTTTTGAAATTTCATATATGGATTCCTCTTGAAAAAAACAGCTGACATGAATTTTTTTCTCGTCAGGATTTTGCCCCTTTCTTGAGTTATGGCCCTTTGAAAAAACTTGGATGAAATCTTCTCAGCAAAATATCACAAAAACTATTGAAGCTAGAGCCTTGAGAGTTGATGAGTGGACTGCTAGTGATGAGTTGATGACCTGATTAACTTGTGAAGAAATTCAGAAAAATACTTCATGAGTTATGGTCCTTTGTAACTTTCGGGATTTGTACATTGCTCACTTTGTGATGCATAGCATAACTTTAGAACCCTGTATGCTAAGGTTTGGAATTTCATACATGGGGTTCCGCATGAAAAAATAGCTGATATTTTTTCTCATCGGGATTATGCCCCTTTCCGGAATTATGGCCCTTCAGCAAAATATCTCAAAAACTATTAAAGCTAGAGCCTTTAAAGTTAATGAGTGGATTGCTAGTGATGAGTAGATGACCTAGTAAACTGGGGAAGAAATTCCGAAAAAAAAAATTGTATCAAATCTTGTTCTTCAGTTATGGCCCTATGAACATTTTTGGCATTTAGGGGCAAACATGGTTGGGGGCATAGTGTTTTACAAACATAATTTCTGGTTCCATGAGAGCTTTACTTGCAAGAGACAGCACAGATGAACACCTAGAATGGATTTGTCATTGACCTTCGAACCTGCAATCATGACTAGCAGACATCATTAACCCTTTTTGTACCAAATGGAATCTTCCTCCTTATGTATACCAGGAGTCAATTTAAAAATTTAGGGGTGACAGGTTGCTTTTTCTTCAAAATTTATTTGGAAAATGGCTTAACTTTTCGCAAACAGTGTAGGCCCTGATCAGAGGCCGCGTTCTGCGGCATCTGATCTGGGCCTGCACTGTTTGCCCTGGTACCCATTTTGGGGTTTCTGGTACTAAATGGGTTAAAGCACATGTATATTTATTTTTGAGAAAATAAGGCTTGACATTACACGTGAATCTTCTACCCAGCAGAGGATTCTCATGTAAAGACAAACTATTTTCTCTTAAAAAAAAAGAAATTAGTTTCTTTTCTACTTCAGAATTTTCCATGGAACTTCAAGGGTAAAAATAAAAAAAAAACATGGAACAAGTGTTATATACCAGTTATTGTCAGTTTAACTCTTATCCTGCTGAACCTACCTTTGCAAACAGTGTATTTCCAGATCAGATGGTTCAGAAGCCATCTGATCAGGATCTACACTGTTTGCCATTGAGTCTGTAAATTCAATAAGTTGATAGTCAGAAATGGTTGTTCCAAAGCCATCTGATCAGGATCTACACTGTTTGCCATTCAGTCTGTGAATTTGATTGGTTGATAGTCAGAAATGGGTGTGGCACAATGTATTCATTCAGTACATGAATTCATTCAGTAGTCAAAGGTTCAATAGAACAGAGGTGTGTATGACATATTTTAAAGATTATTTTGCCAGGGAGACATTTTCCTGTTTGTGTTTGCTTTCCTGCAATAACTTCAAAAGATGGACCACTTTTAACCCATAAGGTGCCAATCACGACAGCTGTTGTCTGCTTTGTTATCTGCCAGTTACTTGTGGATCAAGATCAGACTGCTCCAACTTCTCTTCTGGGAGCAGTCTGATTTGGGCCCACACTGTTTGCCTGTATGAAAAAATATTTCTAAAAAGTTTGCAAGAAGATTCAGCAGACGACATAAGCAAACAACATTTTCAGAATTAGTTTTTCTCGGCAGCTTAAGGGTTCATCATCATCATCATTGGATTTTTTATTAACGTGTAGGTACAGGGGCAACATCCACATAAGTGGCCCCCTTCCAGGTAGGGAAATGCCATTGGTTAAAGTGAAGAATTTGACCACTGGTTCTTTAGTAAAACAGGGCTTTCTGAGCACTAAAGATGAAAACCTAATGCATGGTATCAATGGCATTTTCCTTCTGTCCTTCTGGGGGGGGGGGGGGGAGCATGATAGCTCAGTGGTTAGTGCACTTGCCTCTGGTGCTAGAGGCCCCCGGTTTGATCCCCGGATGCGGTGATTATTTCAGTGTCCGAACACACTCCATTGGCACCATTTACAGGGATGAATGCCAAAAAAATGCACCATCCTTCAGATCGGGATGTTAACTGGAGGTCGCCTGTGCAGGAAGAGTCATCTCCTGTGCAGGTTAAAGAACCCTACCGTAATTACATGGTTACTGTGTAGGCATTTAACCCTGCAACCTGGAGTGTATGTAATGTACACCTGCGAGCAATGGTCAAATGTGACAGATCGCAGTATAAGTAGAAAGAAAGAAAGAAAGAAAGAAAGAAAGAAAGGGTGTGCAACAGAAAAATTTTAAAATTTAGATCCTAATTTATATTAACCAATTAGCTGCTCAGGAACAGTTACCTGTCTTGTCCAGAGACATTCTTTTATTGAGATAGAGTTTAAAATCTTTACAATAGTTATTCTCTCCCTTCTGCTGACTTAAAAAGGGCAGGTCAGGACTTGGGTTCAATTCCGGCCAGGTCTGGCAATAATCTTTCATAGAGATTGATAGTGAAATCTTTTCTACAGTCATTTCTCCCTTTCCCAGAGTCAAGAAAGGCAGTTGTCGGGTTCTGGGGAAAGTGCACTGTACATGTAAACGGCCTACATGTAACTCCAAGCCGGCCCAGGAAAGTGTACTTAGTTAACCCTTATCTTGCTGTTCACGACAACCCCTATCTTTGCAAACAGTGTAGATCCAGATCAGATGGCTTCTGAAGAAGCCATCTGATCAGGATCTACACTGTTTGGCATTCAGTTTATGAATTTGTAGCAATAAATTACTTTAAGTAATTTGATTGGTTGATAAACAGAAATGGGTGTGGCTTAAATGAATATTCAGCAAGAGAAGGGTTAAGCTGACCAGCTGCATATGACTTAATAGGGTTGACTGGGCCATTAAACTCCAAAACAATCAAATAGGTGTCCCAAATTTATTCAGTATAAAAGGTTTTAACCTAGTCTTACCTTGAAACCCATAAATGGGACATAGGCAAGCAGTGGAGACCACGACTGATGCATTTACACTGCTCACATGATTTTCTGTCAAAAATAGAATAAAAGTAAAAAAAAAAAAAAAAGACAAGACACCCAGTATTTGTTTGAATTGAGGTTTAACGTCCCCATCAACACTATTTAGGTCATTTTTGAGATGTGGCTTCCAATTTTGTGGGACTTTTACCCAAAATTGAGATGAAATGACATTTCAAGCCCTGCTGCCCAATGAAACCAAAAGGATTGTATGCATTGGAGGGTCTGACTCGCGCAACTTTGCCTGGCAAGTATAAGTCCTTCTAAGTGGTTTACCAGCACTCATGTGTGGTCAGTTTCAGCTCTGCATGGAAGCAGCATGCAGCCCATCTATTTCTCCAAGCCAGCAGGGTTCGACATTAACCCAAGACCGATGGACATTGTCTAGTGGAAACCTGGTCAGGTCTTAAACCTGGTCAGGTCTAATAAGGTCAGTGGCTGGCCGGTCTGAATGATCCTGTTGAAAATCTGCCACCAAAGTTATTAAAATCCCTTTTTTAAACATTTATCATAAAATCAGTTTGTGCTTTCAGTTTGTTGCGGAAGATTTACCATCTGTGTAGATAAATAATAATGGAAATAATCTGATTACTGCAGAACTAATGTACATTTATCACTTCAGTATGATTTTCATCATTTCTTTAGTCCAGCTGAACTTAGATCAGGTCCAGTGAATCCCAAGTGTACAGGACCACCTTGTCCACTTATTAAAAAAGTATATGATGAACCCTGGCCAGACACCCAGTAAATGACAAATAGTCTTGTCCATCATATAACAGAAGAAGAGTCCACCAGAATACAATGTGTTAATTACTGTTGGGAATATAAGAATCTTATATGGGTGTGAGGGGTGGATTGAAAAATCCGTCCCGAGGGACACTGTCCGGCATCACGAGGCTTGCCGAGTGATGCCGGACAGTGATCCCGAGGGACGGATTTTTCTATCCACCCCTCCCACCCATATTGGATTCTTTTTCTTGCATACCTTCCATTTCTATTGCGAATTTTTAATGCTGCTGTCACTTCGGTTACCGACGTCCGCCATTTTGTGATGACACGACAGGAATGTTTAGTGACGTCACGCATGACGACGCCGCGCATGAGGTTGTAAACAACCAGTGCATTTATCAAACACGCGATTATATTCAATTTCGGGTCGGAACACCAGGGTCAGAACATAAATTTCTATCCCAGGGTAAAATCACTGATTTCCTTGTCTGGTGTGCAAGAATGCACTGTTCACATTATTTATTACAGCATGCTGGTATAGATGCCAGATTAGGAGAGGTTGGTACGGCCATTCAGGAAGTTATGGAGTCATATGAAGTAGAACTAGACGGCAAAACATACCAAGTGAAATCAATATCCAACTTGAACGGACATTCTATAGGTCCTTACAGAATACATGCTGGCAAAACTGTACCGATTGTCAAAGGCGGTTCACAGATTAAAATGGAGGTAAGTACATGTATAGAGAGCAGCATACTGTATTTACCCAATGTATTCGGACAGACAAGCCTGAGCATACAATGTAGATCCAGATGAGACGCCGCAAAATGCAGCATCTCATCAGGGTCTACACTGTTTGCCACTCATCCAGCTATCTTCAGACACAACATCAGGTAGTAAATAACTCTTGTTCAAATTTTAGAACAAATATGGTACGGAGTTGAGATGTCTGTTTTGTTTGTTTGATTTGAGGTTTAACGTCCCCGTCAACACTGTAAAGGTCATTTTGGAGACATTGCTTCCAGTTTTGTGGGACTTTTACCCGACATTGAGATAAAATGACATCTCAAGCCCTGCCGCCCAATGAAACCAATGGGTTTTATAAGCATGAACGGTCCGACACTCGCACCGCTTTGCCTGGGCAGGCTTAGATCCTCTAAGCGGTTTACCAGTAATAGTGTTTGAGCTCTGCGTGGAAGCATCATGCTGCCCATCTATTTCTTCAAGCTGAAATTTAGAAAATTTTGAAGATATGAAATGCTCTTGGAACGGTTTCCACAGACTGGTGGTTAAGTCTGCTGACTCTTAAACATTAAAGTTTTCATCCGTGAGTTCAAAACTCCCTCAGGACACATTTAAAATACCAAGTACTGCTAGAGAAGGGCAGGTGATTTTTCTCTGGGTAATTAGTTGATTAATGATTGGCTCAATGTTTAAGTGATACAATGTACTGTACTTGTAGAATGAATCAGAAAAAAAAGGCCGTTTGAAAAAAAAAATTCTTACAGTTTCCAAATTTTTGCTTTATTGAAAGATGTCCTTTATTATGCACATGACCTACATAGAGGATTGACAGATCATTAAATGCTTAATCCTCTTTTATTTAGGAGATGGAGTTCTATGCTATAGAAACATTTGGCAGTACAGGTCGAGGTGTGGTGCATGATGACATGGAAACTTCACATTATATGAAGAACTTTGATGTAGGACATGTTCCACTGAGGTAAATATCACAAGAGCCACACTCAGCAAAAAGGTACCTTTCAGCATATGCACTCAGGGAAGTCTCAAACTAGCCAGGGTGCCTGTGTAATCACACAGCCAGAAGCCAGCCTTAATACCTGCCGAGTCAGTAACATTCTTTTGTGGAGATTGATCATGAAAGCTTTTCCACAGTCATGCTCTCCCTTCCCCTGATTCATGAAGGACAGTTGTCATTTTCTGGCTAAATCACGAAATCACATGCACTGTAGTGGTTGACTGCTTATGTATAAAAAGTAGAAGTAAAACAAAGATCTGGAATTAACTTACTCCAACCATCAAAGGCACCAAAGGGAAAGAAACACAAACATGAAGCGACCAGACCATAATGGAAACCTTAACAAAGGATGGCCATAAGGACAGTTACTTTCCCACAAAATAGCCAAATGGCCATCCAAAATAAAAAGACACAAGTGATACACACAGTAAGTAGTAACAAACAACAACATAAATAAACCGCCACAGAAGAACCGCCTTGGAACGGTCAGTGGAAATAATTCCACTGGGGGGCTTAAATCGATTTTACGTGGCCATAATCCTCGCCCTTACCTCTGTCGCGGTATACACTAATTAGGGCCCCGCACTGAAAGTGTGGGTGCCCTATAGTAATCACTCTGTCTGTCTGTCTGTCCATCTGTCTGTCCGTCCACAAATTTTTTTATCCTCCATAACTTTCTTATTCCTGGATGGATTTAAATATTACTTGGCAGAAATGTTAACCATAATGTGATGGAGTGTTGCGGGCAAGACTCAGGTCCGTACCTCAAAGGTCAAGGTCATACTTAGAGGTTAAAGGTCAAAAAAGGGTCTTTCCTGTGTCCAATTAATAACTTTGTTATTATTCCTGGATGGATTTAAATATTACTTGGCAGAAATGTTAACCATAATGTGAAACGGGCCTCCATGGCCTAGTGGATAAGAGCGCTGACTCTTAGTCATTAGGTCTCCACCGCCGTAGGTTCGAGCCTCGCTCGGGCCACGTGTGAGACGCCAAGTTCTGCAACGGAAGGTCAGGTGGTTTTTCTCCGGGTACTCCGGTTTTCGCCCACCTCTGATTAACGATCGGCTCGATATGAGTGAAATAATCTTGAAAGGGCCGTAAAACCCAAACCAAAAAAAAAAAAAAAAAAAAAAAAAAAAAAACATAATGTGACGAAGTGTCACACGCAAGACCCACAGCCGTATTAAAAAACTTCTACATCGGCCAAAGGTTTAAAACCGAGTAATCATGTTCAAAATGATTCTTTGGGGTATGTTCTTTCATTTCCTTGTTCTTTCCAGTTTTTTAACATCAACATTTTCCTTCTCCTCTGATAGGGCTGCCGGGGCCCTAGTCAGTTTCACTGACAGCTCTAGTTTTGTTTAGTCCGCATGAAGGCTTCCTAACTCATCAGCGTAACATCTCCAAGAACATACAAATCAAAAAAGTACAGAGATGAAACAAGGTTGAGGACTAGACAGCATACAACAACAGAATTGCTGGAGCAAAAGAAAACCAACAGTTAGACTCCGAGGGGCCCGCCCAAGAAAGTGTGGTTAGGTAATCTGATAGGCTCAGCCTCAGTATGACCTAGAAAGTGTTGACTGAGCCATTAAACTCCAATTCTAATGCACTTACGTATGTAACGTCTGATTGGATAACGTCAAAAATTTGCAACAGTATATTCTGCGATATACTGTCGGAAACCCGACGTCATCAGTAACGTCGCTTTTCATTGGCTGGCATTTCGTTTTACGCAGCTCACTGCGCTTGCCGCCTTGTACAAAATAGTACAATTGTTAGCTTAACAACCAAAAAAGTGCATTGGAATGGGGATAACTGTATTGAAAATTGTCATTTGGGGAGGTAAATCGTCGGTTTTACTATACGGTCGCCGTAAAACGAAATTTCCGACCGTAAAACCTCCGATTTACCTCCCCAAATGACAATTTTCAGTACAGTTATCCCCTAAATGAACTAGTCAGACAGAATACAGCCTTTCTGCCAGCATGAAGAAACCATGATGGTCATTTGCCTCCTTAACCCTTGTCCTGCTGAATATTTAAATATGTCACACCCACCACTGATTATCAGCCAATCAGATTACTTGATGCAAATTATTGCAACAAATTTATGAACTAGATGGCAAACAATGAAGATCCTGATCAGATGTGACGAAGCCATCTGATCTGGATCTACATTGTTTCAAAGATAAGGCGTATCCGGGCTCAGCATGACAAGGGTTAACCTTTTCCACTGTCTGGGCTAATTCAAGAGATGACAAATTGTTGGTATTTTTCTTATTTTTTTCTCCAGAAAACAGCATTTGACAACTTGTGCAGGAAATGTCGAATCCTGTTTTCTGTAAGAAAAATATTTCAAAAGGTCACCTGCTGAAAAAAGTACCCATCAGACTGCACCGAGTCTTTGCTGGGTGTACTTGTCCAAAAACAGCTTTTTTGAGCAGGGGCATTTCTGTCGTACATACACATTCCTAGTTTATTTTCTGTTTTCAGATTACAACGCTCCAAGCAGCTTCTGAACACGATCAACCAGAACTTCAGTACACTAGCCTTCTGTCGTCGCTGGCTGGACAGACTCGGTGAGACGAAATACCTCATGGCTCTTAAGAACCTCTGTGATGTGGGGATCATTGATCCCTATCCCCCTCTCTGTGACATTAAAGGGTGTTACACTGCTCAGTTTGAGCACACGTTGCTATTGAGGCCGACGTGTAAGGAGATATTAAGTCGAGGCGATGATTACTAATTGTGTATAGCTGTGCAATCTGTCAATATATTTACATCAGAGCCTCTTTGTTACACAGTTCTTAGGCTCCAAAGCTGAAGCTGTGTTGGTTTAACAACGTTGTGAAAGCCAAACCAAATGTATAGATTATATAGAAAAATGACCATTTTTCTGCATAATCTATTCATTTGTGGGATCATTCTTTAAATCATGTTAAGTCCAAAATCGTGTTACAATGAACAGTGTTATGAAGGTGGTGTGTAGTTTTCAAATTTAATCAGTTATGATTCTTGGTCGTTTTAGACGGACTTGATGGACTACAAAATCTTGAAAATTTACGGCCCAGGTTACAGGTTCACGCTTCTGATATTGTACTTGCTAGAATAGTTAACAATTTGACCACTAATCAGCGTATTAAGCAAATGCAGCTTTGAGGCCAAACTTGAACACATTTGGTGAGATCCAGTTTCAGTATACGGGTTGTCACTTATTTTATCATTATAGCTCCCCTTTGAAAAAGTGGTGGCTATATTGGATTTGCCTTGTCCTTCTGTGATTCCGTTCTTCCGTAATTGCGTTATAGATCATAACTCAAAAACCGTTTGAGGTATTTTCATGAAACTTCACACAAATGTAAAGCACAGGAGACGATGTGCAGAGCGCATGAACTATAACTCGGATTGCCTACTTTGGAGTTATTGCCCTTTAAACATTGAAAAAATTCTGTTATTCATGATAACTCAAAAACCATTTGAGGTATTTTCATGAAACTTCACACAAATGTAAAGCACTATGAGACAATGTGCAGAGTGCATGAACCATAACTCTTGATTGCCTACTTTTGGAGTTATTGCCCTTTGATCATTGAAAAATGTCAATTTAAACCTTGTCCGCTCCATAACGCAAAAAGCCTTTGAGATATTTTCATGAAACTTCACACAACAGTAAAGCACCATGAGACGATGTGCAGAGCACATGAACCATAACTCTGGATTGCCTTTTTACCCCCTTCAATTAGAGGCTGAAAGCTGAAAACATTTTTAGCTCACCTGGGCCGAAGGCTCCAGGGGAGCTTATAGTATATTGGGTCCTCTGTCATCCGTCCGTCCGTCTGTCCACACTTTTGAGCAGCTATATCTTTGCAATCTGCAGGCTGATCTCAATCATTTCTCATCTGTAGCATGCCTCTGGTGGGGCATTGATGACATAAGCATTTTTAGCTCACCTGGGCCGAAGGCTCCAGGGGAGCTTATAGTATAGTGGGTCCTCCGTCGTCCGTCCGTTCGTCCGTCGTCCGTCCACACTTTTGAGCAGCTATATCTCTGTATCCTGCAGGCTGATCTCAATCATTTCTCATCTGTAGCATGCCTCTGGTGGGGCATTGATGACATAAACTTTTTTTTGAAATCGCTCTAAAACTTTGGTTCCCATGGCAACCACAAGGTCCCATAGACTTACTATGGGAAAATGCTTGTCATCACCGTAGCGCCTTCAATTTTGATCGGATCTCTCTGAAACTTATATGTAACGTGACTGAGGATAAAAACTCAGATGAGTTTGAAAACCGGCCAAGTCAGCCCATTTATCATAGAGTTACGTCCCTTTGATTGCTGAAAATGCCCATTTTCGACCTTGTCATCACCGTAGCCCCTTCAGTTTTGATCGGAACTTTCTGAAACTGATATGTAAGGTGGCTGGGGATAAAACCTCGGATGAGTTCGAAAACCGGCCAAGTCCGCCCATTTATCATAGAGTTCGGTCCCTTTGATTGCTGAAAATGCCGATTTTTGACCCTGTCATCACGGTAGCCCCTTCAGTTTTGATCGGGTCTTTCTGAAACTTATATGTAAGGTGGCAGGAGATAAAACCTCAGATGAGTTCGAAAACCGGCCAAGTCGGTCCATTTATCATAGAGTTATGTCCCTTTGATTGCTGAAAATGCCCATTTTCGACCTTGTCATCACCGTAGCCCCTTCAGTTTTGATCAGATCTTTCTGAAACTTATATGTAAGGTGGCTGGGGATAAAACCTTGGATGAGTTCGAAAACCGGCCAAGTCCGCCCATAGAGTTAGGTCCCTTTGATTGCTGAGAATGCCGATTTTTTACCTTGTCATCACGGTAGCCCCTATAGTTTTGATCATATCTTTCTGAAACTTATATGTAAGGTGGCTGGGGATAAAACACTGTATGAGTTCGAAAACCGGCCAAGTCCGCCCATTGAACATAGTGTTACTTCCCTTTGATTGCTGAAAATGCCGATTTTCGACCTTGTCATCACCGTAGCCCCTTCAGTTTTGATCGGATCTTTCTGAAACTTTTATGCAAGGTGGCTGGGCATATAACCTCGGATAAATTTGAAAACCGGCCAAGTCAGCCAATTTATCATAGAGTTACATCCCTTTGATTGCTGAAAATGCCGATTGTTGACCTTTTCATCATGGTAACCCCTTGTGTTTTTATCAAATCTTTCTGAAACTTATATGTAAGGTGGCTAGGGATAAAAACTCGGATGAGTTCGAAAGTCAGCCCATTTATCATAGAGTTATGTCCCTTTGATTGCTGAAAATGCCAATTTTTAGCTCACCTGGGCCGAAGGCTCCAGGGGAGCTTATAGTATAGTGGATCCTCCATCGTCCGTCCGTCCGTCCACACTTTTGAGCAGCTATATCTCTGCAGGCTGATCTCAATCATTTCTCATCTGTAACATGCCTCTGGTGGGGCATTGATGACATAAACTTTTTTTCGAAATTGCTCTAAAACTTTGGTTGTTATAGCAACCACATGGTCCCATAGACTTACTATGGGAAAATGCTTGTCATCACCGTAGCGCCTTCAGATTTGATCGGATCTTTCTGAAACTTATATGTAAGGTGCCTTGGGATAAAATCTCGAATGAGTTCGAAAACCGGCTAAATCGGCCCATCTATCGTAGAGTTACATCCCTTTGATTGCTGAAAATGCCGATTTTTGACCTTGTCATCACCGTAGCCCCTTCAGTTTTGATCAAATCTTTTTGAAACTTATATGTAAGGTGGCTGGGGATAAAACCTCGGATGAGTTCGAAAACCGGCCAAGTCGGCCCATTTTTCTTAGAGTTACGTCCCTTTAATTGCTGAAAATGTCAATTTTTGACCTTGTCATCACTCTTACTCTTACTGAAACTTATATGTAAGGTGGCTGGGGATAAAATCTCGGATGAGTTCGAAAACCGGCCAAGTCGGCCCATTTATCATAGAATATCGTCCCTTTGATTGCTGAAAATGCCGATTTTTGACCTTATCATCACCGTAGCCCTTTCAGTTTTGATCGGATCTTTCTAAAACTTATATGTAAGGTGGCTGGGGATAAAACCTCGTATGAGTTCAAATACTGGCCAAGTCAGCCCTTTAATCAGAGTAACGTCCCTTTGATTGCTGAAAATGTAGATTTTTGACATTGTCATCACCGTAGCCCCTTCAGTTTTGATCAGATCTTTCTGAAACTCATATGTAAGGTGGCTGGGGATAAAACCTCAGACGAGTTTTAAAACTGGCCAAGTTGCCCAATTTATCATAGAGTTCTGTCCCTTTGATGGCTGAAAATGCCGATTTTTGACATTGTCATCACCGTAGCCCCTTCAGTTTTAATCGAATTTTTCTGAAACTTATATGTAAGGTGGCTGGGGATAAAACCTCGAATGAGTTCGAATACTGGCCAATTCCGCCCATTTATCATAAATAGTTGTCCCTTGGATTGCTGAAAATGTCGATTTTTGACCTTGTCATCACCGTAGCCCCTTCAGTTTTGATCCGATCTTTCTGAAACTTATACGTAAGGTGGCTGGGGATAAAACCTCGGATAAGTTTGAAAACCGGCCAAGTCGCCCCATGTATCATTGAGTTATGTGCCTTTGATGGCTGAAAATGCCGATTTTTGACATTGTCATCACCCTAGCCCCTTCAGTTTTGATGGGATCTTTCTGAAACTTATATGTATTGTGGCTGGGGATAAAACCTTAGATGAGTTCGAATACCGACCAAGTTGGCCCATTTATCATAGATTTATGTCCCTTTGATTGCTGAAAATGTCGATTTTTGACCTTGTCATCACCATAGCCCCTTCAGTTTTGATCGGATCTTTCTGAAACTTATATGTAAGGTGGCTGGGGATTCTCGGATGAGTTCCAAAACCGGCCAAGTCAGCCCATTTATCATAGAGTAACATCCCTTTGATGGCTGAAAGTGCCGATTTTTGACCTTGTCATCACCGTAGCCTCTTCAGTTTTGATCGGATTTTTCTGAAACTTATATGTAAGGTGGCTGGGGATAAAATCTCGGATGAGTTGGAAAACTGGCCAAATAGGCCAATTTATCTTAGAGCAACATCCCTTTGATTGCTGAAAATGCAAAATTTTGACCTTGTCATCACTGTAGCCCCTTCAGTTTTGATCAGATCTTTCTGAAACTTATATGTAAGGTGGCTGGGTATAAAATCTCGGATAAGGTGGAATACCGGCCAAGTCGGCACATTTATCATAGAGTTACATGGCTTTGATTGCTAAAAATGCCTATTTTCGACCTTGTCATCACTGCTGCCCCTTCAGTTTTGATCGGATCATTATGAAACTTACAAACAAGTAAGTCAGGCAGAAAAAGCTGGGAGGAGTTTGAAAACTCGTGAGGTTTGCCTATTTATCACGGAGTAACATCCCTTTGATAACACCAGTTAATTGCTTATTTTTGAACTTGTCATCACCATAGCCACTTCAGTTTAGATCGGATCTTCTTAGCAAGTCAGGAATAAAAGCTTGAATGAGTTTGAAACTTTGAATCTGTTAGCTCAGGTGAGCGATACAGGACCAGCTTGGTCCTCTTGTTTTGAAATCGCATGAAAACTTTGCTTGCTATGGCAATCACAAGGTCCCATAGACTTACAATGGGAAAATGCTTGTCATCACCGTAGCCCATTCAGTTTGATCCGATCTTTCTGAAACTTGTATATAAGGTGGCTGGGGATAAAACCTCGGATGAGTTTGAAAACCGGCCAAGTCGGCCCATTTATCATAGAGTTACGTCCCTTTGATTTGCTGAAAATGCCGATTTTTTACCTTGTCATCACCGTAGCCCCTTCAGTTTTGATCGGATCTATCTGAAACTTATATGTAAGATGGCTGGGGATAAAATCTCGGATGAGTTCGAAAACCGACCAAGTCGGCCCATTTATCGTAGAGTTACGTCCCTTTGATTGCTGAAAATGCTGATTTTTAGCTCACCTGAGCCTTTAGGCTCATAGGTGAGCTTATAGTATAGCCATGGTCCGTCGTCCGTCCGTCCGTCCGTCCACCATTTTCAAAGATCTTCTTCTCCTATACTGCAGGGCCTATCAAAGCCAAATTTCATATGGAGCCTCAGTGGGATGGGGGAACGAAAGTTTGTTTGCGGGGTCTGGATCACATGACCAAGGTGGCCGCCATGCCCATATATGGTAAAAAGCCTTCAAAAATCTTCTTCTCCAGAACCATAAGGCCAGTGGCCTTGAAACTTGGCATGTAGCATATGGTACTCGGGCCCATCATGGTTTATACAACTGGTGACCCTGGGTTGACCTTGACCTATTTTACAGCAATGTCAAATTTGCCGACTTTGGCTTTTGCATGGGGCAAAGTGAAAATAATGGATTTATAGGAAACCATTGAAGACAGTGTCACCAAAATTGGTAGATCAGATAAAGTAACTTAATACATGAAGATCTGTGGGTGAGAAAGGTCAAGGTCATTCATTGGCCTTAGACCCAAGATGGCCGGCATGCCCATATATGGTAAAAAGCCTTCAAAAATCTTCTCCAGAACCATAACGCCAGTGGCCTTGAAACTTGGCATGTAGCATATGGTACTCGGGCCCATCATGGTTTGTACAACTGGTGACCCTGGGTTGACCTTGACCTATTTTACAGCAATGTCAAATTTGCAATGTAAAATATGCTGACTTAGGCTTTTGCATAGGAAAAAGTGAAAATAATGGATTTTTAGCTCACCTGAGCCTTTAGGTTCATAGGTGAGCTTATAGTATAGCCATGGTCCGTCGTCCTTCCGTCCGAACATCCGTCCGTCCGTCGTCCGTCCATCCGTCCACCATTTTCAAAGATCTTCTTCTCCTATACTGCAGGGCCAATCAAAGCCAAATTTCATATGGAGCCTCAGTGGGATGGGGGAACGAAAGTTTGTTCGCGGGGTCTGGATCACATGACCAAGATGGCCGCCATGCCCATATATGGTAAAAAGCCTTCAAAAACCTTCTTCTCCAGAACCATAAGGCCAGTGGCCTTGAAACTTGGCATGTAGCATATGGTACTCAGGCCCATCATGGTTTGTACAAATGACGACCCTGGGTTGACCTTGACCTATTTTACAGCAATGTCAAATTTGCCGACTTAGGCTTTTGCATGGGGCAAAGTGAAAATTATGGATTTATAGGAAACCATTGAAGACAGTGTCACCAAAATTTGTAGATCAGGTAAAGTAACTGAATACATGAAGATCTATGGGTGATAAAGGTCAAGGTCATTCATTGGCCTTAGACCCAAGATGGCCGCCATGCCCATATATATGGTAAAAAACCTTCAAAAACCTTCTTCTCCAGAACCATAAGGCCATTGGCCTTGAAACTTGGCATGTAGCATATGGTACTCGGGCCCATCATGGTTTGTACAAATGGTGACCCTGGGCTGACCTTGACCTATTTTACAGCAATGTCAAATTTTGCCAACTTAGGCTTTTGCATGGGGCAAAGTGAAAATAATGGATTTATAGGAAACCATTGAAGACAGTGTCACCAAAATTGGTGTATCAGGTAAAGTAACTGAATACATGAAGATCTGTGGGTGAGAAAGGTCAAGGTCATTCATTGGCCTTAGACCCCAGATGGCCGCCATGCCCATATATGGTAAAAAGCCTTCAAAAATCTTCTTCTCCAGAACCATAACGCCAGTGGCCTTGAAACTTGGCATGTAGCATATGGTACTCCGGCCCATCATGGTTTGTACAACTGGTGACCCTGGGTTGACCTTGACCTATTTTACAGCAATGTCAAATTTGCCGACCTAGGCTTTTGCATGGGGCAAAGTGAAAATAATGGATTTATAGGAAACCATTGAAGACAGTGTCACCAAAATAAAAAAAGGGGGGAGACATCTGTGTTTTTGTAGAAAAACAAATTCTAGTTTGGTTCTGTTACTGCTCTTGAGATATGAAAATAAATTGGAACAAGTTTTCTTTTTGTTTCATTTGCTTCTGTATACAGTATACCATTTATGTCCAATGGACAGTTCCTCATATTTTCCCTTTCTGTGAGCCAGGCACCGAGGTTATAAAACTTTTTTCACGCTCAACTCACTTCAGCATGAAATTTACCCTGCTCATAAGTTTTAAAATGCCAACAAATATTGAGATGGCATTTTAAAATTTATGAGCAGGGTAAATGACATTTTCTGATCTAAGTAGGAAAATTGTCACCAGACAGGTGAGCGGTTCAGGACCACTGGTCCTCTGGTTTACCTTGTCATCACCGTAGCCCTTTCAGTTTTGATTGAAACTTTCTGAAACTTATATGTAATGTGGCTGGGGATAAAATCTCAGATGAGTTCAAAAACCAGCCAAGTTGGTCCATTTATCACAGAGTAACGTCCCTTTGATTGCGGAAAATGTCGATTTTTAGCCCTTTCAGTTTCGATTGGATCTTTCTGAAACTTATATGTAAGGTGGCTGGGGATAAAACCTAGGACGAGTTCAAATACCGGCCAAGTTGGCCCATTTATCATAGATTACCGTCCCTTTGATTGCAGAAAATGCTGATTTTTGACCTTGTCATCACCATAGCCCCTTCAGTTTTGATCGCATCTTTCTGAAACTTATATGTAAGGTGGCTGGGGATAAAACCTCGGATGAGTTCGAAAACCGGCCAAGTCGCCCCATTTACTATATAGTTATGTCCCTTTGATGGCTGAAAATGTCGATTTTTGACCTTGTCATCACCGTAGCCCCTTCAGTTTTTATCAGATCTTTCTGAATCTTATATGTTAGGTGACTGGGGATAAAACCTAGGACGAGTTCAAATACTGGCCAAGTTGGCCCATTTATCATAGATTTACGTCCCTTTGATTGCTGAAAATGCCGATTTTTGACCTTGTCATCACCATAGCCCCTTCAGTTTTGATCGGATCTTTCTGAAACTTATATGTAAGGTGGCTGGGGATAAAATTTCGGATGAGTTCGAAAACAGGCCAAGTCAGCCCATTTATCGTAGAGTTATGTCCCTTTGATGGCTGAAAATGTTGATTTTTGACCTTGTCATCACCGTAGCCCCTTCAGTTTTGATCTGATTTTTCTGAAACTTATATGTAAGGTGGCTGGGGATGAAACCTCGGACGAGTTCAAAAACTGGTCAATTCGGCCCATTTATCTTAGAGTTACATCCCTTTGATTGCTAAAAGTGCCAAATTTTGACCTTGTCATCAACGTAGCCCCTTCAGTTTTGATCGGATCTTTCTGAAACTTATATGTAAGGTGGCTGGGAATAAAACCTTGGATGAGTTTGAATACTAGCCAAGTTGGCACATTTATCATATAGTTACGTGCCTTTGATTGTTTAAAAATGCCTATTTTCGACCTTGTTAGCAATGCTGCCCCTTCAGTTTTGATTGGATCTTCATGAAACTTACAAACAAATAAGTCAGGCAGAAAAGCTTGTCGGAGTTTGAAAACTCGTGAGGTTTGCCTATTTGTCACAGACAGGGCTCGAGAAAATGCCGGTTTTCCGGTTCTGGACCGAATTTGGCCTCCATAAACCGATTTGGACTTCAGAAGAAGATAAAAAAATCGGTCCGTAACTCTATAACATTTTAAAAAAATCGGTTCGAAAATTTTCGCTAAATCATTATGTTGTTAAAACAAGCTGACCGTTTGCCACTGATAATCCAAGCATGTATACAAAACGCCTGCAGCAAAAGGTGTTAGACCGGTTCATTATCTAACTAGGTGAAAATTGGACAAGTCCACGTCGGGTTCTTTGATCTTATCGCAGCGCAATTTGACCTGTGTGTCAAAATTATTAATCCGTGAAAACTGGCCTGAGGCGTTATCGGCAAGCTGGCAAGGTGAGAAAATAAGGTCAATAAATGCAGGACATACGCTAGTTTGTTTAGACAAGTCATTAATTTATGGCTTACTATAGAACCGGTATTTGAATACATTTTTTTTTCACAGGGCGCAATTTTCAATACACACCTGTCATGTCTGAACATTGCGTGTTATGCGTTTGCGGGAAAATACCTTATTTCACCCATTCTAAACGATATTTTTATTTAAGAATACGCTCCATTGAAACCAATAACATAAACCACGTCGTTTGTAGACAAAGCGATTTGTTTCAGGCTTGTGTAATCGTGAAATATGTATTTATATTCTTTTAAACACGGTTCGGCCATGTAAGATTTTCAATGACTCACGTTCGGCCATGTTTTGTTTCGAGAGTAAAGAAATGTTTTTCGATTTTTTAACCCGTTCAAAACGATTTTTTTTAGAAATACGCTCTATTAAAATCAATCACTTAAAACAGGTGTGTGGGTTACGTCCTTGACTGCATTAATATGTATTGTGTAAACGGAAACCGTATGACGTCATTTTCAGACCACGTTGCTGCACGTTGTCGCCATTTGTAAACAAAGCAATTTGGGCAAAATAAAATGCGTGAAATAAGAGAAATATTTTAAAGGTTTTAAAAAGGGGGAAAAATATAGTGACCATCGAACTGGTCTTTTACTGCCCCACGTCGGGTGTTTCCCTTTAGCGGTCTCCAGGTTCTGAGTGACCCGGATATTGGGAAAATGCAGGTAGATGAAATCTGGCGTAGAAAATGAAAGTAGATGAAATCTGAACGATGTGAGCAATAATTGCTGTTTATAATCGAGATACTGGTGCTCATATCCGTTGACAAGTGTAAGAGCAACATCGGTATGTCATTCGTTCTGCTATTAACACATTTTGAAATTGAAAATCGCCAATTGAGTTTACGGAAATTACCGAAACCGATCGGCAATTTCCGTAATTTTTTGGTGAGATCTGGCTGGACCGATTTGGATTCTTCAGTTTCTCGAGCCCTGGTCACAGAGTAACATCATTTTGATTGCAGCAGTTAATTGCTTATTTTTGAACTTGTTATCACCATAGCCCCATCAGTTTATAAGCTTGAATGAGTTTGAAAACTGGTGAGGTCAGCCTATTTATCATAGAGTTACATTCTACTTGATTTGCAGAAATTGCTTACCCTGTCATCACCATGTCCTTCCATTAATCCTTCAGTAAAGGTTGGCACTTCCTGAAACTTTGAATCTGTTAGCTCAAGTGAGCGATACAGGACCAGCTTGGTCCTCTTTTTTCTTGTATTTTTCTTTTCTGATAGCGCTATACCGGGCCTATAGTCAGATCCTCTGACAGTTCTAGTTTTCCATAATTTGAGCAAACATTAAAATTTCGGATGCTGCATTTTATGAGTGATCAGTCTGTAAAGCAGGGCGCAGTTGTTTAAAGCAGTGTTGAATTAACAAGCCTGTTTGTGGTCAAAATGTAAACTGTTTCAGCAAGTGCAACATCCAGTACTCTTGTATTTTTTAGGGAGAAATGTTGCAAAAGCTACTTCCATCTTTTTCAACAAAAATACTTTTTTTCAGCATAAATATCAGCAAATTTTGCCATATTTAAAGATCTGGGGCCAGTTGTTCAAGACAGTTCAAGTCATTAGTTAACATATCATTAGAACTTTGATCATTTTATATAGCAAGACTGCTAATATTTTTGTTGAAACATTGTGAGCAGCATTTGCATTTTTTCAGCAAAAATAACACTATATTATATATGGCACTTGCTAGAACAGTTAACAGTTTGACCACTAACGAGCTCGTTATTCTAAAGATGCTTTGAACTACTGGCCCCAGTTTAAGCAGTAGGTTAAAGACATTGTTAGCTTTAACCAATTAGGCCTAAGCTGTCTTGTCCTGCTACTCATATGAAGTGAACAATTTGAAAACATAAAAGTAAGCAATGATAGCACTCAGAGCCTTTTTGTTTTTATTTGTTCCCTGTATTGTGCCTATGAAGTCCTGGGTCCATTTGTGGAGAGCTAGCAAAGGCATTACTAAATCAAAGTACTGAAAGTACTGAGGAAAGTTGATTTATGAGGAATAATTATTTTGATAACAATGTCAGTCGTTGATCAAGCAGTTATCTAGATATTTTGTTGAGAAGGTCCCAGAGGGTTAAAAAAATTTGACGAAGAAAAAGATGATTTGTTGATTGTTTAGAGTGTAACGACAGGTCAACCCTTGTAGATCATTTTTTCTCTTCTCCAAGAGAAAGGGAGAAAAGAGATAAAAGAGATAGTAGAGGAGATAAAAGTGAGGGACAGAGGAGAAAGAGGAAAATGAATGGAAGTGTATTGATTTTGATTGATTTGAGGTTTAACGTCCCCGTCAACACTGTAAAGGTCATTTTGGAGAAGTTGCTTCCAATTTTGTGGGACTTTTACCCGACATTGAGATGGAATGACATCTCAAGCCCTGTCGCCCAATGAAACCAATAGGGTTTATTAGCATGGACAGTCCGCCTTGCACCGCGGTTCTCTGGACAGGCTTAGATCCTCTAAGCGGTTTACCAGTACTAGTGTGCGGGCCGGATTCAGCTCTGCGTGGAAACATCATGCAGCCCATATATTTCTTCAAGCCCCTATGGGCGGGGGTCAAAATGGAAGTGTAGAAACAGAAGAAATAACAACACCCACCCACCCCCCCCCCTCTCTACCGTTACCTGCTGCAAGGACAACAGGCCTTGCCCAAATGTAAGTCAGTATCAGCTGGACTCCCCAGTGACACAAGATACACATCATATTTGCCTTACCCAACCATCCCCACTAAAAAAAGGAAGAAAGATAAACGTGTCTGCTAATTTCTTCCGATGGTAAAACCATAAATTTATAAATAAGCTCTGACAGTACATTCTGTTCTTCTATCATCTGCTAATAATCTTACAGAGAAGTTCTCCTAGCGGACACATGACTTCTTAGCAACGTCGCATTGATAAGAAGATGCACATGTGTTGTGCAGCCGCTCGGAGCCATGTTCCTTCTGGCGTGATGACTTAAAGAGGAGAATAACCTGACGAAAAAAAAAAAAGATGATTTTTAAACCATTTGATTTAGACATTATAACCCTGAGCAGACGCCACGTTTAGCGAACTTCAGACTGTCTACCCAAGGCGAATTAAAATACGTTTATTCCAACCTGTACATTAACCCATACATGCCAATTGTTTCAATACTGGGACATTCGAAAACACAGATTAGAGGCCACAGAATGTAGCATTTGATCGGTGTCTTCACTATTTGCTAAAAGTACAGAACTTGATTTAAAACTCACAGCTTAAAGCCTTAAACGACACATATTTTGTAATTGGAGGTCTCGAAAGCATGCAGGTGAATAACTGTGTTCGATGTGTCTGTCAGGAAAGGGTAGTTTAGTTGGCCACAGATAAACACAGAGGAGCGAGCTAACCCGGTAGACCAGTGCAGACGCCGAGGCAGTAATACACTGTATCTATGCAAACCATGCAGATTCTGATAAGATGGCACATAGCTAGCACGTCTCGCCAGAATCTACATGTACACTGTTTGCCATCATGTCAGTGAACTACTCAGAAATCCCTTTCTATAAGAATATATTTAAAGCGAGAAGAGTCCTATTCAGAAACACAGGGATGAAAGAGTAAAATCTCAAACCAGTTGCATAAGCGCATAGGAAAATAGTCCCAGAGTATTGTTTTCTTTTCAGAATTAGTCTTTCTGTGCCAATTTATATTCAATCTGTATAAAGTCTCGAAAAATGAAATATTTTGAAAGACGTTCCATGCCTGCAAAATTAATTTTCAAGAGTTCCTTTGGAATATTTTATGCAGCGAACGAAAAGCGGAAGTGGAGTAACACGGTCCAGTACCGGAAGTAGAAATGTAATGACATAGAAACTCGATTATAGCCCCTGCATACGAAGTATGTCAGGGGGTATATAGTTTTCGTCTTTCCGTCCGTTCGTTCGTTCGTACTTCCGTCTGTCCCACCTTTACGTCAAAGTTTTGTGTTAAACTTTTTTGACAGCTCATATCTCTGTAATCACATGTTAGATTCTCTTCTTGTTTGGTAAAGGATATCTCTATAGCATTACCTTTCATAAGGAATATCTAAGCCCCTGGGTCAAGCCCCTGGGTGGGCTGCCTGTCTGTCCGTCTGTCTGTTCATCTACTTTTACGTCAAAGTTTTGTGTTAAACCTTTTTCATTGCTGATATCACTGTAACCATATGTTAGATTCTCTTCATGTTTGGTAAACAATATCTCTCTGTACCATTACCTTTCATATGGAATATCTAAGCCCCTGGGTCAAGCCCCTGGGTGGGCTGTCTGTCTGTCTGTCTGTTCATCTACTTTTACATCAAAGTTTTGTGTTAAACCTTTTTATCATTGCTGAAATCTCTGTAACCACATGTTAGATTCTCTTCATGTTTGGTAAAGGATATCTCTATAGCATTACCTTTCATATGGAATATCTAAGCCCCTGGGTCAAGCCCCTGGGTGGGCTGTCTGTCTGTCCGTCTATCTGTCCATCTACTTTTACGTCAAAGTTTTGTGTTAAACCTTTTTCATTGCTGATATCTCTGTAACCACATGTTAGATTCTCTTCATGTTTGGTAAACGATATCTCTATACCATTACCTTTCATATGGAATATCTAAGCCCCTAGGTCAAGCCCCTGGGTGGGCTGTCTGTCCATCTGGTCATCTACTTTTACGTCAAAGTTTTGTGTTAAACCTTTTTCATTGCTGATATCTCTGTAACCACATGTTAGATTCTCTACATGTTTGGTAAAGTATATCTCTATACCATTACCTTTCATATGGAATATCTAAGCCCCTGGGTCAAGCCCCTGGGTGGGCTGTCTGTCCGTCTGTCTGTTCATCTACTTTTACGTCAAAGTTTTGTGTTAAACCTTTTTTCATTGCTGATATCTCTGTAACCACATGTTAGATTCTCTTCATGTTTGGTAAAGTGTATCTCTATACCATTACCTTTCATATGGAATATCTAAGCCCCTGGGTCAAGCCCCTAGTTGGGCCGTCTGTCTGTTCATCTACTTTTATGTCAAAGTTTTGTGTTCATCCTTCTTCATTGCTGATATCTCTGTAACCACATGTTAGATTCTCTTCATATTTGATAAACAATTTCATGATGCATGTCCCTGCCCCCCACCCATGGTGATCTTGACCTCAAGGCCACGGACTTAGAAATTTTACATTTGGTTGAAGTTTTATGACAAAGTTTATAGATGCTTGTATGTTCTAAACTCTAAGAAAAATTCAGTTGATACTTGCATCAATGTTGCATACCAGTCCAAATATTTCAATGATGCATACCCCACCCTACTGCTTCATTAACTTTGATCCCTCACTCCCTTGGTCCATTTAGAAATTTTATGTTTTGTTTAGCTTTTACAAGCACATTTATAGATTCTTATAGCTTCTTGACTTCATTCATATTACATACAAGCTCGAAAGATATATCAGAGAGTGGCCCTGGCCGGGGGTATACGTGACCCACTGGTCGCTTTCTCTAGTTTTAAAAATCAACTTTCAAAAAGAATCAGATGAAGTGGGTATTTGGTGATACAGTCGAACTTCAATGGCTCGAGCCCCGATGGCTTATCTACCATGGATGAGTCAACCTGTTCTGGAGTCTGTAGGAAATTCCTCCAGATACAATATAAGGATAATGTAGGGAGATTTTCTTTTTATGTCCCCGGTAGCGATAGCGGGACATATTGTTTTTGCCCTGTCTGTTTGTTTGTTTGTATGTGGACGAATCTAACGTTGGTCATAACTTTTGGACCGTTTGAGATAGAGCATTCATATTTGGCATGTAGGTTCCGTGTGACAAGAGCTTCACATTCATGCAAAAAAAATTTGACCTGTGACATCGACCTTGATGTGTGACCAACTTTGAAAAAAAAAGCCTTGGCCGGGGACATGTTCGTGTTTCACAAACACATCTTTCTTGTTTTGTCTTGCAAATGTATGCTGTATGTACTCATTACATTTATAAAATAAAACACCGAAACGATATCCCACAATTATCTCCATTATGCCTCTGGTATGAGTGCTCTGTTAATCCCCCGCCGCGAAGCGGAGCGCGGATTATAGGAATGGCCTTTGTCCGTCCGTCTGTCCCATCTTGTCTGTCCGTAACACTTTCTTGTCCGCTCCATATCTCCTGAACCCTTCGATAGATTTACATTAAACTTTGGTCAATTATTGTGCAGAAGCCATAAATGAACCATGCCAACTCAAGGTCAAGGTCACAGCTTAAGGTCACGAGTTTAAAAATTGGAATTTTGTGTCCATTCCATATATCTTCTTTACCCTGGGAAGGATTTTCATTAAACTTTGGTCAAATATTCTTTTTAGGGAGCTGATGTGCAGAACCCATAAATGAACCATGCCGACTCAAGTTCAAGGTCATATCTGAAGGTCAAGAGTTTGAAACTTTGAATTTTGTGTCCGTTCCATATCTCCTTTACCCCTGCAAGGATTCTCATTAAACTTTGGCCAATTATCCCCCTCCGTGAGCTGATGTGCAGAACCCATAAATGAACCATGCAGACTCAAGGTCACATTTGAAGGTCACAAGTTTAACCCTTTGAATTTTGTGTCCGCTCCATATCTCCTTTACCCCTCAAAGGATTTTCATTAAACTTTGGTCAGTTATCTCCCTCAGTGAGCTCATGAGCAGAGTTCATAAATGAATCATGTTGACACCAGGTCAAGGCCACGTTGGAAGGTCACGGGTTTGAAACCTTGAATTTTGTGTCCGTTTAATATCTCCTTTACCCTTCAAAGGATTTTCATTAAACTTTGGTCAAATGTCCTCCTCAGTGAGCTGATATGCAACCATGCCGACTCGAGGTCAAGGTCACAGTTGAAGGTCACAAGTTTGAAACTTTGTATTTTGTGTCCCTACCATATCTCCTTTACTCCTGAAAGGATTTTCATTAAACTTTCATCAAATATCCCCCTGAGTGAGCTGATGTGCAGAACCCTTAACTAAACCATGCCAACTCAAGATCATAGGTGAAGGTCACAAGTTTGAAACTTGGAATTTTGTGTATGTTCCAAATCTCCTTTAGCCCTGGAAAGATTTTCATTAAACTTTTGAACTATACCCCCTCAGTGAGCTGATGTGCAGTACCCATAAATAAACCATGCCAACTCAAGGTCAAGGTCACAGGTGAAGGTCACAAGGTTGAGCCTTGATACAAAATGCGGCGGGGGATTTGGCTGTCCATCAGACTGCTTTCCTGTTTTTCTAGGGACTCAACAAGTCCGAAATAGCCATGGTAAATGAGCCACGGCACTAGATGCACCATAGCAACAGATAAGGTATGTATTTTGTGATAACTGATGGATAGTTTTTGTCAAATCTTCATAAAAACCTATGTTCTGGGTATTCATTAGAACCGCCTCGCCAAGGGGGTTCTAATGAGTTCCAACAACACAGGTTTATATGGAGAAATATGGAAAACTATCCTTTAATTATCACAAAATACTTGCCTTATCTGTTGCTATGTGAACTGTATATAGTAAGGATTCATTTTGAATTTTAGGGAATTCATGCAATTTTATTTAAGATAAGGGGGCCATGATGGTCCTTTATCGCTCACCTGAGTCCAAAATGCTTTTTTAGCTTATGTAAGTGAAAGGGTCACTGGTTTAAGGACTTGTGGACCAAACTTTAACATTGAGCATAACGTTTGAATGAAAACTGATAGGGCTTCATATTTCACATGTGTATACTTTGTCAAGAGACTTTTCCAGTGATACCGTAATTATTTTTAACTTATGACCTTGATGTTTGATATACTGTTAAATAACTTTTAACATTGGCCATAACTTTCGCTTGGTAAGTGATAGAGCTTTAATATTTCACATGTGCATTCTGTGTCACAATACCTTTCCGGTGATACCATAATCTTTGACTTTATGACCTTGACATTTGACCTCCTTTTTAAAAACTTTAACATCGGCCATACCTTTCGATTGGTTAAGTGATATGGCTTACATATTTCACACGTGCATTCCTCGTCACAAAGCCTTTCCAGTGGTGCCATAATTTTTGGTCTTGTGACCTTGACCTACTTTTTAAATACTTGTACATTGTGCATACCTTAGAGGGTGAACAAGGTATTAATGAAATTTGACCTAGTGACCTACTTTTTATTCTGCATAACCCATAATTCTAACACAGCGCGCCTATATAGGCAATGGAAAATAACTGTGTTTTATTCTACAACAAATCACGGCAAGGAAGAGCGTGACGAGTGACGTCATTAAAAACTACCAATTTATGACGTCACTAGTCGATTTCCTTGACGTTAGACGGTGTAACGTCATTTTCTCGCATCGAAAACGTTAGAAAAGGATATAAATGCATGTGTTTCAGTCGATAATTTTAGCGGGATTTCTTCTAACAATGGCGAAAAGTTGTGAGATTTTGAAGGAATCAACAACATTATTGCTGATTTTCAGCGTGTTAGAATCGAAATAGATCAGCTCTAGTCTGTAATTTGTTGAGTAATAAATCACAGTTTGGAGGTCAGTTGTAAGTAGACAAATCACGCGCGCTACGCGCTCGTGATTTGTCTACTTTACAACTGACCTCCAAACTGTGATTTATTACTCAACAAATCACAGTTAGAGCTGATCTATTTCTTAATCAAACTTGATCAAAATAGCAACGAGACAAGTTTCATGAAACCTGAAGTAAAACTGTGGCTTCTAGATGGTGAACAAGGTTTTAAAGAAATTTGACCTAGTGACCTAATTTTTTATCCCGACATGACCCGTATTAAAACTTGACCAAGATATCATCAAGACAAACATTTTGGGAAAGTTTCGTGAAAATTGACGCAAAACAGTGGCCTGTAGAGGGTGAACAAGGTTTTGAAGTAATTTGACCTTGTGATCTAGTTTTCGATTTGGTATGACCCTGATTCAAACCCGATGAAGATAGCATCAATTCATGCATTCTGGTATGGTGGTCGCAGATGAGATTGACTAGGCAGGGCTATTGTTTGTACCTGCCTTTGGAATGTTCTATTAACAAAATTTGGTTTACCAAATCACCCGATTGTGTGACTTCAACTGTAAAACACGAACAAAGCTGTGGCTTATAATGGCCACTTGGTCCACTTGCAGAAAGCATGGGAAAGGCACTCTACCGAATCTTCAGGTGGACTCAGCGAATTTGAACTATAGTGACAACACCTGAACAGCCCCGCCTAGTCAATCTTATCTGCACCTACTATAAATTTTTGTGACGATTGAAACGAGACTATGGCCTGCAGTGGGTGGACAAGGTCTTAAAGCAATGCAACCTGGTGATCTAGTTTTTGAATTGACAGGACACATATTTGAATTTGACCAACATAGACAAACATTCTGATATAGTTCCATGAACGCACAATTGCAGCCTCTAGTGGGTGAAGAAGGTTTTAAAGCAACTTGACCTGGTGACCTAGAGTCTGACCCGATTTGACCCATATTCGAATGACCATGATATTATAAAGTCAAACATTCTGGTAAAGTTTCACAAAGGTTGAAGCAAAACTGTTGCCGCCAGAAGGTAAAAATTGTATTAAACCAATTTGACCTGTTGACCTAGTTTCTAATCCAACATGACCCATATTTGAACTTGACCTAGATTCTGGTATAGTTTCATGAAGATTGTAGCAAAACGGTTGCCTCTAGGGGTGAACGATTTGATGCAATCTGACCTAGTGACCTAGTTTTTGATTCGACATAACCCATATTTGAATATGACCAAGATACCATCAAGATAAACATTGTTATAGATTTATAAAGTCTGAAGCAAAACTGTGGCCTCTTTTGGATGAACAAGGTTTTAAAGCAAGTTGGCATAGTAAACTAGTTTTTTATCCATGTCCCATATTTGAACTTGACCAAGATATCATTATGTTTGTTTGATTTGAGGTATAACGTCCCTGTCAACACTGTAAAGGTCATTTTGGAGACGTTGCTTCCAATTTTGCGGGACTTTTACCCAACATTGAGATGAAATGACATCTCAAGCCCTGTTGCCCAATGAAACCAATAGGGTTTATAAGCATGGACGGTCCGACACTCGCACCGCTTTGACTGGGCAGGCTTAGATCCTCTAAGCGTTTTACCAGTACTCGAGTGAGGGTCGGATTCAGCTCTGCGTGGAAGCATCATGCAGCCCATCTATTTCTTCAAGCCCCAATGGGCAGGGGCCGCCAAGATTTGTTTGTTTGATTTGAGGTTTAACGTCCCTGTCAACACTGTAAAGGTCATTTTGGAGACGTCGCTTCCAATTTTGTGGGACTTTTACCTGACATTGAGATGAAATGACATCTCAAGCCCTGTCGCCCAATGAAACCAATAGGGTTTATTAGCATGGACGGTCCGCCTCGCACCGCGGTTCCTGGACAGGCTTAGATCCTCTAAGCGGTTTACCAGTACTAGTGTGCGGGCCAGATTCAGCTCTGCGTGGAAGCATCATGCAGCCCATATATTTCTTCAAGCCCCTATGGGCGGGGGCCTAGGGCCGCCAAGATATAATTAAGATATTCTGGTTTAGTTTCATGAAGACTGATGCAAAACTGTGACCTCTAGAGGATGAAAATTTGACCTAGTGACCTAGGTTTTGACCTGATATGACCCATATTCAAACTTGACTGAGACATCATCAAGTCAAACATTCTGGTAATGTTTCGTAAAGATTGTAGCAAACAAGGTAAATGTTGACGACGCATGACCAACAACTGACAAAAGATGTACAACATTCACAGGGAGAACACAATAGCTCACCTTGCACACTTTGTGCTCAGGTGAGCTAAAAATGTCGCACCATGTGGCATCTGATCTGAGCTGGACGGTTTGCAGTGTCTGGATCTGATCTTTGCTGCACTGTTTGCCAATATCCTGTTTTGGGGATTTTCTGTCCAAAACGTGATAAAAATATGCTAATTTGCATATCGGGAAGGACTGCAAATTTAGTGGGCCGTTGCACTGGCATTTAAGCCTCAATCCTTGAATGAAGTTATCAAATACACCACCCGTATATCAATGAACCTCAAAATGTATGAAAACATAGAAAAATATCAATTTTCTACTGATAACTCCCGTTTAAAGACATAGCCGGGTAATTCGCCATTTTTATATGATCATCAAAAATGAAAGTTATGTCAGAGCCAATGTTTTACCATGGTTGGATGAGAAAATGGTTCAAATTCATGGAACGGGTGTTGTTTTGGGCTCATTTTATTATTAAACATGTTCAGCTTAGCTATAAACTTCACGAAAACCGCAACTTTGCAATTTTTTAAAGCTTTAATTTTTCGTCATTTACTTAAGATGAGATCTACCGAAATAGTTACAGACTTACTTAAATGATTTGCCATGATGCATATTATGGCCAGCTAGTATTTACAAGTAAAATCCAAGTTACCTGACAGTGACGCGCCAATTAATTCCTAGAATTTATATGTATTTTTACCATTTAACTGGGGGTAGGGGAACGGTTTGTTCAATAAAACAGAAATTAGCACGGTAATCCCTACTTTTCTTTTAATTTCCTATTCTCTGATAACATCTCCTAGAGAAAATAATCGTGTTTTATGAAAAATTCAATGTAGAATTTTTCTGTATGGTCCAAAATATTACAGACTTAGACATTTTGGTTGATGACAAAAATTGGTTTTGCAGAACTTTTTATGAGCTTGAAAAATAGGCTAAAGAAAAGCTGCAGTATCTTTTACTATATCATTCTGACTAAATTAAATGTTTGAAAGCTAGGCAGAAGTCATTTTTGACATTTTATTAACTAACATGGTTGTTTTCTGATATTTCTTGGAAAACAGCTTGGGGTGATCTCCTTAAAGTTCAGATTACTTAAGATTCAGCACGGTGACATATGTTTTTTTACTTCAAATGTGGTAAGCCCAAATATGAAACTAAACATATACAGACTCTGAAATAGTTTTGGGAAGTATTTACCCGCTTATGCCCTTAACTATGTATAAATATGGAATATTCATACATGAGACCATATTTATATATAGTTTAACGGGAGCTATCAGTAGAAAATTGATATCTTTCAAAGTTTCAAACATTTTGATGTTTATTGACATACAGGCGGTGTATTTGATCAATTTATCCAAGGCTTGAGGCTCAAGTGTCAGTGGGCCAAGGCTTTGAATATTTTATGCTTCACTGAACTTCGAAAACATTTACCTCAACCCTAGCATCAATGGTTCAGGCCTCGTACTGAACACCCTTTTCCATGCCTGAAAGCCCCGATTTTGCAGTTTCAAACCTTATTCGTACTGCTGAACAAGACACAACTATTGCCTTTGCAAACAGTGTAGTTCCAGATCAGATGGCTTTTGAAGAAGCCATCTGATCAGGATCTACACGGTTTGTAATGCAGTCTGTGACAATATCAAGTATATTGGTTGACTTCTAGTCAGAAATAGTGTGGGTTAATAAATTTATTTAGTAGGATAATGGTTAAATAGTTTTTTTAAACGGGCTATAAGCACAAGAATCAAAATCTAAAAGCCTGAAATCAAGAAAAAAATCAAGCTCTAAAAGCCTGAAACCCTGCAAATGCCTGCAAAATATGAGGCCTGAATTGGTTCTTTTTCAAGTACATGCATTTTCCTTTGGAACTAAATCGAGCTGTCATATAACTTTGCATATACCACAGGACATTGACGTTTCATCAGAAAAACCTAAAAGAGCACTCATATGGGCTAAATCCACTTTTGCTATAATAAGAGTAAAAGCTAGGGTTGGTGCAGTAGTTCACTTAGCTAGGTGAACCATGAATTGTAGGTCAAGGTCAAATATGGATGCTTGCAATATAGTTATCATTCCTTGATATACGTTTGTATCAATTATCATGAATCTTATAGTTCTTGAGAAATGAACTTGCCCATTTGGGGGAATGCTAGGATTGACGCAATAGTTCACAAAGTCAGTGAACCATGAAATGTAGGTCAAGGTGAAATATGGATGCTTGCATTAAAGTTGTCATTTCTAGATGCAAGTTTGTACCAAGTATCATTAATGAAACTTCACTTACATTGCTTTCACTTCTATCTTCCCGAGATAAGGGTGAAAGTATGGGTGGTCGCAATAATACACAAAGTCAGTGAACTATGAAATGTAGGTCAAGGTCAGATATGGATGCTTGCATTAAAGTTGTCATTCCTAGATGCAAGTTTGTACATGTACCAAGTATCATCAATGAAGCTCTTATTGTTCTTAATTACATTAGGGTGAAATTTAGGGAGGTCGCTAATGCTGATGGCTTGATGAACAAACAAATGGACAGACAAACATATGGTAACTCAGACACCTTAAAGCATGACAAAATGACTTCACTATAGATCTTCCTGAATTTCTCTGTATTTGTGTGTCCTGGCCTATCGGGACTTAGAAAAATAGATTGGGCTGCATACGCCTGTATGTCAATATAATGCTTTTGCGCAAAGCTGAAACTGACCAAACTTGAGTACTGGTAACCCCTTAGATCTTATCCTGGCCAGGAAAAAGCGGTTCCAGTCGGACAGCTCGTTAAACCCTAGTAGTTCTTTTGGACGGTAGTGTTTGAGATGTCATTTCATCTCAATGTCAGGTAAAAGTCCCGTAAAATCTAAAGCAACGTCTCCAAAATGACCTAGTATTGACAAGGACATAAAGCCTCAACACAAACTAACAAATTCTCTGTATTTGTAAGGGCACCACTTGTATTAACTTGTTAATGAGACTGTCCATATTATTAATGAGACTATATCAGTCAAATCCATATCGAAAAGTTCAAGTACCGGTACCAGAATGAAAAGCAGTGAAGTAACAGTATGTGCCATTTCAGTTTTTATACCCCACCACAAGCTAGTGAGGGAACATTATGATATGCTCTCTGGTATCTGTCAGTTTATCTGTATGTCCGTGCACTCGCACTGTTTCCGATCAATAACAGGTATTATTTTTTTAGCTCACCTGAGCACGAAGTGCTCAAGGTGAGCTTTTGGGATCAGTCTTTGTCCGTCGTCCGTGCGTGCGTGCGTCCGTCCGTCGTCAACTTTTGCTTTAAACAACTTCTCCTCCAAAACTGCTGGACAGATTTTGATCTAATTTCACAGGAATGCTCCTTGGGTGATCCTCTACCAAAATTGCTCAAAGTGTTCCGCTCGGGTGAACAAGATGGCCGCCAGAGCTAAAAATAGAAAATTCTTTAAACGACTTCTCCTGCTTAACCAATGGATGGATTTTGAAATTGTTTCACAGGAATGTTCCTTGGATGACCCTCTACCAAAATTGCTCAAACCGTTCAGCTCGGGTGAACAAAATGGCCGCCAGAGCTAAAAATAGAAAAACCTTTTAACAACTTCTTCTCCTTAACCAGTGGATGGATTTCGAAATTACTTGACAGGAAAGTTCCTTGGGTGACCCTCTACCAGAATTGCTCAAACCGTTCTGCTCGGGTGAACAAAATGGCCGCCAGAGCTAAAAATAGAAAAAGCTTTAAACGACTTTTTCTCCTTAACTAGTGGATGGATTTTGGAATTACTTCACAGGAATGTTCCTTCGGTGACCCTCTACCAAAATTGCCCAAACCATTCCGCTCGGGTGAACAAAATGGCCACCAGAGCTAAAAATAGAAAAACCTTTAAACGACTTCTTCTCCATAACCAGTGGATGGATTTTGAAATTATTTCACAGGAATGTTTGTTTGGTGACCCTCTACCAAAATTGCTCATACTGTTCCGCTCGGGTAAACAAAATGGCCGCCAGAGCTTAAAATAGAAAAACCTTTTAAACGACTTCTTCTCCTTTACCAGTGGATGGATTTTGAAATCACTTAACAGGAATGTTCCTTGGGTGGCCCTCCACCAAAATTGCTCAAACTGTTCAGCTCGGGTTAACAAAATGGCCGCAAGAGCTAAAAATAGAATAAACTTTAAACACACTTTCTCCTTAAACAGTGGATGGATTTTGAAATTATTTCACCAGAATGTTCCTTGGGTGACCCTCTACCAAATTTGCTCAAACCGTTCCAACAAACAGGTCAACAAAATGGCCGCCAGAGCTAAAAATAGAAAAACCTTTAAATGACTTCTCCTTAACAAGTGGATGGATTTTGAAATTATTTCACAGGAATGTTCGTTCGGTGACCCTCTACCACAATTGCTCAAACCATTCTGCTCGGTTGAATAAAATGGCCACCAGAGCTAAAAATAGAAAAAAACTTTAAACAACTTCTTCTCCTTTACCTGTGGATGGATTTTGAAATAACTTCACAGGAATGTTCCTTGGGTGACCCTCTACAAAAAGTGCTCAAACCATTCTGCTCTGGTGAACAAGATGGCTGCCAGAGCTAAAAATAGAAAAACCTTTAAACGACTTCTTCTCCTTAACCAGTGGATGGATTTTGAAACTACTTGACAGGAATGAATGTTCCTTGGGTGACCCTCCACCAAAATTGCTCAAACTATGCCGCTCTGGTGAACAAAACCTTTAAACAACTTCTTCTCCTTAACCAGTGGATTGATTATGAAATTATTTGACAGGAATGAGGTTTGAGGTTTTTAGCTGTGGTGGCCATCATGTTCAGTTAAGCAAAATATTTTTAGCAATATTGTTAGAGGGTCACTCATAGAACATTCCTATAAAATTGCTTCCTTTTAGAGAGTCTTTTGAAAGTTTTGGCCCCCACTCACCTTGGCTGCAAGGTGCTTCTACAGGAATATTGGTAAACCACTTTGAAGGTTTTAGCCTGTCTAGGCAAAGAGGTGCAAGTGGAACCATCAATACATTTAAACCCCATTGGTTTCATTGGGCAGCAGGGCTTGAGATGTCATTTCATCAAAAATGGCTTCTACTTCTCAAAATGACTTCTACTCCTAACCAGGCAGACTGATTTTGAATTAATTTCACAGAAATGGTCTTTGGGTCCAACCAAAATTGCTCAAACCCTCCACTCCACCATATATTACCCACAATTCCGTTTGTACAATAGGATCAGGTGAGCGATCCAGGGCCATCATGGCCCTCTTGTTCATATTTTTTTATGGAACAAAAAACAATTTTTGCATATACTGTTGATGTGCAAAATCTGTACACTTTTGACAGATTTATGGCCCATTGCAGCTCCAAATAAGTGGTTTGGGGGTGTTAACGATCAATAACTTTCATGCTCTTTCACTGATTTTCTTCAAATTCTGAATTAACATTGGTATTAATTGGGAATGCATGGTTTTGGATTGTTAATGGGCAATATCCAACCACTTGACAGGATGATGGCCCTTGCCAGTCCCCATTGAATGTTTTTTGCCTCTTTTGTTTGTTTGAACTGAGGCGAAACATCAGTCTCAACACTATTGAAGTCATTTTGGAGACATTGCTTCCAATTTTGTGGGACTTTTACCCGACACGGAGATGAAATGGCATCTAAAGCCCTGTCACCCAAACAAACCAAAAGGGTTTAAATGCATGGACCCTCTAAGCGGTTTACCAATTCTCATGTGGGGTCACTTTCAGCTCTGCGTGGAAGCATCATACAGTCCAATCTATTTCTCTAAGCACCGATTTGGCCTCTTATTCCTTATTTAATGGAATGACCACTAAATGAAGCTTATTATGGCTAAGGACCATCACTCTCACCATCCTGGCTCATGATTTATCTGCCCTTGATACACGTGAAATTGGTTTCCTTGCGTTTCCTTGCTATATGGAATATCTGGATGAACTTTTACACACCAGGCCTCATACTGACCAAGCTTTTCCATGCCTGAAAGGCCCAATTATGCAGCCTTTACCATAATCCTGCTGAATATGACAACCATTACCTTTGCAAACAGTGTAGATACAGATCAGATGGCTTCTGAAGAAGCCATCTGATCAGGATCTACACTGTTTGTAATGCAGTTTGTAAACTGAACAAATACATCATATCAAGTAATTTGAATGGTGAATAGTCCGAAATGGGTGTGGCTAAATAATTTTATTTAGCAGGATAAGGGTTTAATAGTCATTTTAAACAGAATAGGAGGGAAAATCAAACTCTAAAAGCCTGAAATCAAGAAAAAAATCAAGCTTTAAAAGCCTGAAATCCTGCAAATGCCTGAAAAATATGAGGCCTGACACACATACATGTATCTAGCACAAAAGGAAACATATGGCCAAGAACCATGACTCTGACCATTCTGGTTCTTGAGATGTCTGCGCTTGATATATGTAATAAAGGAAGGGAAACTCTCATGTGAATATAAGAATCTTATATGGGTGTGAGGGGTGGATGGAAAAATCCGTCCCGAGGGACACTGTCCGGCATCACGAGGCTTGCCGAGTGATGCCGGACAGTGATCCCGAGGGACGGGTTTTTCTATCCACCCTCACACCCATATTGGATTCTTTTTCTTGCATACCTTCCATTTCTTAAAGCGGATTTTTAATGCTGCAGTCACTTCGGTTACCAACGTCCGCCATATTCTGTTGACACTGCAGGAATGTTTAGTGACGTTGCTGTGACGTCAACCTTAACGGCGGCGCATATGAGGTCGTAATCAACCAGTGCATTTATCAAACACGCGATTATATTCGATTTTGGGTCGGAACACCAGGGTTAGAACATAAATTTCTATCCCAGGGTAAAATCACGGATTTCCTTGTCGTGGTGTGCAAGAATAACCCGATCTGCCCCAAATTCTTGTTCAGAATTATATACATGTCCTCGTTAATCTGCAAGTTTGATAAAGTTTCTATCAAATATGAAGTCACTCTCTACCAGACGTTTTCCCAAAATGTAAGTCTATGAGAGACTAAAGGTCAATTAAATCTGATGTGAATAGGCTGATCTGCCCAGAATTTGAACTTGCCCAAGATTGTATGACTGTTGTTATTACCTACAAGTTTAATGAAGAGCCAATCAAAAAATATTATTAATGTAAACTGTTTCTTTATCATCAATATATTTTCTTCAGGATGACTTCTACTTTATTTTATCCAAGACAACATAATAAATTGTAGTGCTATGCATTTATCTGGCAGTTTCATTGTTTAACCCTTTTTGTACCAAATGGAATCTTCCACCTCATATAATAGCAGGAGTCCATTTCAAAATTTATCCATGTCAGGTTGTGTTTTCTTCAAAAACTGTTTGGAAATTGGCTAACGTTTTGGCCATGATCAGACCTGGGCCTGCACTGTTTGACAATTACCCTTCTGGTACAAAATGGGTTAATTGATTGCCGGTCAGTTGCATAAACAAATGTTTCAGCCTAGTCCAGCCACTAGCTAATGGTTGCATAGCAACAGATAAGGTGGGTATTTGTTAAAAACTGGAAGATACTTTTCCTTGTTTCTCCATAAAAATCTATGTTGTGGGTATTCATATGAGCCACCTCGCCAAGGCAGTTTAAATGAATACCCACAACTTAGGTTTATAAGGAGAACTGACAAAAATTATGCTTTTATTAGTCGAACTTCGATGGCTCAAACCCCTTTGGGACCATAAAAATCTGTTCGAGACAGTTTACGTCCCACCAAAAGCTAAGGTCATACAATGAGAGGACCTTGGTTTAAAGACACATCTGAAAGTCTGGAATAGCCCAGGATTGAAACCCACGACTCCTGGCTTATCAGGCGAGTAGCTTAACCACTACACAACTGAGGCTTCTCAAGACAGTAGTAGTTCGAGCCAGGGAGGGTTACTATTAGCATCACGTGAACAAGTCTGTGAAATGAGCACCCCTTAAACCCAACTTTATATAGAGAAACCCCGGGTCTACGGGGGTATATATTATTTTTAGCTCACCTGTCACGTAGTGACAAGGTGAGCTTTTGTGATCACTTTTCGTCCGTCGTCTGTGCGTGCGTGCATCCGTTAACAATTTCTTCAAATGACATCTAAACCACTGATCGGATTTTGACCAAACTTCACAGGCATGATCCTTAGGTGGTCCCCTTTCAAAGTTGTTCAAATGGTTCCGGTCCGTTGCACATCTTGGTCACAGGAGCCAAAAATAGATTTTTTTCACCGAAATCTTAACAAAATCTTCTTCTCTGAAACCACAAAGCCCAGGTCTTTGATATTTGGTATGAAGCTTCATCTAGTGGACCCCTACCAAGATTGTTCAAATTATAGTGTTGTGGCCAAAAATGCCCCGGCCCCAGGTCCCTTTGGTTTTACATAGGATTATATAGGGAAAATCTTTAAAAATCTTCTTCTCTGAAACCGCAAGGCCCAGGTCTTTGATATTTGGTATGAAGCTTCATCTAGTGGATCCCTACCAAGATTATTCAAATTATAGTGTTGTGGCGAAAAATGCCCCCGCCCCAGGTCCCTTTGGTTTTACATAGGATTATATAGGGAAAATCTTTAAAAAATCTTCTCTGAAACCGCGAGGCCCAGGTCTTTGATATTTGGTATGAAGCTTCATCTAGTGGACCCCTTCCAAGATTATTCAAATTATAGTGTTAGGGCCAAAAATGCCCCCGCCCCAGGTCCCTTTGGTTTTACATGGGCTTATATAGGGAAAAAAATTAAAAATCTTCTTCTCTGGAACCGCAAGGCCCAGATCTTTGATATTTGGTATGAAGCTTCATCTAGTGGACCCCTACCAAGATTGTTCAAATTATAGTGCTGGGGCCAAAAGTGCCCCCGCCCCGGGGCCCTTTGGTTTTACATTGGCTTATATAGGGAAAATCTTTATAAATCTTCTTCTCGGAAACCGCAAGGCCCGGGTCTTTGATATTTGGTATGAAGCTTCAGCTAGTGGACCCCTACCAAGATTGTTCAAATTATAGTGCTGGTGCCAAAAATGCCCCCGCCCCGAGGCCCTTTGGTTTTACATAGTCTTATATAGGGAAATTCTTCTTCTTCTCTGAAACCGCAAGGCCCAGGTCTTTGATATATGGTATGAAGCTTCATCTTGTGGGCCTCTACCAAGATTGTTCAAATTATAGTGCTGGGGCCAAAAATGCCCCCGCTCCAGGGCCCTTTGGTTTTTCATAGACTTATACAGGGAAAATCTTGAAAGATCTTCTCTGAAACCACAAGGCCTAGGTCTTTGATATTTGGTATGAAGCTTCAGCTAGTGGACCTCTACCACGATTATTCAAATTATAGCCCTCGGGGCCACAAATGCCCCCGCCCCGGGTCCCTTTGGTTTTACATAGACTTATATAGATATAATCTTGGAAAATCTTCTTCTCTGAAACAGCAAGGCCCAGGTCTTTGATATTTGGTGTGAAGCTTCATCTAGTGGACCTCTATCAAGATTGTTTAAATTATAGTCCTGAGGCCAAAAATGCCACCGCCCGGGGCCATTTGGTTTTACATAGGCTTAAGTAGGGAATATCTTTAAAAAATTCTTGTCTGAAACCGCAAGGCCCAGGTCTTTGTTATTTGGATCGTAGCTTCATCTAGTGGACCTTTGCCAAGATCGTTCAAATGATAGCCTTTGTTGATATTTGGTATGAAGCTTCACCTTTTTAGACCTCCCTCAACATTATGCACATTATAGCCCTGGGGTCAATAATGGCCCTCCCCGGGGTCCACATGTTATACTATGGATCAGGTGAGCGATCCAGGGCCACCATGGCCCTCTTGTCTTATTTCTGCTCCAAGACATAGGTTGTGGGTACTCGTTAGAACCGCCTCAATGAGCAGTATATATATATATATAAGAAAAATAATGCGGATTTTCATCAGAAAAAGTTGTCATTTTAGAGATATGAATAATGTACTTTCTTGCACACCAGACAAGGAAATCCGTGATTTTACCCTGGGATAGAAATTTATGTTCTGACCCTGGAGTTCCGACCCCAAATCGAATATAATCGCGTGTTTGATAAATACACTGGTTGATTACAACCTCATGCGCGGCGTCGTCATGCGTGACGTCACTAAACATTCCTGTTGTTTCATCACAAAATGGCGGACGTCGGTAACCGAAGTGACAGCAGTATTAAAAATTCGCAATAGAAATGGAAGGTATGCAAGCCTCGTGATGCCGGACAGTGTCCCTCGGGACGGATTTTTCAATCCACCCCTCACACCCATATAAGATTCTTATAGTGACGCACGGGTGTTTTATCGTAAAGGACAGCGCTGGTGGGTCGATTGTCTAAGATGGTAGGCTGGGAAAGTTGTCCTGAACTGAGACTTAGACTGTTTCATTTAACTCAGTATTTTAAGCAAACCGTGTAGATCCTGATTGATCAGATGCTGCGTTCTGAGCAGCAGTGCGGCATCTGATATGCGGCTACACTGCCAATGTCCCGGTACTCAAGCAAAGTTCAGATTTTACACTTGTACAGCACTCTGATGTACAGGAGATTCCGACTTGTTAGAACTATTCTGTTCTGATATCTAAGATGGCCATCTTGAAAATCTTAGACCACATCTGCTCCTGAATGGTGAGTCGAACTGAGTCAAAATTGTGCTGCTATAAATAACCCTAACCTGCATCTTGTACATGATCAGCAATGGCCACATGGACAATAGCAATCGAAAAGCATCTATAGTCAGTAACTTTGTAAACAAGAGGACCATGATGGTCCTATATCGCTCACTTGATCTAAGAGATTTATATGCGTGTGCCCGAGCAGGCGATCTTTGGCCTCCGGTCCATAAATTGAAAAATTTTGGTAGAGGTCAACTAAATGAAACTTAATAACAAATATCAAAGTCCTGGGCCTTCTGGTTTCATACAAGAAGAATTCTAAAAGTTTAACTACAGAAGTCTAGGTAAGACCAGTGGGCCCTGTGGTGGGGTGAACCCCCCCCCCCCCCCCCCCCGGGATATGATTTGAACAATCGTGGTAGAGGTCCACCAGATGAAGCTTCAAACCAAATATCTAAGACCTGGGCCTTTTGGAATCAGACATGAAGATTTTCAAATATTTTCTCTATGAAAGTCTATGTAAAGCCAGTGTGGGTCCCAGGCTTGGCAATTTTTGGCCAAAGGGCTATAATTTGAACAATCATGGTAGAGGTCCACTAGACCAAGCTTCATACCATCAAAGACCTGGGACTTCTGGTTTCAGACAAGAAGTTTTTAGCTCACCAGAGCCGAAGGCTCCGGGGGAGCTTATAGGATAGGCAGTTGTCCGTCGTCTGCGTCGTCTGGTGACGTCAACACTTTTAAACGACATCTCCTCTGAAGCCACTTGGCCGATTGGGCCCAAATTTCATCTGTAGCATTCCTGGGTTGGGGGATATTTTGACAAAACTTTCATAGAAATATTCCTTGGGCAATCTACTATCTGCCATATGATTTTAGGCCTACTGCTCATTTGAATTGGTTGCCATGGAAACCAAATTGAAAAAAAAAAAATAGAAAAAAAAAAACACTAAAAAATCATCTCCTCAGAAACCGTATGCTCTATGAAGCTGAGAGTTTACGAAAATATTCACCATATTTGCCTTTACAGGTTTTGTGTTTTTTTTTATGAAATTCGGCTCTTTAGTTTGGTTGCTATGGCAAGTTAGATTTTCCATAGACTAATAATGGGGAAAATTGAAAAATGGCATTAACTACAAAGCCTTTGCAGATATTTTGACAAACTTTCATAGAAATGTTCCTTTATATATAGTAGATTTCTCTCAGCAATATGCTTTTATATCAACCTCGGGGTCCAGTACGTTGTGCCGGGGCCATTCCCCGCCCCCAGTACTTCGTAAAATGCCTTATATCTCAGAAACCTTACAGATCCCCACCCTAAACCATATATATTCTTGTTCCTTGTGATAAGGTTCATTAAGTGACACCAACCTGGGGATCCCCTCGGATGTGCCGGGGACATGCCCAACCCCTCCACTTCATAAAATGCCATTTATCTCAGAAACCATTCAGATCCCCACCCGTTAAGCGTATATATTCTTGTCTCTTATGATAAGACGCACTCAGTGATAACCAACATGGGGGACCCCCAGGATGTGCCTGGGCCATGCCCCGACCCCTCCATTTCACAACAGGCCCAATCATTCCAGAAACCTAACAGATCCAAACCCCTAAATGAAATATATTTTTGTTCCTTATGATAAGTTGCATTCAGTGACACCAACCTGGGGGACACCCGGGATGTGCCGGGGACATGCCTAACCCCCTCCACTTCATAAAAGGTTGGGGCTTGAAGAAATATATGGGCTGCATGATGCTTCCACGCAGAGCTGAATCCGGCCCGCACACTAGTACTGGTAAACCGCTTAGAGGATCTAAGCCTGTCCAGGAACCGCGGTGCGAGGCGGACCGTCCATGCTAATAAACCCTATTGGTTGCATTGGGCGGCAGGGCTTGAGATGTCATTTCATCTCAATGTCGGGTAAAAGTCCCACCAAATTGGAAGCAACGTCTCCGAAATGACCTTTACAGTGTTGACGGGGACGTTAAACCTCAAATCAAACAAACAAACAAAACTTCATAAAAGGCCAAATATTCCGAAACCTTACAAATCCCCACCCCTAAACCATATATATTCCTATTCTTTATGATAAGAAGCATTAAGTGACACCAACCTGGGGATCCACCCGGATGTGCCGGGGACATGCCCCACCCCCTCCACTTCATAAAATGCCATTTATCTCAGAAACCATTCAGATCTCCACCCCTAAACCATATATATTCTTGTTCCTTATGATAAGACACACTCAGCGACACCAAGCTGAGGGTCTCCCGGGATGTGCCGGGGTCATGCCCCACCCCATACACTTCATAAAAGGCCAAAAATTCCAGAAACCTTACCGTTCCCCACCCCTAAACCATATACATTCTTGTTCCTTGTGATAAGACACATTCAGTGACACTAACATAGGGTTCCCCCAGGGCTCGCCCGGGCCATGCTCCATTCTTCAACTTCACAAAAGACCATATACATGTATCTGAGAAACTGTCCAGAGCCCTACCCCAAGCCATATATATTCTTGTTCCTTATGATAAGATGAAATCAGTGACACCAGCATGGGGTCCCCACCCCCCTGTGGTGCCAGGGACCATGCCCCACCCCTTTACTTCATTAAAAGCCATATATCTCAGAAACCGGTCAGATCCCCACCCCTTAACCATATATATTCTTGTTTCTTATGATAAGACCCCACTTCATAATAGGCCATATATCTCAGAAACTATTGAAATTTTCTCTCCCATCCACTTCATTAAAGGGCCTCATATCTCAGAAACTGTTCAGCATTAGGTTGTAACAATCTTGGGCTTTTCTGGAATCCACCATGCCCGAATCCCTCCACTGCTTAAAAGGCTTTACATCTCAGGAGCCATACACATCCCACCGCTAAACCATATATGTCTCTGTTCTTTTTTATAAGTCACATTTAGTGACACCAACCAGGGCTCCATTGGGTTTATGCCCCACCCTCTCTACTATATAAAACACCTAATATTTCAGATACAGTCCACATGAGTGCTCATTTGGGAATGGGGTTTGTTTGGGAGACTTTAGAATCATTTAGAATCATTTTGAATCATTTTGAAAATATAGTTCTGCTTAAGCCGGTGCTAGGGGACGTGGCCGGTGTAGCACATTTCAGTACTGGTCATGAACAGACTCAATAAAACCGAGTCTGCTATTTTCGTTTTATTTGGTGTATTCTTTGCTTCCAAAGGATCTTACTATTCAGAACTTATTTATCTTCACTGCAGCTGGTGCTGTGCCGTGTGGCGGCCGTAAAAAGTCTCCCCGTACATCCACCATAGTGCAGATTATATTTTCTGGTTCTTTGGGATCATTGAGTTCATTTAGAATCATTTTGAAAATAGAGTTCTGCTTAAGCCGGTGCTAGGGGGCTTGGCCGGTGTAGCACATTTCAGTACTTGTCATGAACAGACTCAATAAAACCGAGTCCGCTATTTTCGTTTATTTGGTGTATTCTTTGCTTCCAAAGGATCTTACTATTCAGAACTTATTTATCTTCACTGCAGCTGGTGCTCTGCCGTGTGGCGGCCGTAAAAAGTCTCCCCGTACATCCATCATAGTGCAGATTATATTTTCTGGTCCTTTGGGATCTTGAGTTCATTTAGAATCAGTTTGAAAATAGAGCTCTGCTTAAGCCGGTGCTAGGGGGTGTGGCCGGTGTAGCACATTTCAGTACTGGTCATGAACAGACTCAATAAAACCGAGTCTGCTATTTTCGTTTATTTGGTGTATTCTTTGCTTCCAAAGGATCTTACTATTCAGAACTTATTTATAATTGGTAGATTAAAATCATACCATGTTAAAATACATGTCTGCCATTGGGCAGTGCCCATCTGAGCTCCGGTTTATGAAATTTGGCTCTTTGGTTTGTTTGTTATGGCAAGTTAAGAGTTGCCATTGACTTATAATGGGGAAAATTGAAAAATGACATTTAAGCCTTTCAAGATATTTTGTCAAACTTACATAGAAATGTACCTTTAATAATGTTCTTTTAGGCCTATTGGTTGCCACAGATGGGAAATTGTCAGTTGTCATATGTTGTCCTTCAACAACACATTCAAGCGACATCAGACCTCTGAAGCCACTAGGCTGATTGGGTCAAATTTTTATCAGTAGCATCCTTGGGCGCAAGGCTTCCATGGTTAATTAAAATACTTTGCTGCCAGTCGGCAGTGCCCCCTGAGCTCTGGTGAGCAAAGTGGCCCATGGGCCTCTTCTTTAAAGGTTACCCTATAATGCCTTTGTAAAACCAGGGAACCCTATGTTGAACAATCTTGGTAGAGGTTCACTAGATGAAGCTTCATACCAAATATCAAAGACCTGGGCCTTCTGGTTTCAGACAAGAAGATTTTTAGAAGTTTTCCGTATAATAGCCAATGTAAAACCAGTGGGCCCTGGCGCGGCAGCATTATTGGCCCCAGGGCTATAATTTGAACAATCTTGGTATAGGTCCATTAGATGAAGCTTCATACCAAATATCAAAGACCTGGGCCTTCTGGTTTCAGAGAAGTAGATTTTTAAAGGTTTTCCATTATAAGGATATGTAAAACCAATTGGCCCCGGAGCGGGGTCGTTTTTTGCCCCAGGGCTATAATTTGAACCATCTAAGTAGAGGCCACTAGACGAAGCTTCATACCAAATATCAAAGACCTGGGCCTTCTGGTTTCAGACAAGAAGATTTTTAAAGGTTTTCACTATGTAAGCCTATGTAAAACCAGTGGGCCCCGGCACGGGGCGTTTTTGGCCCCAGGGCTATAATTTGAATAATCTTGGTAGAGGTTCACTAGATGAAGCATCATACCAAATATCAAAGACCTGGGCCTTCTGGTTTCAGACAAAGAGATTTTTAAAGGTTTTGTCTACTATAACCTATGAAAACCGGTGGGCCACGGTGCGGGAGCATTATTGGCGCCAGGGCTATTAGGCCAGTACATTTAGCCTGAAATGACCCTTGACCCACAACTAATTCCTTGAGAAATGTTATCAGCAGTTTTAGTATCAGGAAGGTGTCCTTATTTATAGAAAAAAAGTCCTCAAAAAAAAATCCGAGGGGAAAGGGTATTTTTGGGGGGTGAAAAAAAATACGAAAAATGAAGAAAAATCACAAAAACCAGGCGTATGTTAAACAATTAATCCTTGACTTCATTAAATCATCCAAAATGAATAGTTCTATCTGGGGAAAAATACTAAAAATTCTGAAGATAAAAGTTTTCTTTTATTTTTTTTTTTGTATATTTTTTTGTGTGAAATTTCGAAAAACAAGTATTAGCTTTTATAAAAAGCTTGAGTCTATGCTAGGCACACATTAATTTGTGTAGAACTATAATGTGCCAGTTGCCACAAAGTGTAAAAAAGCCACAGATATCAAATGAGGATTTCCAAAGCTTATCACCAATGTCACATAAAACAAAATTTCCGATTTTTTTTTCACTATCAATCACAACTAATTGCACTACATGCCTACAGTTAGGGTTTCTTCATTTGGCATTCTAGTTTAAAGTTTCATTTTACATTCTAGGTTAACATCATGAAAAACAATCCGCTAAGATTGCCGTCTAGAAATGAAAACATTAAGAATTGGATGTGGGAAGAACTAGATAAGAGCAAACATATGATATACAGTGTTGCGCCGAGTGGGGGCCATGGGGCCATTTGCCTACCTAAAGTCATTGATGGCCCTTTCAACATTAAACATGGGGCCCGGATGACCCTCAGAAATCAACAACGTTGCTTATATTTTATTTACTGAAGCCCCTTTAAAATATAAAATGACCCTTTGGAAAATGTGATAAGGGCCATTGGTGTCCCCCAAGCAATCGAGCCTAGGCACAACACTGATATATATAAGCTATCATTAAAATCGTCTACACCCGTGGGCGTAGACAATAAAGGAAAGTCGCATGAAACAAGAAAAAAAAAATATCACTAAAAAAATGATAGTTTCTGTGTGCCAAAATAAATGATACGTTATTGGTACACCAATAGAATTTTTTTTGGGGGAGGGGGGGGGGGGGGGGGGGGGGTGGGGGGGGGGGTTATGGGTTATTTTTTTCTGCTCAATAACATAGCTTCTGAGATTGTTGATACTCAATAGAACTGCCTATCTATGTTTTGAGCCGAAATAAGTGAGTGAGTGTGCTTGAGGTTTACATCCCGCCAACAGCAAATGTCATATGCAGTGGTTTCAAAAACATTTCGGCATCTGGATTTCAAGGAAAGATAGGAGTGTGATTTTCAATGTTATATGAAAAAGCCCTTACAAATTTATCAAGCGTAGCAGGGGAATAATGTCTAAGTAAAAGGGAAAATCCCCACTACCCGTCTATTGATGAAACCCCTGCATACGGAGACCGGACCTCGGTTTAAAGACTCATCTGGAGTCTTTTGGATCGAACCCACGACTCCTGATTTATGAGGCTAGTAGCTTATCCACTATATCATGGAGGCTTCTTTTAGCAGAAATAAGAAAAATAATGTACATGTACACCCCCTAAAACTCCCCAGTGCCCCACCCACCCAGGTGTAAATGGGTAGCAGTGGTGTTAAAGTCATCTGCCTCTCCCTCGTGCGCGTGAAAACATCCGGAATGAGGGTTCGAGAGCGATTAATTAAGCTTGAGGCTTTAAGCGCAATCGAACTAAAATAAATTAGTATAAACTAAAACTCCAGTAGGAGGGGGTTTCTATCGAGTACCCACAATCTATGCTTTTGAGCAGACATTACGAAACACGCCTAAACAAAAACAATGTCAATTGTTCAGCCCAAAAATGGAATTTTAAGATAAAAAATGATGTTTTTCTTATTTCTGCTCAAAACATAAGTAGATTGCGGAGCTCGACAGAACCGCCTGAATTTGGCGGTTCTACCGAGTAACCACAATCTATGTTTTTGAGCTGATATAAGAAATTTAATATTTATCCCTGTACTATATGTAAAAGTGGGGTTCGAGGGGTCAAAATAATATAGGCGTGTTTTTGACCCCAGCCATCTGGGCTTTGAGTAATAGATTGGGCTGCTAATGCTTCCGCACAGAACTGATACCGAACGCATATGAGTACTGCTAAAGCGCTGAGAATACCCAGAAAAGTTGCTGCGAGTCAGCCTGTCCATGCATGTGTACCCTTTTGGATTCATTGGGCGGCAGGGATTGAGATGCCATTTCATCTCAATGCCAGGTAAAAGTCCCACAAACTTGGGAGCAACGTCTCGTTTCGTGATCAATAAGAAAAAAACTCAGAATTTGTCTCTGTTTTTTTTTAGGGGTGATCAATAGATTTGAATATGCGTGTTTTCGATATGTTTTTTATGACCCCAACTTTAAAAAAGTTGGAGGGGCATATTGCTTCTGGTTCGTCCATTCGACTTTCCTTTGCGCCTTTGATGCATAGCATAACGCAAGAAACGTGCTTGTAAGGTTCTTGAAATTTCATATATCGATTCTTCATGGAAAATTAGCTGACGCGTATTTTTTTTTCTTATCCGGATTATGCCCCTTTCAAAAGTTATTGCCCTTTGAATTTTTTTTTTTTTATAAAATCTTGTCAGCAAAATATCTCAAAATCTATTGGAGATAGAGCCTTGTAAGTTGGTGACGAGTAGATACCCTGATAAACTTTGGACTAAATTCCGAAAAATACTTTGTGGCTAATGGCCCTTTGGCACTTTGAGTATATTGTAGGCCTATGCTTTGTGATGCGTAGATAAAACTTTAGAACCTTGTATACCAGGGTTTTGAAATTTCATATACATATATGGATTCCTCATGGCAAATTAGCTGAAAGATATTTTTCTCAACCGGATTTTGCCCCTTTTAAGGTTGTTTGTGTCAACCTTTGTGTTCAGTCAGCTCAAAACAGTTATTGTGCGCAATGTTGGGAGACACAATTTGTAAATCAATTTCAAGGGGTTACACCCCTATTTTTCCTACCTGTTAAAAAGTCAACGGCCAATTTCTATTGCAGTAAGTAGATCGGACAGTGTTGCAATTATTCTGATTGTGATTTTTGAGTGGTTGCTTCCACAAAGTCACACATAGCTATCAAAATCTTACGTGCGCCATGTTACCGGAAATTTTGTAATGAGACATTGACAAATGTATTTTCCGACCAAAAAAAAAAAATGTTTATTTTTACAACTTGAACATAGATCTTGTTTATCAATAGCATACAAGCAAAATATAAATGACATGTAGATCTATTCATGCTATTAAAAAAAATAGAATGTAGAAAGACTGCAATTTATCAACTTCTGACGTAAGTTTTGTTTTTGATGACGTCATTTTTTTTGCGCGTGAGGAGCCTTACAGCAGGTAAAACAGCGTATGGTGCTGTTATCTGGCCATTACTTATTTAATGCTTTTTCTGCGGATTTAATCCTAATTTTCTCAGAACTGGCACGGATATTTCCTGAGGACTTTTTTTTGGTAATTAATACAACATAGCCCTGTGTTTTGTTGTTAAAAGAATTTCTCAAGGAATTAGTTTGACCATAAAAATTAAAGTACCTCGCCTATATGATTTGAACAATCTTGGTATAGGTCCATTAGATGAAGCTACATACCAAATATCAAAGACCTGGGCCTTATGGTTTCAGAGAAGAAGATTTTTTAAAGGTTTTCCTTATATAAGCCTATATAAAACCAGTTGGTCCCGGGGCGGGGTCGTATATGGCCCCAGGGCTATAATTTGAACAATCTGGGTAGAGGTCCACTAGATGAAGCTTCATACCAAATATCAAAGACCTGGGCCTTCTGGTTTCAGACAAGAAGATTTTCAAAGGTTTTCCCTATATAAACCTATGTAAAACCAGTGGGCCCCGGCGCGGGGGCGTTTTTGGCCCCAGGGATATAATTTGGACAATCTTGGTAGAGGTTCACTAGATGAAGCTTCATATCAAATATCCAAGACCTGGGCCTTCTGGTTTCAGACAAGAAGATTTTTATATGGTTTCCCTATATAAGCCTATATAAAACCAGTGGGTCACGGGGCGGGCCGTTTTTGGCCCCAGGGCTATAATTTGAATAATCTTGGTAGAGGTCCACTAGATGAAGCTTCATACCAAATATCAAAGACCTGGGCTTTCTGGTTTCAGACAAGAAGATTTTTAAAAGTTTTTCCCTATATAAGCCTATGTAAAACCATTGGGCCCTGGCGCGGGGGGCATTTTCGGCCCCAGGGCTATAATTTGAACAATTTTGGTAGAGGTCCACTAGATGAAGCTTCATACCAAATATCAAACACCTGGGTCTTCTGGTTTCAGACAAGATGATTTTTATATGTTTCCCTATACAGCCTATATAAAACCAGTGGGCCCCGGGTCGGGGCCGTTTTTGGCCCAAGGGCTAAAATTTGAACAATCTTGGTAGAGGTCCACTAGATGAAGCTTCATATCAAATATCAAAGACCTGGGCCTTCTGGTTTCAGACAAGAAGATTTTTAAAGGTTTGTCCCTATATAAGCCTATGTAAAACCTTTGGGCCCCGGCGCGGAGGCACTTTTGGCCCCAGGGCGATAATTTGAACAATCTTGGTAGAGGTCCACTAGATGAAGCTTCAGACCAATATCAAAGACCAAGGCCTTCTGGTTTCAGAGAAGAAGATTTTTAAAGGTTTTTCTTTTCCCCCATTTTGTTGACATGGCAACCAGAGTTCTGCATTGAATGGAATTCTTTGAACAACTCTGAGAGAGGACCACCCAAAGACCATTTCTGCTAAGTTTGTTCAAAATCTGTTCAGTGGTTTAGGAGGAGATGTCGTTTAAAGGAATTGTGGACGACCATCCGGACGGACGACGACGACGACGGACGGGTGACCGATCACAATAGCTCCCCTGGAGCCTTCGGCTCAGGTGAGCTAAAAAGACTAATAACGGCAGATAATTATATTTTTTGGGATGATTTGCTCTTATTAAGAGTGTATGTACTGATTAGATTCGTTTCTATGTGTCTAATCTAATGAATGTACGCTGGAAAAGCGGTGCGAGTCGGACCGTCCATGCTTTTTTTTTTTTTTTTTTTTGGTTTTGGTTTTACGGCCCTTTCAAGATTATTTCACTCATATCGAGCCGATCGTTGATCAGAGGTGGGCGAAAACCGGAGTACCCGGAGAAAAACCACCTGACCTTCCGTTGCAGAACTTGGCGTCTCACATATGACCCGAGCGAGGCTCGAACCACAGCGGTGAGAGACCTAATGATCAAGAGTCAGCGCTCTTAACCACTAGGCCACGGAGGCCCGTTGACCGTCCATGCTTATAAATCCTATTGGTTTCATTGGGCGACAGGGTTTGAGATGTCATTTCATCTCAATGTCGTGTAAAAGTCCCACAAAATTGGAAGCATAGTCTCCAAAATGACCTATACAGTGTTGACGGAGACTATAAACCTCAAATAAAACAAACAAAACATAACTTTGTTAGCTTAAAGCTTCGCTCCAGGTCAGCTTATGCCATGGCAAGTTGTCCGTTTATTTCTTTGTTCGATTTTGAGTTTACCGTCCCCGTCAACACTATTTAGAACATTGAGATGAAATGCCATCTCAAGCCCTGTGCACTAGAAAGATACATCAAACTCTCACCGATTTCTTTGTTCTGCAGTCTTGTCACAGGTGCAGTTCTGATGATTGACATGTGAAAGAAGTATATTTTCTTGCAAACCAGACAAGGAAATCCATGATTTTACCCTGGGATAGAAATTTATGTTCTGACCCTGGTTTTCCGACCACAAATTGAATATAATCGCGTGTTTGATAAATGCACTAGTTGATTACAACCTCATGCGCGGCGCTGTCATGCGTGACGTCACTAAACCTTCCTGTTGTGTCATCACAAAATGGCGGACGTCGGTAACCGAAGTGACAGCAATATTAAAAATTCGCGATAGAAATGGAAGGTATGCAAGAAAAAGAATCCTATATGGGTGTGAGGGGTGGATAGAAAAATCCGTCCCTCGGGATCACTGTCCGGCATCACTCGGCAACCTCGTGATGCCGGACAGTGACCCTCGGGACGGATTTTTAATCCAACCCTCACACCCATATAAGATTCTTATATTATTGGACATGAGCTAATGACTGAAAGTACAATGCATCTGATTGGATGCACACTTGGTTGTGCCATAATTGGCCTAATAGTTATCTATCCTTGTCAGTTTGTGACGTCATAATCTGAATTTTGGCGACCAAAGGATGCAGCAACACTATTGAAATTGGTTGGGGTTAGACAGTTATTGAGTATCACGTCCACTCCAAAGTCTTATGAAGTATATAAGAATCTTATATGGGTGTGAGGGGTGGATAGAAAAATCCGTCCCAAGAGTCACTGTCCGGCATCACGAGGCTTGCCTAGTGATGCCGGACAGTGATCCCGAGGGACGGATTTTTCTATCCACCTCTCACACCCATATTGGATTCTTTTTCTTGCATACCTTCCATTTCTTAGCGCTGATTTTTAATGCTGCAGCCAATTCGGTTACCAACGTCCGCCATATTGTAGTGATACTGCAGGAATATTTAGTGACGTCACGTAACGTGCTGTGACGTCAACCTTAACGACGGCGCATACGAGGTCGTAATCAACCAGTACATTTATCAAACACGCGATTATATTCGAGTTTGGGTCGGAACACCAGGGTCAGAACATAAATTTCTATCCCAGGGTAAAATCACGGAATTCCTTGTCTGGTGTGCAAGAAAAATCGTTCTGGCGGGTCATCTGAAAAGACATCTCCCGAAACAAAGGTCGGATCAAGCTGAAACTGATGGGAGGCATCGGGGTGAAATTGATATTCAGATTTGTTAAAATCGTTCCATTCTTATATCCGAGATGGCCACCATGACAGCCATCTTGATTTTTTCAAACGCGACATAGATTGGATTGAGCTGAAACTTGACTGGAGGCATCGGGGTGACATTAGATTCAGAAGTGCTACGATGTCCAAGATGGCCACCATGGCGGCCAACTTGAAATTCTTTAAAGGACATCTCCTCCCGTACTGAAAGTCGGGTTGAGCTGAAACTTGATGAGAGCCATCGGGGCGACATGATGAGTCAGAATCACAAAATGAGCCAGCGCACGACAAAACCTACAATAAGACATGTGCATCCATTGAAGACTCAGATCAGCCTGCGCATCCATATACAGTAAAATTCCGCTATTAAGGGGAATGTGAACACCTTCAGGGGAGGTAACTCCTGCAAAAGTATTTTTGTCTCCCATGTCAATAGGGGTCAACTCTTAAAGGAAAGAATTTGCTCCACAGGAGCAAATTCTTTCCTTTAAGAGTTGACCCCTTTTTCATTGCGACAGGGCTTACAGTAAAGTGTACAGGAAGTCCCGAAAGTTGTCTCCCTTTGAAAAATGGCGGAAAAATCTGCCAGGTGTTCCCATTGCCCTTAAGGCCACCTAAAATTAAGACTAAATCTGCCTTAGAAAGTTTATTTAGTTGGTCGCAGTTATTCTTTCTTTGTCTTTTCTGCATACAGTGGCCCCTGGTCAGAGACCATCTTTGGGACTGTTCAAAAGTGGTCTTAAAGACCATTTTTGAACAGTCCCAAAGGTGGTCTTAATATAGGAACTTACTGTAGTCTAACCAGAGACTTCTCTTGCTTCATGAAGGAGCATTGCGCCCCTAGTTATTCTTAGAGCGCACAACGAAGACTCTGATCAGACTGCGCGAATGCACAGGCTGATCTGTGTTTCCGTTGGGCGCACATATCTTATTGTAGGTTTTGTCGTGCGCTGGCTCAAATGATATCCAAGATGGCATTCCGTTCCGATATTCAAGCTGGCAGTCATAATGGCCATCTTGAGATTCTTCAAACATCACCTCCAGAGCCGAAAGACGGATTGAGCAGAAACTTGATGGTATTGATTCAGATTTGCTAAAATTATTTTGTTTGCTGCTATTGTGACCATAAAATTCTTAAAACTACATCGTCGAATTGAGCCGAAACTTGATGGGAGGCATTGAGACAACGTGGAGATTCGGGCTTGTTAGAATTATTCTGTTCTGATATCTACGATGACCACCACCGTGGCCATCTTGAAAATCTTCAGAGCACATCTGCTCATGAATGGTGAGGCGAATTAAATCGAAATTTGTTGGGTGGCATTTGGGTGACATTGAGATTTAGAATTGCTAAAATTGGCTCGAAGTTATAAAAAAAATCATGCTCAGCTCACTTGACCGTGAATTGTCCTGCTCACAAACTTAAAAAATATGAGCAGGACAAATAACAGTCTCCGCTGACAGAGCGCTACAAAATTCATGCTCAGTTGAGTTGAGCATGAAAAAAGCGTTATTACCTTGGTGCCTGATTCTATGATTACCCCCTTGGGGGTCGCACTTCACATGTCTGGAACACATTTTCATGAACCCAAAAGTCCCATTTGGGGTCGAACTACACGAGTCAGTGGAGAACCATTAGATTAACAAGTCTGTGTAATGAATACTCCTCTAAACCCAACTTTATATAAAGAAAATTGGGGTATACGTGTGTATTCATTATTTTCTTTATTTTTGCTCATAATTCAAACACAGCGCGCCTATATAGGCAATGGAAAATTACTGTGTTTTATTCTGCAACAAATCACGACAAGGAAGAGCGTGACGAGTGACGTCATTAAAAACTGCAATTTTATGACGTCACTAGTCGATTTCCTTGACGTTGGACGGTGTAACGTCATTTTCTCGCATCGAAAACGTTAGAAAAGTATATAAATGCATGTGTTTCAGTCGATTAATTTTAGCGGGATTTCTTCTAACAATGGCGAAAAGTTGTGAGATTTTGAAGGAAACCACAACATTATTGCCCATTTTCAGCGTGTTAGAATCGAAATAGATCAGCTCTAGTCTGTGATTTGTTGAGTAATAAATCACAGTTTGTCGGTCAGTTGTAAGTAGACAAATCACGCGCGCTACGCGCTCGTGATTTGTCTACTTTACAACTGACCTCTAAACTGTGATTTATTACTCAACAAATCACAGTTAGAGCTGATCTATTTCTTAAACATAGATTGTTGATACTGATTTTGGTCCACATTGCTTGCCAGTAAACAGTGGACAACAACGCAGACGACAGATGTCGAAGGAATTTGCTCCTTGGGGATGGATAAATAATAATCGACTTTATTTATAGAGGGTAACACATTTAGTAAACAAGTACTAATCTTCCATGTGACCCTCTTTTCCTCTGGGTAGAAACCAGTACTAAGCAATGTGGATAAAGTTTCTTGCTCAAGGAAACAACACTTGACGCTCGCGGGGATCGAACCGGCAACCTCTCCACCTCCAGTCCGATGCTTTACCATTGCACCACAGCGCTCCAGACAAATATTCTTGAAAGAGTTGCCTCCCCTGAATATGTGCCCTTTGCCGTCGCGTATCTTACAATACCTGGGCATGGCTGAGATTTTTGGATCGATTGTCAATCAAAGTTACTAAGCACAGTAGTATTATGTTGCTAATGGCCACTTGAGTATTACTGATTTGTTTAAAATCCAGTCAACGGGTTTTTTATAGTCGCTGCCGCGCTATTTTTGTCATTGCGCAACATGTAAAACCTAGACGGTTTATACAAAAAGTGTAGACCCAGAATTTTTTGCAGTGTAAACCTTGATCAGACGCCGCCTGTGGCGTCTGATCAGTGGTGACACTGCAAAAAATTCAGAGATCTTAGGGTTGAACGAAAGAGCCTAATTCTCCATAGTTACTTTTCTTGGCCTCGAGCTGTCAACGCAATCGTGCAGATTACATGTATAGGTACTTTTTGTCAAATAAAATGTGTTCATTGATTGATTTCTTACTTTGAAGGGACATGAAATTCTTTTTTTTAATATGTTGTGCGAACAAGATAATATCTTGTGCGCACGAGATCATATCTTGTGCGCACAGCTTATTATCTTGTTCGCACAACATAATATCTTGTGCGCACAGCTTATTATCTTGTTCGCACAACATATTATCTTGTTCGCACAACTTAATATCTTGTTCGCACAATATATTATCTCGTTAGCACAGTTAAATCAGATGCATAAGATATTGTGTTGTCCGCACACCATCTATAGTGTGCTAAGAAGATTATATGTTGTGCGAACAAGACAATATCTTATGCGCACAAGATATTAAGTTGTTCGCACAACATATTACCTTTGTCACTCAACATATTATCTTGCTCGCACAACATATTATCTTGTTTGCACAACATAGATCTTGTGCAGACAAAATGATATCTTGTGCGCACAAGATATTATGTTGTTCGCACAACTTAATATCTTGTTCGCACACATTAATATCTTGTTCGCACAACATATTATCTTGTTAGCACAATTTAATCAGATGCATAAGATATTATGTTGTCCGCACAACACCTACAGTGTGCAAACAAGATAATATGTTTTTGAAACAAGATCATATCTTGAGCGTGCAAGATATTAAGTTGTGCGAACAAGATATTATCTTGTTCGCACAATTTATTATCTTGTGCGTACAAGATATGTTGTCCGCACAAGATAATATCTTGTGTGCACAACATATTATTTAGTGCTCACAAGATAATATCTTGTTCGCACACCTTAAAACATCTTGTTCACACAACATATTATCTTGTTAGCACAATTCGATCAGATGCATAAGATATTATGTTGTCCGCACAACATCTATGTTGTGCAAACAAAATAATATGTTGTGCGAATGAGATGATATCTTGTGCGCACAAGATATTAAGTTGTGCGAGCAAGATATCTTATTCGCACAACATATTATATTGTGCGCACAAGATATATTATGTTGTCCGCACAAGATATCTTGTGCGCACAGCATATTATCTTGTATGCACAAGATAATATCTTGTTCGCACAACTTAATACCTTGTTCGCACAACACATTGAAAAAACAACAAAAAACATGTCCCTTCCCGTGTTCCGTAATTTCTGTTTAATAAAATGCAGTTACATATTTACACTCAAATGTATGTATGTCCGATCTATAAAAACGTAGGTGTCGAATATCCCTAAAACAGTTTCAACTGACTTGTAATTTGTCTGTATAGGGCCTACTTTTGTGGGCCCTAATTTGCATAGACAGATGAGCGTCTGACGATACGGAGATCAGAGATTGATAATGTAATCTTTTCTGCGGTTATTCTCTGCTTTCCGCTGATTCAAGAAGAGCAGCTGTTACGAGTAGGTGTGCTCTGTACTGGTTAACTAATAGAAGTGAAGGCAATGATCAGGAATCGATACAATTAACCCAGACCTCCAATCAGAGACACCAAAGGGAAAGAAACACAAAACATGAACTAACTAGATCAACAGCGGCAAGCCAAATGGACCATTACTTTCCCACAAAATGGCCACTTGGCTAACCAAAACAAATAGATATAAGCGATACACACACTCAAAGACAAACCATAACAAAAATAAACCACGACATAAAGGTCAGTGAAAACATTTTCACTGGGGGGGGGGGGGGGGGGGGGGCTTAAATCGATTTTACGCGGCCGCAATCCTCGCCCTTCCGTCGCGATTTAGACAAATAAACTGTTCAGTCCGAATGAGGCGCGATTTAGACAAATAAATTGTTCAGTCCGCATGGAGGCTTGCTAACTCATCAGTGCAAAATCTTCGAGTACACAAAAATCAAACAACGACAGAGATGAAATAATAGTGAGGACGGGACAGCAAGAAACAACTGAAATGCTGGATCAAAAGAAAACCAACAGTTAGACTCCGATCTATTAGCCTGCCCAGGAAAATCGTAGTTATGTAAACTGACAGGCTAAATATGCTGTGTTGCATTCAGTCTGTTTGCGTATTTTTTAATTGGGCCCCGTCAAGCGATTTTGGTACTTATCGCCTATGCGAGCAGCGAATGTTCAGACGAGCCTGCGCATCCGCGCAGTCTCGCCAGAACCTTCGCTGCTCGCTCATACAAGCAGTTTATCAAGGGGAAATTTCAGACAGCAAGCCATATCCCTGGCCCCTCTGAAAGGCTGGGCATGCGCAGTTAAAATTTGTCATGACGGAATGCTCGAAGACACAAATTCGCTTGGCGGGGCTCATATGACGATGACAAAAACTCTTTTATCCGATACTGACGCTAGCCCATAAAACCCCTGTCACACCAGGGCTGCGTTCTCACGGCGTCCACGAAAAATGCAGAACGCCGAGGTGCGCGCAGTACGATCGCAAACATCGCCGTAGCAACGCAGTGACGTCGCCAGTAGACGCATTGGGATCATCGCATAGAACGCCAAGCGACGGCGCGCATTTTGAGCATGCTCAAAACAAACGCCGTCGCTCGGCGTTCTGATCAGAGCGCAGTGAGGTCGCCGTAAGGTTGCCATAGCAGCGCAGTAAGGTCTCCTACAACGCTACAGGAGCTCGGCAGGTGCGCACAGAGGTCTCCTACAACGCCATATATAAGCTCCGCTTGTATAATTGATTAACTGATTGATTCATTTGATATTTAACGTCCCAGTCAACACTGTGTAGGTCATTTTGGAGACGTTGCTTCCAATTTTGTGCGACTTTTACCCGACTATGAGATGAAATGACATCTCAAGCCCTGTCGCCCAATGAAACCAATAGAGTTTACACGTATAAGCATGTTTACACCAATAGAGTTTATGCGTATCTCGCACCGCTTTGCCTGGGCAGGCTTAGATCCTCTAAGCGGTTTACCAGTACTCGTGTGAAGTCGGTTTCAGCTCTGCGTGGAAGCATCATGCAACCCATCTATTTCTTCCAGTTCCGATGGGAGGGGGGGCGCCCGCTTGTATAAACAGTTGCTAGAGTAGAGTTTGATTGTGTACTGTCCCGAAAAACCTACTTCTGAGGTGATTCATTCCGGGTAAGGTAATGGCGGTAGACTTGCTCCTGCTTGCGGTGATTGCGGTGGACTTGCTTCCGACGGCACAGGAGTACTGGTAAACCGCATAGGGGATCTAAGCTTGCCCAGGCAAAGGGGCGCGAGTCGGACCATCCGTGCTTATTAACCCTATTAGCTTCATTGGGTGACAGAGATTGAGATGTCATTTCATCTCAATGTCGGGTAAAAGTCCCACAAAATTAGAAGCAACGTCTCCAAAATGACCTATAATGTGTTGATGGGACGTTAAACCTCAAATCAAACAAAACTGTTCGACTGATGAAGATGTCTGTTTACACTTTGAGAACGTCTTCAACATGTGAGCGCCGTAAAAGCGCAGTGCACGCATTGAGAGCGCCGTAAAAGCGCAGTGCACGCATTGTGAGCGCCGTAAAAGCGCAGAGGAAGCGCCGTGAGAGCGCATACAATCGCCATCAAGAACGTCGCAGGATCGCGATAGATCGCCGTGTAAGCTCCGTAGCAACGTCTTGGTCGCTGTAGGGACGCCAAGACCGGTCCATGTTTACAAAAATATCCCATATTTCTTGCGATCTCGCGGCGTTCTGAAAAATTAAACAACGCCGTCCCATCGCAGTGAAAACGCGGCATAGTGTGACAGGGGCTTAAGATGTCAGTCAAAACAATTACCGTCTGCTTTGTGTCAGCTGGTTACTTTGCCAACAGTGTGGACTTATATCAGGCTGCTGCTCAAGCAGTCTGATTGGTGTCCACACTGTTTTGCGCGTATTCCAAAATATGTTTGAAAGTTTGCAAGAAGAATCAGCAGACGGCATAAACAGACGACATTTTCAGATGTATTTTTAGGCGTTTTATTGGTTACTTCTATTACTTTAGGCAAATCAGACCCAGTCTCGGACCCATCGCTACTGATGGGCCCGAGTTTCAGTAAAAAACGCATTTGCATTTTTTCTGTCATGTTTCAGAATCAGAATCAGAATTGTTACTGGTGACACGTCAAATGACATTCATACACCAGGACCTGTGATATGGGAAGTTAGTCCCTAGCTCTAACCAAAGATGTAAACTTAGCTACACAATCCTCAGCACCTTCAGCCGTCAAAATAATAGAATCGGGAAGGGCATTCCAATCTCTAATGGTTCGGGGGAAAAGCGATTCTTTATAAATATCCGTTCTTGTAGTAAGGGTCTGAAACGTCATTGAATGGTGTTTTCTACAGTGCCTAGCCGGGGAAACAAGGTCATCTGTTGGAATGCTGGCAGCACCCTTTAGACCTTTGTATAAGAGTATGAGCCTACTGTCTCTTCTCCTTTTCTTGAGAGACTCCCATCTTAATTTTCCTAGAATTCCAGTCATGCTCCCAGTTTCAAAGCAATAATTTCCAGTTACAAATCTAGCAGCTCTATTCTGAACTTTTTCAATTTCTTCATTAAGGACCACTCCGCTTGGGTCCCAGATGCAACTACCATATTCCAAGATTGGGCGAACAAGTCCCCTGCATGCTGTCTCTTTCACATTCTGAGGACACTGATGAAGATTTCGTCTCAGGAAACCAAGTGTTCTATTCGCCTTTGTACACATATTGCTAATGTGTGTATTCCATCTCAAATCATGAGTGATTGTCACACCAAGGTATTTAATGGAATTCACATTTTCGAGGACCGTTCCCTCTAAGGTGTAAGAAGCCTCAATTTTATTAGATCTCTTCCTTGTTATCTGCATAATATTGCATTTAACTGGTTGAAATCTCATGCCCCATTTTCTGGCCCAACATCCTAATCTATCTATGTCATCCTGAAGTTTCAGTGAGTCATCTGTATTTCTAATTTCCCGGTAACAAACACAGTCATCTGCGAACAGTCTTATTTCTGAGTCAATGTCAGTGGAAATATCATTGATGTACAGGGAGAACAATAGAGGACCAAGAACAGTCCCTTGTGGGACTCCAGACAAAACTGGCGCCCATACTGAAGATTCACCATTAACAACAACACGCTGTTTTCTGTAGCAAAGGAAGGAATCTATCCATTTAAGAGTTTTCCCACCAATTCCATAACCAAATAATTTGGATTTAAGTATTTCAAGAGGAGGGGTGTCAAAAGCCTTCTCAAAGTCCAGAATAAATGTGTCCACCTGCCCCCCTTTGTCCAGGATTTTTGCCCAATCATTAATAACCGTGCTCAACTGAGTTTCGCAACTATGCCTTTTCCTAAATGCATGTTGTCTGTCTGACAAAAGTTTATGTTCATCCAAGTGGGCCATGATGTTTGAGCAGACTATGTGTTCAAGCAATTTACATAGAACACAGGTCAGTGACACCGGGCGATAATTACGAGCAAGAGCCCTGTCCCCTTTTTTGAAAAGTGGACAGATGTTCGCTAGGAGCCATTCTTTGGGAATTTCACCCGTATCGAGAGATTGTTGGAAAAGATGAGCAAAAACTGGACCTAACTCGTTTGCTAGTTCCTTCAGGACTCTAGGATGAAGCTCATCAGGCCCTAAAGCTTTAAGAGTTTCTATTTTTATCCAAAATCATTATTTCTCCGAGTCGACCGCTAACTTATACACTATGTCATTTTGACCACAATGCTAGAAGCACGTCAACAAAATTACGTTGTTTCTCTGAACGTCATTGCGTTGCGTTGACTTGGTAACGACGTTCCTTTAATAACGCTTGTATTATCCAGACTTCAAATTATTTACACGCAGAATAATGGATTGATTGCAAACTGAAATAAAAATTATACAGATGAAAATGACAGCCATATAAATCTAGTAAAGGTTTGTTAGTTTCAATCTTGTCCTCCCAACTCTTTACAAGGTAATCGCTTTTCGGTTTTCTAACGGAGGAACAGGTCGAATAGTGTCATTAAAAACCCTATTTTGACATTCAAACTGCTCATTATTTTGACAATCGAACTGAGGATAAATATTGACATTCAAAATCCTATATTTTGACATTAGATCTGAGGTCCTACCTAACCTAACCTACCTTCCTACCGACCAGTGTTGAGTGTGATAAGTGGTTAGTGCCCCTTGCCCCTGATGCTAGAGGTCCCGGTTCGACCCCCGGCAGCATCGATAAATTTGCTCCACTCGCATCATTTGCTTGTGATGTAAAGTGGTACTTACCGTCCACTTTACCGGAATATTAACTGGAGGCCCGTAGTGCACGGAGTCATCCCAGAATCAGAATCAGGGCCCAGGATTACAATGCGTACTTAAATTTTAAGTACCTACTTAAACCAAGTATTTACTTAACTGTCGTATAAAGTGAACTACAAAGAATTTCTTTCGTTTAAGTCGATACTTATCCAGAGAATATCCTTAAATATTTAAGGTAACCCAGGTAGGAACCTTAACTTTTAAGATTTGACCTTGACACATGAATGTATATATCAACAACGGCAAACACGAGAGCTTTTATTTGCCCGAAATTACCAGTCATGCTCGGTAGCTCAGACGGTAAAGTGTTTGCATCATATTCAAGGGGCCCTGGGTTCGGGTCCCGGTCGAGCCACTTTTTTTTCCTCCTTGGAGCGCAAGTCGACTCGGCGATGAGGTACAAAACAACTGGGATTTCTCCCTTGGTGTGTCACAGTTTTCGACCGATAGAGCTGTATAACACTTCCCTTTACATAATACTGTATAATACTTAAGTATCGATTGTAATCCTGGGCCCAGAACTATTACTGGTGACACATCAAATGACATCCATACACCAGGGCCCAGGATTACAATCGATACTTAAGTTAAGGTCGACTTAACGATTTAAGGAGGAATTAATATCTTAGTAAAGTATTTCCTTAAAAAGTGCATTCGAAAGCCACCTATTTCATATACTTAGCTAAGTATTTAACTTCGGATAAAGTCGTAGTTTTGACGGAAATTTTCACGACGATCAGCACGTAAGTTTCAATTACACATTGATGTAGGCGGCCCACAATTTTCCCGCGATCTGTCAAAAATCACTTCTTCTGTTTCATTGAATGGAGACAATAGAAAATATGATGGTTTAGTTTCCATTTCACCACATAAACCATGAAAAATGTTTTATACACTATAAAATGTCTTTCATTGAAGGATCACACTCGATCACGATTTGTGCGGACAAACATTGGTCACAATGTAGCACCACGCCATATTCAAAACGCTGTTTCTACGGGGTCCCTTTAGAAACAAGAAATCATACAATATTTGAATATACAAACCAAAAGGCTTATATGCAGTGGACGGTCTGACTCACATCACTTTGCCTGGGTAGGCTTAGTCCTTTTAACCTGTTTACCAGTGCTCGTGCCAGTGTGGTCAGTTTCAGCTCTACTTGGAAGCATCATACAGCCAAATCTGAAGCCCCGAGGGGTGGGGGCGGAATCGGTTTTATAGAGTCTGTCCATGATTCAACCCTTCTCATGCCGTTAGGCGTATTGCATAATATTCAATACAAACTGGTACAGTAATAAATATATTCTGCACTATGGTGAAGAACAGGGAAGACTCCCGCAGAAACCACCCCAAACTTAACCCCGGCTACAATATTGTTTTCGGGTGTCATTATTATACATGTATGTAGTTGATATAGTCATTAACGACTAGATCAAACATCGTGCAGACAAACACGGAGAAAAACCGTAGCTCCAGTCGGAGTAAAACAAAGGAAAAAAAATGTGATATAAAATCTCTGTACATTCCATCTCGGATTGCCCCGTCTTTTTATGAATGTGGTCCTTATCTGCGTATTACCTTACAGTTGATGAGGCATAAAGCGCTCACTCACTCACCTCACAAACACACTCAATCACTCACATGCACAAGCTTACAAGGGGTTGGACGGCCCCCGCCCATCGAGGCTTGAAGAAATAGAGGGGCTGCTTGATGCTTCCACGCAGAGCTGCAATCGACCCGCACACGAGTACTGGTAATCCGTTTAGAGGATCTAAGTCTGCCCAGGCAAAGCGGTGCGAGAATATAAACCCTATTGGTTTCATTGGGCGGCAGGGCTTGAGATGTCATTTCATCTCGATGTCGGGTAAAAGTCCCACAAAATTGGAAGCAACGTCTCCAAAATGACCTTTACAGTGTTGACGGGGACGTTAAACCTCAAATCATACAAAACAAACAAGGGAGGTGGTACGCCTCAAACTTATTTTTATTTAGCATTTCAAGGCAAGGAGTAGAAGCTTATGATTGGTTGCGGCCAATATCATTTGGACACCCCAGTGACGCAAGATACACGTCACCTTGCCTCACCCAACCAGCACAAGCCGACCACACGCGACCTCCAGTAAACCACTTAGAAGACTTAAGCCTGCCCAGGCAAAGTGGTGCAAGTCGGGCCGTCCATGCATATACGAGTTTGATTGGGCGACAGGGCTTGAGATGTAATTTCATCTCAATGTCGGATAAAAGTCCGACAAAATTGAAAGCAACACTTCCGAAATCAAACCTAAATAGTGTTGCGAGGACGAATCTCAAATCAACCAAAAAAAAACTTCTTTGTATTTAATAAATTTTGATATCGCGAATCTTACACAAAGGGTCCTTTCATATGGAAGTTACGAAACGGGCCTTCGAATTGGATTTTAAATGGGATTTTATTGCCTTTACTATGACCATTTGCCCTGCAAATGTACATCGCTGACATACGTTACAGTTGTTCCCGCCAAAATAGAAATTATTTACATTTCAAGTGAAAATACTAATGTAAACCTATAGAAAACAATGCAGTTCATACTTCCATGAACGCATCAAGTCATATGATTTTCCATGACGTCAAGTGACGCCAGTCTAAACCATGGTTCTCTATTATCTCATTGGGCGTTCCGCTCTTTATAGAAAACTGCGTGTAAATGTTTTTCAGCTTTAACAGTTTGCCTTATAAGTGAGGAAAAAAGAATGTAAATATAAGAAATATTTTTTCGATGTTCATGAAGGTATGAACGACAGCGGGTCGCTAGCAAAGTTTATATGAACCCCTTTGGAGTTCATTTACTTTGCAGGCGACCCTGTTCGTTCATACTTTCATGAACAGCAGAAAAATAAAAGTCATTTCTTAAATGCACGTGGCGTCATACTATTTCATGACACTGAATATAAATACGGCATATGATGGTTGGGAACATTGTATGCGTAAAAGTAGCAGGACATGCATAAGCGTAGAAACATGGACCCGCTGTGCCACAGGATCAGTTTTTAAATAACAGACAAAAGTGATATGCGCTAGCCTCCCTCCCCAAACACCCCCATCCCCCGACACACAAACCTGTCGGCCCCACCCACCCATCGGGGCATGAAGAAATAAATTGGCTGCATGACGCTTCCACGCAGAGCTGAATCCGACCGCACACGAGTACTGGTTACCCACTTAGAGGATCTAAGCCTGCCCATAGGGGCTTGAATCTTTTTTTTCTTCTTCTTTTTTTTTTTTTTTTTTTTTTTCATGATTCAAGCCCCTATGGCATGCCCAGGAAAAGCGGCGCGAGTCGGACCGTCCATGCTTATAAACCCTATTGGTTTCATTGGGCGACAGGCTTGAGAAGTCATTTCATCTCAATGTCGGGAAAAAGTCCCCCAAAATAGGAGCAACGTCTCCAAAATGACCTGTATATAGTTGAAAGGGACGTTCAACATCCAATCAATCAATCAAACATACACACACCTACCCTGACAAAAACAACCAAGTCGTTAAGACCCACTTTCGCTTGTAAGAACCTTCCTACACCAATCAATAAATTGTTACCCTGTTACCAGTATTATACAGTATTATGTAAAGGGAAGTTTTTATACAGCTCTATCGGTCGAAAACTGTGACACACCAAGGGAGAAATCCCAGTTGTTTTATACCTCATCGCCAAGTCGACTTGCGCTCCAAGGAGGAAAACAAAAGTGGCTCGACCGGGACCCGAACACAGGGCCTCTTGACTATGATGCAAACACTTTACCGTCAGAGCTACCAAGCATGACTGGTAATTTCGGGCAAATAAAAGCTCTCGTGTTTGCCGTTGTTGATATATACATTCATGTGTCAAGGTCAAATCTTAAAAGTTAAGGTACCTACCTGGGTCACCTTAAATATTTAAGGATATTCTCTGGTTAAGTATCGACTTAAACGAAAGAAATTCTTTGTAGTTCACTTTATACGACAGTTAAATAAATACTTAGTTTAAGTAGGTACTTAAAATTTAAGTACGCATTGTAATCCTGGGCCCTGGACCTGTGATATGGGAAGTTAGTCCCTAGCTCTAACCAAAGAGGTAAACTTAGCTAAACAATCCTCAGCACCTTCAGCCGTCGAAATAATCGAATCGGGAAGAGCATTCCAATCTCTAATGGTTCGGGGGAAGAAAGATTCTTTATAAATGTCCGTTCTTGCAGTAAGGGTCTGAAACGTCATTGAATGGTGCTTTCTGCAGTGCCTAGCTGGGGGAACAAGGTCATCTGTTGGAATGCTGACAGCACCCTTTAGACCTTTGTATAAGAGTATGAGCCTACTGTATCTTCTCCTTTTCTTGAGAGACTCCCATCTTAATTTTCCTAGAATTCCAGTCATGCTCCCAGTTTCAAAGCAGTAATTTCGAGTTACAAATCTGGCAGCTCTATTCTGATTTTTTTCAATTTCTTCATTGAGGACTACTCCGCTTGGGTCCCAGATGCAACTACCATATTTCAAGATTGGGAGAACAAGTCCCCTGTATGCAGTCTCTTTCACATCCTGAGGACACGGATGAAGATTTCGCCTCAGGAAACCAAGTGTTCTATTCGCCTTTGTACACATGTTGCTAATGTGTGTATTCCATCTCAAATCATGAGTGATTGTCACACCAAGGTACTTAATGGAATTCACATTTTCGAGGACCGTTCCCTCTAAAGTGTAAGAAGCCTCAATTTTATTAGATCTCTTCCTAGTTATCTGCATATTGCATTTAACTGGCTGAAATCTCATGCCCCATTTTCGGGCCCAACATCCTTATCTATCTATGTCAGCCTGAAGTTTCAGTGAGTTATCTGTATCTTTAATTTCCCGGTAACAAACACAGTCGTCTGCAAACAGTCTTATTTCTGAGTCAATGTCAGCGGAGATATCATTGATGTACAGCGAGAACAATAGAGGACCAAGAACAGTCCCTTGCGGGACTCCAGACAAAACTGGCGCCCATACTGAAGATTCACCATTAACAACAACCCGCTGTTTTCTGTAGCAAAGGAAGGGATCTATCCATTTTAGAGTCTTTCCTCCAATTCCATAACCAAATAATTTGGATTTAAGTAGATCATGCGGAGGGGTGTCAAAAGCCTTCTCGAAGTCCAGAATAAATGTGTCCACCTGCCCCCCTTTGTCCAGGATTTTGCCTAATCATTAATAACCGTGCTCTACTGAGTTTCGCAACTATGCCTTTTCCTAAATGCATGTTGTCTGTCTGACAAAAGTTTATGTTCATCTAAGTGGGCCATGATGTTTGAGCAAACTATGTGTTCAAGTAATTTACATAGAACACAGGTCAGTGACACCGGGCGATAATTTCGAGCAAGAGCCCTGTCCCCTTTTTTGAAAAGTGGACAGATGTTCGCTAGTAGCCATTCTTTGGGAATTTCACCCGTATCGAGAGATTGTTGGAAAAGATGAGCAAAAACTGGACCTAACTCGTTTGCTAGTTCCTTCAGGACTCTAGGATGAAGCGCATCAGGCCCTTAAGCTTTAGAAGGGTTCAATTGGCAGGTTAAATATTGCTGCCGTAATTTGCCTGATTGTGGCTTTCTATATAGACCTTTATCCTGCGAATCTGGACCGAATGTTATGTTGAAGTGAATGTAATCTACACTTGCGAGTAATGTTTGCATGCAAAAGTAGAGAGGCGCGATGGTTGGGAGTTTATCTAACGCCATCGACACGTCCAACTGATATCTTTTTCAAAACATATTGGTGTTAAGGGAACGTGTGGCGCCCGTAAAATGTCTCCCTGCCTTTCATCATAGTTTGCGTAATTTTTCTAGTCCTTTGGGATCATTCATTTCACTGCGGAATATAGGAAATATTTGAGGGTCACTGATGAGGCCTTATTGGCCGAAACTAGTTAGTCTGGCCCAGAAAATCTTGTACACGCCAAGATTTGCGGTTCTGTCCTGTGATCTTTGCTTCCAAAGGATTACCCATCTTTCAGAACATTATATTTGGGCAAGGCCTGCTGTCCTTACAGCAGGTAACATCCTGCAGGCACAAAACGTTGACTCAACGTTGAACTAACGTTGAAACAACGTTTTCAACGTTGTTTCAACGTTAGTTCAACGTTGAGTGCCTGCTGGGTTATAGTTTGTCTGTCATTACTGACAATGGCCACTCACATGCAAGAAGTTTGTGTGTTCTAAAATGGCTGATGATACCAATTTTAGCCCTGAACTGTCTGTTGCAAATAGAGTAACAGAGTTTGGGGGAAGAAGACAACTCTGTTGGTGATGCCTTAGCTCTGGCTTTGCGCTGTGCACGTTTCTGTTCGGCTTTGCTGTTTCTTTTTGCCTCATATTCACTAAGGACCCTTCTGGTCATCCCTGGTCATTACGAATAAACGCCTATACAAATATATTGTAAACTTTACCGCCGTAAAAAACGAAAATTTAAGATGAAAAATTGGGATATTTTTCTTCTTTCTGCTCAAAATATAGATTGTGGGTACTCGTTAGATCCGCCTCGATGAGGTGGTTCTAACGAGTACCCACAATCAATATTTTAGAGCAGAAATAAGAAAAATAAGGTTTACCCCTGTAAACCCCATTTTCACTATATAAAAGTGGGGTTCATGGGGTCAAAACTGTATAGGCGAGGTTTCGTGATGAATAAAGCTAAGTCCACTTTTTGAGCGAGAGCTGGGGACTAACTTCCCTTTTCAAAGGTCCTGGTGAATGAATGCCATTTGACCTCCCACCAGTAACACTTCAGATTCAGATTCTGATTAGAAGCCGCCACTTTGCTCGGTCCAGTGCCATTTGTTCCCAAGACCGTGTTGGTTTATTGTAGTCCTTAAGGGAGGCTTTGAGGGTGTTTTCTGACCACCATGCAATGACTTCTGTACTCAATTTCGTAAAATCATTCTTCGATATAAAAAGATTGGGTACAACATGAATGTTATACGACAGACTGCATTCCGCCCCCGCCCATCTGGGTTTGGAGAAATAGAGTGGGCCGCATGGTGCTTCCGCGCAGAGCTGAACCTGACTACACATGCACGAGTACTGGTAAACCGCTTAAAAGGACTTAAGCCTGCCCAGGCAAAGTGGTATGAGCCGTTTCCGTCCAATGAATATAAACCAACTGGTTTCATTGGACGACAGGGCTTGAGATGTCATTTTATCTCAATGTCGGGTAAAAGTCTCACAGAATTGGAAGAAACGTTTCCAAAATGACCTAGATAGTGTTGACGGGGACGTTAAACCTCAATTCAAACAAAACAAAATTAGACTGCATACATGGTTTAATCCAATTACGGTTGATAACTTTGCTTCCCTCTTTTGGTGCACGCCGGTGGGTCAGGCCTCAGATTCTATATCAGTTTACTAAGAATTAGTATTTAATTTTATGTAATGTTGGTTGGTACCTGATGATCTGTCTCTGGTCGGGCCCATCGGAGTCTACCTGTTGGTTTTCTTTTGCGCCAGCATTTGAGTTATTTCTTGCTGTCGAGTCCTCACCGTTTCATCTCTGTGATTGTTTGACCTTTTTGTTCTCGGAGTTGTTGCAGTGATGAGTTAGGAAGCCTTCATGCGGACTGAACAAATTAGGAAGTAGGATAGCGGCCGCGTAAAATCGAAATAAGCCCCGCCCCCACCCCTCCCCAGTGAAATGCTTTTCACTGAATGTTCTATGGCGGTTCTTCTGTCGCGGTTTATTTTTGTTGTAGTTCGCCTTTGAATGTTTTGGATAGACAATTGGTAATTTTGTGGGAAAGTAACTGTCCTTTTAGCTTTCCGCTATTGATGTTTCCATTAGGGTCTAGTTCTTCTTTCCCTTCGGTGTCTCTGATGGGAGGTGTGGGGTAATTGTATCGATTCCTGATCATTGCCTTCACTTCTATTTGGCCTGTTTCTAATTCTCCATAGAGGATTTTCTTTGGTAAACATTCCACAGGGTATGTCCATCTTAACTGTGCCGCTGAGAGTGGGTTGAGGCCACGACAAGGAAATTTCATGCTCGTCTATCACGCTCGGCATAGCCTCGTATGAGACTTAAATGAAATGAAAACTTGCATGAGGTTTCCTTGTCTTAGCCTCAACTCCATCATAGATACGTTTTTAAAATAATGCTTTTCCCTACACATCATCATAGGTGTATCTTTGTTCGCTTGTCAATTTAATAAAAATCATTCTAATGCACTTGCGTACGTAACGCGACGTCTGATTGGATAACGTCAAAAATTTGCGACAATATATTCTACGATATACTGTCGGAAATCCAACGTCATCGTGTAACGTCGCTTTTCATTGGTTGGTATTTGTTTTTACGCAGCTCACTGCGCTTGCCGTTTGGGACAAAAAGAACTTTTTTTTTTAAACAAAGCAAGTCAGAAAGTGCATTAGAATCGGGCTGACTGTATTAAAAATTGTCATTTGGGGAAGTACATCGTCGGTTTAACGCCCGCAAATTCCGTTTTACGGCTCCGCTGACGCGTCGCCCACCACCAAATGACAATTTTGAATACAGTTGCCCAAAATATGTTTTGCGTTTATTTGCAGTTATATATCATTGGCCCCATGACAACACTTTTCACAGAATCTTCTGCTATCGGACAAAATTCAGTCTGCCAAAGCCGGGCTCACTATAAACTGAAATTCAAAAGAGACAGGGGAAATATACAAAGATTTAACGAACTAAATAGGAAAATAAAACACAGTGAAAATGACTGTCAAGAAGAGCATGGAATAAAGAAATTAGATGAGGGTTCTCGGAAACCAGTTATTTCGAAAAATAGATTATCTCCAAAGTCTAGCTTCTCCTCTCCCGAAAACGCACAAAAGCAGCCCATTTTAAACGACGCTAAATTTTTCATTGCAAATGATGTAGACTCAAAAGGTAGCAATAATAGCTCTTCAAAAACCTCCGCGAGACAATTTAGAATAAATGAAAACGACAAAACCCTAAATCAAAACGGACAGTGTGTACTAACCAACGCACCAAATACATCATGTCATGCTGATAACGAACTTGCAGCTGAAGAGAACCAATCAACATCCATCAAAGGGGCGTGCGATGATGTAGCAGATATGTTAAAAGAACTGCATATTAATTTACCATCAACCAGTCTGGAAACGACGACGGATTCAGCGAGGAAGTTTCGAAAAAGTAGTAAGAAAACGTCTATTGGAAAATGTCCAAGAGATTTTACAAAACCAGAAAACGTGAAACACCTGAACAGAAAAAGTCGACAAAGTGCTATGCAGTTGTCATACATGACTAGATCCGTTGTGAAGCGAATGCGCGAGGAAGCGTTTCAAAGAGGCGAAATCAGCTGGGCGGCGGACGATATTGGAAAACGACGCCGACTTACCGATGAACTCTCGACGTCTAGCGAGGAGTCGATCAAGTCGGCGACTTCGAATGGGGGCAAAATCGAGCCCTTAGCTGATTTTGACCCAACCAATTACCGACCAACTCCGTCCATGGTTATTTCTTCTACAGAGAATGTTGCACCGTCATCTAGGTTTGGCTTTAACCTTATAAATGAGGCACGTGCCTGTACATCCGTTGGCAAGAAACCACGCGACTTCACGAAGAAGAGGAACATGCGTCATCTGAAGATCTCGACCGAAGCTAAAACAGTGTTGCAGTGTGTAACGCGTGCCATGCTGGCGAAGAGGAAACTACAGCAGGATGATCGCGAACAAGGGACGAGCTAGTCTACGTAACTACCCTACGCCATTCCATAAACCACCCTCTTTAAGCGAAAAGTGGTTTTACCAGAGTATACATTAGTGTCTTAATTCTATGTTTGCAGCATCAAAAAGAAAAACTCATATTTCACCAGAAAAAAATATATCATTTATTCTTGATAGAAATGCATTAAATAAAGAGAAACGATAAACGAGGCTGATAAACAGCTGATTGGATTTTATTTGGCCATGACTTTAAATATTAGATTTACGATTAAGTCCATTTAAATATTGGCTTCATGATTAATTGTATCAACCATTAAATCCACAGTATCAACTTTTTAAAAACCATCAATCAACCAACAGCTTAGCTCTAACACATTCACATGATGTCAAGTTACAAATCAACCAACAATTTCAGTATCAACTTCACACGATGTCATGTCCCAAATCATCGACTTCTATATCAACTTCACATTATCTCAAATCATAACTTTACCTGTATCTTACTCACCGGGCGTCCAACTGATATTGGCTCGCAGTTTGGCATGACCTACAAACCCCGATGTACGAAGCCCAACAAAACAATTACACCCTGTTTTCACTGAAGCGTTTCTTTTTGACGTCAGTATATTTGCATGTACATAAAAACGCCGCAGATGGAAACATCTTTTCGAGGCCGACCTCGGTAGCCAAGTCGGATGCGCGCGCGTCTGACTGTGCTCAGGAGGTCGTGGGTTCGACTCGAGGGGTTCGATACCTGCTGGGTCAGCAACATTCTTTCTTGCACACCAGACAAGAAAATCCGCGATTTTACCCTGGGATAGAAATTTATGTTCTGACCCTGGTGTTCCGACCCCAAATCGAATATAATCGCGTGTTTGATAAATGCACTGGTTAAATACGACCTTGTGTGCGCCGTCGATAAGGTTGACGTCGTGCACGATCCGTGACGTCACTTTACATTCCTGCAGTGTCAACACAATATGGCGGACGTTGGTAACCGAAGTGACTGCAGCATTGAAATTCCGCGCTAAGAAATGGAAGGTATGCAAGAAAAAGAATCCAATATGGATTTGAGGGGTGGATAGAAAAATCCGTCCCTCGGGATCACTGTCCGGCATCACTCGGCAAGCCTCGTGATGCCGGACAGTGACCCTTGGGACGGATTTTTCCATCCACCCCTCTCACCCATATAAGATTCTTATATTCTTGCAGATTGATCTTCATATCTTTTCTTCAGTCATTCTCTCCCTTCCGCCGATTCAAGAAGGGTGGTAGCAGGTAGCAGTGAATTACGAAAACTTGTACTGTGTTTGTTAACAGCTTTTGTATAAACCTGTCCAGAAAAAAAGTGGTTAGGTCAACTGACCAGCTCGATATGACCCCAGTGTGTTGAATGGACCAATAACCTTAAAAAACCTGTCGCAAACAAGGGGCACCGTTCTTGCTGTTTTTGTTACCCGGTTTGTCTACAGTTCATGTCAGGGCCAGAACTTCTAAACCATACAAAACATTCTCATGGCACTTCCCAGGTTGGTATATCCCGTCGAAATGACGTCTCAAGCCCTACCGCCCAAACAAAAAGAAAGACCACTATTGGCGTTTTGGTTACTGAATTATCTGCCCGTATATAAAATCCATGGTGGCCAGTGCTGAGAATTGTTTGTCTACATTACGAAAACACGCCTATACAAATACATTGTAAATCTTGACGCCGAAAAAAAAACACGAACATTTTAAGATGAAAAACTGGGATACTTTTCTTATTTCTGCTCAAAATATAAATTGTAGGTACACGTTAGAACCGCCTCATCGAGGCGGTTATAACGAGTACCCACAATCTATATTTTAGCACGTTAGAACCGCCTCATCGAGGCGGTTTAACGAGTACCCATAATCTATATTTTAAAGCAGAAATATTAAAAATAATGTTTACCCCTGTAAACCCCCGTTTTATTATATAATAGTGGGGTTCAAGGGGTCAGAATTATATAGACGTGTTTTCGTGATCAGGCCATAACTTCTAAACCGTATAGAAAACTTGTATGAAACCTTGCAGGTGGGTATCCTATCAAGATGACGTGTAAGTTTTGTTATTTATTACCTTCTCTTCCCATTCCGAAACTTCGCAGTTATGTCCATCTTACTTGAATTATGCCTAGTCAGGGAATGATATTTGAACCCTGCCCGTGTGTCCGTCCGTTCATCTATCGTGTCCGGGCCCTTAACTGCTAAACCGTATGGAGTATTTTATTAAAATTTGGAGGTGGGTGCATCTTATCAAGACGATGTGTCGCAAACAAGGAAGACCACTCCTACTGACTCGATTTGAATTATTTACAAATTTTTGGAAGGTACCAATTTGATAATGGTTATTGTCATCTCATGGCGTAAAATATGCATTCTTTCATTATATGTACAAGTGAAATAAAGACAACCCCTCCCCCATGAAATATAGATGAAGGTCTGCTATTGGTTTTTATACTTCGTATGTTTAGAAGTGATAGTCTCTACATATATGGGCCTCCGTGGCCTGGTGGGTAAGAGCGTTGACTCTTAATCATTACGTCTCTCGGCCTGGCTCGGTTCACATGTGAGACGCCATGTTCAGCAACGATGTTCAGGTGTTTTTTCTCCGGGTACTCCGATTTTCGCCCATCTCTGATTAACGATTCAAATAAGCTTGAACGGGCCGTATTGCCAGTGAGAATTTAGCTGATGAAAAAAAAAAATTGTCTAAGTTCATTGAATCATGGGATATGGTTCAAGCGTAAAAGAGTTGGAAAAAACAGGTAACCAGACCCCCCTGACCTTGAAAGGTCAGGGGGGTCTGGTTACCTGTTTTTCTAATATTGACAATGTGCAAGCTGGGAGCCAGCAAATAATGCAAATATGGTGAATAGTCTGTCACTGTGGTTAAACCTCTGTATTGTCCACCGATTTCAAGACAGCCGAACTTCTTCCTTTCTTTTCTTTGTTTTTTGTTTTACGGCCCTTTCAAGATCATTTGCCTTTTTCGAACCGAGCGTTAATAAGACGGGTGGTCGAAAGCCGAAGTACCCGAAAAAAAAACAACAAAAAAAAACACATGGCCTTCTGTTGCAGAATTTAGCGTCTCAGTTGTGGTCCGAGCGAGTCGAGAACCACAGCGGAGAGAGACCTCATTCTTGAGAGTCAGCGCTCTTAACCATTAGGCCACCCCGTCTCACAGTCGAACTTGACAAGTTTGAGTACTTTTGGGATCATGGCCATTTGTTCCCGATAGGCGTAGGTCGAGCTACAGAGGTTTAATCAAAGTGCCAGACTATTCACCATATTTGCATTATTTGCTGGCTCCCAGCTTGCACATTGTCAATATTGGAAAAACAGGTAACCAGACCCCCCTGACCTTTCAAGGTCAGGGGGGGTCTGGTTACCTGTTTTTCCACCTCTGATAACCTTCAGACTAGGAACCAGCAGATAATGCTAATAAGGTGAATGAAGCATAATGCGGAATACTTAAATATATCTTTTCGCTTCCACAAATTTAGGCCGCCGCCCATCGGGGCTTGAAGAAATAGATTGGACTGCATGATGCTTCCACGCAGAGCTGAAACCAACCGTATGCGAGTACCGGTAAATCGCTAAGAAGTTCTAAGCCTGCACAGGGAAAGGGGTTCTTGTTGGATCGCCCATGCATTGAACCCTATTGGTTTCATTGGGTGGCAGGGCTTGAGGTGTCATTTCATCTCAGTATCCGGTAAAAGTCCCACAAAATTGGAAGCAACATCTCCAAAATGACCCATTCAGTGTTGACGGGGACGTTAAACCCCATATCAAACAAACAAAAGCTTCCATAAAATAAAGGAATGTAGCGTGTATACGATGAGGCGATTCTAATGAGTACACACAACATGCCCTTTCGTGTTAAGGCCAGAAAAATCTCCAAACAATTATCCTACATATGTAGTTATCTGGCGCTATGAGAAGGATTCTCTATATATAGGGGTCAAAGAGATCGAATTAGCCATCCATGTTCGAACATATATACTTATCTGGCGCTGTGGGAAGGATTCCCTAGGGAACCCAGAACGAGACTGAATTATCCATGGCAAAATGAGCCATCCATGTTCGAACATATATGCATGTACTTATCTGGCGTTATGGGAAGGATTCCCTCGGGGACTAGAACGAGATCGAATTAGCCATGGCAAAATGAGCCATCCATGTTCGAACATATATACTTATCTGGCGTTATGGGAAGGATTCCCTAGGGGACCAGAACGAGACCGAATTAGCCAAGGTAAAATGAGCCATCCATGTTCGAACATATATACTTATCTGGCGTTATGGGAAGGATTCCCTAGGGGACCCAGAACGAGATCGAATTAGCCTTGACAAAATGAGCTATCCATGTTAGAGATACCGAAGTTTCACTGTGTGTACATATGTACATTTGGATCACACATCCATGTGAGATCACAGGAGCTTGACGTATTACATCTATGATATAGAAACGTAGGGACAAGCCCTTTAAATTTTATTACGTCAAGCTCTTGTGTGTGAGATGATGGTACCGTATTTATCCTATGTATTTGCACAGATAGGCCTGAGCAAACAGTGTAGCCCCAGATAAGACGCCGCAGGTTGCGGCATCTCATCAGGATCTACACTGTTTGCCATTCATCCAGCTATTTGTAGTTGTGGTTATGCTACTCGCCTTGTAAATCAGGGGTCGCAGGATCGATCCCGGGCTTCTCCAGACTTTCGGACGAGTCTTTAAACCGAAGTCCCGTCTCCGTATGACCTTAACTGTTGGTGAGAAGTAAAAACTCAAACTCATTCATCCAGCTATTTTAGACACAATATCGGGCTTATTCTATTTTTATAACAAAAAACGGTAAAATAGAAGTAAAACAAAGATCAGGAATCGATACAATTAACTTACTCAACCCATCAAAGACACCAAAGGGAAAGAAACACAAACATGAAGCGACCAGACCATAATGGAAACCTAAACAAAGGAAGGCCATAAGGACAGTTACTTTCCCACAAAATGGTCATATGGCCATCCAAAATAAAAAGACACAAGTGATACACACAGTAAGTAACAAACAACAACATAAATAAACCGCCACAGAAGAACCGCCTTGGAACGTTTAGTGGAAAGATTTCCACTGGGGGGCTTAAATCGATTTTACGTGGCCACAATCCTCGCCCTTACTTCCGTCGCGATTTAGACAAATAATTTGTTCAGTCCGCATGAAGGCCTTCTAACTCACCAGTGCAACATCTCCGTGAACACAAATAATCAAAGAACCACAGAGGTGAGACAACGGTGAGGACTCGACAGCAAGAAACCACTGAAATACTGGAGCAAAAGAAAACCAACAGTTAGACTCCGATGGGCCCGACCAGAGACAGAGCATCAGGCACCAACCAACATTACCTTGAATTAGATCTCTCTAATAATTATTCTCCATAAGCCTTTACGTTGGAACCGTCATAGAATCTGAGGCCTGACCCACCAGCGTGCAATTAAAGAGGGAAGCAACGTTGCCAACCGTGATTGGGTTAACTACCATACATGCAGTCTGTCGTATAACATCCATGTTGTACCCAATCTTGAGGTATTAGGTAATTTTCATGCATCAAAATTGATTTGTTTGTTTGATTTGAGAGGCTTAACACTATATATGTCATTTTGGAGACGTTGCTTCCAATTTTGTGGGACTTTTACCCGACATTGAGATGAAATGACATCTCAAGCCCTGCCGCCCAATGAAACTAATAGGGTTTATAAGCATGGGCAGTCCAAATTGCACCACTTTTCCTGGGAAGGCTTAGACCCTCTAAGCGGTTTACCAGTACTCATGTGCGGTCGGTTTCAGCTCTGCGTGGAAGCATCATGCAGCCAAATTTATTTCTTCAAGCCCCGGGGTGCTGGGGCGGAAACAAACGTCTCAAAAAATGGCATTTTTCTTTTGATAAAAGTCAATTACTATGTTTTCCTTATTTCTACAGCAAACATATAGATTTTATTGCAAGTGCCTGTTGAAACCACCGTTTGTTTGAGCCCCGTCAACACTCTTTAGGTCATTTTTGAGACGTTGCTTCCAGTTTTGTGGGACTTATACCCGGAAATGAGATGAAATGAAATCTCAGGCCCTGCCGCCCAATGAAACCAATAGGATGTGTATATGAAAGGACGGTCCGACTCGCACCACTTTGCCTAGGCAGGCTTAGACCTAAGCGGTTTACCAGTACCCATGTGCGGGCGGTTTCAGCTCTGCATGGAAGCACCATGCAACGCAAACTATTTCTCCAAGCTCCGTAACGGAACGAATTTATCAAATCTCAATCTCCATGTCACCCCGATGCCTCGTATCAAGTTTTAGCTCAATTCGACCTTTGGTTTGGGAGGAGATGTCGTTTGAAGAATTTCCAAAATGGCCATCATGACCCAAGAACGGTAAAATGTTGGCTCTGACATCATACAAAAATGGCGACTTAGTAGCATTTATCTTTAAACGACATACTTTCGTTTTCTGTTCCATTCTATTTTTATTGTTTTAAATTCCACCCTACTTTTTCAGTGTGGGACAGAAAACAATAAATATGAGGTTCGCTCGGGCCACGTGTGAGACGCCAAGTTCTGCAACGGAAGGTCAGGTGGTTTTTCTCCGGGTACTCCGGTTTTCGCCCACCTCTGATTAACGATCGGCTCGATATGAGTGAAATAATCTTGAAAGGGCCGTAAAACCCAAACCAAAAAAAAAAAAAATATGAGGTTTAAACGGCATACTTTTGTTTTCTGTTCCATTCTATTCTATTCTATATATATATATATATATATATATATATATATATATATATATATATATATATATATATATATATATATATATATATATATATATATATATATATATATATATATATATATATATATATATATATATATATATATATATATATATATATATATATATTTTGTTTTAAATTCCACGCTACTTTTTCAGAGTGGAACAGGAAACAAGAAATATGTCGTTTAAACAACATTTTTGTTTTTTGTTCCATTCCAATTTTATTGTTTTACAAATTCCACGCTCCTTTTTCGGAGTGGAACAGAAAACAAGAAATATGTCTTTTAAACGACATATTTTTGTTTTCTTTTCCATTCAAAATTTATTGTTTTGAATTCCACCCTTCTTTTTCAGAGGGGAACAGAAAACAAGAAAACAGCATATTATATCGTTTAAACGACTTATTTCTTGTTGTCTTTTCCACACTAATTTTATTGTCGCTAGATACTGGATCCCGGGTTCCGTAGATATTCCTCTAAGGATTTCTTATCCAACGATTCCTGACTAAATACATACAAAGTTTGGGCAAAAGGTGAAAAAAAAACACCATCCCAATAAAAGTCATACTGTGCTTGATACACACACACACACGCACACACGCGCCCCCGCGCGCGCGCGCCAAAATGGTTTCCATTATGCATTACAAAAAATGCATTCCAGCCTTACAAGCATGTGCAGATACTAGGCAAAGGCGTGTCACATAAAATAATAACAGTGAGGAAAAATGGATGTATCAGTCAAGATGCCATTTTTAAATATACAGATTATAGAAAATATTGATACATATACAGTAAAATTCCTATATTAAGACCACCTTTGGGACTGTTCAAAAGTGGTCTTGAAGACCACTTTTGAACAGTCCCAAAGGTGGTCCCTGAACAGAAGACTTCGTAGGCAAACAACACAAAGAAAAATTCAGTGCGCCCTTCAAAATAAGCTTTTTATAGCAGAATTAGTCTTAATTTTAGGTGGTCTTAATAGCGGAATTTTACATTATGTGCAGATTGGCCTCTGGTAGCTTATCAGCAATCCATGTCTTACAACGGCTGTTGCAAGTAGACCACAAGATGTTTGTCATTCTGATTAGGTCGGTGGACTTTATTAGAGGAATAAAGCTTGCATTTCAGTATGTGCATGAAGGTTAAGATAATAAGTAATTCACTTGAAATCATACACATGTACATGTATGCAGATAGAATCTGATATAACCCGTACTATTATTACAGATGTAACGAACCAAGCGGAAGCAATATATATCGTAACTTATTATTTTCGAGCATTGCGAATTTGAATAAAAAACAAATAACTAACCACATTTTTGTTTAAACCAATTTAAGGGGAATGGGAACACCTTCAGGGGAGGCAACTTCTGCAAAAGTATTTTTGTCTTCCATGTCAATAGGGGTCAACTCTTAAAGGAAAGAATTTGCTCCTGGGGAGCAAATTCTTTCCTTTAAGAGTAGACCCCTTTTTCCGTGGGACATGGCTTATAGAAAAGCGAACAGGAAGTCCCGAAAGTTGTCTCCCTTTGAAAAATTGCGGAAAAATGTGCCAGGTGTTCCCATTCCCCTTAATTCAATGTTGGCTTTAATTTGGCCATGACGGTTATCATGATGTTTTTGCAGTTTGTTTAATTATGACAAATCAACTGTTTACAACCGTTTTCAACTGAATGTTTCCATCACAACATATCAACTCAATGAATCAACTTAAAATAACCACAACCACGTTTCAACTGTCATTAGTCACAAACTGCTGTTATATTTGTATCAAATTCCATTATAACAACTGCATGATTCGGTGGGGTCCACAACCAAATCATTAATTTGACAACAGACGATCAAACTGCTAAGCAGCAGTTGACACGCAATGAAATAAACTAATTATTTGTTTGATTTGAGGTTTAACGTCCCCGTCAACCCTGTAAAGGTAATTTTGGAGACGTTGCTTCCAATTTTGTGGGACTTTTACCAGATATTGAGATTAAATGACATCTCAAGCCCTGTCGCCCAATGAAACCAAAAGGGTTTATTAGCATGGACGGTCCGCCTCGCACCGTGGTTCCTGGACAGGCTTAGATCCTCTAAGCGGTTTACCAGTACTAATGTGCGAGCCGGATTCAGGTCTGCATGGAAGCATCATGCAGCCCATATATTTCTTCAAGCCCCTATGGGCGGGGGCCGGATAAACTAATGACTTCTCTCTTATCCGATTGTTAGGGTTAGGAAACTGAGCTTTTTTCCGACTGAATTTTCAACTTTCGCCACTAGTCAGGAATGTCCATAAATGAACCTGCCAGACCACTGCCATTAAGTTGAAATCGAAATTAGTTAACTTAAAGTTGCAAACCATGAAATGAACAAGCTGTTGTCCAGCAATAACAGACGCATGATGCAAGTGTTATTTTTCTGATAATTTGTCTTCTAGTTCAGTGTTTGGATTGTCAGAAAGAGCAACATTCGAGCTGACGTAGACCATTTGCATGTTGGGGTTCTACAAGGCGCCGTTGTAAAGACCCGGTTCATTAAAATCAATACAAGCATTTGCACTAATTTACAAGCCTAAGAATAAGAAAATTGAACTATGGGCCATTATGAAACTCCGTCTTTGAATGAGACATTGTTTCTGTCTCAAATTTTTATGATTGACTAATAGTTTTACTGAACAGGACGCAGTCTGATCTAAGTCTTCGCTATGCGCATTTTCACTTGTCGGAATTTTCTTGTTTATAAGGACTGGTTTGTCCTTACATCACGTGAACAAGTCCATGAAATGAACATCCCCCTAAACCCCACTTTATATAGAGAAAACTGGGGTTTACTGGGGTAAACATCATTTTTCTTATTTCTGCTCCAAGACATAGGTTGTAGGTACTCGTTAGAACCGCCTCAATGAGGCGGTTCTAACGAGCACCCACAACCTTTGTTTGCAGTAACAATAAGTAAAATATGACAGATTTTCATCAGAAAAGTAGCCATTTTGGGGATGGGAAAAATGCACTATGTCATACGGGTGTGTTATCGTAATGAACTGAATTAATTCTATTGAGAGGTTGCTTATGGCATCACACACCGACCAAGAGTTACCTTCCTTGAGGAAGACAATCAGACTGATTTTCAAAAGAATCTTAATATACCTTGAGCATTAATTATGCTCCTGACTAAAGGAAAATTATGTTGAAATAATGTTCAATCAATTGTATCTACATTTAAGATCTCTAAATCTGTTCGTCATTCAGGTGAATAGTGATGAAAAGGATAAAAATTTTGCACAAACAAAACAAAACAAGAAAAAAAAAATGTCTAGTGTCTCCAAAATGGTGGATCAATGGAAAATAAAATTGCATAGTGTGCAACCTCTCAAATGAAACATATATATACATGTATATATAAATTAACCCTTTGTATACTAGTGGACGTGTCCAGTGCTATATAATGGACACGTCCATAAGTCATATAAGGGTTGTCAGGTCTGTTTTCTTTTTTATTCTATTTGACGGAAAATTCTATTAGCAAATAGTGCAGTCCCTGATCAGACGCTGCGTTCTGCGTCGTCTGATCTGGGCCTGCACTGTTTGCCGGTTTCCCGCATGCAATGGGTTAATGATTGTCCAATACTTATTGGTTCTTTGTAGTGGCATTTTATAAATAATAAATGAACTGGGTTACAACAAAATCTACAACTTTGACCTTTGAGTATGGGGGGGGGGGGGTGCTCAAGATCAGCCTGCGCATAAGCACAGCCTGATTTGGTCTGTAAACAGAAACATAACGTTGCCCGGTGAACTCTATGGTTCATAATGCGAAATCGATCCGTGCACTTGCGAAGCGTCTTTATAGTTTTAATAACAAAACAAACATTTGCCCCATACCAAAGACGACAATACAGTGTCAAAAGGGCTTGGAATGAAAGCCAGCGTACGTTAAAACCTGCAATAACACGTGTACGATCAGCGAAGACTCTGATCAGTCTTCGCCGATTGCGTGAACTTTATGTAGTCTCCGGATAAGCAAAATTGTTTGACACACTGGGTGGATGTACCGGCTTATCCGGTTTTTTTGCTTGTTGCACATCTGCAGATCTCAATGCAAGCTTTGTTATGCGCTGGCTCGTATTATATAAGGTGGTAAATATATTTAACTAAAGGCCAGTGTTTCGGCTTTGTATGATTTGGCATTTATGGTCAAATTGTTTAGTTCGATTTTATAGTGGTTTTAGTATATGTTTTGTGTACATGCATATACTGGAGGTGTTCTTTAATTTCAATGGTCGAACACCTTTGGGACCATGAAATTTTGTTCGAGACAGGGATAGTTCAGACCACTAAGGGTTAGTCATAGATTTGTTAGAATTAAGGTTTAACGTCCCCGTCAACACTATTTAGGTCATTTTCGAGACTTTTTTTTTTCGATTTTGTAGGACTTTTTTTTTTTTTTTTTGGTTTTGATTTTACGGCCCTTTTAAGATTATTTCACTCATATCGAGCCGATCGTTAATCAGAGGTGGGCGATAACCGGAGTACCCGGAGAAAAACCACCTGACCTTCCGTTGCAGAACTTGGCGTCTCACATGTGACCCGAGCGAGGCTCGAACCACAGCGGTGAGAGACCTAATGATCAAGAGTCAGCGCTCTTAACCACTAGGCCACGGAGGCCCGTTGTAGGACTTTTACCCGACATTGAGATGAAATGACATCTCAAGCCCTGCCGCCAAAACAAACCAAAAGGGTCTACATGTAGGGACGGCCCGACTCGTACCACTTTGCCTGGACAGGCTTAGACCGTCTAAGTAGTTTACTAGTACTCATGGACGGCCAGTTTCAGCTCTGCGTCCATGGAAGCATCATGCAACCCATCTATCTCTTCATGCCCCGATGGGCGGGGGCTAACCACCCAAACAAACCAAAAGGGTTTATATGTACGGACGGTCGGACGCGTACCACTTTGCCGGGATAGGCTTAGACCGTCTAAGAGCAGTTTACCAGTACTCATGGACGGCCAGTCTCAGCTCTGCGTGCATGGAAGCATCATGCAGCCCATCTATTTCTTCATGCCCCGATTGGCGAGGGCTAACCTCCCAAACAAACCAAGAGGGTTTATATGTAGGGACGGTCGGACTCGTACCACTTTGCCCGGGCAGGCTTAGACCCTCTAAGAGCAGTTTACCAGTACTCATGGACGGCCCGTTTCAGCTCTGTGTGCATGGAAGCATCATGCAGCCCGATCAATTACTCCAAGCCCTGATGGGCCGGGTCAATAGGCTAGTCATATAACCAGGTCAGAATGAAAAGGGTGTATCTTTTCTATGTTCTATAATATAAATGTAACGGGCCTCCGTGGCTTAGTTGATAAGAGCGCTGACTCTTAATCACTAGGTCTCTCACCGCTGTGGGTTCGAGCCTCGCTCGGGTCGCATGAGAGACGCCAAGTTCTGCAACGGAAGGTCAGGTGGTTTTTCTCCGGGTACTCCGGTTTTCGCCCACCTCTGATTAACGATCGGCTCGATATGAGTGAAATAATCTTGAAACGGCCGTAAAACCAAAACCAAAAAACAAATGTATAAATGTATGTTGTGTGTATTCATTAGAATCGCCTCAGCGAGCCGATTCTAATGAGCGCACACAACATACCTTTTCAAGATGAATTATGAAAAAAAAACTATCTCTACATATTTGCTGCTTGGTGCTTAAAGGGACGAGAGTTAGTTCGAAACAACCATAGTAAAAGAGCCATCGGTGTTCGAGTCATCGAAGTTTCCCTGTAATTTTAAGGGAAATGGACAAACTTTCAAGGGAGGCAACTTCAAAAGTATTTTGTCTCCTATGGCCATAGGGGTCAACTCTTAAAGGAAAGAATTTGCACCTGAGGAGCGCGTAGACTTTTTCAGCAAGACTGAGCCTATAGAAAAGCGAACAGGAAGTCCCGAAAGTTGTCTCCCTTTGAAAAATGGCGGAAAATGTGCTATGCGTTCCCATTCCCCTTAAATGTTTCGAACAGAATGAGTTCTGGCTATCATGAGAAACTTTACAAAGAAATATTGAAAGAGAAGGCAAGTTTACTTAAAGATACGCCTTGCGGCCAAAGAAGTACCTTTATTAACAGAACATATTTGACTTCACCAAAGTTCGTGTTAAGGGAATGTGTGGCGGCAGTAAAAAGTCTTCCAGTCCTTCGTCATTGTGTGGGTTATATTTCTAGTTCTTACGCTACAGATTTTTCGAAAATATTACAAGGTCACTGATGAGGCCCATTTATATGGTCGAAACTAGCTAATCTGATGCAGAAAACAAAAAAAAAACTACACTCCATATGTTTCAGCTCTTTGTTGTAGTCCTTGTTTTCCAAAGAATTCAATACGATGACGTACCCGTCCGGAGTAGTGCATTTTTTCACATCTCTAATAAAAATCCTTGATATTGCATGACCCGCTGAAAAAGCGACCGACTGAAGTCGGTTGATTTCTAAGAGTGCCCTAAAATCACCATGTCATTCTGTCAGTCTGTCTGTCCGTCCGTAACCCGTTTGCGAAAATTGGTGATAGTGACTTAACCGCTTGGAATATTTGAACAATTTTTGGCATACTGATAGATAACAATGAGATCTAACCAATGCACTTGAGAAATATTACATTCCATTTAGTATAGCCTCGCCGAGGCGAAAAATGTGAAAATTTTCGAACCGCTTCTCCTCGGAAACCGTTGGGCCGATTGAAGTCAAATTTCATATGGAGCCTCTATGGGATGGGGGAAACCAAAACTTGCTCATGGGGTCCAGGTCACATGACCAAAATGGCCGCCAAGCCATATATGGTCTGTCTGTCTGTCCGTCCGTAACCCGTTTGTGAAAATTTGTGATAGTGACTTAACCGCTTGGAATATTTAAACAATTTTTGTCATACTGAGAGATATCAATGAGATCTAACCAATGAACTTGCGAAATATTACATTCCATTTAGTATAGCCTCGCCGAGGCGAAAAATGTGAAAATTGTCGAACTGCTTCTCCTCGGAAACTGTTGGACCGATTGAAGTCAAATTTCATTTGGAGCCTTTAAGGGATGGGTAAACCAAAATTTGCTCATGGGGTCCAGGTCACATGACCAAAATGGCCGCCAAGCCATATATGGTAAAAACCCTTCAAAAATAGTCTTCTCCAGAACCACTGGGCAGATTTTCACGAAACTTGATAAATAGCATCTGGGACGTAGGCCCATTATAAATTGCTAAAATGGTGACCCTGGGTTGACCTTGACCTTCTTTGTGCCTAGGTCAAACTTTGACACATATGCTTTTGTTGGAATACTTAAACAATTTTTGGCATACTGATATATATCAATGAGATATAACCAATGAACTTGCGAAATATTACATTCCATTTAGTATAGCCTCGCCGAGGCGAAAAAAGTGAAAATTTTCGAACTGCTTCTCCTTGGAAACCGTTGGGCCGATTGAAGTCAAATTTCATATGGAGCCTGTATGGGATGGGGGAAACCAAAATTTGCTCATGGGGTCCAGGTCACATGACCAAAATGGCCGCCAAGCCATATATGGTAAAAACCCTTCAAAAATAGTCTTCTCCAGAACCACTGGGCAGATTTCCACGAAACTTCATAAATAGCATCTGAGACGTAGGTCTATCATAAATTGCTAAAATGGTGACCCTTGGTTGACCTTGACCTTCTTTGTGCCTAGGTCAAACTTTGACACGTATGCTATTGTTGGAATATTTAAACAATTTTTTGCATACTGATAGATATCAATGAGATCTAACCAATGAACTTGCTAAATATTACATTTCATTTAGTATAGCCTCGCCGAGGCGAAAAATGTGAAAATTTTCGAACTGCTTCTCCTCGGAAACCGTTGGGCCGATTGAAGTCAAATTTCATATGGAGCCTCTGTGGGATGGGGGAAACCAAAATTTGCTCATGGGGTCCAGGTCACATGACCAAAATGGCCGCCAAGCCATATATGGTTAAAACCCTTTAAAAAATAGTCTTCTCCAGAACCACTGGCAGATTTCCACGAAACTTGATAAATAGCATCTGGGACGTAGACCCATTATAAATTGCTACAATGGTGACCCTGGGTTGACCTTGACCTTCTTTGTGCCTGGGTCAAACTTTGACACATATGCTTTTGTATTGGAGAAGTGAGAATGCATTTTATCCTGCAAACGATTCAGAATACAGTACTCAAGTATAAGATATATTTTTGCTCCTTACGATAAGGCGCATTTATGTGGGGAACCGTTTTAGGTCCAGGTCACATGACCAAGATGGCCGCCATACCCATATATGGTAACACTCACAAAGCTAAAAGCATCCGGCGGGTCGTGCACTTCAGCTGAAGCACTGGTTTTCCTTTAAATGCTCAAAATATTGGTTGTGTGTGCTCGTTAGAACCGCCTCATTGAGGCGGTTCTAACGAGTTCCCACATTTTATGTCTTCGAGCAGAAATAAGAAAATAATGAAACCACCTTAAACGCCATTTTTCTCTATATAGACCTGTTCACGTGATGACCCTTTTTCTATATACATGTAATAAAATGGTTTGCACATTCAGCTCCTGAAAATGGTCTCTTTTCTGGTGAAAAGTTGTAATATTTTCTTATATCTTCTCCGAAGATCGTTTCCGCTGATTCAAGAAGGACAGTTGTCAGTTTCTGGTGAAAGAATGTGCACTGTACTCGATAAGCTTGCCCAGGCAAAGTGGATAAGCTTGCCCAGGCAAAGTCTTGATAGGTAAACTGACCGGCTCAAAAATGACCTAAAATAGTGTTGACTGGGCCGTTAAACTCCAATACCATTACGAAAACACTCATTTACAAATACATTGTAACCTTTATCGCCGAAAAAATGAACTTGAATCTTAAGATGAAAAATTGTGATATTTTTCTTATTTCTGCTCAAAATATAGATTGAAGGGTACTCGTTAGAACCGCCTCATCGAGGCGGTTCTAACGAGCACACACAATCTATATTTTGGAGCAGAAATAAGAAAAATATCACAAAATATAGATTGTGGGTACTCTTTTATATTATTTTAGTCAATGTTGTTTTTTCATCACGACAACAAGCCGTGTAATGAACACCCCCTTAAACCATGCTTTATATAGAGAAAACTGGGGTTTACTGTGGTATTCATTTTTTTATTTCTTCTCCAAGACATAGGTTGTGGGAACTCGTTAGAGCCACCTCAATGAGGCGGTTCTAACGAGAATACAAAACCGGTTTTGAGTATCGATAAGTTTTCATTAATAAATTAACTGTTTTTGAGATATCAAGAATACCCTACTATGCCGCACGGATGTGTTATCGTAATTTATTTATTTACGATTTATTTATTTAAAATTTATTTATAGCTCAATACGTTGATTTATGGTTCTATTTAGAACCAGCTCATTCTGATTTTTTTTTTTAATTTATTTATGCATCGCGCGAACATGTCCAAGAAATGAAGACCCCCTTAAACCACAGTTTATATAGAGAAAAAAGGGATTTATGGGGGTATTCATTATTTTTCTTATTTCTGCTCCAAGACATAGGTTGTGGGTACTCGTTACGACCGCCTCAATGAGGCGGTTCTAACGAGCACACACAACCTATGTTTTGAGCATGATTTTGACTGTATAAACACAAAAACATAGGTAGAAAGATTTCAATTTGGCGCTTTTGTGCCAATAATCAACGTTTTATTACACTCAGGGGAAAATATCACGGGTATTTAAGCTGAAGACAATTATCGCTTTTATGACACGTGGATTGTGTATTGCGTAGCCCGAAGATTAATGGACATGCGTGCACGTATAATGGATTACCTTATTTCCGGAATGATTGTGTCATGGGTACTACTGTGCATTCTTTATTCATATGAAGTATTGGTGCTATTTAGATAATGAGTACCAATTGTTGTTGTTGTTATTATTATTATTATTATTATTATTATTATTATTATTATTATTATTATATCTTTGTTTGTTTGTTTGATTTGAGGTTTAACGTCCCCGTCAACACTGTAAAGGCCATTTTGGAGGTTAACATGTCCGTGTAATGAGCACACCTCTTAACCCACTTTACAGGTGGGTTTACAAGGGTAATCATTGATTTCCTTATTTTTGCTCAAAAATTATTGATGATACTTGTTAGAAATGCCTCAATGAGGCGGTTGTAACAAGCATGAAAACACGCCTATATAATTTCGACCCCGTTGAACCCCATCTTATGTAGTAAAACTGGGTTTTACAGGGGTAAAGCAAATTTTTCTAATTTCTGCTCTTAAATATAGATTGTGGCTACTCGTTAGATTAAATATAGATTGTGGTTACTCGTTAGATTACCGGCCCTGATAGCTCAGTTGGTAGAGTGTCCGCTCCGGGGAACGGGAGGTCACGGGTTCGATCCCGGGCCGCGACATACCAAAGTCGTTAAAATGGTACTAGCTGCTCCTGGCTTGGCACTCAGATTTACGGGGTAGAGCTAGGACTGGTCGATCCAGTGTCAGGATAATGTGACTGGGTGTGGTATCATGTAATGTGTCTGGGACATGATACTTCAGTGAGGCAGCACTATAAAAGTGAGCATTGAGCTCCCTGTCGCAACCAGACACCGTCGTGATATGACTGAAAAATTGTTGAAAGCGACGTTAAACCCGAATTCACACACACAATACTCGTTAGATTACTTATTGAACCGCCTCGATTTTAACGAGTACCCAGAATCTATATTTTGAGCAGAAATAAGAAAAATATTACAAGTTTTCATCTTAATTTTTTTTTTCGTTTTTTTTTTCGGTGGTAACGTTTTCAATGCATTTGTATAGGTGTGTTTTCGTAATGTATTTTGCAGATATGTAAGTGATTGGTCCCTTTTGATAAATCGGCCAATTTGTTGTTTGTTATTGTCGGCATTTTGAACATATTTCTTTACATTAACAATCAATAGCGGCCCGCCCATCGGGGCTTGAAGAAATAGATGGGCTGCATGATGCAAGTACACGCAGAGCTGAAACCGACTGCACACCGCTTAGAGGATCTAAGCCAGTGCGAGTTGTTGTTGTTGTTGTTTCCAGTTTCCCCGTGTCACGGGTCGTCAGCTGGTGGGGTCCCAGGGAAAAAATCCATTCTGGCACTACACCGTAGCCGTTCGGTGGTATCCCCATTCCACGTTGCCGGTGAATGGAGAGACCATCGCTCGGCTCCAGCCCCGTCCGTCCGTGTCTATCGTAACTCCGCTGCAGTCGGTCCATTTTGTCTTCTACTCGACGTTATAATTTTTTGCTTGTCAATATGCCGAACCGTGTCAGAGCAGGAAAGGGTCAATTTTGATATTGGTATTTTTGTTTTTTATTATTTTTTTTTTATTTGATTTTTGTATATTTATGTAACGTATGTACATTTTTACATTGTTTGGTCTGTTTCCCCAGCTTGTTGAGTGGTCTATTTTTTAAGTATATATATGCGGGCGGATGTGCTTACCCCGCCACGGACCTGTTTTGTTTGTTTTTCTTGTGCCTTAAAGGTGGTGTTGTCCGTTTTAGGGCGAGCACACCCGCTCACAGTTGCTGGGGGTGACAATTTTTGTACCTGCAAGATTGTGCTAGTGGTTTATATTGTGTGTGTGTGTGTGTGTGTGTGTGTGTGTGTGTGTGTGTGTGTGTGTGTGTGTGTGTGTGTGTGTGTGTGTGTTTTTTTTGTTTATCTGTGCATACAATATGTAACATAATAACATGAAGTGCCGGCCTACGCGGTCTCGGGCTTGAATTCGTATTTATTTTGTTAGTGAGTGACTTCTATCGCGGAGGATGTGCAAAGTAGGTCAATCCCTTTTTATGCATTTGCCGTTTTAAGTTAAGAAAAAGTGATGCCTTCCTCGAGGTAGGATGCCGCACTCAGCGGGACCATAAGTGGGTCAGTCGCCATGTTTGCATATCATTTACGCATCCTACGTGAAGGAAGGCACCATAGGAGGAAAGCGTATTCCTGCCTAGCCATTTGGAGGCCCGAGACAACGTTTGCCGATCTCGTTTGTGTTGTTGTCCTTTTTGGGACAAGCCCATCCGCCCACAGTGGCTGGGGAGGACAATTTTTGTACCTGCAAGGTTGTGCTTGAAGATTATATTTGTGTTTTGTTTTTGTTTATTCTGTACATACAACATATAACATAGTAACATGGTGTGTTGGCTTCCGCCGTCTCGGGCCCAAATTCGTATTTATTTTAGTTAGTGGGTGACCTTTATCGCGGAGGATGTGGAAAGTAGGTCAATCCCCTTTTATGTTTTTTCGTTTGAAGTTAAGAAAAGGTGATGCCCTCCTCGACGCAGGATGTCGTATTCTGTGGGACCGTAGGAGAGTCATTTTGTGTCGCCATGTTTGCATATCACAATCGCATCCTACGTGTAGGAAGGCATCATAGTAGAAAAAAAAAGTATTCTTGCCTCGCCGTTTGGGGACCCGAGACAACGTTTGCCAATCTTTTTAGTCAAAGTGGTTAGTGCAAATTGTTATATAATCATGTAGGTCGCATACAAGCGTCCGCCTGCGCACGTGCGCAGTCGAGCGCTCCTATGCGATCTTGTTTTTAATGTTTCATATTTACACAAAATAAAAAAATGTTTGAAATCGCTTTTTGAGAAAACTCTTCTTCTTCTTCTTCTAACTCCAGGGTTTTGATCTCTCTTTTCTATACTATCCTCTCTACTGTATTCCTATCCTACAACTATCGCTATATCTACCTATCTAGTGTGGTTGTATGTTGTTTTAGTTTCGCGTGGGTGGTTGTGTGTGTTAAAAGCCTTCCTTCAGGTCGCGCTAAGTCATGCCCTAGTTAGTTAGTTAATTGCCCTTGTCTGTAATGATATGTGGCCATCTTGACCGTCTGTCTTTATTACGGTCATGGCGCAATTTGCTTTTTTTTTTGGTGATTTTTAGCTCGCCTTACGAAAGTAAGGGGGAGCTATTGCCATACCCCCGGGCGTCCGGCGTCAGCGTCAGCGTCAGCGTCGGCGTCGGCGTCAGCGTCGGCGTCCGCATTTGGTTAAAGTTTACCTGCAAGCTCTTATATGTGATGTTTTACAAGTTTATTTTGAATATATAATTAACAATTGGTAAAAAACAATATTTAACATTATCATTTTACTTCATTTTACAGGTTTTTTGGCTTAAATTGGTCTTTTTGAGAAGTTAATATTTTCATCTGTATTACCTCCCTTGAAATCCTGTGTTAAAGTTTACCTGCAAGCTGCGTGAGTTCAAATCCCGGGGGAGGCATGTTTTTTTTTTTTGTTTTTTTTTTCTTTTCCTTTTCTTTTTTTTTTTCCTTTTAAAAACATAGTGGGTCTGGGGCTCAAGGTGAAGGTCACTGGCTATTTTTAGAAAAACATTGTAATCTCTCTAGCGCCTTCATTTATTGATGGATTTTAATATAACTTAGGTATAATGATATCTCGAGTTACTTTGACTTTCAGGGTCTGGCGCTTAAGGTCAAGGTCACTCCTTTCAGGGTCACTGGGTCAAGGTCACTACTGCAAGCTGCGTGAGTTCAAATCCCGGGGGAGGCATGTTTTTTTTTTTTTTTTTCTTCTTTTCCTTTTCTTTTTTTTTTTTTTTCTTTTTAAAAACATAGTGGGTCTGGGGCTCAAGGTGAAGGTCACTGGCTATTTTTAGAAAAACATTGTAATTACTCTAGCGCCTTCATTTATTGATGGATTTTAATATAACTTAGGTATAATGATATCTCGAGTGACTTTGACTTTCAGGGTCTGGCGCTTAAGGTCAAGGTCACTACTTTCAGGGTCACTGGGTCAAGGTCACTACTGCAAGCTGCGTGAGTTCAAATCCCGGGGGAGGCATGTTTTTTTTTTTTTTTTTTTTTTCTTTTCCTTTTCTTTTTTTTTTTTTCTTTTTAAAAACGTAGCGGGTCTGGGGCTCAAGGTGAAGGTCACTGGCTATTTTTAGAAAAACATTGTAATCTCTCTAGCGCCTTCATTTATTGATGGATTTTAATATAACTTGGGTATAATGATATCTCGAGTGACTTTGACTTTCAGGGTCTGGCGCTTAAGGTCAAGGTCACTACTTTCAGGGTCACTGGGTCAAGGTCACTGTGTCTATTTTTAGAAAAACATTGTCATCGGGTTTGCACCTTAATTTATTGATGGATTTTAATATAACTTCACACAAATGTTGGGTATGATGACATCTCTAGCAAGTTCAACTTTCAGGGTCTGGGGCTGAAGGTCAAGGTCACTGTGGCTATTTTTCGAAAAAACTTTGTGATCGCTCTAGTGCCTACATTTATAAATGGATTTTAATATAACTTTACACAAACGTTGGGTTTGATGATATCTCGAGCTCGTTCGACTTTCAGGGTCTGGGGCAGAAGGTCAAGGTCTCTGTGGCTATTTTTAGAAAATCTTTTTCATCGCTCTTGCGCCTTTATTTATGGATGGATTTTAATATAATTTCACACAAATATTGGGTATGATGATATCTCGAGTGACTTTGACTTTCAGGTTCCGGGGCTGAAGGTCAAGGTAACTGTGGCTATTTTTAGAAAAACTTTGTGATCGCTCTAGTGCCTACATTTATGAATGGATTTTAATATAACTTTACACAAATGTTGGGTATGATGATATCTCGAGCGAGTTCGACTTTCAGGGTCTGGGGCTGAAGGTCAAAGTCACTGTGGCTCTTTTTTGATAACTTGCCCTCATCCATCTTAGGCCCCCAAAGGCGAACTATGTTGTCTTCTGACAACTCTTGTTATGTTATGCGACAAGGGCGACGGAGGGCTGTATGATATACCGGGATAGATGCGGTTTTTCAGTCATGGTGGCATGCAAAAGGCCCTTTTGAGGGCCCCCAGGTCATTCCGTTTGGGTAACCTTATAATGTACATCCTTTAGTCGAAAGCGAAAGTTGCGAAAAAAGGAAGAAAAAGATGTGATAAGGCGTCTTGTTTCTTTTTTATGTCCCACTTTTCTATATGCGTTCCTGAAGGAGAGGCTTTGTTTGCTAGTGTGCTGTTGTGCCGTTCTCCTTTGGGTTGTGTGGCTCTCGATCAGCCAGGCTTTTGACGCAACGCTCCTAAGTGCAAAGTCCAAGGACCGCAACCACAGCGCTACGTCTCGTTCTGACTTCCCGTTTGCCTCACCCCCTCAGGAGGGGCTGGGCGACGGATTTTCCTTGTGGTGGGTCCATGCCCAGTCCCGGCGTGCTTTCGTGTGGTCCTCTTTCGGGCTGTGTGGCTCCCGATCAGCTAGGGCTTTGGTGCAGCGTTCATAAGTGCAAAGCCAGTTGGCCGCAACCACAACGCTACACCTTGTCTTAACTTCTCGCTTGCCACACCCCCTCTGGAGGGTGGGTCGGGGCCATGGATTTTCCTTGTGGTGAGTCCATGCCCCGTTCTGCTATGGTCTTCTCACAGTGATCCAGGGATCGCTGTCACCGATAGGCACTCCTTAGTGCAAAGCCGAGGCCGCAACCACAGCGCCTACCGTTGACTTTGTTCCCCTTTTCGCTGTGGGACGGCCGCCCTTTGATCACTGCGGCCCTTTTTGGTTGGTAGCGTCTAGGGTGCGGTTCGAATATTTATTTTTACTGTTCTGAACTCGGGTCTCTAGAGATTTTTGTTTAAAGTATGTATTCTCGTACGGGGTGTGTTTTACGGTACAATGCGATTAAATTTAGTCTGCGCCCTTAGTTTTCCCCTATATTTTGTCCAGGTAGTTTGTTTTCTCAAAGAATTTGAAGACCGCGTCCCTCATTTCCTGTGAATTTAGATTGAGCAGAGAAACTGCGTTTATCTCCCCTTGGTATCCTAATGTTGTGAGTTCTCCCTTTAGTTACCTTCTGGCGGGGCCGTGTGCGGGGCACTCTGCGAGGTAGTGTCGAACACACTCCACCCCGCCACAGTGCCCGCATAATGGATCGGCCTCGCTATAGAAGATGTTGTGTGCATTCAGTCCGTTGACCCCGAGTCTTAGTCGTGTATATATGCGATCGAGCTTTCGGCTGTCGCTATATTGTACCAATTTCGGGGTCAAGGACTGACAGATCGAGTGTCTAAAGCCGTGTTGTCCCTGCCAAATGCGCGCCCATTCCTTTTTGATGCTGGCCTTAATGATTGCGTATACTTCTTGTGGTGTGGGGAGGTAGTCAAGTGCCTTTCCCCGGGTCAGAGCTTCTTTGGCCAGTGTGTCTGCGCGCTCATTCCCCTGCACGTTGCAGTGGGAGGGGATCCAATCTATGTTCAGGGTGATACCTTGTTTTAGAATTTTGTGTATTAGAATATGAATGTCCTGCAGTATATCCGGTCTTGTAGTGCTATTCCCAGAGTTTATGCTTTGTATTGAGCTTAATGAGTCTGTTAGTATAACAACACTATCGGGTTTTTGTTCCTGTATCCATTCCAAAGCCTTTTGTATGGCTATAAGTTCTGCAGTGTAGACTGTGAGGTGCTGGTTAAGTTTGAATTTTTGGTCGAAGTTTAATTCTGGTATTGTGAAAGCACACCCCGTTTCATTTTTGTCAGCATCTTTGCTTCCATCAGTGAAAATTTAAGCGCTTGCTTATAGTTTTCACTGATGTGTGATTCTGCGATCTCATTGCATTTTTTCTGTGATGTTTCATTTTTCTTTATGACACCCGTTAGTGTTGTTTTTGCGCATAGGCTTCTTAAGTTAAAAACTTCCGGATATGTTTGTTCCGCTATTTTGACCTGCTCGAGGTCATGGTTTTTAATTAGGTCCTGGACTTTGATAATATAGGGGATCTTTCCTTTTAACCTATCTCTTTTAACATGATTGGGCGTGTCGGCGATCATTTCGTTTATGGGGAGACTTTCCCTAAGACTGCTTGAGCGGGCCCAGTACTTGAGTTGCAGTTCATCCCTCCGCAGGTGCAGGGGCATGACGCTGCATTCAATCTCCAGGTCCAGGTTCCGCGTCCCCCTGTATGCCCCAGTAGCGATTCGGAGGGCTGTGACCTGTATGCTATCTAGTTTTTTCAGGTGTGAGGGCGCCGCAGACGCGTATGCTTGGCAGCCATAATCAACTTTGCTTCTTATGAGTGCTGTGTACATTTTGATCAGGGTTTTCTTGTCTGCTCCAAAGTTTGCCCCCGAGACCGCCCTTAGCACATTTAGGTCCCGCTGGGACCTGGACACCAGGTTTTCAATGTGCAGTCTCCATGTTAGATTGCTGTCAAAGTACATGCCCAGGAATTTGGCATGACCGGCGTACTTTATTTCCTGCCCGTCATACGTCAGCTTGGGCATGCCCTTTGTATCTGCTAAATTTCTAATTGTAAACTACCACTGTTGTTTTTTCAGTTGACAATTTGAAGCCCCAATTTGTAGCCCAATCATGTATGGCATTTAACGCTTTTTGTAATGCAGGAATGGCACTTTTCGTTTTTTTTTTTCGCGGTTTTCCATACTAAGCCGTCATCTGCGAACATGGATATTTCCAGCGGTAATGCATTAAGTGTTTCCTGCAGTGTGTTCATTAATAGGTTGAAAAGGATAGGAGATAGCACCGACCCCAGGGGGGAACCGTTCTCGCATTCATAAAAACCGGACACCTCGCTACCTATTTTTACGCGAGTCGGAACTTCCATGCTTATAAACCCTATTGTTTTCACTAGGCTGCAGGGCTTGAGAAGTCATTTCATCTCAATGTCGGGTAAAAGTCCCACAAAATTGGAAGCAACGTCTCCAAAATGACCTATACAGCGTTGACGGGGACGTTAAACCTCGAATCAAACAAACAAATTAACAATCAATGAACCTTTCTTTCCAGAATAAATATTTGATGTTTGAATTTGCAGTATGTTATTATATAGATAATTAAAATGGTTACAGGTAAATAAAGAGTAATTAAAACCTAATGCTTCGTTTTATATTTTTGATAAGTCACAGTTAATTTCAAACAGTGTAAGTAAGCATTACCATACATGGATATGTTACAACATTGAATGATCATTGTGGCCATTATGATAAAACATCCGTGTGAAATAATGCATTCTTTAGGTTGCAGAAAACGGTTATTAAAAAAATTGTGTCATAGTTTATTACTACTTTAAATATAGGTTGTGGATCTTGTTAGAACCGCCTCGCTTCTAACCGCGGTACCCACAACATATGTTTGGGACAAAAGTAATAGAAAAACCAGTGCTTCAGCTGAAGTGCACGACCCGCCGGATGCTTTTAGCTTTATGAGTGTTACCATATAGGGGTATGGCGGCCATTTTGGTCATGTTATCTGGACCTAAAACGGTCCCCCCAATAAATGCGCCTTATCGTAAGGAGCAAAAATATATCTTATACTTTAGTACCGTATTCTGAATCGTGCAGGATAAAATGCATTCTCACTTTTCCAATACAAAAGCATATGTGTCAAAGTTTGACCTAGGCACAAAGAAGGTCAAGGTCAACCCAGGGTCACCATTTTAGCAATTTATGATGGGCCTGCATCCCAGATGCTATTTATCAAGTTTCGTGGAAATCTGCCCAGTGGTTCTGGAGAAGACTATTATTGTAGGGTTTTTACCGTATATGGCTTGGCGGCCACTTGGTCATGTGACCTGGACCCCCCATGGGCAAATTTTGGTTTCCCCCATCCCATAGAGGCTCCATATGAAATTTGACTTCAATCGGCCCAACGGTTTCCGAGGAGAAGCAGTTCGAAAATTTTCACATTTTTCGCCTCGGCGAGGCTATACTAAATGGAATGTAATATTTCGCAAGTTCATTGGTTATATCTCATTGATATCTATCAGTATGCCAAAAATTGTTTAAATATTCCAAGCGGTTAAGTCACTATCACCAATTTTCACAAACGGGTTACGGACGGACAGACAGACAGACCATATATGGCTTGGCGGCCATTTTGGTCATGTGACCTGGACCCCATGAGCAAATTTTGGTTTCCCCCATCCCATAGAGGCTCCATATGAAATTTGACTTCAATCGGCCCAACGGTTTCCGATAAGAAGCAGTTCGAAAATTTTCACATTTTTCGCCTCGGCGAGGCTATACTAAATGGAATGTAATATTTCGCAAGTTCATTGGTTAGATCTCATTGATATCAATCAGTATGCCAAAAACTGTTTAAATATTCCAAGCGGTTAAGTCACTATCACCAATTTTCACAAACGGGTTACGGACGGACGGACAGACTGACAGAATGACCGAATGACAGAATGACACGGTGATTTTAGGGCACTCTTAGAAAATCAACAGACTTCAGTCGGTCGCTTTTTCTGCGGGTCGTGCAATATATATGTATGTTTCAACACACCACAGTTTTCTCTATATTAAGTTCGATTTAGAAGGGGTGTTCATCCGTGACATTGACTTGTTAACATTACAATGATAGTCAAGCAGATTTAAGTGAATTTTGGACGGTAAAGCCAAAACATGGACACTTATGCTGGAAACACTGCATGCTCAGATCAGACGTCGAGCTTAGATCAGGGCCTTTGTTGTCAACCCATTACGGCCTCCGCCCAGCGGGGCTTCATCACGTGAACGAGTCCGTGAAATGAACACCCCAATAAACCCCAATTTATATAGAGAAAACTCTGGTTTATGTTTTGAGTATAAATCAGAAAAATATCACAAATTTTCATCAGAAAGATGACCTTTTTTTTGAGGTATCAAAAAATGCACTATCACAAGGGTGTGTTATCGTGATGTGAAGAAATAGATTGGGCTGCATGATGCTTCCACGCAGAGCTGAAACTGACTGCACAGCACATGAGTACTAGTAAACTGCATGGAGCTCTAAGGCTGCCCATGAAAAGTGGTGCGAGTTGGACCGTCCATGCAGATAAATCCTACTGGTTTCATTGGGTGGCAGGACTTGAGATGTCATCTCAGTGTCGGGTTAAAGTCCCTCAAAATTGGAAGCAACGTCCGCAAAATGACCTATACAGTGTTGACGGGGACGTTAAGCCTCCGATGAAACAAAACTCAACCCATTAAGAAAACATATCCTTGTGACAATGTTTTCTCTCTTATCTTCGAAATGCTAACTTATATCTAAAAAAAAAGCACATTATTTTTATGATGAACAAGACAATGTCTTGGTGCGGATAACACACACATTGTAACCCCTCTAAACCTCTCGTTTCTGTATATAATGTAAAGTGGGGTTTACAGGGGTTTTAATCACATGGACTTATGAACATGTTGCTTTTCTAAACAATGTAATTTTAAATAATGCAATCTGACATCCATTAACTATAAATGTTTTTTTGTTTTTTTTTTGTTTTTTTTTTTTAATAATGTGGAATATCACATTCCAGAAAAAAATGGATTTATGAGAACCAATAATATTTTAAGTACAAAAAGGCTCAATTTTAACCGTTTGACAAAAAGAGAATTTTTCTCGCTTAAAGTACCAAAACACACTGTTCAAAATTAACTAGACGTATCTATCGTTCAATATCCCCCGGGGTCATTTTCACACACAGCCGGACTAAAACACAATATTGATTACACGATAGGAAGAAGAAGAAGAAGAAGAAGAAGAAGAAGAAGAAGAAGAAGAAGAAGAAGAAGAAGAAGAAGTAGAAGAATTTTATTTAGACGTAAACTATAACAGTTTCTAGTCTATCAGCATGCATATTGTATAATATTATCACATGGTCACGATACAAAACATAAATCGCTAAACAACAGAAAATACAAAATACAGTGTTTTACGTTCATGATACATAAAGGCTAGATATATGTACCCTCTGGAGGTTGAACTCCATATTTACAATCATGCCTACTTGCAGGCAACATATATGGAAAAGACGTACATGTCAGAAGTTATCACACAACGAGTAACCAACGTCGCACCTGCGTCGATGCAAGACGTTGCATAGACGCAAGCCCGACACCGACCAGACGTCGTATGCCCTACAGATTTATTATGATGTATGACCGGTCTTGTCCCTAGGATAGTGATCACCAAATTAATAACATAACATAACATAACATAACACAATTTGACATGACATTGCATGACATGACATGACCTGTCACGACATGACACATGTCATGACATGACATGACATGACATGACATGACATGAAACGGCATTGACACTGACATGACATGACATTGCATGACATGACATGACCTAACATATATATGTAAACCGCCGTACCAGTACTCTAGTATTAAGATTTGTTGCTCGTAGTACGCTATTTTCCATTCATAAAGTCAAACGTAAACACGTGGGAAATAAATATGTCGCTACAAAGCACGTTCCGCACGAGTTTATGTCGAATGATAATTGTAAAGGCGGGTTCCTCGCCACACAATAGAAAATGAACGGTACATGGGCGGTACATGTTTACAACCAAGTGGTAAGTGGAATATACAATCTCTCTCTCTCTCTCTCTCTCTCTCTCTCTCTCTCTCTCTCTCTCTCTCTCTCTCTCTCTCTCTCTCTCTCTCTCTCTCTCTCTCTCACATGATAGGTATCTATCGTAGGCCTCAGTCGAAGGGAGACAACCCAATATTGACTTTCTGTGCGACCCTCACGGTTGAAAGTCATCGGGCTAATGTCAGATATAGTTGGCCATGAATCTTAAGATGAAAAATTGTGATATTTTTCTTATTTCTGCTCAAAATATAGATTGAAGGGTACTCGTTAGAACCGCCTCATCGAGGCGGTTCTAACGAGTACCCACAATATTGTTCTTATTTCTGCTCAAAATATAGATTGTGGGTACTCGTTAGAAGCGCCTCATCGAGGCGGTTCTAACGAGTAGCCACACATTTTATTTTAGAGCAGAAATAAGAAAAATAAGGTTTACCCCTGTAAACCCCAGTTTTACGATATAAAAGTGGGGTTCAAGGGGGTCAAAATTATATAGGCGTGTTTTCGTGATGCAAACAAACAAATCTCTGAAGATCGTAAATACTCAAAGAACCGCCTCAGTGTTTGACGAGTGCCTACATTCTAAGTTTTTGATCCGAAATAAGTAAAATAATGTAGTTACGATTTGATAGTTTTAATGCAAAAACAAGCATATGCTTTCACAAGAAAAAAATAGCGACCGTAACAAGTATAAGCTTTCATACAAAAAAAGGCTCTACGGACAGAGCGCTGGCACAGAATTGCTATCGCATTTGCACAAGCCCAAACTTGCTGTTATGTTTGTACAGGCTAATACAAAATATACATATACAAACTTTCGACCACAACGGACCACTGCCTACCCTATAAGCTATCCAAGAGCCTTCGGCTTTGGGGATCTAAAAACTTGCCTCGCCGTTAGCAAAATGTTTGGGTTAATACTCATTAAGTCGTCTATAAAGTAGGAAAGTTGTCTACTTAGCTTCTCCAATAGTTTTCAAGCATCCTATTTGATAATATGTTACAAGCATATTGAAGTTGCACATGTGCCTTTTTACAGATAAAAAAAGTATTTTTAACAAAAATACAGTATTTGCAGCTTTAACATTTCAAATATATACTCCTGGGTAGAATATTGCCAAAGACAGTTAACTGTATAAAACACATTTCTGGGATATACTTATTGACATTCACATTTAAAATATGCTAAGCGTAGACCTAGCTTTTTGTAAAAGCTATACTTGTACGCCCTCTGTCATTGCTATTTTCGGCCATATTTTCGCCTAGTGCTGGTCAAAGACATGGTCAACTACAATGACCGCTATAGCGCATCGCATGCATAAAATCGTGCAAATTTTATTTCGGCCAAGTGATTAAAGGTTAGATTTTTCATGCATGTTTGAAAAATACACGAAACCTTCGATACTATTTTGCAATACGGCTATTTTTATTACTTTTAAAATGGCCCTCGTTAGGGCTGGTTAATCGGAACTGAAAAGATAATCGATTATCAGTTCTGTAATTGTGGTCGATAATCGATTAGTAATCGCTGATGCTTTGTCATAATTTTACCTGTCTGGCTTTCTGTCTGAGCATGACACTTACCATATGTTGCACTTTACCATATGTATATTTGAACAGACAGGCCTGAGCAAACAGTGTAGACCCAGATGAGACGCCGCAGAATGCGGTGTCTCATCAGGGTCAGCACTGTTTGGCACTCATCCAGCTTTTTTAGGCATAACTTTGGGTAGTAAATTGTACCTATCAAGTAATCGATTAAAAGCAAATCAGAAATGATAATCATTTTTGTGGAATTTATCGATCGATTATACGATTAATCGTGCCAGCCTTAGCCCTCGTACTCAACTTCTTTTATAATCTCTTGTTTGCACAACATAGATCTTGTATTGTGCAGACAACATAATATCTTGTGCGCACAACTTACTATCTTGTGCGGACAACATAATATCTTGTGCGCACAAGATATTATCTTGTGCGCACAAGATAATGCGCACAACTTAATATATTGTTCGCACAGGGCTTGACAAAATAGATGGGCTGCATGGTGCTTCCACGCAGAGCTGAAACCGACCCGCACACGAGTACTGGTAAACCGCTTAGAGCATCTAGCAGTGCGAGTCGGCCCGTCCATGCTTATAAACCCCATTGTTTTCATTTGGCGGCAGGCCTTGAGATGTCATTTCATCTCAATGTCGGGTAAAAGTCCCACAAAATGGGAAGCAACGTCTCTAAATGACCTTTATTTTGTTTACGGGGACGTTAAACCTCAAATCAAACAAACAAACAAACAGCATATTATCTTGTTGGCACAATTTAATCAGACACATTAGATATTATGTCGTCCGCACAAGATCTATGTTGTGCAAACAAGATGATATGTTGTTCGCACAACTTAATATCTTGTTCGCACAACATATTAAAGAAATGCATGTCCATTCCTGGGTTCCGTAGTCCTTCGAAATAATAATAATAAAAAAAAAAAAAAACGCATCATTGGTAAAAGAAGTATCGATATATTATGTTAAAATGATTGTTTATTGTGTTTTGGTTTAAGACACGGCAATCCGAATAGGTCATTTTGAGTCGTCTGCCAGAGAAAGGGAGATACGAAACAAAAGAGGTAGTAGAGGTAAACAAAGAGAGGGACATGGGCTAAAGAGGAAAACGAATGAAAGTGAAAAAAAACCGGAAGAAATAAATACACACACACACCCTCTACCCTTTCCTGCTTCAAGGATAGCAGACCTTGCCCAACTGTAATCCAATTTCAGTTGGACGGATACACGGCGCCTTCGCCTTTATCACGAGAACATGCCTATATAATTCTGACCCCCTTAAACCCCACGTTTTTATAGTATAACTAGGGTTTACAGGGGCATACCTTATTTTTCTTATTTCTGCTCTAAAATATAGATTGTGGGTACTCGTTAAAACCGCCTCGATGAGGCGGTTCTAACGAGTACCAACAGTCTATATAAATATTTTGAGCAGAAATTTGAAAAATATCACAATTTTTCATCTTAAAATTTTCATTTTTTCGGCGATAAAGGTTACAATGTATTTGTATAGGCGTGTTTTCGTAATGCATGATCATACGATCAAGGTTAACAAATGCTGATTTTGTTCCTTTCATTTTTCAACTTTATTTTACTCGGATAGGGCAGGGCGGGGAGTTAAGGTATGGGTAGGGGCAGGGATAGATAGGTGTAGAGGTAGGGCAGGGTAGGCCGGTCGATCAGTGGGTGAATGGATGGATGGATTTTAGGTGGGTGAATAATAAGAGGACGGACGGTAGCTACGACTGTCTGTCTGTCTGTTTACAGTTGTCTCATGATCAACGCATTGCATGCGGGAACCCCCTAAAGAGGTATCTTTGCAAACAGTGTAGGCCCAGCTCGCGGTGTCTGATCAGGGCCTGCACTATTTGCTAACAGAATTTTCCATCAAAAACAGAATAAGAGCGAAAAATAGGCCTGACAGACCTTATATGACAAATGGACTTGTCCAACATATAGCAATGGAAGAGTCCACTAGTATACAATGGGTTAAATGAGTTTTCACATGTTGTCTTCAGATGAAAGGTTGTGTGCAGAACTCATGGAAGTCGACTGTTGGCATTGTTTTGGCAATCGGTTATGTTGGTCTGTTTATTGCATACATGAAGATTCCATCCAAAGAAAGTAAGTGGCATCTCTCTCTCTCTCTCTCTCTCTCTCTCTCTCTCTCGCTCTCTCTCGCTCTCTCTCTCTCTCTCTCTTTACTAGACTATCCAAATTCTTTCCTTTAAGAATGGACCCCTTGTCAGTGGGACAGGGCTTATAGATAAGCAAATAGAAAGTCCCGAAAGTTGTCTCCCTTTGAAACATGGCAGAAAAATATGCCAGGTGTTCCCATTCCCCTTAAAGATTTCCACGATCTCATGTTGCCGGCTCAGAATAGGTTGTACGTCCTGGTTCAATTTGGTCTGGGCCTGTGTGTTTGCCGTTTTAATACATGAATCAGACTGCTATTCGAGTGGTCTTATCTGTGGCTGTACTTACACTGATGAGGCCTAATTGGCCGAAACTAGCTAGTCTGGCCCAGAACAAACTTGTACACTACGGTTTTCAGTTCTGCTTTGTAGTTTGCTTCCAAAGGATTATCCCAGCGGGCAATAATCGGTTGATTCAACGTTGAGTCAACGTTGAAGGCAAACGTTGAATAAACGTTGATTTTGGGTTGAATATGAAATTTGAATCAACGTTGCACAGTCAACGTTGACTCAAAGTTGACAATCCAACAGTGAATCAACGTTGATATTTCAGTGTTGATTCAACGTTAAGATATTAATGTTGAATAAACGTTGATATTCGGTTGAATATGAAAGTTGAATCAACGTTGAGCAGTCATCTTTGAACCATAGCTTAATTTTCAACCTTGCATCAACGTTGAAATATCAACCATTAAATCAAACTGATATAACTACAGAAATAGCGTTTAAGAAACCATGATTTATTAAAGAAACGAAACTAACATATACATTTGCAAACTGTAAATATTTCATACGCATGCAAGGGCGCCCACTTTTTCACTTAAATTTTCTTTTAAGATATTACGAGCCACAAACACTGTTGTACTTAAAGTTTGTAGAACTGATCACTGTGGTTTTTTTGTTCGACATTAGCTACCGCCTGTTCTGTAAGCTGTCTATTTTATTCGGACGCTAATTTCTTTTCTTTTCTTTTTTAATTCTGTCTGGGTCAAGGGTGGTCCTATTCATAACACTATCTGAAAAACAAGAAAGGCAATTCTTCAAATTAAACCACAGATGTATTTTCTCCTATAGATGCATGTTTAGTTTCTGGAAGGAATTATTGTGTATTGTGTAGAAAATCCGTACACTTAAGAAATGTATTTTATCTTTCTGCTGTTTATGTAAATATGAACGCAGTGCGTGGGTCGCATGCAAATTAAATGAACCCCGAAGGGGTTCGCGTAAACTTTGACCGCGATCCGCTGTCGTTCAAGTTTTCTGGAAAAGTATGTTTGTGTAAGTGCTGTATGCTCTGAAGTATCAATACCACCTCGCATTAGGATCATCTTCTAAAAAGCCACCTCTCCTCGACAGACTGGTGTGAGGATCGATCGAAAATTGAAAAAAAAGCACGAGCATAGAGAAGTTTAAAGTCTAAGTTAGTATTTCCTTACTTCATGTGCTAATTACGTAAATAATGAAACCATGTTTGTAAACCGAAAGTATGTATGTGTAAGTGCTGTATGCTTTGAAGTATCGATACCACCTCACCGTGAATGCAGGGCATGAGGATCGTTTTCTAAAAAGCCACCTCTCCTCAACAGACTGGTACGAGGATCGATCGAAAATTGAAAAAAAAACATGACCATAGAGAAGTTTACATTCTGAATTAGGGTTTCCTTACTTCATGTGCTAAGTACGTAAATAATGAAATCATGCTTGTGAACCGAAAATATGTATGTGTAAGTGTTGTATGCTTTGAAATATCGATACCACCTCACCATGAATGCAAGGCATGAGGATCTCTCTGACTGATATGAGGATCGATCGAAAATTGAAAAAAAATAAAACATGCGCATAGAGAAGTTTAAATTCTGAATTAGCATTGCCTTACCTTATGTGCTAATTACGTAAATAATAAAATCATGCGTGTAAACCGAAGGTATGTATGTGTAAGTGTTGTATTCTTTGAAGTATCGATACCACCTCACCATGAATGCAAGGCATGAGGATCGTTTTCTAAAAAAGCCACCTCTCCTCAACAGACCGGTATGAGGATCGATCGAAGATTGAAAAAAAAAAACACACATGAGCATCGAGAAGTTTAAATTCTGAGTTAGATATTTATTGTGTTTAATTCCTTACTTTATGTGCTACTTAAATAGTGAAATCATGAGTGGTGTATGCTTTGCAGTATCGATACCACCTCACCATAACTGCTAGGTATGAGGATCGTTTTCTATGTTGTAAGCCACCTCTCCACAACAGACTGGTTTGAGGATCGACCGATAATATAAATATATATGCAGCAAGAGTTTTAATTATGAATTAGTAATTTAAATCGCACATCATGATAAGTAGAAGTAAAACAAAGATCAGGAATTGATACAATTAACTTACTCCATCCATAAAAGACACCAAAGGGAAAGAAATACAAACATTAAGCGACCAGACCATAATGAAAACCTAAACAAAGGAAGGCCATATGGACAGTTACTTTCCCACAAAATGGCCATATGGCCATCCAAAATTAAAAGACACAAGTGATACACACAGTAAGTAACAAACAACAACATAAATAAATCGCCACAGAAGAGCCGCGATAAGTTCTTATTTATGAACAATTTACACTGGATCCTCAATTTTACACGAAAACATGCGGAAAATAATGTTTAATCTTGAAAATGCCATAACCAAAAATAGTACTGAACTAAAAATCTGAGTTAATTAACCTTACAATGACCAAACATTTTTTTCGGTTTTACTTATCGTGGTAGACTGGAATCAGTCCAAATGTTCACTCTAATTCACTCTAGACCTATAAATGTCTCTCTGATTACCTACCTGTTCCTTCATCTTCAAAATTTCATTCATTAAAGAAGTCATTATTTATTAGAGGACAGAAAGATAAATATGCTTTTGAACAAACTAGCTAAATAAATGTGGCTGCATGCAGGTAGTGTTTGTTAATGCCATACGCTTTGCTGCGTTTGTACCACCTGACCATGAATGCTGAATATACTGTTATTGCCATTATGCATGACACTGCATCGGAATTGGGGGCGATGGTGACAATTTCGTAAACTCCGGATTTGAAACCCAATCAGTAGTTTAACTTCTGGCGGTCACATCATGTTAACAGGTCCATGCAATGATTACCCTTTTAAACACTACTTTATATAGAGAAAGGTGGGGTTTACATTATTTTACTTATTTCTGCTCCAAAACATAAATGCGCTGGGCTGCAGTGGTAAAGCATCGGGTTTTAGATCGAGAGGTCGATTATTATTATTATTATTATTAATTGTGGATACGCGTTAGAACCTGCTCTAACGAGCATCTACAATCTATTTTTGGAGCAGAAATAAGAACAAATCACCAATTATCATCTCTGGATACATAAAATATTGCCCTGCATTACATAGGCATGTTGTCGTAATGATTCCGTTGCAGTTTCTGGTTTTGTACTGTTGGTGCACGCACATTTCGATTGTGTATGTGACGTGTCGTCTCATCATTTCTAACTGTTATTTTGGTGGCTTGTGGTGGCTGTGGTTTTGATTGTGGCTTTTCCTGAGTAACCTTTTCTTACTAAATAAAATTAACGTCTATCATGTTCCATGAATACGTACCCGTAGCTTGTTGTTGCTTGTTGGAACCGCCTTCTAACGGGTACCCACGACCTATGTTTTGAGAAGAAATAAGAAAAGTAAAATAATAATAATAATAATAATAATAATAATAATAATAATAATAATAATGCAGGGGTAGGCCTATATGCTTAATTCTGTTTATTTCACTATTAAATTTTTTTTCTAGATAAAGTGTTATGATTTTAGTTTTGTTTTATTTGAGGTTTAACGTCCCCGTCAACACTGTATAGGTCATTTTGGAGTCGTTGCTTCCAATTTTGTGGGACTTTTTCCCGACATGGAGATGAAATGACATCTCAAGCCCTGTCGCCCAATGAAACCAATAGGGTTTATAAGCACGGACAGTCCAACTCGCACCGCTTTACCTGGGCAGGCTTAGATTCTCTGAGCGGTTTACCAGTACTCATGTGCGGTCGGTTTCAGCTCTGCGTTGAAGCATCATGCAGCCCATTTATTTCTGTCAGCCCCAATGGGCGGGGGCCGCACATGTCTTGTAACAAACGTTTAAATATGCATTTTTATTCTAAACCCTGTTGGGTTTAGAATAAAATAATAATAATAATAATAATAATAATTATGCAGGGGTAGGCCTATATGCTTCTGTTTATTTCACTATTAAATTTTTTTTCTAGATAAAGTGTTATGATTTTAGTTTTGTTTTATTTGAGGTTTAACGTCCCCGTCAACACTGTATAGGTCATTTTGGAGTCGTTGCTTCCAATTTTGTGGGACTTTTTCCCGACATGGAGATGAAATGACATCTCAAGCCCTGTCGCCCAATGAAACCAATAGGTTTTATAAGCACGGACAGTCCAACTCGCACCGCTTTACCTGGGCAGGCTTTGATTCTCTGAGCGGTTTACCCGTACTCATGTGCGGTCGGTTTCAGCTCTGCGTTGAAGCATCATGCAGCCCATTTATTTCTGTCAGCCCCAATGGACGGGGGCCGCACATGTCTTGTAACAAACGTTTAAATATGCATTTTTATTCTAAACCCTGCTGGATTACATTTGCACATTATAATGTCTATATAGGGTACAATGGATGAGATTTGGGTAAATAGTGTAGACCCACTTACTACGTACACCCAGGGCATCTTACACTATTTGCATAAAAATGCATGTATAATAACAGTAACATATAATAGGGAACGGAATCATCCAAACAAACCATTTACAGGCATAAAACATATGGGCCTCCTTGGCCTAGTGGATAAGAGCGCTGACTCTTAATCATTAGATCCCTCACCGCTGTTGTTCGAGCCTGGCTCGGGTCACACGTGAGACGCCAAGTTCTGCAAGGGAAGGTTAGGTATTTTTTTCTCCGGTAACTCGGGTTTTCGCCCACCTCTGATTAACGATCGGCTCGATATCAGTGAAATAATCTTGAAAGGGCCGTATAATCCATCACGTGAACTCGTCCGTGAAATTAACACCTCCTAAACCCCACTTCATATAGAGAAAACTGGGGTTTACGGGGGTATATATCATTTTTCTTATTTCTACATTTCTGCTTCAAAACATAGGTTATGGGTACTTGTTAGAACCGCCTCAATGAGGCAGTTCTAACGGGCACCCACAACATATATTTGAAGTAAAAGTAACAAAAATATCACAAATTTTCATCAGAAAAGAAGCCATTTTTGAGATGTGAAAAAATGCACTATGTCGCACGGGCGTGTTATCGTATAAAAACAAAGCATAAAACTTGTGGCATAAGCTGGGAATCATAAACACCAGACGCTCTAATATTACACGCCTATAATGTGGAAAAACTGATAAGTACAGTTATGTATACACAAAGGAGTAAAGCCAGAGCATAACAAAATTTTAAGTAGTTGGCTGAAAATCACATATTTTCTAAAAAGGTTCCCAGTGACTTAAAATAAGCATTACATGGCCATGAAGCTTGATTTTACTGTTAAGTAATAGAAATAGAATCGTGCATTTTACCGGGCATTTTAATTTATATATTTTTCCTTTGACTGGCCAATTATATATTCATCATTGCACTTCGTTTCGTTCGATTTAAAAGTTAACTGGAAAAATGAAAAGTTTCTCTTCATTTAAAAGTTAATTTTAAAATTTATAAAGAACAAAGCTATTACAACACTGAGTTACAACATCACTTTTAAATGATATTTTGTATTAACTGCAAGTTGAGAAGCCCGTTTCAGTTTCTGGCGGTGTATTTTCATAATTGCGCGTCTGCGTGCATGCGCTTGTAATGCGCACTTGAAAGAGTACAAAATTTATGAATCAAAAGTTTCTTCGTTTCCATTGTATTGTGTGTAATAACACATGCTATTATGAAAATGTATGCAGTAATAATGATAATAATAAATCTTACCTCGCACAATGAATACTTTTTTTCTGTTGTTTTTTTCCCTCTTTGTCTCAAGTTCACGAAAAAACTTACACGCTCTGTGAGCATATGATTTTCCCGGCGCGTCACGTCACGACCAAAGGATCAAAAGATATGAAAATAAGATCTAACAAAGTAGAAGTAAAACAAAGATCAGGAATTGATACAATTAACTTACTCCACCCATAAAAGACACCAAAGGGAAAGAAATACAAACATTAAGCGACCAGACCATAATGGAAACCTAAACAAAGGAAGGCCATAAGGACAGTTACTTTCCCACAAAATGGCCATATGGCCATCCAAAACCAAAAGACACAAGTGATACACACAGTAAGTAACAAACAACAACATAAATAAATCGCCACAGAAGAGCCGCCTTGGAACGGTCAGTGGAAGATTTTCCACTGGGGGGCTTATATCGATTTTACGTGGCCACAATCCTCGTCCTTACTTCCGTCGCGATTTAGACAAATAATTTGTTCAGTCCGCATGAAGGCCTCCTAACTCATCAGTGCAACATCTCCGTGAACACAAAAATCAAAGAACCACAGAGGTGAGACAACGGTGAGGCTCGACAGCAAGAAACCACTGAAATGCTGGAGCAAAAGAAAACCAACAGTTAGACTTCGATGAGCCCGACCAGAGACAGAGCATCAGGCACCAACCGACATTATCTCTCTAATTTTCAATAAGCCTTTACGTTGGAGCCGTCATAGAATCTGAGGCCTGACCCACCGGCGTGCAATTAAAGAGGGAAGCAAAGTTGCCAACCGTGATTGGGTTAACTACCATGCATGCAGTCTGTCGTATAATATCCATGTTGTACCCAATCTTTTTATATCGAAGAATGATTTTACGAAATTGGGTGCTGAAGTCATTGCGGTTATATATTTTTCTGAATTTATATGCTAAGTCACCATAAAATTCGGGTTCCGATAGACCTTGTTGCAGAAGAGATTTAAGTCCAATATTGAATTTTGAAATTAAATCAGAATGGCGTCTATAAAATTTTGAAAAGGCTTTGCGTAGTTTATGGTACCGATAACCCTGACTAAGGAGTTTAGCCGTTAATAATTTATTACGAGTGTTGAAGTCAGTTACATGACTACACACTCTAGCAAATCGAATTAATTGCGAAATATAAACGCCATAGGATGGCGCACGAGGAACATCACCATCCAAAAAAGGAAAATTTACAATCTCAAAATCAAAGTCATCGCGTTTATCATAAATTTTGCACGAAACAAATCCATCTACAATAGATAGATGTAAATCCAAAAACGGGGCCTCGGTATCAGAAGAATTTGCTTTATTTAACTGAAGTTCTAGGGGGTAAATCTGACTGATCAAACCATCAAAATAGGTATTATCAATATTTAATAAATCATCTAAATATCTAGAAGTAGAGCTAAAAGCTTCAATAATTTCAGATTGGTTATCAATGGAAAGCGACAAAATGAAGTCTCTTTCATAACAATACAAGAACAGATAAGCCACAAGAGGTGCGCAATTAGTACCCATCGGAATACCCACAATTTGTCTAAATAACTTAGTACCGAATCTAATATAAATATTGTCAAGTAGAAAGGTGAGGGCATCACACACTTTCTGACATGACCAAAGTGTATAATTCTTATGCTCTTTAGAAGTGAAAAATGCATTTCTGATATTACATGCAAGATAGAGAGAATCTTCTCTGTGAAAAGCCCATTCAATTAAATCATTAAGCTTTTCTTTTATAAGATTATGAGGAAGTGTAGTGTAAAGAGTGGAAAAATCGTAGGTAGACAGACTAGAAGCACGAAAATGTCTAGATTTCAATTTATTTAAAGGAAAGGTCTGATGCCAGTTAACTGGCAATAGCGGTTTTACGATAAAATCGCTATTGCCAGTTAACTGGTAATAGCGGTTTTACGATATAATTGCTATTGACAGTTAACTGGTAATAGCGGTTTTACGATAAAATCGCTATTGCCAGTTAACTGGTAATAGCAATTTTAACGTAAAATCGCTATTGCCAGTTGACGTGCAGAATTATTCCATTTACAGTTATGAATGTAATGGCTTAAATGCATGTTTTTGTTTTTCTGCTTTGACCAAGCATTTCCATATTTTGCATATGTAATCCATAATCGCCCCAGCTCATCGGGGCTTCAAGAGAAATAGAATGGGTTGCATAATGCTTCTATGCAGAACTGAAACCAGCCGCATGGCATATGAGTACAGGTAAACCACTTAGAAGTTTTAAGCGTGATGCGAGTCGGACCGCCCATGCATACAAACCCTATTGGTTTCATTGGACGATAGGGCTTGAGATGTCAATTCATCTCAAAGTCCGGTAACAGTCCAAGAATGCGGGTTATTGATAAAACCAGTTCTTTGAAGGGGTTCTAGTGAGTCTAGGGCAGAAATATGAAGTATATCAGTAAATTTAGACAGTAAATGTTTATAGGCGCGTTTTCATAATGAATTGTTATTCCAAACATACATTACAAAAACACGCCTATACAAGTACATTGCCAAATTTTGATCAGAAATGGAAATTTAAGAAGCTAAAAGATATTCTTCATACTTCTGTTCAAAACATTGATTGCCGGGACTCGATAGAATCGCCTCGACAAGGCAGTTCTATCGAGTATCCACAATCTATGTTGTTCAACATGTATTTCATGTAATCCCAGCCAGCTAGATTACAAAGACATGTTTCATGTAAGTGAATTCCAGTTCTCGGACAAAAGTAAGACTTCTTACTCGTAGCAAAATAAAGACTGAATTGTTTTTAAATGTGTAAGATAATGAGGACACATAGACATATTTGAGGGTGCTGCACGTACATGTACGAGTAAGAAGTCTGAAAAGAAAACAACAAGAAGAGAAAGACAGTTGGTTCTGTCAGTTTTATTACAACGAAGCTAGGGAAACTTTGAATATGTAAAGTGAAATTATCCCAATTAAGTCTAACACATTTCCGCCAGTTTAGGACTGTATCCCTAAAAAGTGATGCTAGTCGGACCCGTCCTTAAATTCTAGCGTTTTCTATGGACGGTAGGGCTTGAGATGACATTTCATTTCAATGTCGGGTAAAAGTCCAACGTCTCAAATATGACCTAATTAGTCTTGACGAGGACGTAAAATCTCATCAAACACCAAGCAAAACCCAGCGACGACTCAGATTAATATGCGCATCCACCAGTTTAATCAGTCTAAGATGTATGCGCAAGGGATAACCAAGAGACAACAAGAGATAACTGGCAATAGCGATTTTATCGTAAAACCGCTATTACCAGTTAACTGGCAATAGCAATTTTATCGTAAAACCGCTATTACCAGTTAACTGGCAATAGCGATTTTATCGTAAAACCGCTATTACCAGTTAACTGGCAATAGCCACTTCGTTATTTAAAACCTCATTCGAATTTTTTATAGACCAAAACAGATTTCTTCCTGATCTTTCAAAGACTTTATCACAATATTTAATTACATGCGTTTCAATAGCAGTAAGACAGGAAGTTAATAATTTAGAAAGTTCAGTAGTAGTGCAAGAGCTAGAATTTGCAATAAACCGTGCTTTGTAAGGTTTTTTTATGAAGTTTTGGTAACCAGTATAGCGAAGGAAGCTTGTCTTGGCCTTCGTTAACACACACAGCAAACTTGGTGGCAAAGCCTGCATTTTTTTTATAAGAACCATCCAATCAACTAGTATTCGTATAGACGCAGGATAAGCCGAACACTGGCTATGCCTGCGACGTACGTTAGGATAAAACTCTTAATACCTTTTTCTGTTCGGCGCCGCCATTTTTGGTTTCTGTGAGCTTCGTGGGAAAGTTCATTCAAAACTTACAAACTGATCAGATCCATATATAATTGGTATTTGACAAGCAAACAGCGTAGACTATGATCGTTTGCCGCATCTGCGCGCCTTCTGGATTTTTATCCCAGTGGGCACATGACGTTTAGGTAACGTCGCATCAACGTCGATGCGACGACGTTGATACGACGTTGACCCGACGTGATGTGCTCTTTCATATTTGCGAGTGTTGTTTTAAAGCAGCAGCAGCAGCAGCAGCAACAACAACAACAATAATAATAATAATATCGTTGCTGTTGTTGTTGTTTATTATGTAGTAATAACCAAATGTTGGTTGTCAGCCAAATTTCAACGTTGATTAAATAATAAGGACATCAACGTTTAATCATGCAGCAGAGTTTTACCAACTTAAGTTCAACTTTGCGGAATCAGTTGTTTATATATAACAACATATCAACTTTGATTCAACGTTATACTGCCAACGTTTAATCAGTGTTGATAAATCACCGTTGAACAGAGGTTGATATAATGTTGATCAACCAATCAACCTAATTTCAACACAAACTCAACGTTGATTCAACGTTGAGTGCCTGCTGGGATCCCTTTTATAGGACTTTTGTGGATCCTCACTTGTACAGTAGAACTTCAATAGCTCGAACACCTTTGGGACCTCGAAAATCTGTTCGAGACAGGGGGAGTTCGAGCCACTGAGGGTTACTGCCAGGAGGCATAACGAGATACTTTAAGACATTTTTTCGGTGTTCCATAATGAATATGTATGCTGTGTGTACTCATTAGAATCGCCTCATCGAGGCGATTCTAATGAGTACACACAGCATACATTTGTAAGATAAAAGACAAAAATCTCCTTAATTATCCCCAACTAGCTCTTATGTAAAGGATTTCACTAGGGGCTCAAGAATGAGTTCGACTCATCCATGGTAAACGAGCCATCGGTGTTCGAGCCATCGAAGTTCTACTGTATTAGCTACATGGACAACAATATAATAACCACGTATTTATGTGTGATGAACACTAAACTACTGGTTATACTCGTATGGCAAGCTGAAAACACTAAAGTTCAGTATTACAGTGCTGTAGGCTAATTCTGCGCATTTAAGAATTTGAGCTGTTTTTTATCCATACCAGGGATCCTAAACCTGTTTGCAGCAGTATGCTATCCAGTTGTCTTAGCTTGTTAAATGACAATAGCAACCACTAACTTCTCTGGTGCAGTTATGTTGTGTGTGTGTGTGTGAATTCGGGTTTAACGTCGCTTTCAACAATTTTTCAGTCATATCACGACGGTGTCTGGTTGCGACAGGGAGCTCAATGCTCACGTTTATAGTGCTGCCTCACTGAAGTATCATGTCCCAGACACATTACATGATACCACACCCAGTCACATTATCCTGACACTGGATCGACCAGTCCTAGCTCTACCCCGTAAATCTGAGTGCCAAACGAGGAGCAGCTAGTACCATTTTTAACGACTTTGGTATGTCGCGGCCCGGGATCGAACCCGAGACCTCCCGTTCCCCGGAGCGGACACTCTACCAACTGAGCTATCGGGGCCGGTACAGTTATGTTGTGGTTTGTCTTTAAAAAGACACACACCCATGTTAAATCGCCATCAATTTTGTCTGCCAATTCCGCGCACCCGAGTAATAACGTCCAGTGAAGACAAGAGGTGTTTTGTTGGTATACTTGTTTGGTCATGTCTTGTTTGAAATACGTAGCTGTCTGTAAGTTTTATTTCAAAATTTAGTAAGGGCCTGTGGCGCTCATTAAGCCTGATTCAGCTAAAACAAAAAATGGATTTCATTCGCCCAGTTTACAGCCCAAGTCTCATCCAAAATAATATATGAAGCTTTGTTAGATACCTGTCAAAGAAAAATGAAAACATTTGATCTGGTTCATTTAATTTGGAAATAATCCCAATGCGCAGAATTGGCAGATGCGCAGAATTAGCCTACATGACTGTAGTGTCAGGGTTGTATTCTTTGGTGGTGATGATTATCATTAAGACCATGATCTTGTTCACAGGCATGTAATAATAGGGATGGTTGAGATCATTCTTCGGTATCATGGCTTGCAACTTTCCTGAACTGTTTTTACTTAAGCCTTGTCCTGCTGAGCCCGGATATGTCTTATTTTCCAAACAATGAAGATCCAGATCAGATGGCTTTGATCAGGATCTACATTTTTGCCAGTCAAATTGTGAATTTGTTACAATGCTTTGCATCAAGTAATCTGATTGGTTGATAATCGGTAGTGGATGTGGCATATACATGTATAAATATTCAGCAGGTCAAGGGTTAACATGCTTTTAATTTGTTAAATGTTTTGACTCATTCTCCATTTGGAGAACTTGAATAGTCGATAATAAAATATTGAAATGCAAAGATGTATCTATTCGGAGAAAACACTGACACGCATCAAGGAACTTTAACTTTACAGAGACCTCAAACGTATTCAGAATTCACCATATTTGCATTATTGGCTGGCTCCCAGCTTTCACATTGTCAATAATGGAAAAACAGGTAACCAGACCCCCCCTGACCTTGAAAGGTCAGGGGGGTCTGGTTAGCTGTTTTTCCAACACTGATCACCTTCAGACTAGGAACCGGCAGATAATGCAAATAACGTGAATGCTTTCGAAGGCCCCAATCGAAGTCCTGTGTACCAAGTTCAGGGACATGAAAGTTTTGACAGAAAAGAGTCAATCAATCAATTTTGGGGATCAGTTACTTTTCAACAAATCAGGCCGTTCCAAGGCGGTTCTTCTGTCGCCGTTTATTTTTGTTATGGTTTGTCTTTGAATGTGTGTATCGCTTATATTATTTTGTTTTGGATAGCCAATTGGCCATTTTGTGGGAAAGCAACTGTCCTTTGGGCTTTCCGCTATTGGTGTTTCTATTAGGGTCTAGTTATTTCATGTTTGCGTTTCTTTCCCTTCGGTGTCTCTGATGGAAGCGTATGGTCAATTGTATCGATTCCTGATCATTGCCTTCAAAATTGGAAGCAACGTCTCCAAAATGACCTTTACAGTGTTGACGGGGACGTTAAACCTCAAATCAAACAAAACAAACACTTCTATTTTGAAGTTGCACATAACTACAGTTTCAATATGTTGTCGGCAAGCATTGCACGATACCCACAACTTCAAGCCAATAACATGGATTTTGCAAGTGTTTCTAAAGCAGAAAACCTAAGAAATTAGACTGCCAGTATCCAAAATCCTTGATACAATCTGCGACAATAACTTTCCATATCTCCCCATATTCAAACTAGATTATTCTATTTGGTACAGAAACTACAGGCAAAAACAAACTACAGTAGAACTTTGATGGCGCGAACACCGATGGCTCGTTTATTATGGCTGAGTCGAACCTGTTCTTGAGTCGCTAGGGAATTTCTCTTAAGTTAAAAATAGTGATGAAAAGTTTAGGATATGTTCATCTTTTAGCTTGCAAATGTATGCTGTATGTACTCATTAGAATCAATGAGTACACACAGCATACATTCATATCATAGAACATCGAAAAGAAGTCCAAAAACTATCCCCGTTATGTCTCCTGTAAATAGCACTCAGTCGCTCGAACTACCCCTGTCTCGAACAGATTTTCATGGTCGCAAAGGAGTTCGAGCCATTGAAGGTCGACTGCATTTTTTAAATACATCAAAATAGATTACTCAAAAACTTAAAACAAAATAGAAAACCTTTAGCTTCCATACATCTGTAAAGTGTCACCAAACTGTTGCAGAAGCTGATTTTAGACACAGGATAAGGACAGTTTACTCAGAAGTGGAAAAGCCAGAGTAATAGTTCTTGCCCACTATAAAGTAGCTTTATTACTCAATATGTCCATCAAGTATCGTACGCCTGTTTCATACTGTAAGGAGCTATGGACCAAAACCTTTTTTTCACATATACAACAGCACGTGACTCAAGAACTTAAAGGTTCTTGGCCACAATATTGCACGACCCGCAGAAAAAGCGACCGACTGAAGTCGGTTGATTTCTAAGAGTGCCCTAAAATCACCGTGTCATTCTGTCATTCGGTCATTCTGTCATTCTGTCCGTTCGTAACCCGTTTGTGAAAATTGGTGATATTGACTTAACCGCTTGGAATATTTAAACAATTTTTGGCATACTGATAGATGTCAATGGGATCTAACCAATAAACTTGCGAAATATTACATTCTATTTAGTATAGCCTCGCCGAGGCGAAAAATATGAAAATTTTCGAACTGCTTCTCCTCGGAAACCGTTTGGCCGATTGAAGTCAAATTTCATATGGAGCCTCTATGGAATGGGGGAAACCAAAATTTGTTCATGGGGTCCAGGTCACATGACCAAAATGGCCGCCAAGCCATATATGGTCTGTCTGTCTGTCCTGTCCGTCCGTAACCCGTTTGTGAAAATTGGTGATAGTGACTTAACCGCTTGGAATATTTAAACATATTTTGGCATACTGATAGATATCAATGAGATCTAACCAATGAACTTGCGAAATATTACATTCCATTCAGTATAGCCTCGCCGAGGCGAAAAATGTGAAAGTTTTCGAACTGCTTCTCCTCGGAAACCGTTGGGCCGATTGAAGTCAAATTTCATATGGAGCCTCTATGGTATGGGGGAAACCAAAATTTGCTCACGGGGTCCAGGTCACATGACCAAAATGGCTGCCAAGCCATATATGGTAAAAACCCTTCAAAAATAGTCTTCTCCAAAACCACTGGGCAGATTTCCACGAAACTTGATAAATAGCATCTGAGACGTAGGCCCATCATAAATTGCTAAAATGGTGACCCTGGGTTGACCTTGACCTTCTTTGTGCCTAGGTCAAACTTTGACACATATGCTTTTGTTGGACTATTTAAACAATTTTTGGCATACTGATAGATATCAATGAGATCTAACCAATGAACTTGCGAAATATTACATTCCATTTAGTATATCCTCGCCGAGGCGAAAAAGGTTAAGATTTTCGAACTGCTTCTCCTCGGTAACCGTTGGGCCGATTAAAGTCAAATTTCATATGGAGCCTCGATGGGATGGGGGAAACCAAAATTTGCTCATGGGGTCAAGGTCACATGACCAAAATGGCCGCCAAGCCATATATGGTAAAAACCCTTCAAGAATAGTCTTCTCACGAACCATTGGGCAGATTTCCACGAAACTTGATAAATAACATCTGGGGCGTAGGCCCATCATAAATTGCTAAAATGGTGACCCTGGGTTGACCTTGACCTTCTTTGTGCCTAGGTAAAACTTTGACACATATGCTTTTGTATTGGAAAAGTGAGAATGCATTTTATCCTGCAAACGATTCAGAATTCAGTACTAAAGTATAAGATATATAAGGCGCATTTATTGGGGGAACCGTTTTAGGTCCAGGTAACATGACCAAAATGGCCGCCATACCCATATATGGTAACACTCATAAAGCTAAAAGCATCCGGCGGGTCGTGCACTTCAGCTGAAGCACTGGTTTTCTTTAATGTTCTATATATCTGTGAACTTTTGTCGCAGTACACTGTTTTCCATATGGGCCAAAAATCATGTTTACATATTTCAATGATAGATAACTCAAGAACCAGAATGGTCAGAGTGACTGTTATTGACCATAATAAGCTTCATTTAGTGTTTTATAAATCTGTAAAAGCTTATCAAAAATTTCCATATTGCAAAGGAGAAACATGCAAAAAAAAAAAAAAAAAAAAAAAATCGCTTCTATTTACATAACGATAACACACCCGTGGGACATAGTGCATTTTTCATATCTCCAAAAATGGCTACTTTTCTGATGAAAATCGATGATATTTTTCTTATTTATACAGCAAAAAAGGTTGTGGGTGCTCGTTAGAATCGCCTCATGAGGCGGTTCTAACGAGTACCCACAACCTATGTCTTGGAGCAGAATTCAGGGAAATAATGTATACCCCGTAAACCCCAGTTTCCACTATATAAAGTGGGGTTTTATAATAAGGGGGTGTTCATTTCACGGACTTGTTCACGTGATGAGGACAGATAACTCAAGACCAAGGACAGTCAGAGCTGTGGCCAAGGACACCAAAATCTGATCAAATCTTTGGTAGGTTGCAATGATATATTTTACCAAGTTTGACCAAAATTAATCAATTTGTTCATGAGATAGAGTGCAGACAAGCCAATTTTGGCCCGCCCAATATTGACTGTTTTTGGTAGCCTGTGCCCTTGAAAATGGGGTCAAGGCCAATATAAAATAACGACTGTTTTCCCCATCCTTGTATTGTAACCAGGAAAGTTTGGTCAGAATCCATCCATAGGTTCAGGAGCTATGGGGCTTCAAACTGACTACGCCGACCCCAACGCCAACGCAAAAGGGATCCAGGTTTTATCCCCAAAAATTATATTTAAGTTCGGTCCAGTCAAACCTTAGGGACTTGTGGCGAAGACAATGACAAAAGTAGGCCGTTTCAGCAATCTAAGGAGCATAACTCTATGATAGATAGGCCAAGGGCATTTTTCGCAATCAAAGAGACGTAACTCTACCAGTAATAGACTGACGTCGCCAGTTTTCAAACTGATCCGAGCTTTTATCCCTGACTTATATATCAGTTGCAAGAAGATCCGATAAAAACTGAAGGGCTATAGTGATGACAACGTCAAAAATAGGCATTGTCTGCAACCAAAGGAAGGTAAATCATGATAAATAGGCCGATCTGACCATTGAGCCTTTATCCCTGACTTACTTATGTGTACGTTTCAAGAAGGTCCGATAAAAACTTAAGGGACTACGGTGACGAAGTAAAAAATAGGCATTTTCAGCAAAGAAAGGGCCATAACACTATGATTGGCCGAGCGACATTGTCAGTTTTCAAACTTGTATCCCTGACTAGGTGGTGACATGGTTAAAATCGGCATTTTAGCAATAAAGGGGATGCAACTCTATAATTAATGGGCCTACTTTGCCAGTTTTCGAACTCATCCGAGATTTTATTCACAACATACTCGTATATACGTTTCGGAAAGATCCATTGAAAATTGAAGGCGCTACACTGATGACAAGCATTTTACCACTGTAAGTCAATGGGTCATTGGGGTTTCAATAGCAACTTAAGTTTTCTCTTGATTTCGATAAAAAACAAATTCCATCAATCCCCCATCACAGGCAAGTGATAAATGTCAGGAAAAATGTCGTTAGGTAAACTGTTCGGCACGATATAACCTAAATAGTGATGACTGGGCTGTTAAACTTCAAACCAAACCATAATGAAGGACAGGCCCCGAGGTTTTAAAACTTGTTTCATGCTCAACTCACTTGAGCATGAAATTTGTCGTGCTCATAAATTTTACAATACAGATATATGCAACAATGTTCCCATTCAGATCGCCCATATGTGCTTGAAGAAATGGATGGGCTGCATGATGCCTCCACGCAGACTTGAAACCGACCGCACACGAGTACTGGTAAACCGCTTAGAGGATCTAAAGCCTGCCTGCAAAGCGGCACGAGTCGGACCGTCCATGCTTATAAACCATATTAGTTTCATTGGGCGACAGGGCTTGAGATGTCATTTCATCTCAATGTCGGGTAAAAGCCCCACAAAACTGGAAACAAGGTCTCCAAAATGACCTATACAGTTTTGACGGAGACGTTAAACCTCAAATCAAACAAACAATTCAGATCAGTAGATAGTGCTGTTTGTCCTGCTGATAAATTTTTAAGTCCCAACAATTGTTGGCATTTTAAATCTATGAGCAGGACAGATTTCGTGCTCAAGTGAGTTGAGCACGAAAACTGTTTTATAACCTCGGGGCCTGGTTCGATTCATCCAAGATAAGATCGAATCATTGAAGATTCGTCGTATAGTTTTAAGATACATTGAGTGTATTTACTTTTTTGAAGTGAATACCAAAAATATTTCATCGAGTGTGTTGAAACCATCAGAATTTTCACGAGTGCGAAGAACGAGTGAAATTCTGATGTTTATAACACGAGATAAAATGTTTTGGTATTTATCGAAAAAAAGTAAACCAGAATTTTCACAAGTGCGATGGAGCGCAGTGGTGCAGTGGTAAAGCATCGGATTTGAGATCGAGAGGTATATCGGGTTCGATCCTCACATGCGCCATGTGTTGTTTCCTTGAGCAAGTGACTTTATCCACATTGCTCAGTACTGGTTTCTACCCAGGAAAGGAGGGCCACATGGAAGATTAGTACTAGTACTAAATGTGTTACCCTCTATAAATAAGGTCGATTATTATTATTATTATTATTTACTGTTCTGATATTTTCAACACATGATTTGTTTTGTTTGATTTGAGGTTTAACGTCCCCGTCAACACTGTATAGGTCATTTTGGAGACGTTGCTTCCAATTTTGTGGGACTTTTACCCGACATTGAGATGAAATGACATCTCAAGCCCTGAGCCCAGTGAAACCAATAGGGTTTATAAGCATGGACGGGCCGACTCGCACCACATTGCCTGGGCAGGCTTAGATCCTCTAAGGGTTTACCAGTACTCGTGTGCGGGTCGGTTTCAGCTCCGCATGGAAGTATCATGCAGTCCATCTATTTCTTCAAGCCCCGATGGGCGGGGGCTGGTTTCAACACATGAGATGAAATACTTTTATTATTTATCGAAAATAGTAAATTTTCGTTTTATTTTATACGTGCAAAAAGGAATCCCGGCTGCTACTCTGAAAATAACATGGTTATATTATTAACTCTTATTTTTCACACTGTGAAAATAGTACAGTCCAACCTGTATTAAGCAAGCACATAAGGGGTGATCAAAATGTGCTTGCTTAAGACAGGTGACTGCGTAATGCAGGTGAAATTTAATGCAATTTCCTTTTTCGGGAACTGAATGCATGCTTGCTTAAGACAGGTTGCTTGCTTAATAGAGGTGGCCACTAAGACAGGTTTTACTGTATATCTTTTCACAATGTGAAATATCATTTTTATTTGTTTAAGATATGCATTGATTTCGCCACAGAGTATAAAATAAATGCATTTTTCGTTTCTCTTTTTCCACAGAGCTTTTCTCCGCGGACCAGCCTTCAGGTGAAGCCATTCAGCGAACCACAACGGTAAAAGCAAGGACACAAAAGTTCAATTTTCTGAAAAATAAAACACAAAATACATATGAAACAAAGTCAGTCCCAGAGAAGAGGAGGGTATCTAACGAAATTTTGAATCGGGCGATTGCTAAGTTGACGTCCTCTATGGATTTGTATACAGAGAGAGCAACTGACAATGCTAAAATAGTGATTATTGCCGCTTACATGCGAACTGGTTCCAGTTTTATGGGAGGTGTGTTTCAACATTATCCGGACGCGTTCTACGTTTTCGAACCAATCCGCGTCATTATTGACGCCATGAAAAACAACAGACAAGTGGAATATGTGTCCGGAAGAAAAAGGTAAGTTTTCTCTGGAACAATTTTTACCGCTATTTTCAACTGTTTGATTGATTGATTGATTGATTGATTGGTTGCATTGGGGATTTAACGTCGCCGTCAACGCTATTTAGGTCATTTTGGAGACGTTGCTTTCAATTTTGTGGGACTTATACCCGACATTGAGATCAATTATGCATTGGTCGGTGCGACTCGCACCACTTTCCCTGGATAGGCTTTGACCCGAGCGGTTTACCAGTACTCATGTGCAACGGTCGGTTTCAGCTCTGCGTGGAAGCATCGTGCATCCCAATCTATTTCTTCAAGCCCCGATTGGCGGGGGCGACCGCTATTTAACAAAGGAAGTATCTTTCGGGATTCTAGTTTTGTGTTCCTCTAAAAAGGGGTCTACTACTAAAGGAAAGAATATGCTCCGGAGGAGAAAATTCTTTCCTTTAAGAGTAGACCCCTATTGACAAGGGAGTTTGTTTTGTAGTTTTCTTTGTTAAAGGGGTGGGGGGGGGGGGGGTGCCCATAAGGCCCTTTTCCTGCCCTGGAACAAAAGTCTTCATTTTCTCCTGATATATTGCCTATAGTGTCCCATTAACTAAAATAGTACTGGTTTTGTAACGTAAGCCCTAGTTATTGAGAAACATCATAAAGAAAGTGGGTGGGGCAATTCAGCATTAATCTGAGGTATCATGTTTTACGCACTGTTTCTTTTTTTAAATATATCACACCCACTCATTATTTCCTCTGTTTGTTAGACAAATGTATTGGGTAAATTCTTGTTTAAATTTTCTTCCTCTAAAGTAAAATACTACATCTGCAGCAACTTTTTTATGGACATTGTCAATTTTTGATAATTTTGCATCTTCACATTCAATTAATCCTAGCCTATCTCCAAAACTAAATGGCAAATTATTTTCAAACTTACTTGAATTTAACATTGGAAGAGTACAAAGTGTTGATTAGATTTTGGTGACCTTGGGTTAATATTCAAGGTCACTTGGGCTGGTCAAATGTCAAAATTAGGGGTGACCATTTTGACCATTTTTCTGTTCCTGAACAAAAAGCTTCAAATTCTCATAATACATTGTCAATAGAATTCCTTTTACTAAGACAGTCTAGGTTTTGCAAAGGAAGCTCTAGTTATGGAGTTAAATGATCATGAAAGTGGGTGGGGTAATTAGATACACTACTGAGGTATTGTGTATTTGCACCACATCTCTTTTAGAATATATCAAATGCAGTCACAACTTCCTCTGTTTGTTTGTTTGCCTTAGGTAACATCCTACCTAGTTTTATTCCTCTAAAGTAAAGTATGCCATCTGCAGCAACTCTTTTATGAAAACCTTCTATTTCTGAGAATTTCGCATCTTGGAATTCAGTAAAACATTTTTTTCTGGAATTAAAGGCATTTATTCTTAGACAGTTAGACACACCGTGTGTCCATAATTGTTTTATTGCCCCCTGTGATATACTGTCTATAGCAGATCAAAGGCGACCTTTAACAGGGTGATTAGTAGCTCTTGTTAAATCCCCTTACTGAGGCACTTAAGGGGAAAATCAATGAGGTACACTCAAGTCAACAGTTAGCAAACTATTGATTTTTCCCCAAGAGGGACCCTTACCTGTTGAAGACAGAGGACTTCTCTTTAGTCAGCAATGAGGGCAACATAATATTATGTAATGAAATGATAGTCCTTAATAATCAAGAATAAATGCCTTTAAATGAAAGATTCCATTGAAATAAATCTGAAGACAGTATTTGGAGAAAACAAAATGTTGCCTAGGTTATGGTGACCTTGACCTTATCATCATGGTTACATGGTCTTTGAAATTATCAGACAGGACCAATAAGGTCATATTCTACCGACCCCACCCGTCGCCATCCCCGTCCCGCTCTTCCAATCACAACAGCTTTTCATTTACTCAAGAGCATAGTCCTGTTTTATTCTGTTTCCCTTCTGAGGAAAACATAACGACTGGAGCTTTTTTAAATGACAATGTGCATTTTGCTTATTCCAAGTCTTGGAATTTGCAGAATATTTGTTTATCTCTCAAATCTGTGTTTGAATTCTTTTGAAACGTGCATGTAGATATTTTTGTGAATGCACACATTTGATTAGGTTTTGGTGATCTTGACCTTATTTTAAAGTCAGACTGAAATCGGACATTGTTAATTGTGTTGTGACCTTGAAAGCAAGGTCATCAAAGCCTAATAAGCCTAATATTGTTTGTTTATCATTACTTATTCAGCCCCTTGTTCTGTCCTGGTGACTATGCTAGTTAAACTAGCATCCATTCCACTCAATTGATCACACAAACTGTGCAAACAAGTTTAAGTTTTCTAAACTTCAATATACTTTGACCTTTCATGACCTTGAAATGAGGTTAATGTTAACCAACTGGAAATCATGGCCCAATAATTCATGCAAGCCAGTTTCTAAGAATCAAGTCAGGAGTTTCAAAGAAACTATACTCGAAGCTTAAAAATTTTGATCTATGTTGTTCTATGGTGACCTTGAAAACAAGGCCCTTGAAAATGAGGCCAAGTTCACTGAACATCTAACCAACCCAGAGATATGTCCATATGCTACATCCAGCCAAGTCTGGTGTAATGCTGCATAATTTAAGTGACAGCTCGACTAAAGAGTAATATGAGTGCAATTGTAGATATCAAGCCTGTCCTGACCTTGAAAATGAGGTCAAGGTCACCAAAATCTAAGCTCAAAGGCAAGTTCTAAAGAGTTAGATATCTGGGAAAGTCAATGTCAATGGATTTGGATTTAATAATTCCCAAATAAAGACAAACATTCTTTTCAATTCTAAAAATCCCACAGACCTTGTGACCTTCAGGATAAGGTCAAGGTCACACAAACCCAGTCAGCCCTTTATATTTTAAAATCTTATAATATATTCAGATTAATTTCCAAAGAATCCCTTGTGTAATTCAAAAGATAGAATTCCAAGGTGCAAAATTCTCAGAAATAGAAGGTTTTCATAAAAGAATTGCTGCAGATGGCATACTTTACTTTGGAGGAATAAAACTAGGTAGGGTGTTACCTAAGGCAAATAAACAAACAGAGGAAGTTGTGACTGCGTTTGCTATGTTTTAAAAGAGATGTGGTGCAAAAAACACAATACCTCAGCATCATATCGAATTACCCCAACCAGTTTCAGGATCATTTAACTCCATTGCTAGGGCTTACTTTGCAAACCTAGACTGTTTTAGTAAAAGGAATTCTATAGGCAATGTATTAGGAGAATGTGAAGCTTTTTGTTCAGGAACAGAAAAATGGCCAAAATGGTCACCCCTAATTTTGACATTTGACTAGCCCAAGTGACCTTGAATATTAGGCCAAGGTCAACAAAACCTTATTAACACTTTCTACTCTTCCAAGTTTTATAATAATTTGCCATTTAGTTTCGGAGATGAGCTTGGATTTATTGAATGTGAAGATGCAAAATTATCAAAAATTGACGATGTTCATAAAATAGTTGCTGCAGATGTAGTATTTTACTTTAGAGGAAGGAAATTTAAATAAGAATTTACCCAATACATTTGTCTAACAATCAGAGGAAATAATGAGTGGGTGTGATATATTTTAAAAAAGAAACAGTGCGTAAAACACGATACCTCAGATTAATGCTGAATTACCCCACCCGCTTTCATTATCATGTTTCTCAGTAATTAGGGCTTACGTTACAAAACCAATACTATTTAAGTAAATGGAACACTATAGGCAATATATCAGGAGAAAATGAATACTTTTGTTCCAGGGCAGGAAAAGGGCCTTATGGGCACCCCCCCCCCTTTGAAGTTAATCGCACTAGACAACATTGATTAGGTCATGTCGGGCCATCTAACCACACGTTGTACATACGCGGTTAACCAATACAGTGCACATTTTCTTTCGTCAGAAAATGACAACTGTCCTTCTTGAATCAGCGGAAGAGAGAGACAATGACAATAGAAAAGATTTCATATCCTTTACTTTAACATGTCCGTGGAATGTACACCCCACTGAACCCCACTTTATGCAGAGAAAACTGCATGGGGTTTACAGGGGTATATCGTATTTTTCTTAGTTCTGCTTCAAGGCATAGGTTGTGGGCACTCGTTAGAACCGCCTCAATGAGGCGGTCCTTACGAGCACTCGCAACCTATGTTTGGAGTATAAATTAGATTTCAACTGAAAAATAAGCGTTTTGTAGATAATAAAGAGTGCATTATGTCGTATGGGTGTGTTATCATAATGAATCTCCATGAAAGAATGTTTCAGACCTGGTAGGTATCGAACTTCGCGACCTCCTGATCGCAAGTCAGACGCGCATCCGAATGAGATACCGAGGCCGACTGTACTTACACATTGAAGACTATTCATAGGGTAGAGGTCGGATTGGTGTGAAGGTGCAGTGTAACAACGCTTAGTGTCAACACGACGCTTAGTGTCCATATGAATACATGCAACGCTGAGTGTCCAGTCGCAACGTTTAGTGTTCATATGGACACTCAGCGTCGTGTGTACACTAAGCGTTGTTACAGTGCTGTGTATCTTTCAGTGCCGGAGAATTCTACTGCTTTGGCTTCAGTAGCAGCAGGTGCGGTGTGGGGTGTGTTTTAGCGGCCCCCGGAATAAAGGGACATATAGTTTTGTCTGTCTGTGCATCTGTTTGTTTGTTCTCAACACCTTAACATTGGGCATAACTTTTAAATCGAAACTGATAGAACTTTCATATTTCACATGTGTCTAGCTTGTTACCTCTCCAGTGGTACCATACATTTTACCTTATGACCTTGACCTTGACGTTTGCACTACTTTTTAAAAACGTTTACATTGCCAATACCTTTCGATTGATAAGTGATAGGGCTTTCATATTTCACTTGTGCATGACTTGTCACAAGACCTTTCCGGTAATACCATTAGTTTTGACCTTGACCTCAGACCTACTTTAAAAAAAAAAACAAAAAAAAAACACGTTAACATTGGCGAAAACTGATAGGGCTTTCATATTTCACATGTGCATTCCTTGTCACACGATAGTTTAAGTTGTACCATATTCTTTTTTTTCTTTGATCTTTGACCTTTTAAAAAATAAATAAAATTAAATAAACATTGGCCGTGACTTTCGATTGTTAAGTGATTGGGCTTCCATATTTCACATGTGCATTCTTCGTCACAAGACCTTTCCAATGATGCCATAATTTTTTTTACTTTGTGACCTACTTTTAAAGCAATGAGCATTGGCCAAACCTTTTGATTGGTTTGTGATAGGGCTTTCATTTTTCACATGCGCAGTTCTTGTGACAAGACCGTTCGGTTGGGACCATTATTTATGACTTTTTGACCTTGACCGTGCCGCTCTCCGGGGGCATCAGTGTTTCACAAACACATCTTGTTTCTGTTATTCTATCCAGAGAAGGTAGTCGCATTAATCTAATCTCTGCGAGGTTTAATTTAATCATATGTATTGCAACTAAATGCAAGGGGTTGGGCCAGAAGTTCTCACAACATTAGTTGCGGCCCTTCACTCCCCCCCCCCACCCCCCCCCCCCCCTACAATGAAAAAATAGCAAGTAATTTCACGTGACAATGGCAATAAACAATCCAATATTCATTTGCATTTAGAATATGTATAATTATGATTATAATTCACCAAAACATTAAGTGAAGGGAAGCAAATATATGTACATATACATTAGTCACTTTTCTTGCAAATGTATTGGCTAAAATTAAAGAAAACTGTATATACATATAAATAAATAAGAAAGAGAATAAAATGTGCGTTATATGTGTATGTGAGTGTGTGTGCCTTAATGCGAGCATGCTTGCCAGGGTTTTTATGCAAGTTTTGTTTGATTTGAGGTTTAACGTCCCCGTCAACACTGTAAAGGTCACTTTGGAGACGTTGCTTCCAATTTTGTGGGACTTTACCCGACATTGAGATGAAATGAGATCTCAAGCCATGTCGCCCAATGAAACCAATAGAGTTTATAAGCATGGACGGTCCGACACTCACACCGCTTTGCCTTGGCAGGCTTAGATCCTCCAAGTGGTTTACCAGTACTCGTGTGTGGGTCAGATTCAGCTCTGCATGGAAGCATCAAGCAGGCCATATATTTCTTCAAGCCCCGATGGGCGGGGGCCGTATTTGCATGCAAGTATATGTGTGTGAACGCTGTGAGGTCAGAGGTAAGAGGGATATCTATAGAATTCGGACTGGAATCATGTATTGAGTTTGCTAAACAGTGTGGATCCAGATCACGCGCCGCAGAATTCGACGTGTGCTGAGATTTGCTTGCTGAAGAGGAATTAATGGGTTGAACGAAAAGCCTAAGTCCCAATTCAGGACTGCATCAAAAAACACGCCTATATAATTTTGACCCACGTAAACCCCACTTTTATAAAGTAAAACTGGGGTTTGCATGGGAAAACCTTATTTTTCTTATTTCTGCTCTAAAATATAGATTGCGGGTACTCGTTAGAACCGCCTCATCGAGGCGGTTCAAACAAGTACCAACAATCTATATTTTTAGCAGAATTAAAAAAATATCACAATTTTTTTCATCGTAAAAATTTCATTTTTTTCGGCGATAAAGGTTTCGATGTATTTGTATAGGCGTGTTTTCATAATGTTTTGCAGCCTACACTAAATGGGTACTGTACTGTGTTTTGATTGTTTCGCCTTCAAGCATCAGTGGGATACCCACACTGCCTTTTTTTGGCAAAAATGATGTATGCGGTATACTCTTGTCAACGCACAGCATAAATTAAACGTGACTCAACGTTGAAACAGCGTTTTCACGTTGTTTCAAAGTTGATTCAATGTTGAGTCTGCCTCCAAAAAGTGGAGTTTACGAAGGTGATCGTTAAACAGGTTCGCTCCGGTTTGGATCAACATTTTGTCAATCGTTTGAGGGTTGATAATACAGCAGCGTCTATACCACTATCATTGACCAAAGAGGTTAAATTGCACACACGTGAGAAGTTTTGTGTACTGCTTAACAGACAGAGCGCAACAAAAAAGGGCTCGCGAGTACCCGAAAGTGTTTTTCAATATTGAACAAGTTAACCCATTACGATCCACATCCGTGTGGCATATTGCAATCTTTCGTATCCCCAAAACGTTTTTCAGTAATGTTTTCTTTTCTGACGCAAATATTTGATATTTTTTTATTTTTATTCCAAACATAGCTTGGGGGTGATCGTTAGAACCGCCCCTGTAAACCCCAGTTTTCTCTATATATTGTGGAGTGTAGAGGGGTTTTCATTACATGGACTTGTTAACGTGATGCCATTAGGGTACGCTTAGGAATCCAAAAGGTTGAAAGGCCCCCGCTCATCGGGGCTTGAAGAAATAAATGGGTTGCATGGTGCTTCCGCGCAGCGCTGAATCCGACCGCACACGATTCCTGTTACACCGCTTAGAGGATCTAAGCCTTCCAAGGCAAAGTGGTGCGAGTCCATGCTTATAAACCCTATTGGTTTCATTGTGCGGCAGGACTTGAGATGTAATTTCATCTCAATGTCGGGTAAAAGTCCCACAAAATTGGAAGGAACGTCTCCAAAATGACCTATATAGTGTTGACGGGGACGTTAAACATCACATCAAACAAACAAATCAAAAGGTTGACATTGGCAAACAAAATAGATCCGGATCAGACGCAAAAAAAACACGTCGTTTGATCAGGGTTTACACTATTTGCTTGTGAAAACAAACAATCAAAACAAAACAACAACAACAAATATCAGGGCTTTAAGGATTTACCTAAACAGTGAAAGTCCACGTTCAGGGCCTTTTATCATCACAAAAACACGCCTATATAATTCTGACCCCCTTGAACCCCACTTTTATAGAGTAAACGTGGGGTTTCAGGGGTAAACCTAATTTTTCTTTTGATTTTGTTTTTTTCCGGGATTATGATTAATTCTCTCAGCAATGGAAGCGACTTTTCGTCTTTACAACCATAGTGCACGGAGACACAATCAGGGATAAATAAATTGCATGGAGACACAATCAGGGATAAATAAATTGTGCTTTGACTGCGATTCGAACCCACGCACAGATGCGGCGACGTCACCTAGCACTGCAGTTGCCGACGTCCTTAACCACTGCGCCACAGAGGCATCCCCAAATAGCGCATTTAAGGCTATCCGGCACTGCAGTACACTCTGTATATAGGGGTTTATTTGTTACTATTTTATTTTTTTTTCCAGGATTATGATTAATTCTCTCAGCAATGGAAGCGACTTTCGTCTTTACAACCATAGTGCATGGCGACACAATCAGGGATAAATAAATTATGCTTTGACTGCGATTCGAACCCACGCACAAAGCACAATTTATTTATCCCTGATTGTGTCTCCACTATGGTTGTAAAGACGAAAAGTTTTCCGGTGGTTAAGTTTACAATGTATTTGTATAGGCGTGTTTTTGTAATGTCCAGCCACTCAAGTACAATAGGCCAACCAGTATTGTCAATGCTTTGTTTTATTTTTTGCAGGAATTTTTCTTCTTCTGATACTTTCGAAGACGTCGTTCTTCGAGACATCCAGAAATGGCTTTCATGTAATTTTCACGAAATAGACATGGATAGTTTGATGAACAAACATCATAAGCAGTTTAAGGATGGGATGTGGAATTTCTTTAAATGTGCGATCAGCCATGTTGATGCGATCAAGACATTTCAACGTAATAATAATACATATGCAAAAGATATGACTAGACACCATCTGGTTGCAGAGAATCTAGCAGCGGTAAACGATTGCCTAGATGACGCAAAACGGAGATGTTTAGCAGCACCAATTAGGGTGATCAAATTCATACGTCTGCGCATGCCTTTGATTGCGGAGCTCCTCCCACTTTATCCAAATATGAAAGTTATATATCTGCAGCGTGACCCGAGAGGGATGTTACAATCCCGGATCAAAACGGGACTGGTTAAAAATACAGAATTCATCAAAGATGTTAATAAGCATTGTAACAGTTCCTTGAACGATATACAAACACTACGAGACTTAGCTAAGCAATATCCAGATAAATTAAAACCTGTGTTGTACGAGGATGTGGCAGAGAGTCCAGTGATACGGTTACAAGATATTTTTAAATTTTGTAATTTGAACTTCTCTAACGATATGAAAAAATTAATCATTTCTTTGACATCTCTTGGAGGTGCTGATTCTTGCAAGTTTTGCATAGAGAGGGGTAATTCCACAAAAACTGCAAACCATTGGCGACAGACCATGGCAATCGACCATGTTCGCTACATCGATAAGCAGTGTTCTGCAGTATATGACATATTGGGATATAAACGATTCTTTAGATTATCTGATTTAAGAAACTCCGCGGTGCCTTCCAGGGCTAAAGAGACGAAATGGATACTGTAGCAGTCATGACGATTATTTATATACTTGAATACAGTAACACGGCCCCCGCCCATCGGGGCTTGAAGAAATAGATAGGCTGCATGATGCTGCCACGCAGAGCTGAAACCGACCCGCACACGAGTACTGGTAAACAGCTTAGAGGATCTAAGCCTGCCCAGGCAAAGCGGTGCGAGTCGGATCGTCCATGCTTATAAATCCTATAGGTTTCATTGGACGGCAGGGCTTGAGATGTCATTTCATCTCAATGTCGGGTAAAAGTCCTACAAAATTGGAAGGAACGTCTCCAAAATGACCTTTACAGTGTTGGCGGGGACGTTAAACCTCTAATCAATCAATCAATCAATCAATCAATCAATCAATCAATATACAGTGAACCTAAATTCGGACATGGATGGCTAGTTAACCATTACTAATTCAAATTTATTCTGGAGTCTCTAGAAAAAACTTCATATACATGTAGTTTCATATAATCACATATTTATAATATTTTATGGTGGTTTGTCCCGTAATTGGGAAATTTTATTGAGATTTGTTTGATTTTATCTTGTAAAGGTATGTTGCGTGTACTCATTAGATTCGCCTCAGTGAGGCGATTCTAATGAGTACACGCACCATATCGCCATTCTATGAAAGGTGGAAAAGATATATCTAAGTCATTCCCGTCATGCCTCACGGCCTGTTGCAATGATTCACTCTCAGAAATTCTAACTGCTCCAATCTCGTAGGAATGTTCAATGTCTCAAAGGTTTTGTTTGAACTGATGTTTAACGTCCCCATCAACACTATTTAGGTCATTTTGGAGACGTTGCTTCCAATTTTGTGTGACTTTTACCCGACACTGAGATGAAATGGCAACTCAAGCCCTCTCATCCAATGAAACCAAAACGCTTATATGCACTGGACGGTCTGACTGTCATCACTTTGCCTGGGCAAGTTTAGTCATTCTAAGCAGTTTACCAGTACTCCAGAGTGGACAGTTTCAGCTCTGCGTGGAAGCATCGTGCAACCCAATCTATTTCTCCAAGCCCCGATGGGCGGGGGCGAGAGATTATTTATATCTTATACGAACATAGAGTGTTGGTGCTCGTTAGAACCACCTGATGGGCGGTTCTAACGAGCACCAACACTCTATGTTCTATACCAACATTCTATGTTCGTACCTTGGCCCCCGCCCTTCGGGGCTTGAACAAAAAGATTTGGCTGCATGATGCTTCCACGCAGAGCTGAAACCGACCGCACATGAGTACTGGTCAACTGCTTAGAGATTCTAAGCCTGCCCAGAAAAAGTGTTGCGAGTCGGACCGTCCATGCATGTAAACACTTGGTTTCATTGGGCGGCAGGGCTTGAGATGTCATTTCATCTCAATGTCGGGTAAAAGTCCCACAAAACTGAAAGCAACGTCTCAAAATGACCTACACAGTGTTGACAGGGACGATAAACCTAAAAAATCAAACAAACAAACAAACAAACAAACAAACAAACAAAATCTATGTTCGTACCAGCAGTCTTATGTGCTGGAGAAAAAAAAAAAAAAAAAGATCGGACAATAGAAATGGATGCTATTGTAAACTACACCTTTTTCCTATGTCAGCAGTTTGCAGGATTGTAAACCCTTGTCTTGCTGTTCACGACAACCCCAATCTTTGGAAACAGTGTAGATCCAGATCAGATGGCTTCTGAAGAAGCCACTGATCAGGATCTATACCATTTGGCATTCAGTTTATGAATTTGTAGCAATAAATTACATCAAGTAATTTGATTGGTTATTAGACAGAAATGGGTGTGGCTTAACCCATATATGCCTAGCGGCCCTTTTCTGGGACATTGGCAAACAGTGTAGATCCAGATCAGACGCCGCAGAACGCGGCGTCTGATCTGGATCTACACTGTTTGCTTAAGGAACATTCGTTTTTGTAAAATTTGCCACAAAGAAAACCAAACATGACACCCCTATAATTGGAAATGGACCACTCCAAAGTAACTAGGTGGAAGATTCCATTGTCATATATGGGTTAAATGAATATTCAGCAAGATAAGGGTTAATATAAATAAAACAATGCACTTGTTAACGTGAGGTAAAAATTGTTTCAGCATGCTTGGTAGAATGCTGAGAATGATTCGCAAACCGATTACAGGAATTTTATTTTAATTAAAGGTCTATGTCTATCCATATTAAAGGCGTGGGCCGACAGGGAATTGAAATTAATCAATCACTTTTAAGCGGCTTTTCCTGACAAGGCCGCTGTTCTTTCATGCTATTCTTCTTGTCTTTATGCTCTGCAGCATAAAATGCTTTAGCCTAACACCGATCGCCTAAATCACACTGGTAAAGGCAAGCGTGCAGGGTAAGGAACAAACACACCGGATAAGGAAATTTTTCCGCTCAGGATAAAAAAGAAAATGGCGGAATGGGTATCACATGTGCAGGTTTGTTGTTGTTCTAGATCTCGTGTTATGGTTACTTATCAATACGGCTGCTCACATTAGCTTCACGGAAGACACATATTATTCACAAATTTATCTTCGATGGTCCGAATTCGACAGTTACATCCAGTCAAACGGAGAACCGGACACAGTGGAGCTACTCCACCGCGAAATCTCATTATTTTACATGAAACGCTCTTCTGGGAAGATGGCATGCATTTTTTTGTCAGTTGTAGACATACACATGATTAATCGGACTGTTGCAAATACGAATTAAGGAACATTTGAAATTAGAAGGCCCACAGTGAGAAATCCTAGATCAATTTTCAATACAACGCCCACGGGCAAGGAAATGGGTACAACGCATATGATAAGACACAAAATTTTCCGGGGAAAATGGTTGTTGTTTGGTCGTAGCACTAGGAAACCCATCTCAGATTAGGTGTTCCGATATTAAAAATTAGTCCTACATAGTCTAAAGCACCAATTGTGATCTTTAAGAAACGTTCAAAGTTTTTGTGCATTGTCTTAGCATGTGCATTGATCTGGTTCTAGCAATGTACCCCCCCACACAACACACACACAAATACACATACACACATACACATACACTATGAATCTAGGGCGATTTGGCCCGGACGATTTGACCAAGGAGAATTCGGCCAAGGAGAATGTGATACGTAAAAAATATTGGGTAGGACAGCTTGGCAAGGCTAATATAATGTCCTGTGCAAATTGACATTTAAATGTTTTGGGTTTGTTTTCAGTAATGCCTCTTGGTTTGTTTGTTTGTTTTAGAGTTTAACGGCACTCTCAACACTATTTTAGGTCATTTTTGAGCCGCTCAGTTTACCTATCGACACTTTTCCTGGGCAGGCTTATACATAAGCGGTTAACCAGTACACTGTACATTCTTTCGCCAGAAACTGACAACTGTCCTTCTTGAATCAGCGGAAGGGAGAGAATGGCCGTAGAAAAGGTTTCATGATCAATCTCCACGAAAGAATGTTGCCGACCCCGGCAGGTGTCGAACCATTGCCCTCCTGATCGCCAGCAGACGCGAATCCGACTGAGCTACCGAGGCCGGCATAATCATTCAGTTACCAATACATGTACATACTTTAATATTTGCCTTGCCCATCGGGGCTTAAGAAATAGATGGGCTGCATGATGCTTCCACGCAGAGCTGAAACCGACCCACACACGAGTACTGGTAAACTGCTTAGAGGATCTAAGCCTGCCCAGGCAAAGCGGTGCGAGTCGACCCGCCCATGCTTATAAACCCTATGAGTTTCATTGGTTTCATCTCAGTGTCGGGTAAAAGTCCCACAAAATTGGAAGCAACGTCTCCAAAATGACCTTTACAGTGTTGACGGGGACGTTAAACCTCAAATCAAACAAACAATATTTGCCTTATATCCGACGATGAACTGCGTACAAAGGGTCTGTTAAGATCTCCAATTATATCTCCTCCCCTCCTCCCCCCTTCCCCCCCCCCCCCCCCCCGGGATATCTGTTTCATAAATGTTGAACGATGAATGATAGCCAAAGGAAGTTATATGAAAAGATACAGCTTCAAAGAAAAAAATCAATAAAATGTTTGGCCATTCACAAATAAGGTATGTTTTTACCAAGACTTTACCCCTACCCCCGGCTGATTTTGACTAAAATTGCAAAATGTCACCTTTATGGCTTTCAAAATATAACAGCCTAGCCTTGCCTGTCCATATTTTATATTTTGTATACAGATAAAGTTTTGATATGTTAACATGTTTTGCAAATAAAAAAAAAAATGGAAGGTGAACTCTGTGTTTATTTTTTCATAAATTAATTTTTGGTCATTATCAGAAATGTCAACATAAAATTGCCATAACTCCGTTCATAGTAAAGCTAAATGTATGTTGTTATTACTCATTTTCTTAGTTAGAAACCAAGGAATAATTTGATACCTGTTTCATTTTGATCCTGTAATTTTTCATTTTTCGTATATCCCCATGATAACGCAAGTGGGTGGGGTAACAAGATACGACACACTTAGTGTACAAACGATGAGCAGTGCTACCTGATATATTAATGCGCCAAATTGAAACCGGGTTTCTAAGGGCACTTTCTATTGTCTTTTTCTTTCGAAGTGGTATACTTTTATCACACTTTTCTTACTATTTTCGGCATAATTTATTAACTCAATACAGACACATCAAACGTCCAGTTATTCTGAAAATACTTGAAGACAAAACAGCTCGTTTCTATGTGTTTCCATTAACGAAGCCTGTTAGCAAGTGAAACGTCGCACACTGAAGAGGATTTGAGTGAGGGTAAAAAAGAAGCCAAATCATATCAGGCCCTTTAATGACCATGTAATAGGTATGTCTCACGAATTTGGCGAAGTTATCTACTTTATTTTCAGCCAAAAGACCAAGCATACGATTTTTCTACCAGATTCTGCATGGACAAATACATCATTTCTCTAATTCATGATCGCGATGAACCCAATCCATCTATCCCCCATAGGGGGTGATTATATTGCTAGAACCACAGCAATGCGCATGCCAAGACAATGCACACAAACTTTGAACGTTTCCTAAAGGTCATAATTGGTGCTTTAAACTGTGTAGGACTAATTATTAATATCGGGAAACCTAATCTGAGATGGAAATTTAATAGTGCTACGACCATATAACAACCATTTTCCCCGAAAAATTTTGTGTCTTATCATATGCGTTGTACCCATTGCCTTGCCCGTGGGCGTTGTGTTGAAAATTGAACTAGGATTTCTCACTGTGGGACTTCTAATTTCAAATTTTCCTTAAATCGTATTTGGAACAATCCGAGTTATCATGTGTATGTCTATAACCAACAAAAAAGTGCATGCCATCTTCCCAGAAGAGCGTTTCATGTAAAATAATGAGATTTCGCGGTGGAGTAGCTCCACTGTGTCCGGTTCCCCGTTTGACTGGATGTAACTGTCGACTTCGGACCATCGAAGATAAATTTGTGAATAATATGTGTCTTCCGTGAAGCTAATGTGAGCAGCCGTATTGATTAGTAACCATCACATGAGATCTAGAACAACAACAAACCTGCACATGTGATACCCATTCCGCCATTTTCTTTTTTATCCTGAGCGGAAAAATTTCCTTATCCGGTGTGTTTGTTCCTTACCCTGCACGCTTGCCTTTACCAGTGTGTAAATAGCCAATAATTAAATCCAGTCAGGATATATTGAGTGACAAATCACCAGGCGAAACAGCGTGACGCGAAGAGCACTGGTTTTGTGACGTTTTGTGACGTCATCGTTTCGTTGACGTTAGAAGGAGTAACGTCTTCTTCACGCATTAGGTACGTTACAAAAATAGGTAACTGCATGCGTTAAACTCAAACATGTTGGTGGATTTTCTTCAATGTTGGAATGTTGAAAGAATATGAAGAAAACAACAGCATTTAGTTGACTTGCAGTGTGTTTGAATTGAAATAGATCAGCTCCATTGTGTGATTTGTTGAAAAATATATCATAGTTAGTCGGTCAGTTGTAAGTAGCTACGCGCTCGTGAGTTGATCTACTTTACAACTGACCTCCAAACAGTGATACATTACTCAACAACCCCCCCCCCCCCCCCAAGAGAAAGAGAGAAAAGTGATCAAAGATATAGTAGAGGAGGTGAATGAGAGATAGGAAAGACGGAGAATAATAAACAAAACAAAGTGAAGAAAGATGTGAAATAACAACATTGTCATATGCCCCTCTACCCTTGCAGAGACAGAAGGCTTTGCCCAATTGAAAGCCAATATCAGTCGGACGCCCAGATGACATAAGATAAGGACACATTCGCCTCACCCATGAACTCCATGACCGTTTTATAAAGGGGTTTCTGAAAAGAGGTGCCTTTTGATTCAGGTTTAAAATAATCTCCCGAAGCTTATGAAGCTCAGAATAACCTATTTAAGAGTTCAGGAGCATATAATTTCACTTAGTGAGTGAAATTATATGCTCCTGAAGAGTTTTAATGTTTTTTTTTTTTTTGTTGTTTTTTTTTTTTTTTTATCTCTTGAAGCAGACCGCCTTTTAACTTATTGAACGGCCCGCACGTATACGTTGCTTCCTTACATGTCTTGCTTCATGAGCTGCCCGCCCATCTAATCCTCTCAACCAGCTTAGAAACCACACAGCTACCAATCAGAACACAGGAATAGGTACTATATTGTATGTGTGACCGGCGAAGACACAGATCAGCCTGCTTATCCTCGCAGTCTAATCAGCGTTCAATGATCGCATTGGATCCTAGGAAATCTTTAGAACGAAGAGTGAAGATTCTAATCAGACTGCGCAGCACAGCTGCGCAGTCTGATAAGAATTTTCACTCTTCCCAAATGACCAGCTTATACCTTTCGCTGTGACCCGGCTGAAAGATAAATACCTCTATATCAGAGTCGCACATCACATATTAGCACTGTGTCAGAACTTCCGGCAAGCTAACAAGCAAAACTGACAATAAGCAGAATGCCTAGAGACCAAAAGAAAATGCCTTCCTTTATTGAAGGCAAAGTCCGTCTATGGTACAGACTCACAAATAAGAATAAAACAGGATTCATGAGTAAGGCTGATTTCAGTGAAATAGCGGATACTTTCATATCAGAGTATAAACTTGATGAAGAAACTGGCAAAGAGCTTCGTTCTTGGCTTGTGGATGGATGGGACGCCCTGCTTAGCTTCGGTAAAGCAAAAGCTGATGGGGACAAACCTGTGATTACGAAAGAGACAGCGCCATTAACATTGAGCGTAGCAGAAAAGATCGCAAAGGGGGACAGAATTAATGAGGATCTTTATATCGACGCTTATAATGAAATACTGAATATCAACAAGGACATGTTTGTAGTTGTTTTCTCTCAGATGGTATCTTCTCTGTTCAACGTTTACGACGCTGACAAGGATGGTTTTATCTCAGAAGAGGATATGAGACGAGGGTTAGGATGTTTTGGTATCGACAAATCAGAGGCTTTGAAGAAAGTGTTCGCGGATCTAGATGCAGCTGGAAGCGGCAAAGTAGACCGTGATTCATACGTGTCTGCGTGGGTGGAGTTCTTTACTGGAATGGATGAAACAGCGCCTATAGCAAAACATTTAAATCCAAAAATACTGTACCCTTCAAAGGACGCGGATAAAGAATAGAGAGAGACGAATGACGTATTTTTAGCGCATTTTGTTGCTTCATCGTGGTTATGTGTTTTCATTTACTATTTGAGCCCCGCCAAGCGAACTTGTGTCTTCGAGCATTCCGTCATGACAAATTTTAACTGCGCATGCCCAGCCATTCAGAGGGGCCAGGGATATGACTTCCTGTCTGAAGGTTCCTCTTGATTCACTGCATGTACGAGCGAGCAGCAAAGGTTCTGGCGAGACTGCGCGGATGCGCAGGCTCGCCTGAACCTTCGCTGCTCGCATAGGCGATAAGTACCAAAATCGCTTAACGGGGCCCATTTTATTAATGTCCTCGTGAAAAGCTACTACCATTTTGTTTGTTTGATTTGAGAGGTTTAACGCCACCGTCAACACTGCATAGGTCATTTTGGAGACATTGCTTTCAAATTTATGGGATTTTTACCGGGAATTGAGATGAAATGACATCTCTAGCTCTGTCACCAAAAGAAACCAAATGGGCTTATAAGCATGGACTGTCCGACTCGCACCGCTTTGCCTGGGCAGGCTTAGATCCTCTGAGCGGTTTACCAGTACTAGTGTGCGGTTGAGTTCAGCTCTGCATGGAAGCATCATGCAGCCCATCTATTTCTTCAAGCCATGATGGGCGGGGCCGGGCTACTCACAGTGAAACCTTGATGGTGCGTGTGTGTGTGTGTGTGTGTGTGTGTGTGTGTGTGTGTGTGTGTGTGTGTGTGTGTGTGTGTGAATTCGGGTTAAACGTCGCTTTCAACAATTTTTCAGTCATATCACGACGGTGTCTGGTTGCGACAGGGAGCTCAATGCTCACTTTTATAGTGCTGCCTCACTGAAGTATCATGTCCCAGACACATTACATGATACCACACCCAGTCACATTATCCTGACACTGGGTCGACCAGTCCTAGCTCTTCCCCGTAAATCTGAGTGCCAAGCGAGGAGCAGCTAGTACCATTTTTAACGACTTTGGTATGTCGCGGCCCGGGATCGAACCCGTGACCTCCCGTTCCCCGGAGCGGACACTCTACCAACGAAACCTTGATGGATTGAACATCGATGGCTCTTCTACCACGGCTGCCCCCGCCCATCGGGGCTTGAAGAAATAAATGGGCTGCATGATGCTTCCACGCAGAGCTGAATCCGACCGCACACGAGTACTATCTAAGCCTGTCCAGGCAAAGCGGTGCGAGTCCTACCGTCCATGCTAACAACCCCTATTGGTTCCATTGGGCGACAGGGCTTGAGATGTAATTTCATCTCAATGTCGGTTGCTATCCCACAAAATAGCAACGTCTCCAAAATGACCTATACAGTGTTGAGGGGATCAAACAAACAAAAATCTTCTACCTCGGCTCTTTCGAACCCCTTTATTGAGTCCGTTGGAAATTTTCCCACAACTTCAGATATTGATATATTTGGGATAATTTTGGGAGTATTTTCTTATTTTATTTCGAAAATATATGTTGTATGTACATTTGTACTCATCAGAATCGCCTCGACGAGGCATTTCTAATAAGTACACACGACATACTTTTATTTGTAGGATAATCGAAAATATACTCGTATTTTCTTTTCTGACATGCACTATAGTTAACCCTAAGTGGCTCGAACTACCCTGTCCCGAACAGATTTTCGTGAGCCTAAAGAAATTCGACTGTATTCCTAATTTGAAAAAAAATCATGGTCCCAAAGATTTTCGAGCTATTAAATTTTGACTACAGTTTTATTTGCTATCAAGATTTTTGTGTTGATTGACAAAATAACTGCGAAAAATAGGCTAGGACAAGCTTTTCTATTCCTGTACATTTTTATTTTGCATGATAAACTTCATAATGAAGGACACTCTCATAATTAAAACCCCGTTGGACCCCACTTTTATATAGTAAAACTGGAGTTTTCAAGGGTAAACATTATTTTCTTATTTCTGTTCTAAAATATATATTGTTGGTACTCGTTAGAACCGCCGGCCTCAGTGGCTCAGTCGGATGCGCGTCTGACTGGTGATCAGGAGGTCGCGGGTTCGACTCCCGCCGGGGTCGGCAACATTCTTTCGTAGAGATTGATCATGAAATCTTTTCTGCGGTCATTCTCTCCCTTCCGCAGATTCAAGAAGGGCAGTTGTCAGTTTCTGGCGAAAGAATGTGCACTGAACTGGTTAACCGCTTACGTATGAGCCTGCCCAGGAAAGTGTTGATAGGTAAACTGACCGGCTAAAAAATGACCTAGATAGTGTTGACTGGGCCGTAAAACTCCAATACAAACAAACTCGTTAGAACCGCGGTTCTGACGAGTACCCACAATGTATACTTAGAGCAGAAATAAGATAAATATCACAATTTTTCATCTGAAAATTATCGATTTTTCGGAGGTTAAGTTTACAATGCATCACGTGAACAAGTCCGTGAAATGAACACCCCCTTACACCCCACTTTATATAGAGAAAACTGGGGTTTACGGGGGTAAACAATATTTTTCTTATTTCTGCTCCATGACATAGGTTGTGGGTACTTGTTAGAACCGCCTCATTGAGGCGGTTCTAACAAGTACCCACAACCTATGTTTGCTGTATAAATAAGAAAAATATCACAGATTTTCGTCAGAAAAGTAGCCATTTTGGAGATGTAAAAATTGCACTATGTCGCACGAGTGTGTTATCGTAATGTATTTATTTAGGCGTGTTTTCGTAATGTGTGCGGGATTCAGTAGCAGTTTAGACTAACCTTTGGGTAAATGTTATTTGTTCTGTGTTTGTCTATATCATTACGATAACACACCCGTACGACATAGTGCATTTTTCACATCTCCAAAATGGATACTTTTCTGATGAAAATCTGTCATATTTTTCTTATAAATGCTCATAACATAGGTTGTGTGTGCTCGTTAGAACCGCCTCATTGAGGCGGTTCTAACGAGTACCCACAACCTATGTATTGGAGCAGAAATAAGAAAAATAATAAAGACCCCCGTAAACCCCTGTTTTCTCTATATAAAGTGGGGTTTAGGGGGGTCTTTATTTCACGGACTTGTTCACGTGATGTTGTTTCGTTTATACCTATTGAAAATGAAATATGAAAAAGCCCTTAACTATCCATGAAATTCCGCTATTAAGTTCACCAAAGCATTTATCCATAATACAGTGAAATTCCGCTATTAAATTTACCAAAGTCTTAATTCATAAAAGCAACGAAATTCCGCTTTTAAGACTTCCTTAATAGGTGGTCTTAATAGCGGAATTTCATTTTATTTATGGATAATTAAGGTGTTTTATGACCTGAATTTAAGATAAGTTCTTCCGTTTAAAAATCTTTTTCAAAGGGTTCCATTTATTCTTTATTTCTGTTTATCATATGACGTCGCGTCTGACAGTGTAATAACGCCATTTATCATATGACGTCGCGTCTGAGAGTATAATAACGCCATGCATTATTTTCGATAATCCACTAGTGAATTAAATATGCAAATTAGCTAGATACGTCCCGTAACGTTACATATACGACGTCCTTAACGACGTCGCGTTTATTAACGTATGAATATTGACATTTTTTGTAAACAATCGTGAATAAAATGCGTTTTAAATGTCATATGATAAATAGAATCTTGCATTCGTGCTCATGTATTATTGAATTTATTAAACTCGTTGAGGAAATGGGATAAAATGCTCGGCAAAGCCTCGCATTGTATCACTTTTCCTCAACTCGTTTAATAAATTCAATAATACATGAGCACTGATGTAAGATCCTCTATTTATTACATTTTCAGTAGTGATTTACTGAGATTTCTCAGTGAATTGTGAATTATTTCATTTCGAACGTTTTGACGTCATAATTGCTAGGCGACGTTGCCGACGACGTTTGTAACAACCATAACAATAGTTGACGTTTGGCGGAAAATCTAATACAATCATAGAAATCAGACTTCAATTTTCGCGTCCATTTGACGTTTTTGAGGAAAGACCTGCAACACGAAGATAAAGTATGATAATACAGTTCTACTTTCATGAAATTGTTGTGTCTGTAATTCAAGCACAGGATAATCTTTGCATTGAAATAAAAACAAGATGGCGACTGATTTTCAAACTAAACCACGCACCCTGAAATCCATGCCCTGACTAAAACTATTTAAGTTGGAAATCAGAACGGTTGAATTTGAAAATACAAAGGCAAAACACGATTGGAAATGTAATAAATAGTTTATTTTGTTGTTTTGGTTGATTACGGAGAAATAATTCACTCGTGTTCTAAGGCTTTCCTGTAAAAAAAAAAAAAAAAAAAAAAAAAAAAACTCGTTCGCTATCGCTCACTCGTTTTTTACTCGGAAGCCTTAGAACACTTGTGAATTATATCAGCGTTATCGATCAAAAGAACCAAATAAACTCTATGTAATATTTTCGATAATCCACTAATGGAGTAAAATGCAAATTAGCTAGATACGTCTCGTAACGTTACATGTACCGTCGCGTTTACTAATGGTGGAATATTGAAATTTTGTAAACCATCGTGAATAAAATGCGTTTTAAATGTCACATGATAAATAGAATCTTGCATTCGTGCTCGTGTATTATTGAATTTATAAAACTCGTTGTGGTAAAGGAATAAAATGCACGGCAAAGCTTCGCATTTTATCCCTTTTCCTCAACTCGTTTAATAAATTCAATAATATATGAGCACTCATGTAAGATCCTCTATTTATCATATGACGTCGCGTCTGAGAGTGTAATAACGCCATGAATTATTTTCGATAATCCACTAGTGGATTAAATATGCAAATTAGCTGTAGATACGCCCCGTAACGTTACATGTACGGCGTCCTTAACGACGTCGCGTTTACTAATAGCGGAATATTGACAGTTTTGTAAACAACCGTGAATAAAATGCCTTTTAAATGTCATATGATAAATAGAATCTTGCATTCGTGATAATGTATTATTGAATTTATTAAACTCGTTGAGGAAAGGGATAAAATGCTCGGCACAGCCTCGCATTTCATCCCTTTTCCTCAACTCGTTTAATAAATTCAATAATACATGAGCACTCATGTAAGATCCTCTATATAACACCGAAAAGATATTCCACAATTATCTCCATTATGCCTCCTGGTATGGCACTGTGGCTCGAACTGCAGCTGTCTCGAACAGATTTTCGTGGTCCCAAAGGTGTTTGAGCCATCGAAGTTAGAATGTATTGGTTACAGGGAGCGATGGGAGACTGTCTTAGGGACCCAAGAAAGAGTCCGACGCAACCATGGTAACGAGTCATTAAGCTTAAGGCCAATCTCCGAACTCATACATTCAGTAATGTAGTACAGTAGTTGTCCATAGTATTGGGACTGACAGGCTTAAGCGAACAGTGCAGACCCAGATCCGATTGCTTCTGAATGTGCAGTCTGATCAGGGTCCTCACTGTTTGCAAGTCTGTCTGCATTTTTAGACCATGTACAAAACCCACGTATCGGTTATTTATTGCAATGCTAGTCTGCTCCCTGTGACGTCACAGCGATGTGTAGAATGTAATATCTAGACTGGGGTCGTGAACGGGGCATTGGCTTATCAATCGACCCAATGACAATCTAGACTGGGTTCGTGTACGTGGTATTGGCTTATCAAACGACCCAAAGTAACTAAGTAGAGAAGGTTCCCGTCTGCTTTTTCCAACTGACCGTCGCTAACCATGTATAATATTCAAGTACCGGTTGTTTATAGCATCGGTAGCCACCTCCCTGTGACATAAGAGTGAAATCTTGACAGAGCTTGTGCATTGGAACATTGGCAAACAGTGGCTATCTCAGACGCCACATAACGCGGCATCTGATCAGGTCAACACTGCTTGCTTAAAAATACTGAAATTTAATTGTTAAACGAAAGCTCAATTATCAGTTCAGGGCTACTCAAAGACAATCGACCCACCAGTATTGTCACTGATTTGATTTATTTTGAGTACCGAGACTTCCCGTACTTCAAACAGTATTTATATTTTTTATTTCTTTCGGACCATTATCTCATTTTTAGTAGATTCGAAAATCGAGTTGTGCTCAAGTTTACGCTACATGTCGCAGCCGGTGTTTCAAATTCATTACTGCTTTTGAACACACTCAATAAAATTTAGACTAATTTTCTTCTTGCAAAATGCCAATTTTTGAAGGCGGCCCTTATAGCTATAGTTCACAGTGTCGTATATAAGTACATTTAGTGTATACTAGTACAAGTGACAACTGCAGATACAGTCAAGACAGTTTAGCTGACTTACATTACGTAAACACGTCTATACAAATACATTGCCATTTTTTTGGCCAAAAAAGAGAAATTTAAAGATGAAAAATTGTGATATTTTTCTTATTTCTGCTCAGAATATAGATTATGGGCACTCGTTAGAACCGCCTCATCGAGGCGGTTCTAACAAGTACCCACAATCTATATTTTAGAGCAGAAATAAGAATAAAAAGGTATACCCCAAGAAACCCCAGTTTTACTTAAAAAAGTGGGGTTCAAGGGGATCAAAATTATATAGGCGTGTTTTCGTGAGGTAGGATAGCAAGCTTACACAGTCTTACCATAAGTGTCATGTCTCTTTTGCAACAAGGCGCACTTATCAGATGCATTACGTCTCTTTTTGCAAGATGCGCTAGTTAACAACTGTCACTGGAAAAATAGCTCGATAAAGTTATAGATAAATTACGTATCTGGTGCCTAAATGTAGTCGAACTTCGATGGCTCGAACCACTTTGGGACCATGAAAATTTGTTCGAGACAGCGGTAGTTCGGGCCACAGAGGGATACTATTAGTGCCATACCAGGAGGCATAATGGAGATAATTGTGGATATCTTTTTAATGTTCTATATTATAAATGTACGTTGTGTGTACTCATTAGAATCGCCTCATCGAGGCGATTCTAATGAGTACACATAGGAAACATTTGCAAGATAAATGAAGAAAATCTTCCTAAAATAACCCTATATCGTATTTGGAGGAACTCCCTGCGGACTCAAGAACGGGTTCGACTTATCCATGGAAAACGAGCCATCGGAGTTCGAGCCATCGAAGTTTTACTGTATGTATAAAGCAGGATCAGTCTACTACTTATATTCTTCCTTCGGGACTTCAGTTTAATTTATACTGAACAAGAACTGTAGATTGGAATCAACCTCTAAGCTTCTTGTCTCTAGTGAAGGTGCAGAGGATAGAGGATACTGTTTCTATAAAGAAATTTAGTCCAGTAACATTTAAGATCCCGGTGCAATGTTTTAATTTGGAGTCGTCCCCAGAACAAATAAGATCAAGGTCTAACAAAAAAAACTATGCAGGCCCAGCTAAGGCTGCTTTAAAATGTTCACAAATTTATGATATGCAAAATTCACCAAAGACAGTGCACTGTTATGGTTAACCCTTTATGTATAAGCCTGCGCAGGAACTGTGGTAGGTAAACCGACCGGCTGTATATGACCTATATAGTATTTACTTTATCATAAAAAATCCATAACAGACAAAACGGAACTCGACGTCGCAAATGTTTCGAATTAAACAATGTCATGTGATTCAATGCATGTCGTGCACTTTACCAAAAGTCTTTATCCATGTACATACTTTTCTTGCAGCTTCATCAAATAGCATTAGGCTGCAGCCCTCACATTGGCTTCTTTATCCATGTACATACTTTTCTTGCAGCTTCATCAAATAGCATTATGCTGCAGCCCTCACATTGGCTTCTTTTGAAAGAAGCCATCCTGTCTTATCAAGTTGTTAGGATTAATGGTCCGGATTAATTTCACTGTTCACAGTTCCATGCTGGTTTTTATCCCCCAGGGTAAATAAAGTTGTGTCCCTTTGAATGCAGCCTTTTACTAACCATTCTTCTTATTCTAGTATTCTTAACCGGCCCCGCCCATCGGGCCTTGAAGAAATATATGGGCTGCATGATGCTTCCACGCACAGCTGAAACCGACCCGCACACGAGTACTGGTAAACCGCTTATTGAGGATGCAGGCCTGCCCATGCAAAACGGTAAGAGTCGGCCAGTCCATGCTTATAAACCCTATTGGTTTCATTGGGCGGCAGGGCTTGAGATGTCATTTCATCTCAATGTCGGGTAAAAGTCCCACAAAATTGGAAGCAACGTCTCCAAAATGACCTTTACAGTGTTGACGGGGACGTTAAGTAGAAGTAAAACAAAGATCAGGAATCGATACAATCAACCCACCCCACCCACCAAAGACACCAAAGGGAAAGAAACACAAACATGAAGCGACCAGACCATAATGGAAACCTAAACAAAGGAAGGTCATAAGGACAGTTACTTTCCCACAAAATGGTCAACTGGCCATCCAAAATAAAAAGACACAAGTGATAAACACAGTAAGTAACAAACAACAACATAAATAAACCGCCACAAAAAAAAAAAAAAAAAAAAAAAAATCAAATCAAACAAACCAACAAACAAGTATTCGTAACCATGACTACTTACCGTTATGAGTAAATGACTTTGTAAGACCCACTGTTTCACAATGCAATATATTTCTCTTCCAGTTCCACGAAAAACCTCTGGCGCTCTACCCGCTACCGATCACCACATTTTACGTTGCATTGGTCAAATGATCAGTATTGGTACATCTGTTGCTATTTTAAATCTGAATAGCATATTTAGTGCCCCAACCCCTCCACACACTGTTTTGCTACAAATTAAAATCAAATTAAAAACAAGAAATATCTTTAAAAAAGATATGCGGCGTAGATCTAATTGGAAGGTTGTTTAGAAACCAGTTCTTCAGCTGAAGTGCACGACCCGCCGGATGCTTTTAGCTTGATGAGTGTTACCATATATGGGTATGGCGGCCATTTTGGTCATGTGACCTGGACCTAAAACGGTTCCCCCAATAAATGCGCCTTATCGTAAGGAGCAAAAATATATCTAATACTTTAGTACTGTATTCTGAATCGTTTGCAGGATAAAATGAATTCTCACGTTTCCAATACAAAAGCGTATGTGTCAAAGTTTGACCTAGGCACAAAGAAGGTCAAGGTCAACCAAAGGTCACCATTTTAGCAATTTATGATGGGCCTACGTCCCAGATGTTATTTATCAAGTTTCGTGGAAATCTGCCAAGTGGTTCTGGAGAAGACTATTTTGAAGGGTTTTTACCATATATGGCTTGGCGGCCATTTTGGTCATGTGACCTGGACCCCATGAGCAAATTTTGGTTTCCTCCATCCCATAGAGGCTCCATGTGAAATTTGACCTTAATCGGCCCAACGGTTTCCGAGGAGAAGCAGTTCGAAAATTTTCACATTTTTCGCCTCGGTGAGGCTATACTAAATGGAATGTAATATTTCGCAAGTTCATTGGTTAGATCTCATTGATACTATCAGTATGCCAAAAATTGTTTAAATATTCCAAGCGGTTAAGTCACTATCACCAACTTTCACAAACGGGTTACGGACGGACAGACAGACAGACCATATATGGCTTGGCGGCCATTTGGGTCATGTGACCTGGACCCCATGAGCAAATTTTGGTTTCTCCCATCCCATAGAGGCTCCATATGAAATTTGACTTCAATCGGCCCAACGGTTTCCGAGGAGAAGCAGTTCGAAAATTTTCACATTTTTTCGCCTCGGCGAGCCTATACTAAATGGAATATAATATTTCGTAAGTTCATTGGTTAGATCTCATTGATATCTATCAGTATGCCAAAAATTGTTTAAATATTCCAAGCGGTTAAGTCACTATCACCAATTTTCACAAACGGGTTACGGACGGACAGACAGACTGACAGAATGACACGGTGATTTTAGGGCACTCTTAGAAAATCAACCGACTTCAGTCGGTCGCTTTTTCTGCGGGTCGTGCAATATGAGCTTCAATAGTGACAGCAACAATTGTCTAGCTATGAACTGGTTTACTGTATTCAAACAATTCAGATGTCACGCGAGGAAAAATAGCTTTGCAGAGGGCGGTGTCCCGCCTGTTTGAGCTAAGGTCAATGTAAAAGGTCAAGGTTAAAAACATGACCTCATTTCAAGAGCATATGATCTCAAGTATATGCACAACACATAAGAAAACGTTATCATTTACTGTTTTTGAACACAAATTCTAGGGTTAACATTTCGGGTTGTCGCTATGGTGAACGTAAACGCATAGGCGGACGAACAAACGGACGAGCAGACAAACGGACGGAAACTTGATCTTATGTGCACCTAATTAAAACTCAAATTACACTTATTCCTTTTCAGAATTTATATAACATTAATGATATTCGAAAATGTCCATTATGTGTTAAAATGGAGGACATAAAGTATGCTGAAGACAGATGATACACTGCAACTTTTATTTAGCATATATTGTAAATTAAACATCTGTCAATTTGTAATGCGATTATTACATGTTTTTGTCATGCTATATCTCTTTATTGGTTTCATTGGGCAACAGGGCTTGGGTGTCATTTCATCTCAATGTCGGGTAAAAGTCCTTGGAAGCAACGTCTCCAAAATGACCTACACAGTGTTGATGGGGACGTTAAACCTCAAATCAAACAAACAATTCCTTTCGCAGAAAATTCTTCCTTTCGCGAAAGGAACCTTCCTTTCGTGAAATGGTTCCTTTCGCTATATAGACCAACCACGTGAAATTAGGTCAAAATAGCTATTCACCGCAGCAGTTACACATTCACTAGAAACACAATTATACATATGACGTATGGTGATCAAAGGACAAGACGGTGAGCAAGCCGAAACTGTATATATTTTTCATTCATGTCTCACATAAAAAAACGAAACATTTCCTAGGTTAAAACTTCAGTAAACTGTCGAACTTTTGAGTAGATTTATTTATGCAAATCATTGACCAATGAAATGGTCATCTCCTTGGACATGTGGTTTTATTGACCAATGGAATAACGAAAAATGTAGGACAAAAGCAAAACTATAACGGCTACGCCGTAACAACTACAATGTAACTAGGTACTTGGTCTCTCTCTCTCTCTCTCTCTACAATACATACACGCTACAATACATATTTACTTAAAAAAAAAAAAAAAAACATAACTATCGCTGACTGTAAGTTGTGTTCTATCCCACCGGGCACATGACAGTTATGCGATGTTGGTTGGATGTTCGTAGGAGCGTGATAGCTCAGTGGTTAGTGCACTTGCCTCTGATGCTAGAGGTCCTGGGTTCGATCCCCGGCAGCGGTGTGAAAATTTCGGTGTCCGAACACGCTCCATTGACATCATTTGCAGGGATGAATGTCATAAAGTGCACCGTCCTTTGGATCGGGACTTTAACTGGAGGCCCCCTGTGCAGCGGCCCCCTGTGCAGCGAGAGTCATTCCGTGTGCACGTTAAAGAACCCTACCGTAATTACATGATTACTGTGTTGGCTTTCATCCTGCAAAACTGGAGTGTATGTAATACACACCGTCTGTGTCCCCTCCTGGGGTTAAGACGGACCCGGAAGAAAGAAAGATGTGCGTGTTGGTTGCGATATTGTAAGGCCCGGAAAATCTAAAATGTCACCTCAGCGTCGATGTAGCGTTTATGTAACGACGCTTCTGCGTCGGTGCAGTCATGGCGCTGCATGGGCGTTCTCATGTCGTTGCCCCGGCGACGTGTGCCTTCTGGGATTGAGTTATATTCATAATCTATATATGTTGTATTTTCAATTGTTGTTTCAGCTGTATTCATAGATGAACATTGACGTAAACAGTACCACCCGGAAAGGACAAAAATAGGCTATGCCTGCGTCCAATCCAATAGTACATATATACGTACTATTATATGTGTAGGTAGGTAACCATGGAATTTCTAATAAATAAAAACATGACAATGCTGATTACAACTCCCAGCCTCGACTGAGCCGACGGGCTTGACTCAGCTATGGTAAACGAGATAGTGGTGTTCGAGCCTTTGAAGTATCGCTCTGATGCGTGGTTAGCAGTAATGCAGTGGGGATGGGGGTTTGCAGTAATGCCCATTGTCTTGGGGTGGGAGTGGGCAGGGGCCTATCTGGGAGAAAATTTGTACGCAAACCAAAGACTAGACTTCCGCAGAAGGCGGTGTCGCACCTGCTTGGGGCAAAAGTCACAGGAGCCATCATAGAACGTAGTTATTAAATAAGTAAATTTCATTCTTAGCAGTTGGTGGATGATGTAAAATGTGTCAAAGTCACTGGACCAAAAAACAGTAGGCCATGGTCACCAGATCAAGGTACGTTCCAAATCAGTACATGGACGAGAAGCACTATGCAAGGTTTGGTTGCTGTAGGCCATTTATTTTAGGACATACCGAACACTGACGTAAAAAGTGTTAAAAGTCACTAGAGTGCATAATATAGGTCGAGGTCATCAGATCAAGGTACCCGCAGATTCAATAAATGTAGGAGAAGCACTATGCAAGGTTTGGTGGTTGTAGGCTATAATAGTTAAGAAAATATTGAACCTCGACCTGACATATGTAAAAGTCAACGGAGTGCAAAAAATAGGTCAAGGTCACCAAGTCAAGGTACCTGCACAGTCAGTACATCTAGGAGAAGCACTATGCAAGATTTGGTGGTTGCAGGCCTTTTACGAGAGGAGATCTAGAACTTCGACGTGAAATGTGTCAAAGTCACTGGAGCGTAAAATATAGGTCAAGGTCACCGGGCCAAGGTACCAGCAGAGTGAGTACATCTTGGAGAAGCACCATGCAAGATTTGGTGGTCATAGGCCCTTTAATTTGAGGAGATCTGGAACATCGAATTCTGTGAAGCCACTGGAGCCTAAAATATAGGTCAATGTCACGGGGTCAAGTTACCTGCAGTGTCAGTACATCTAGGAGAAGCACAATGCAAGCTTTAATGGTTGTGGGCCTTTAATTTGAGATCTGGAACTTCGACGCAAAATGTGTCAAAGTCAATGGAGCGTAAAATATAGGTCAAGGTCACCGGGTCAAGGTACCTGCAGTGTCAGTACATCTAGGAGAAACTGTATGCAAGATTTTATGGTTATATTCCTTTTATTTGAGAAGATCTGGGACATCGACGTTTGTGGCAAAGTCACTGGAGCGTAAAATATAGGTTAAGGTCACCAGGTCAAGGTGCTTGCCTAGTCAGGAGCTCAGGGAGATGTTTAGTCTTATAGTTGATTACAATAAAACCTTCGACATGAATGTCGAACTTCGACATAATGGTCAAAGTCACTGGAGCGCAAAATATAGGTCAAAGTCACCAGGTCGAGGTGCCTACAAAGTAAGAAGGTCTGGGCGATGTTCTATGTAAGGTTTGATGTTTTTTTTTTTTTTTGTTTTTTTTTTTTTTTGGTTTTTTGGTTTTACGGCCCTTTCAAGATTATTTCACTCATATCGAGCCGATCGTTAATCAGAGGTGGGCGAAAACCGGAGTACCCGGAGAAAAACCACCTGACCTTCCGTTGCAGAACTTGGCGTCTCACATGTGACCCGAGCGAGGCTCGAACCACAGCGGTGAGAGACCTAATGATCAAGAGTCAGCGCTCTTAACCACTAGGCCACGGAGGCCCGTTCAAGGTTTGATGGTAGCTGAGGTTTGTGGTTGACTTAAATACTTTGACATAAATGTCGAACTTTGACGTAAATGTTAACGGACGGACGCACGGAAGAACGGACGCACGGACGGACGGAAAAGCGGACGCCTATGTCGCAGCCTGCTCCAAGCAGGTGCGACAAAAATACAAGTTAAAAATAATAATCCTACCCCTTAATATATTTTACCAAACAGGGACCACCCTTACAGGAAAAAAAAATGAATTTGCTCCCTTTTTTGGAGCAAATTCTACCCTGTAAGTGTGGTACCCGCGGCAAAGAAGGAAACTATGATACAGTGAAACTTCGATGGCTCGAACACCGATGGCTCGTTTACCATGGATGAGTCGAACACATTCTTGAGTCCCTAGCAAAATCCTCTACATAAGAAATAATGGGGGATAATTCAGAAGATTTAGTCTTTTATCTTGCAAATGTATGCTGTGTGTGCTCATTAGAATCGCCTCAATGAGGCGATTCTAATGAGTACACACCGTACACATATTCATTATAGAACACCGAAAAGATGTCAAAAAGTTTCTCGTTATGCCTCCTGACAGTAACCTCAGTGGCTCGAACTACCCCAGTCTCGAACAGATTTTCGAGGTCCTAAAGGTGTTCGAGCCATTAAAGCTCGACTGTAGTTAATAGTCTTGTGTATATCCTTGACACATGCAAGTTTTGCTATTGCTTCTTCTTTCATCTTTTTTCTTCGTCTTCTTCGTCGTCTAATGTTTTGCGTTTGTAGTCTGTACGCAAGTGCGTATCTGCGTAAAGGATGCTACGCCCCTAGGACTGGGGCTGCGGCAAACGTTTCTGCAAGACGCTAGGCGGATGTGTTTCACTGAGCAATCCGATTTCGTCCACCCTCGATGTCACGTGACTTCGGTGAGCGGGAAGTTTAACTCGCACACAGCCAAATACACCCAGCGTGCGTCAAGATAGACGAGGCGATCTAAGCAAGGTCCAAGTAAACGTAAATATACTGAGTCAAAAAGTTCCTATACATAAAATTCCTTCTGTTACCATAGTTATTACAAATGAAAAAAAAGACAAAATGCGTTTCGTTTCAGTTAGAAGACTCATTTTACCATGTAAAAGCCCAAACTGTTTTTGTTTATGCAAACTCGCCAGCCTGGGCTATTGTTTTAAACACCCTAGGGGTAACTGTGACAATTTCGCAGAATAAATCATTACAAAGGCCAAAAGTTAACACCATTAAAAATTACACTTAGTACAAGATTTCTAAAATTTGATACATCGTCTGCTAAGTGCAATAACGTACACCGTCATTGCACTAAGCGGACGACATGTAACCTTTTATTAGATACCCTGTGTGTCTATTGACATAAGGTTTAGTGACTTTAGTTCCATTTGCTAAGAGAAACAGACGATCACGTATAGGCCTCCGATTCTTTGAAGTTGTGTGCAAAATGCTGCTTTCAATTGAAACTCCATAGAAAATCGAAATTGGTAGTGCTACATGCTACATGAAATTTCTACATTATTTTCCATCATGGTTAACAGCAATGGTGGCGACAAAGCGCTTTTTGACGAAATTGCAAAAAATGAATGACAGGTATAGAAATAGCAACAGTTTGAAAATTGCTATATTTTTAATTGAAAGGGAGATAATCTGAGAATTGCACAAATTAAAGCCTTGATTGTAGTGCAAGATCATGAGATATTGTAAAAGTAAAGTGGGTTTCGATGATCAATGGTCATGATCTTCCATATCAGACAAAAATGATCATCTGCGCATGCGCAATGCCAAATACCTTGCAAAACCTTTCTAGTCACATATTTCAAGACAACTCTTGAGCGGAATAGTATTGGCAAATGCAACTGTATGCATTTTGTAGCTAAACCACCGATTCGCATGCTTACAGCCACGTTTAGCTGAATGGCTGCCGGATAGCTACTGGAATTTACCCAGAAGTTGGTATAGTTACTTTTTTGACAGGGTATATGTATGGGTTTACAACAGAACGATATTTAAACAACTATTACAACAAAATAACAAAACACATACACACACAATCTCACATGGATAAAAACAACAACTCAATATTATGGCGTTTACACTCAGAAATATGACGTCATCTAATTTCTGTGGCTCTTAAAGAGCCCTTGTTTGCATGTACTTCTCAGATGGATATCTGACATGTAAATTTCTTCAAGGATATAATAAAGTCCAAATCAATGGCGTGTAGTCTCTTGTCGACGCACGCCACATGTGTATACGGCGTTAATATGATATCTCAATTTGCATTTATTTCCTCTACCCTTTACGCTGTGGGGTCACATTGCAGTCTAAAGCTGGCCCATGAGGTGTAGGCGATAAAGCCGATATAACCGTAGTTTCATAATAATCTCTGCATACCTCAACTTCCTCCCTGATGTGTGATGACATGCCCTAATTCATCTAATCATTGTGATTTAACCTTTGACCTACAGCCACCCCTCATTGCACGGCCAACCTGCGTACACAGATCAATAGGAGCGGTGCAGGCGAGTGTTATATCAACGTATATTCGACGTCAACAGTTGTGACGTCAACGTAAATTTTGACGTCAACGTAAATTTGACGTCACGACATTGCAGTCGGATACACGTGGTGGGACCGATATAGCCTCGTCAGTGCACCAAAATCTTACGACATTTAAGACATAAGCTTACCACATTTAAAGGTGCATTATTGAGCTATCGGGCTTCAAAAATGAAAAGCGTGTTTTTCGGTTTTATTTCTTCTATTCATGTAGCTTTATCATTTGTAATCTTCTGAAACCAAATACCACTTCAGAACTTTGTGAAAATCGTCGATTTCATTTTTGTTTACCTATATTTATTTGTTGTTGTTGGGAATTCCTATCTAAAAATATTCCTGTCACGTGACAAATAGCCGGCAACATCACTGCGGCGAACAACAAGATGGCGACCACCGGTTCATCTGAGGAAAGTAGAATTTTTAGTCCAAATTACAAGTATTTAACTTTCAACGGCACTGACACAATACTATTATGCATGTTTATATGTTATCAAATGATAACACATCAATTTACAGGCAAGAACATTATTTTGCCGTCAATATCTAAGGATGAATTTCTGAATCGATGAGAATTGACATGGGGTCGTTTCAAAGATACACAAAAAGCGCATACATGTGAGAGTACATGTATGATGTGGGTATTTTTTAGAATTAGACGATACTGGCAATAAACTTTTGATTTGTTTGATTTGAGGGTTAACGTCCCAATTAACACTGTTGAACGTCCCCATCAACACTGTATAAGTAATTTTGGAGACATAGCTTACAATTTTGTGGGACTTTTATATACCTGACATTGAGATGAAATGAGATCTCATTCCCTGTCGCCCAATGAAACCAATAGGGTTTATATGCATGGGCGGCCCGACTCGCACCGCTTTGGGGTTTATATGCATGGGCGGCCCGACTCGCACCGCTTTGCCTGGGCAGGCTTGGATCCTCTAGGCGGTTTACCAATACTCCTAAGCGGTCGGTTTAAGCTCTGCCTGGCAGCATCATGCAGCCCACCTATTTCTTCAAGCCCCGATGGTCGGGAGCCGAGCAAGAACTTTCTAATACCGAAACAAAAGAGAGACTCTATCCATATTCGCACCGCCTGTCAGGGCTTGAAGAAATATATGGGCTGCATGATGCTTCCACGCAGAGCTGTAACTGACCCGCAAACGAGTACTGGTAAACAGCTTAGAGGATCTAAGCCTGGCCAAGCAAAGCGATGCGAGTCCGTCCATTGGTTTCATTGGGCGACAGGGCTTGAGAAGTCATTTCATCTCAATGTCTGGTAAAAGTCCCATAAAACTGTTATCAACGTCTCCAAAATGACCTTTACAGTATTGAATGGGGACGTTAAACCTCAAACCAAACAAACAAACGTGCACCAGGACCTTCTTTCTACTCACTGATACTGGGATCGGCCACATTTTACCATTACTTGCAGATTTACAGCACACATCAATCTTGCAATTACGGTAGAGGTCTTAACCTGCACAGAGCCGGTCTCGGTAGCTCAGTCGGATGCGCGTCTGACTGGTGATCATGGGGAAGCAGGTTCGATACCTGCCGCGGTCGGCAATATTCTTTCGCGGGGATTGATCATGAAATCTTTTCTACGGTCATTCTCTCCATTCCGCTGGTTCAAGAAGGGCAGTTTTCAGCTTCTGGCGTTTTTTTCTTTTCATGATGAAGCGTGGTTTTTGTTTGTGTTGGAGTTAAACGGCCCAGTCAACGGTGTTTATGTCATTTTTGAGCGGGTCAGTTAACCTAATCACACATTCCTGGGCAGGGTTATACGTAAGCGGTTAACCAGTACGGTGTACATTCTTTCGCCAGAAACTGACAACTGCCCTTCTTGGATCAGCGGAAGGGCGAGAATGACCGTAGAAAAGATTTCATGTTCAATCTCCACGAAAGAATGTTGCCGACCCTGGTAGGTATCGAACCCGCATCCTCCTGATCACCAGTCAGATGCGCATCCGACTGAGCTACCAAGGAAGCAGTCTGGCGATTTGTATAAAGGCTGTAGTGGAGTTATTCACGAAGACATTTTCTAGTTAAACTCAGACATCACGAAAACACGCCTATGTGTTTTTCACCCCCTCGAACCCCACTTTTATATAGAAAAACTAAGGTTTACAGGGTAAACTTTATTTTTCTTATTTCTGCTCAAAAATATAGATTGTAGGTACTCGTTAGAACCGCCTCGAGGAGGCGGTTCAACGAGTGCCCACAATCTATATTTTGAGCAGAAATAAGAAAAATATTACAATTTTTCATCTTAAAATTTTCATTTTTCGGCGATAAAGGTGGCAATGTATTTGTATAGGCGTGTTTGCGTAATGAAGGAAGCAGTCTGGCAATTTGTATAAAGGCTATTGTGGAGTTATTCACGAACACATTTTCTAGTTAAACCCAGACCTTGCCCCACAGACACACAAGGTTATTTCCACGTTAAGACTGCTGGGCGGTCATACAATATGGGTTTACTGGGGCATAATTACACAGACTCGTTAAGCAATGTTTGACTCAATACTGAGAAAATGAGGGTCAGGTACATCATATGATTTCTGTTAAATTAACTTACTATTATAATAAATAATGCAATCTCTATATATCAATACGGGCATCCTTGTTAACGGTCACAAGGCCCCCGCCCATATGCATCGGGACTTGAAGAAATAGGTCGGCTACATGATGCTTCCCCGACCGCACACGAGGATTGGTAAACCGCTAAGAGGATCTAAGCCTGCCCAGGCAAAGCGGTGCAAGTCCATGCTTATAAACCATATTGGTTTCATTGTGCGACAGGGCTTAAGGTGTCATTTCATCTCAATGTTGGGTAAAAGTGTCACACAATTGGAAGCAAGGTCTCCAGAATGACATATACAGTGTTGACGGGCAAGTTAAACCTCAAATCAAACAAAACCACAAAAGTACGGCATTTCATATAAATAAATATATAAATTTAATAGCCTGTTAATGTCCCGTCTTAACATTACAAAGCCAGCGCATGACAAAATCTACAAGAAGGCTTGAGCGACCAACGAAGACTTAGATAAGCCTGCGCATTCGCGCAGTCTGATCTGAGTCTTCGCCGGTCGCATGTACCTACTATAGCCTAATATCTATGCAAAAGGTTTTGTAATAGTGGATGGGTGCGCATGCTGGTCGCACCGGTCTTATTGTAGGTTTTGTCATGCGCAGGCTCAAATATTAAATTTCTCTTGACCTTGTAATTTGATTTTTTACTGTCTGACAACTCTTCTCAATCCGGGGTTGTTTGGTGAGGCAACTGACATTTGGGCGAGGCCTGTCGTCCTTTACAGTAGATAAGTATTAGCTTTTACAAAAAAAAGCTAAGCACAGTACTAAAATGACAAAACTAACGTAACTAATGTTGTAATAATGTGTCAGTTAATATGTAATTGTATAACAGTCACAGATTACAAATTCCAAATATTCTCTCCAGTGTGGCATAAAAACAAAATTACCGATCTTTCACTATCAATTATAACTACTTGTACTACATGCCTACATTTAGGGGAGACCGGGGCTAGTCCGGCCCCGGGGCATGTTCGGCATATGGTTATATTTAGCATGTCAGTCAGGATAAAGAGCTGGAAATCGTATTGTGAAGTCACTTATGACGATTCCATCTACGTCAGTACACAATGACCGCCTTGAAGAATATGGCATAGATTTTGGAACCGAAATCTCGTTTTCTTGCATGATGAGTAAATTTTCCAAAGTGATTTCAGTTTTTACATTTCTTAAGGTGTGTTAAGATTTCGCTTTAATTTCTATACATTTATAACGGTAGGATAATGCGCTTTAATCTGATACATTATTAATATCTTTTCCTGTACCCTACAAGGATATGTCACGTGATGTTTCTGAAAAGTCTGTCAGGGGCAAGTTCGGCCTTTTAAGTCGGGACAAGTTCGGCCATCATGACCCGATCTCTTTTACTAAAAATAGCCTTAATCGGAAATAGGCATAAGAAGCCGTATACCGGCCTTACTTGCACACGAGTTTTCGGAGACCCAGCTGTAATATTATCGTCCCAAAAGTGAACGTTTTCTAAAATGGGGCCGAACTAGCCCCGGTCTCCCCTACTTTTCTCCCGTTCAGGTACATTGTTTTCAGACCTTTAGAAAAGTTTATGTTTCAGTTACAGAGCGGAAATTACACGATGACTGCGTTATATATTTGCATTACCCTTTCTCCCTATAAGTTAATTTCTCTGAAATATATTTATAGTTCAGGACAATTTCTATGAGACGAACTTGCTTCTGAGGGTGGCCGAACTTGCCCCTTTACGGGGCAACTTTGGCCATCATGACCCGATCTCTTTTACTATAAAATACACTTTATCGGAAAGAGACATGAGACGGCAAATACCACGGCTAGTACGCCTCCATTGTGGCTTTCTTACATATATAGTTTTCGGCGACCTAGATGTAAGAGTCATTCAAAAAATGAACATTTTCATAAAATGGGGCCGAACTAGCCCCGGTCTCCCCTACAGTTTTTTTTTTTTTTTTTTCATTTCACATTCTAGTTTAAGCTTATAAAAATCTTCCTGGCTTACCGTCTAAAAAAAGAAAAAAAAAAAAAAAAGCTCTTGATGTGCTGTAGGGCGAAGTCAACATCACGTTAACCACTGTACGTTTATTTTGCAAGCGTGAGCGCACTCATTCATGGACATGTGCTAAACTTAAGGCAGCGTTCCGGTGATTTCGGGTTTTAATACGCAAGGGGGTGTTGCGGTATAATTGGGGTGTTCTGACGGGCGTAGTCAATAAGGGCAGAGCGAAATTATTGTTGTTTTCTTCAGTTTCTGTACGTCCATTCATTTTCCCACTTCTCTTCCGTACTTCACTTTCTCCTCTATTGTCTCTTCTGCTCTTTCTCATTGTCTCTGAGACGACACAAAATGACCCACAAAGGTTGACGTGACGTTAAACCTCAACACAGTCAATCTCCTCAATCCACGGCCTCTTTGTTACCCTCTGTCGATATCGCTCAATTGCCGATAGCCTATATACACCGCGTCCAATCGTAACGCCGAATGAGTGGTCGCAACACCGCATAAGTGGTCGTTTCACGCCGAATTGTGATCCTGTTTGATAGATTCGCCGCCATTTCTCGCTCGAGGAGACACGGTGAGTAGAAACAAAAGTTTATTTGAAATATACAAACATGTTAATCAACTATGAAAAGTAGCCTATCCGGATCTACATACATTCTTCTAACTGCCAAATCTTCAGTTGATGCATAAACTTTCCTGAATTTGTCAAACACTTCGCGAGATTATTGTTGTATAGGTTCGGCCATACCACAAATAAGCATTCGTACCAGAAAGCTTCGTACTTTTCAAATTTACTCCAAATCTATGAACAACTGGTGAATACAAATGCCTCTGAAAATGACATTGTATCATAATATTGCTATTCAGAAAAAAAATATTGCCGAAGAAACAAACACAGAGACACACTCGACGAAATTGTAGGTAACGCCAGATAAGATGGTATCTGATTAGCAAATTGTCAGTATTTTTTCTGCCTGACAAACAATATAATGTGCTATGATAGCTAGTTAGGTAAATAACATTTGATATTTTATATTAATGACAACTGTACTCTCCCATTAATACTACCACAGAGACTACTCATCGTTCTAAAACTTGATTGATTTTTGTTTGATTTGATTTGAGGTTTAACGTCCCCGTCAACACTATAAAGGTCATTTTGGAGACGTTGCTTCCAGTTTTGTGGGACTTTTACTTTTTAGATGAAATGACATCTCAATCCCTGCCGCCAAATGAAACCAATAGGGTTTATAAGCATATGGACGGGCCGACTCGCAGCATTTTTCCTGGGCAGTCTTAGACCTTCTAATTAAGTGGATTACCAGTACTAATGTGCGGTCGGTATCAACTCTGCGTGGAAGCATCGTGCAGCCAAATCAATTTCTCCAAACCCCGATGGGCGGGGGCGGAAAACTTGATTGAAATTGACAAAATGACAAAGAGATGATTTATTTCTTTCCTTATATATATTATCATATGGAAATTGAAAACTGAAACGATTGGGAACTGATACAATCAGATCAATCCTAAATTCCACCCACATTACCACAAGTGAACGAAAAGGTAACAGCTTCATAGCAATAAAAACTGTAGACAAAAATTCCAGCAAAAGCAACGGTCTTTAACGGTCAGTATATTTACTATTGGGTTTAAATATACATTACGAAAACATGCCTATTCCACCACAGTCTGAAAATGAATAATATCAGCTATAAATAACTGAGACAGTTTTATTATTTCTGCACAAAACATAGATTGTGGGCAGTCGTTAGATCCGAATCGCTGAGGCGATTGTAACGAGTACCCACAACTTATGTTCTGAGCATAAATAAAACAAAAATAAAACAAAACTGCATACCCCAGTTTTACAATATAAAAGTGGGGTTCGAGGGCGTCGAAGTCATATAGGCTGTTCCAAGTCGGTGCTTTTGCTGTGGTTCCTTCCTGTTTTGTGTATGTGGTTCTAATTCTTTCCCTAATAATACACGTTGTTTTATTAATGATTCCTATTCTTCCCGCTTTTTTGATTGTTCATTTTAGTTGCATTTGTCCGTCCAAGTCCATGTTTGTCTTGTTGGTGATTCTGATTTTTTCTCCATTATGTTTGTTATTCATTTTTGGTTACATTTAGGTATTCTGGGTCACCACCTTTTTGGGAAAGAGCTGCTGACTCGGTTTGGCGGTGGTCTGTTTTATTTATTGTTGTCACTCAATGTTTCGACTTCTTTCCCTGGTGATGTTGTGGGGAGGATTTGGGATTTGATTGTATCAGTTCCTGATCATTACTATTTTTAATTTGTATAGTTGATAATTAACAGGATCCCAACCCTCACGCTCACTTACATTGTGGATCCATTACGAAAATACGCCTATACAAATACATTGTAAATAATTTTGGCCAAAATGGAAAATTTAAGATGAGAAATTGTGACATTTTTATTATTTCTGGCCAAAACATAGATTGTGGGTACTCGATAGGTTCTATCAAGTACCCACAATCTTTGTTTTAGAGCAGAAATAATAAAAGTAAGGCTTACTCCTTTAAACACCAGTTTTGCTATATAAAAGTTTAGTATCAGGGGTCAAAATTATATAGGCGTGTTTCTGTGATGCGGTCCGCATGAAGATTTCCTTCCTCATCAATGAATCAACTTTAGTAACGAAGAAATTAAAAATAATATACATGTAACATATTTGCGGATATTTTATGCCTATTTTCAGACATCGACCATGACAAAGAAAAACACTAAATTGTCGTTATATACGTCCAGGCGTCGGAAAGTCTGTAAACATCAGCCATCAACACCCCGGTCTCGAACACCAGTTAACTAAAACGCCAAAGAAACTAAGGACTGATCGCATGAACATGCTATAGGCTACGATCTATGCCAACAAATATAAGCAAAAGGTCTTGTCTCAGTGGATTGGTTGATTTGAGTCTCTGCTCGACGCAACGGACTTATCGCTGGCTCAAATATGTACAAAACAAAACCGAAAAGTTCGGAGGCCAAAATCTTCCTTTGATTTATTTTAAACATGTAAACATAGTAGTGAAACACGAAACCTTATATTTTCACTAGTGAAAGAAATAAGACTGAAAATATTCTCTCACCGCCGTAGGTTCGAGCCTCGCTCGGGCCACGTGTGAGACGCCAAGTTCTGCAACGGAAGTTCAGGTGGTTTTTCTCCGGGTACTACGGTTTTCGCCCACCTCTGATTAACGATCGGCTCGATATGAGGAGTGAAACATTCTTGAAAGGGCCGTAAAACCTAAACCAAAAAAAAAAAAAAAAAAAAAAAAGACTGAAAATATAACTTCTTTTTTTCAGATATGAATTATGTGTCATTGATATTTGTCTGTCTTTCCTTAATTTACATATAACAAATTAAGGTATAAAATTCAGAGAACACATATTTCGTTAGTCATGTGATTTTTCGTATTGGCAGATTTACAGCTCCGAGGTCTGCTGCATCGAATTACGACTGAAACCGAGCGCCCCGCCCATCGGGGCTTGGAGAAATAGATGGGCTGTACGATGCTTCCACGCAGAGCTGATACCGACCGCACATTAGTACTGGTAATCCGCTTAGAAAGTCTAAGCCTGCCCAGTGAAACTGCTGCGAGTTGGCCCGTCCATGCTTATAAATTTTATTGGTTTCATTGGGTGGCAGGGATTGAGATGTCATTTCATCTCAATTTCGGGTAATAGTCCCATAAAATTGGAAGCAACGTCTCCAAAATGACCTAAATAGTGTTGACGGGGACGACTTTTAACTGGGACAATGCGAAATGAACACTCCATGTTTTTCAGTTCTGTTGTGTATTTCTTGCTCTCAAAGGATAACCTTTTTATAGAACATATTTAACTTCACTACAGCTGATGCGCCGGACTGTGTGGTGGCGGTAAAACGTCTCCCTGTCCTACATCATAGTGTAGATTATATTTTCTTGTCCTTTGGGATCATTGATTCCATTGTGGAATTTTGAAAATGTCTGAGAGTCACTAATGAGGGCTAATTGGCCGAAACTAGCTAGTCTGGCCCAGAAAGCATGAACACTCCATGTTTTTCAGTTCTGTGGTGTATTCCTTGCTTCCAAAGGACAACCATTGATAAATGAAACGTTAATTAACTGACACAACTAACGGGCCTCCGTCGCCTAGTGGATAAGAGCGCTGACTCTTAGTCATTAGGCTCTCACCGCCGTGGGTTCGACCCTGGCTCGGGTCACGTGTGAGACGCCAAGATCTGCAATGGAAGGTCAGGTGTTTTTTTCTCCGGGTACTCCGGGTACGATCTGCTTTATATGAGTGAAATAATCTTGAAAGGGTCAAAACCCAAACCAAACCACTAAAACACGAGTGTTGCCGTTTCACCTCATCTAAATGACTTCATCTCGGGCCAAAACGAATTTTCTTGTGTTAATACGGACGGACGGACTATAGGGCAGCAGACTGATATTAACTGGCATTTGACTAAGTATGCACAGTTTCTAGGCCAGACAACTGGCAATTAACCGATCAATCAGATACCATCTTATCCGGCGTTACCTACAATTTCGTCGAGTGTGTCTCTGTGTTTGTTTCTTCGGCAATATTTTTTACTGAATAGCAATATTATGATGCAATGTCATTTTCAGAGGCATTTGTATTCACTAGTTGTTCATAGATTTGGAGTAAATTTGAAAAATACGAAGCTTTCTGGTACGAATGCTTATTTGCGGTATGGCCGAACCTATACAACAATAATCTCGCGAAGTGTTTGACAAATTCAGGCAAGTTTATGCATCAACTGAAGATTTGGCAGTTAGAAGAATGTATGTAGATCCGGATAGGCTACTTTTCATAGTTGATTAACATGTTTGTATATTTCAAATAAACTTTTGTTTCTACTCACCGTGTCTCCTCGAGCGAGAAATGGCGGCGAATCTATCAAAAAGGACCACAATTCGGCGTGGAACGACCACTTATGCGGTGTTGCGACCACTCATTCGGCGTTACGATTGGACGCGGTGATATAATGCCGGGCCAACGTCGGGCCAACAGCGATACGACGTGGTAACGTCGTATCGCTGTTGACCCGGCGTATGCCCGTTGTTTCACGCTTGCTGGATATCTATATGCAGTCGGGCTTTAATGTCTCGAGCACGTTTTGGCCTACGGAAATTTATTCGAGACAAAGGAGTTGGAGCCATTGCGGGTTAATCATAGTGTTATGTGTGTTGTGGTTTTACGACCCAGTCAACAGCTAAAATCATGTTGGGCCGGTTAGTTACCTACACTGTTCCTGGACAGAGGTTTTGCTTACCCGTCAACACTGCGTGTATTTATGTCGTTTTGTAGACCTTGCTTCCTTTACCCGGCATTGTGATGAAATGACATCTCTAACCAACCAACATGGTTTTTTGCAGGGACGCGGCGCTACTCGCACCACTTTGCCTGGGCAGGCTTAGACCCAAGCGGTTTACCAGTACTCATGTGCATCTGTTTCAGCTAAGCGTAAATGCACCATGCAGCCCAGTCTATTTCCCCAAGCCACGGTGGGCAGGTTCCTGGACAGGCTTACACCCGCTTAGTAGTTTTCCAGTACTTAGTGATTTCGGCCCCCGCCGGCCAGTAACTGACAACGACCGAGTCCTCAAGCAGACGTCCATCTTAAGCCGTCTCCCAAGAGATGGGCCCGCCCCGCCCATCGGGGCTTGGAGAAATAGATTTGGCTGCACGATGCTTCATCGCAGAGCTGATACCGACCGCATATGAGTACTGGTAATCCGCTTAGAACGTCTAAGCCTACCCGGGAAAATTGCTGCGAGTCGGCCCGTCCATGCTTATAAACCCTATTGGTTTCATTGGGCGGCAGGGATTGACATGTCATTTCATCTCAATGTCGGGTAAAAGTCCTACAAAATTGGAAGCAACGTCTCCAAAATGACCTAAAAAGTGTTGTCGGGGACGTTAAACCTCAAATCAAACAAAAACCAAGAGATGGTGCATAAGAAAAGTCATATCATCACGAAAACAAGCCTATATTATTTTGACCCCTTTGAATCCCACCCTTATATAGTAAAACTGGGGTTTACAAGGATAAACCTTATTTTTCTTATTTCATCGAGGCGGTTCTTACGTGTACCCACAATCTATATTTTGAGCAGAAATAAGAAAAATGTCACAATTTTTCATATGAAAATTATCGATTTTTCGACGGTGAAGTTACAATGTATTTGTATATGCGTGTTTTCGGTATGTTTAGGTCATATCGAATCGGTCAGTTTACAACCAGTACAGTGCACATTCTTACGACAGAAACTGAAAACTGCCCTTCTTGAGTCAGCGGAAGGGAGGGAATGAAAAGTTTTCATGATCAATCTCTATGAAAGAATGTTGCCGACCAGGCAGGTTTCAACCCGCGACTCCTGATCACTGGTCAGACACGCATCCAACTGAGCTACCGGGGCCGGCTGTTCTATTGGTGAACTGTGTCCTTTGATAATTGTTTTCTGGTGATCCTTTTCTATGTTTTCTTTGGTATTCTATATGATTATACAATATTTATTTATTTATTTATTTATTTATTTATTTATTTATTTATAAAGGATTTGCCGTTATAAAGAATCCCAGTTAGGAGTACGATAGGTAATAAAAGGCCTTTTCCCCATCATTGCTCCAAGTAAAAAATGTTATAGACATTAGTTAGCATCGCCTCGGTGAGGCGATGCTAACAAATATCTATAACATTTGTTTCTTGGAGTATTTGAGTACAAGAATCTTTTATGACTATGGACTCGATTTGTGCATTTTCAATCCGAGGGAAGTCCACTGCGCTCGAAAACTAGGCTAAGCCTCTAGCAAAGTTGTCATTTCATTGAAATGGCCGTTGTAACGAGTTTTGACGTTATAACGAATGTCGGTATAAAGAGGGTTGACTGTATTTATTTTTTTATTATCTTCAAGTTGTTGCTGTGTTCATTAGGTCTCGTTTTCAGAGAAACAAGCCCCCGTGATGTAGTTGGTTGATTGACCCAGGGTAGTGGGTTCGATTCCGGGCTTCTCCAGACTTTCTGATGAGTCTTTAAACCGAGATCCCGTCTCCGTATGACCTTAGTAATTGGTCGGACGTAAAACTTTCTATCACACACACACACACACACACACACACACACACACACACACACACACACACACACACACACACACACACACACACTCACGCGCGCGCCTCGCGCGCATCTTATTCGAGCCACGGAAAAAGGGCCCTGAAAAGTCTCCAGTTTACGTTTTTAAACGCTCTTGCACAGCTAACTGACAGTCCAAGTCACATGACTTTTTGCATGAAGCTAGCCCAAGGTCTCCTGTACATGTCTGCGAACAGCAAAGGCTCTGGCGAGACTGCGCATGCGCAGCCTCGCCAGAGCCTTTGCTGCTCGTCTAAGCGATAATACAATTTTCATGAGCTGATTCGTATTAAGATTGTGACAGTTACATGTTCGGCCCCCGCCCATCGGGGCTTGAAGAAATAGATGGGCTGCCCGATGCTTCCACACAGAGCTGAAACCGACCCGCACACGAGTACTGGTAAACGGCTTAGAGGATCTAAGCCTGCCCAGGCAAAGCGGTGCGAGTCGGAACGTTCATGTTTATAAGCCCTATTGGTTTAATTGGGCAGCAGGGCTTGAGATGCCATTTCATCTCAGTGTCGGGTAAAAGTCCCAAGAAATTGGAAGCAACGTCTCCAAAATGACCTTTACAGCGTTGACGGGGACGTTAAACCTCAAATCAAACAAACAAACACACAAACAAACAAGACAGTTACATGTTTATCCTGATACTGAACTTCTTCACGTATTTTTCTCACTTTCTCACTGTATTTCAAAAGTGTAGTGATTTATTGATTGTGTTATGGTTTAACGTGTCGTTAAACCATAACACAATCAATAAATCACTTCACTTTTGAAATACAGTGAGAAACCCTTGTGGGTCGTTTTGTGTCGTCTCCCAGAGAAAGGGGGAAAGGAGATTGAAGAGATAGTAGAGGAGATTGAAATGAGGGACAGAGGAGAAAGTGGAAAATAAATGGAAGTGTAGCAGTAGAATAAATAACAACATTCCCCCTTTATCCATTAACCGCAAGGACAGCAGACATTGACCATCTGTAAGCCACTATCAGTTGGAAACCCCAGTGAACTTGAGTGTAGTATGATACACGACACCTTAGCCTCACCCAACCACCCAGAAAATGCAGTGGAAACCCCGCTATTTAGGCCACTTTTGAAGTGGTCCCTTTTGAACAGTCTTATAGGTGGTCTTTTGTGTGTTTGTGTTGGGGTTTTGTTTGTTTGTTTGATTGATTTGAGTTTTAACGTCCCCGTCAACACTATATAGGTCATTTTGGAGACGTTGTTTCCAATTTTGTGGGACTTTTACCCGACATTGAGATGAAAAAACATCTCAATCCCTGCCGCCCAATGAACCCGACAGGGTATATATGCATGGACGGACCGACTCGCTACACTTTGCTTGAACGAGCCTCCGTGGCCTAGTGGATAAGAGCGCTGACTTTTATTATTATCATTAGGTCTCTCGCCGCTGTGGGTTCGAGTCTTGTTCGGGTCACATGTGAGACGCCAAGTTCTGCAACGGAAGGTCAGGCGGTTTTTCTCCGGGTACTTGGGTTTTCGCCCACCTCTGATTAACGATCGGTTCGATATGAGTGAAATAATCTTGAAAGGGCCGTTAAACCAAACCAAACCAAAAAAAAAAAAAAGAGGGGGCAGGCTTAGACCTTCTAAGCGGTTTACCAGTACTCGTGCGCGGTCGGTTTCAGCTCTGCGGGAAAGCATCATGCAGCCCAATTTTTTTCTCCAAGCGACGATGGGTGTGTTGAGGATTTACGTTTCCGTCAACACCAAAGGTGGTCTGAAAATAGGACATTTACTGTATATCAACACCAAATTTTGTCTTAAACTATGATTTTTACTGTTTTTTGTTTTAAAGTTACAGGGTACTCCTTCCCCAACGGAGATATAAACGATGACTCTTTTCGGAAGAGTTCTGTGGTTACTTCTTCTTACATTACTAGCCATCTTTGGATGCGACGGTACGATCTGCTGATGACCCCCCACACCCACCACACGCACACACTTGCACACACACACAGACACACACATAGACACCCACCACACACACACCCACCCACACACACACACACACACGCGCACGCACGCACGCACGCACATTACGATATCAAGCCAGTACAAATGCATTGTAAACTGAACCGCCAAAAAACGGGAATTTTAAGATGAAAAATTGTGATATGTGTCTTATTTCTGCTCAAAATATAGATTGTGGGTACTTGTTAGAACCGCCTCATTGAGGCGGTTCTAACGAGTACCCACAATCTATACTTTAGAGCAGAAATAAGAAAAATAAGGTTTACCCCTGTAAACCCTAGTTTAACATTATAAAAGTGGGGTTCAAGGGGTCAAAATTATGTTGGCAAGTTTTCATGATGTACATTACGGTAACACAGTCATGTGACATAGAGCATCTTACATGTCTCCAAAAAGATGATTTTTCTTTTCTGAAAAAAAAAAAAAAAAAACAAAAAAAAAAACAAAATAAACAGAGAAGTACGGAACCCGAGAAGGGACATGATTTTTTACTTTTATAATGTTGTGCGAACAAGATAATATCTTGAGCGGACAAGATATTATCTTGTTCGGACAACATATTATCTTGTGCGGACAAGATATTAACTTGTGCGGACAAGATATGATCTTGTTCGCACATAATATCTTGTGCGCACAAGATAGTATCTTGTTCGCACAACATATTATCTTGTTTGCACAACATAGATCTTGGGAAGTTGTGCGTACAAGATATTATCTTGTGCGGACAAGATATTATCTTGTGCGGACAAGAAAATATCTTGTGCGGACAAGATAATATCTTGTGCGCACAAGATCTATGTTGTTCAGACAAGATATTATTTTGCGGACAAGATAATATCTTGTCCGCACAACTTAATATCTTGTGCGAACAAGATAATATCTTGTGCGGACAAGATATTATCTTGTGCGGACAAGATATTATCTTGTGCGGACAACATATTATCTTGTGCAGACAAGATATTATCTTGTCTGCACAAGATAATATGTTGTCCGCACAAGATAATATCTTGTCCGCACAAGATATTATCTTGTTCGCACAACCTATAAAATAAAAAAAAATCATGTCCCTTCCCGGGTTCCGTAGAGAAGTGACATTTTTTTTTTATTTCTTAATAAATCAAAAGTGAGATGGTTCTAGCAAGTACTCACAACCTTTGTTTTGAGACAGAGATAAGAAAAATATTGTATACCCCTGTAAACCCCTGTTTCCTCTGTATAAAGTCGAGTTTATAGAGGTGTTCATTACATGGACTTGGAAACGTGATGGTTTCTGTAAATGATGGTCTTTTACATAACGACAACACACCCATATGACATAGTGTTGCGGCCCCCGCCCTTTGGGGCTTGAAGAAATAGATGGGCTGCTTGATGCTTCCACGCAGAGCTGAAATCGACCCGCACACGAGTACTTGTAAACCGCTTAGAAGATATAAGCCTGCCCAGGCAAAGCGGTGTGAATCGGACCGTCCATGCTTATAAACCCTATTGGTTTCATTGAGCGGCAGGGCTTGAGCTGTCATTTCATCTCAATGTCGGATTAAAGTCCCACAAAATTGGAAGCAACGTCTCCAAAATGACATTTACAGTGTTGACGGGGACTTTAAACCTCAAATCAAACAAACAAAAACAAAGGCAAAGTGTTGCTCCAAACAGACTGTATGTTCTCATTAGAACCGCCTCACTGTGGCGGTTGAAACGAGTACATACATATGGTTCTTAGCAGAAATAAAAAAGAATAAAATATATCCTTGTGAACCCCGTTTTCCACTTTGTAAAGTGGGGTTTACATGGCTGTACATTACAGACTTGTTAACGTAGTCTTGGTAAATGAAAATGGATGAAAAACGTTAAAATTATGTTATATTAAACATAAGAAGTACAAAACCATAATAAAACAAACCTTTCGCTATGCTATGTCGCGCCTGTGGGGCGCGCCTGTGGGGGCGCATAGTCACCAAACCATGAAATCTAGATCAAGGTTAAACATGCTTGCATTAAAGTTGCCATTCCTTGGTGCAAGCTTGTACCAAGAATTATTAATGAAGCTCTTATAAAAATTTAGTTCTCGAGAAATGCTAGGGTTAACAGAATAGTTCACTTGGCCAGTGAACCATGAAATGTATCGCCACGTCAATAAGCATGCTCTCATTAAAGTTGTTAATCCTAGACGCAAGTTTTTGCCAAATGTCATCAATGACGCTCTTATAGTTTTTGATAAGCGAACCTGAATATTAGGGTTGATATAATGGCAGATTTGACGCAGTAATTCACAAAGTCATTGAACCATGAAATGTAGGTCAAGGTCAAATATGGATGCTTTCATTAAAGATGCTCAGTATCCCTAGACACAAGTTTGTACCACTGAAGTATCATTAATGAAGTTCTTTTAATTCTTGAGAAACGAACTTGACCTAATAGGGTGAATGCTAGGGTAGTCGCAAATCAGTGAACCATGAAATCAAGGCCAAGATCAAATATGAAAGCTATTTTAAAGTTGTAGTTCTATTTCAAGGTTCTAATGAGGAACCACACTCTTTATTTTGAACAGAAGTAAGGAACATAATTTAAACCCTCGTAAATCCCACTGTCCTCCCTTATAAACTGGGATTTTCGAGGCCCGTTAACGTGATGGGCATGATAATATTAATTACTTAAAAACTACATGTATAGTGAGATTTCGTCTCTTTTCAGGTAAAAGTCCATTGTCTTTGACTCTTAAAACAACCAGGGACTGTGGCGACTTTAGTTTAAAAGAATACAGTGAAGTGGATATGCTTTACGAATCAGAAGACTTTTTTGTGTGTAATTTTAAAATAGAAGAAGCTGAGAAGGACTATCCTAAAACATGCGTTGTTGTGGAAGAATTTCATGTCAACGACTGTTCTATGGCCGTTGAACTTTATGTGCATTCGCCAGAATATTCATTCTTCGGTCCGGATAAGGTAAACAGTAGAAATAAGTCAAAAAGCACAACAAAGCGTTTTAGATGACAATTGCAACACGAAAAGCCTCAGATCGGTCTGCTTATCAAGGCTCGCATCACGAAAACACACCTATATCTTTTGACCCCCTTGAACCCAACTTTTATATAGTAAAACTGGGGTTTACAGGGGTAAACCTTATTTTTATACCCCGCCACACGATAGTGGCGGGGTATTATGTTTTACCCTCCGGTGTCCGTCCGTCCGTATGTCTGTCCGTCCGTCCGCACTTCGTTTCCGATCGATATCTTGAGTATTTTTTCACGGATTTTGTTCAAATTTTGCATACATATTGGCATCAGGGATGAGTGGTTTGGGATTGTTAATGGGCAAAATCCGTTAATTTTTAGCAGAGTAATTGCCCTTTTCAGTATCTGAAAAATGGTTTTTGGCCTCTAATTCCCTTACTATATGGAATATCTGGATGAAACTTCACAGATATATAGAGGACTAAACGGTTCATATTGTTGGCAAGGACTGCTACTCTGGCTGTTCCAGTTCTTGAGTTATCTGCCCTTGACATATTTAAAAAAATGCATTTTAGACTGTAGTTCGTTTATCATTTACAATATCTTGCTGAAACTTCATAGATATGTAGTAGATGAATTGTTATATACTGTGGCAAAGGAACATGACTCTGGCTTTCCCAGCGATTGAGTTATCTGCCTTTGAAATATCTGAAAAATGGTTTTTGGCCTCTAGTTCCCTTACTATATGGAATATCTCGATGAAACTTCACAGATATATAGAGGACTTAATGGTTCATATCGTGGGCAAGGACCGCTACTCTAGCTATACCAGTTCTTGAGTTATCTGCCCTAGAAGTATTTAAAATGCATTTTAGACTGTAGTTCCTTTATTATTTACAATATCTTGCTGAAACTTCATAGATATGTAGTAGATTAAATATTACATACTGTGGCAAAGGAACATGACTCTGGCTTTCCCAGCAATTGATTTATATGCCCTTGAAATATATAAAAAAGGGATTTTGGCCTATAGTTCATTTATTATTTGAAATATATGGACAAAACTTCTACACACTCTGCTGTCTGTCTGTCTGTCTGTCTGTCTGTCCATCCATTTGTATGTCTGTCCATCTGTCTGTCTGTCCCTTTTCAGTATCTGAAAAATAGTTTTTGGCCTCTAGTTCCCTTACTATATGTAATATTTGGATTAAACTTTACAGATATATAGAGGACTAAAGGGTACATATTGTAACCAATGACCATATAGAGGAGTAAAGGGTACATATTGTGGCCAAGGACCACTTCTCTGGCTGTTCCAGTTCTTTAGTTATTTGCCCTTGATGTATTAAAATCGATTTTAGACTCTAGCTCCTTTATTATTTGCAATATCTTGCTGAAATTTCATAGATGTACAGCAGACTAAATATTACATATTGTGGCAAAGGTACATGGCTCTGGCTGTCCCTGCCCTTGATAAGTCTGAAAAATGGAATTTGTGTCTGTTGGTCAGTGCATACAAAACGGAATTTGTGTCTGTTGGTCAGTTCATACTTAATGGAAATCCATCCAGCCATCTGTGTTTTATTTCCAGTCAATAATTTGAACATTCTTTGCTGAAGCTGCTGCTATCTAATAGTGAAAAAGGTGAGATAGTACATCTACCCATGCTAGAATTAATTTGTGGATTTTGTCCCTGTGAGAATGCCAAAAGATCACCCACAAACATCTTAATTTATGATTGAAGCCTAATCAACCTCACCCTTGGAATGTGCAGTAAAAGCCTAACCAAATAGATGCCTAAAATAAAGGCCCTTCTAAGTGGTTAACCAGTACTTAGTGCACATACTTCATGCCTGCCCTTCTTGAATCAGCGGAAGGAGCACAATGACCGTAGAAATTACTTCATGATCAGTCTTCACGAAAGAATATAGTCAGACAGGCAGTACATGAAATTCTTACATGTACCACATAAAGATACATGTTCCACAGCCATTTAAGGTAAATACTTGCCTCGATAATTTTCTAATAATGTCAACTTATTGAGTTGCCTTCCCATCAAATGTCTGAAAAATGGATTGTTACATATGCTTCCTACATCTTCTAACAACTTCATCCACTCACATTAAGACATTACACTTGCGGATCATATCTCTGCTATCCCCTTTCTAGTTATTTAGCCTTGATATATTTTCAAATAAGTTACATTGCTTAGCATAGGCGGGGTATTATGCAGTGTCTGCGGTGCTTTTATTCTTATTTCTTTTGAGCAGAAATAAGAATAAAAAAAATATCACAATTTTTCATCTGAAAATGTTCGTGTGTTTTTTCAGCCGTAAAATTTGCAATGTATTCGAATAGGCATGTTTTCGTAATGCGGCGCTCAACATTACGATAACACACCCGTGCGACATAGTGCATTTTTCACATCTCCAAAATGGCTACTTTTCTGAGGAAAATCCGTGATATTTTTCTTATTTATACTGCAAACATAGGTTGTGGGTGCTCGTTAGAACCGCCTCAATGAGGCGGTTCTAACGAGTACCCACAACCTATGTCTTGGAGCAGAAATAAGAAAAATAATTTATACCCCCTTAAACCCCAGTTTTCTCTATATAAACTGGGGTTTAGGGGGGTGTTCATTTCACGGACTTGTTCATGTGATGAAATGTGGTCGATCATTTAGTTACTCGCATAGCCCATGATCAATAACTCTTGGATTAATGAAACTGGTAGAAATATTTAAATTTTTGCTTGCAAAATGTAGAGATAATACAGAAATCAAAGCTCTTTAAGTACTGGTGGGTCGATTGTCTTTGGGGGAAATAGTCCTGGACTGAGACTTAAAATGTCTTCTCGAACCCCTAAATTACCGTTCTTAAGCAAAACGTGTAGAGCCTGATCAGACGCCGCGTTATGCGGCGTCTGATCTAGGTCTACACTGTTTACTAAGCTAAACCTATTATTCCAGTCCAGATTCTACAGATAACCCTTTCGTTCTACACACTGACCTCACACCGATAAGAAAAGCGCGGCTATTTTCTAGAAATGACCATTACCTGGTTTTTAGACAAGTCGGGTCGGTGATAGTCACTTGGACTTCAGCATTGAAAAGCTTAATGTGCTTTATATGGGCTTTATATCAGGAGAAATTATGATTGGACCATTCCTACATAAGACAAGTCACATGGCAGTTTGCCCACAAAACTACCCGATATGCCTAATTTGACCATTTCCAACACAAGACAAACCACATTACAATGCATCTTTACACTGACTGATATGCCTAATTTGATCATATCAATACGAGACACACAACATGGCAATGTGCCCAGAAACTGTCAAATGCATGCATCTCTAATCCTCCAAAACATGACAGTGCATCAAATAATGTCTGCCCCCGCCCAACGGGGCTTGAAGAAATAGATGCACTGCATGATGCTTCCACGCAGAGCTGAAACCGACCCGCATACGAGTACTGGTAAACCGCTAAAAGTATCTAGAGTAGAAGTAAAACAAAGATCAGGAATCGATACAATTAACTTACTCCACCCATCAAGGACACCAAATGGAAAGAAACACAAACATTAAGCGACCAGACCATAATGGAAACCTAAACAAAGGAAGGCCATAAGGACAGTTACTTTCCCATAAAATGGCCATATAGCCATCCAAAATAAAAAGACACAAGTGATACACACAGTAAGTAACAAACAACAACATAAATAAACCGCCACAGAAGAACCGCCTTGGAACGGTCAGTGGAAAGATTTCCACTGGGGGGCTTATATCGATTTTACGTGGCCGCAATCCTCGCCCTGATTTAGACAAATAATTTGTTCAGCCCGCATGAAGGCCTCCTAACTCATCAGTACAACATCTCCGTGAACACAAAAAATCAAAGAACCACAGAGGTGAGACAACGGTGAGGACTCGACAGCAAGAAACCACTGAAATGCTGGAGCAAAAGAAAACCAACAGTTAGACTCCGATGAGACCGACCAGAGACAGAGCATCCGGCAACAACCAACATTACCTTGAATTAGATCTCTCTAATTCTCAATAAGCCTTTACGTTGGAGCCGTCATAGAATCTGAGGCCTGACCCACCGGCGTGCAATTAAAGAGGGATGCAAAGTTGCCAACCGTGATTTGGTTAACTACCATGCATGCAGCCTGTCGTATAACATCCATGTTGTACCCAACCTTTTTATATCGAAGAATGATTTTACGAAATTGGGTGCTGAAGTCATTGCGGTTATATATTTTTCTGAATTTATATACTAAGTCTGCCCAGGCAAAGCGGTGCGAGAAGACCGTCCATGCTTATAAACCCTATTGGTTTTATTGGGCGGCAGGGCTTGAGATGTCATTTCATCTCAATGTCGGGTAAAAGTCCCACAAAATTGGAAGCAACGTCTCCAGAATGACATTTACAGTGTTGACGGGGACGTTAAAACTTAAATCAAACAAACAAACAAAAAGCAAAAGCATCAAAAATGTCCAATTTGCCTAATAGGACCCCCACGCACTAACAATAGCGTGTGGGCAGTAAGAAGAACAGCCCAAAGAAAGCATTTACACCGACATCAGAAACTATGTTTGTGACTAAAAGTAACTGAAGAAAAGTATCTAAAATGTAAAAAAAAAAAAAAAAAAATAAATAAATAAATAAATAAATAAAAAATAATACACACAAACAACAAGCACTATACATGTTAATAATAAGTTGCATACATAGAGGATCTTACAAGAGTGTTCATGTTATACTGAATTTATTAAATGAGTTGAGGAAAAGGGATAAAATGCGAGGCTTTGTCATAGCTCTGTGTGCAAAAGATTCTTAGTTTTACGCGCTCGAGGGGCCTAAATGAGCTCGGTGACCTAGCTTTTTATTACATGTATACTCGCGTGCGTGAAGCAAGTTTCTCCTTCCACGTCAGTTTAGATATTCAATCAATGGAATTCAACAAAAAAGAACATAAATAAATGTACAAACGGAATTTGATACTGCAAATTCAGTGTTCATATAATTCTAGTTTATAAGTTAATAACTGAACGGCTTTAATAATGAGATATCATTGCATGTTTCTTTCTGAAATGGTACAATGCAATCACAATCGAGTCGAGAATATATTTAATGTCTCACTCACTCACTCACTCACTCACTCACTCACTCACTCACTCACTCACTCACTCACTCACTCACTCACTCACTCACTCACTCACTCTACTCCACTCCACTCCACTCCACTCCACTCCACTCCACTCCAATCCACTCCACTCACTCACTCACTCACTCTCACTCACTCACTACTCACTCGCTCACTAATATCTACTTTGGTGTGTTGCATTTGTGTATGCTTTTATACAGTATGAGTGTCATTTATTCTTGTATTCCTTATAAATTTGTAAAAACTGGAGGACCACAAGGGATATTAGATTTCAACGGTACTAATTGTGTTACCCTCTTGAAATATAGACATTATTATTATTATTATTATTATTATTATTATTATTGCTTTTTGTGCCATATCTTTTCTTGTATAACATTTAATGGAAGACGCCATTTGTGTATTCTTTAACTTCACAGATACTTCTTGTTTTCAGAAATATGCGTGTTCCACTTCGTCAACCAACAAAACATTAGAGGAATTCTGTACGCATATGAAATGGCTCTATATTCAGTTCAAACGGGACTCGCCATCGGCTAGCGATGTAAAGAAGCGTATAAGGCTTAAAGTATTCCCGAAGAAATTAGGTAAGATATCTGACATCCAAGTTCTAGACAAGTTTTCATTACGATAGCATACTCGTGCGATATAGTGCATTTTTCGCATCTCCAAAATGGCTACTTTTCTGATTAAAATCCGTGGTATTTTTCTTATTATTACTGCAAACATAGGTTGTGAGTGCTCGTAAGAACCGCCTCAACGAGTACCAACAATCTGTCTTGAAGCAGAAATAAGAAAAAAATAATCTTTACCCCGTAAACCCAAGTTTTCTCTATATAAAGTGGGGTTTATGGGGTGTTCATTTCACGGACTTGTTCACGTGATGTAAAGCTATGCCATGTTTTCCAAGATATCATTATAATAACATGTCATGAACACCCCTCTAAACCCCACTTTATACAGACAAAACTGGGGTTTACTGTGGTATGTATTACTTTCCTTAATACTGCTCTACGACAAAGGTTGTTGGTACTCGCTAGAACCGCCTCAATGAGGCGGTTCTAACGAGCACAACAGCCTTTGTCTTGAATATAAATAAGAAAATATTACAAATCATCAGAAAAATCATCAATTTTGGAACATGAAAGAATGCACTATGTCACATGGGTATGTTAGCGTAATGTACAGTGAAGTTTCTACATTAAAACCACATTTGGAAAGGTTCAAATGCTGTCGTTTGAGCAGTTCCAAACATTACGATAACACACCCGTGCGTCATAATGCATTTTTTTTTTCATTTCCAAAACGGTCAGTTTTCTGATGAAAATTTGTGATATTATTCTTATTTATACTCAAAACATAGATTGTGGGTGCTCGTTAGAACCGCCTCATTGAGGCGGTTCTAACGAGTACCCACAACCTATGTCTACGAGCAAAACTAAGGAAAATAATGCATGCCCCCTAAACCCCCGCTTTCTCTATATAAAGTGGGGTGTAAGGGGGTGTTCATTTCACGGACTTGTTAGCGTGATGGGTAGCCTCTTTGTAGAGGATACTTGGAGTAGAAAACATATATATGATAATTGAAGCCGTCTAAATATGGTTTTAAAAGCAAAAATAATCTTAATTTCAGCTGGTCTAAATACGGAATTTCACTGCACCTGGTACCCAGTTATTCTCATTCTAAACCGGTAATACGACAACAGATCCATGGTGCTTCCACGCAGAGCTAAAACTTACCGCACATGAGTACTGTAAACCGCTTAGAACGAAGCCTGTCTAGGCAAAGTGGTGCGATTCGGACTGTATAAACCCTATTGGTTTGTTTGGGTGGTAGGGCTTGAGATGTCATTTAATATCATTGTGGGTAAAAGTGGCACACAATCAGAAGTAACGTCTCCGAAATGTCTTAAATTCAAAACCTCAATTCAAACATACAAAACAGAAAAAAGAAAAGACAAACAAAAAAGCACCCACACACATCAGTGTGACATAATGCATTTTTTTGCACATCTCCAAAACGGTAATTTTTTCCAATTTTCTCAAGAAAATTTGTGATATTTGTTTTATTTATTATTTTTACCTAATTATACTCTTAGCTTAGGTTGTGGGTGCTCATTAGAACTGCCTGATTGAGGCGACATAGTGTGTAGGTGGTCGTTGGAAATGTCTCATTGAGGAGGGTCTAATGAGTATCCACAATCTTTGTTTTTGAGCTTAAATAAGAAAAATAATGTTCGTATATCCCTCTAATCTACAGTTTTCTCCATGTAAAGTGGGGTTTACGGGGGTGTTTATTTCACGAACTTGTTAGCATGATGAATTACCTGCTCAGGGTTTTCCCTGATGCAGGATATTGAGTGTATGATTCCTAAAAGACATTGAATGAAGCAGTGGAGTCCTCATGAACCCCTGACAGTGGATACATACATACATGTACACTAAGACATAGTAAATACATAATACATGTCTTTATTACAAAAACATGGACAATTTTATAGGGGCCAGCTTCAGCGAGCGCGGCGAACCGATCATATTTTATTTGACCCCCTGTGTTAGGTTGCTAGAATGGCTGATTGCGGTTTAAAAACACTTTTCATAACTACCGTAATGATCCTAAGTATTGGGACAGCTAGGCCTAAGCAAACAGTGCAGACCCAGATCAGACTGCTCCTGAAGGAGCAGTCTGATCAGGGTCTTCACTGTTTGCCATTCCGTCTGCACGCTTTGGACTCTTTGTTGGACCATGAAACAAAATTTGTTAAAATTTAAGGATATTACAACAAGTCCTCAAGGTGTCCGAATTTTTAAGGATTTTTATGGCAAATGCATTAAATTTAATTTTAGTCATTACTGATGATGCACAAACTATTCAGAGCAGTTTTGTTTATGTCAGAAAGACTAAACAGCTTTTCCTGTTTAACATTTGGGACTCATGAATTTAGATTATTATACCTCAAGTGACTTTCCCATGCAAAACTCCCATAGGCCTGAGGGTGATAATTTTAGCTATCAACCTGCGATAATTTCGACTATCACATGTGTGGTCAGAAAGCTGTTGAAAAGGGTCAAAACCAAAAATTGTAGCAAAGTCGAGAAATTTTGGTACCAAAATGTTTCTTTTGATTTATTTAAGAAAACGCATACCCTCACAAAAGTCGCATGTGAGCTGTCCTGCATTTTTCATTTGAATCCCTTGCCTTTATTATTAGTTTTGCTCGGTATAATAATATAAATATTACATTCCTGAGTGGGTGATAGTGAAAAATGTCACCCTTCGGAATATGAATATCAACCTCGGCTGCGCCTCGGTTGATAATCATATTCCTCAGGCTGACATTTGTCACTATCACTCCTCATGAACGTAATAGTTATACAACAATACACTTTATTGAGAAAACTCCGGTCATATACATGACATCGAGCTGCATTTCAATAGAAGTATCAAAACATGGCAATACATTTTCACAGGTTACATAAAAAGCATTTAACCATGGGAAATATTGTCCTAACTAGAGAAACTTCAGCAGGCACAACGCCTAAATGGGCACCGCTGATGCAACGTCAACTCAACGTTGCAATGTTGGGTTGACTCCGACTCAGTAGTGCCATAGCACCGCGCGCCCGCTGAACTGATAGAACGATAGTTGGTGTTGAGGGATGACGGGGGACGGGGTGTGTATGTGTGTGTGTGGGGGGGGGGTGGGGGGGTGGGGGGGTATCGTTCTTAATACCAAACAAATATTTTGCTGTTAATGAAAGCATGAACGCAGCGGGTCGCGCGCAAAGCACAAGAACCATGTAAACTTTGCTAGCGACCCGCAGTCGTTCATACCCTCACGAAAAGACAGAAAAAATAAGTTTATTTTTTATAATTACATTCTTTGCCCCTCATCGCTGGGCAAAAAAGTGCTTATAGGGCAAACTTTTGAAGCCGAAAAACATTTGCACACTGTTTTTACTATAAAGAGCGGAGCAGCGTTGACGTCACCAACGCCCGTAGAAAACCATGGTTTAGCCCGTCGTCACTTGACGTCAGTGAAAATAATGTGTGGAGGTATGAACTTCATTGTTTTCTATAGGTTTGCATTTCCCTTTACAGTGGAAATGTAAATACAGCAAAACTCCTATAATAAGACCGCCTTTGGGACTGTTCAAAAGTGGTCTTCAAGACCACTTTTGAACAGACCCAAAGGTAGTTCCCGGACATTGCATGCAGAAAACACAAAAAAGACTGAGTCAAATCTACCAAATAAGGTTTACAAAGCATCCCACTGTATCAAGCAACAGACGACATGGTCCTTTTGGAGCATTATGATCCGAGTCAACGCGCTTTGCACACGTATGTATGCCCAAGAAAGAAAGCAGAAAAAAGGCTGTAAGGTAAAGTGAAATGCATATATGTGAAAAGTACGGTTTGACCTGCATATATATTGTCCAATTTTAAGGTCCTGCAAAATATCTAAAAATACTTTCTTTAGCCTGATTACGTTTGTCAAAACACCTGTCAAGTAAGACTGTATCATTAGGTCATTCACGTGGAAAGCGTGAATGAGTAGTTTAGTAACCTTGAGCGGAATTGAATATGGATGCCGTCATTATGTTTCTGTGAAATTTCGGAGAGGATTTAATCTAGAGGAAGAGAGAAACAGGAGTAAGTTTTTAGATTCCCTGCGATGTACTCGGTCCCGTTTAGGGTGGTCACAGGTGGGGGATGGGGGAGGGGAAGGCAAGCTATCAGCGTCCCTGTGCACGTTGACCTAGGGGCAACGGGAAGGGGGGGTCACAATATGTTTGTTTTGAAGTTTAACCGGCCAGCCAACAATATTTAGGTTGTGTCGAGCCGATCAGTTCAGTTCAACCGCCCACACTTTTCCTTGACAGACTTATAAACGCAAGCGGTTAACCAGTGCAGCATGTATTCTTTCGCTAGAGACTGACAGCTACCCCTCCCGAGCCAGCAAGAGGGAGATAATGGCCGTACAAAGGATTCCTCGACCAATTCCCTCGAAAGAATATTGCCGACCCGGCGTGCATCGAACCCGCGACCTCCTGACCACCAGTCAGTCGCGTGTCCGACTGAATCGACGAGGCCGGTTATGAAATCATAATCGCAAGTATAATAACAGATAACGGAGTTTAGTAGTTACGCATTGCAGCGGCTTTCATAAGCACTTCTATGAATAGACAGAGATTTCTCAGGTCAGAACCATTTTTAGTGTTTAGAAGTTGCTTGAATTTTAGTATATTTGGACGTGAAAAGTAATAGGGTTTTATAAATTTACTCCTTTCCTTGGAAAAGTGAGGACAGATGAGCAGATAGTGCATCTCATCACCAACGTCCCGTTTGTTACACAAATGACATTGTCTCTCGCTAGTTTCTACATTTTGCCATCTTAAAACTTCACAAGGGAATCTATGATTAGCAGTTCTGAATTTAGCAAGTTGGATATAATATCTTGGCGGAAGTTTTAGTAAATAGTCTTCAAGCTGAATAGATTCCTTGAATATTCCGTAATTACGACCTTTAGTAGAGTTATTTAAGCTAGAATTCCATTTCTGTAAGAACTGATCTTTTAATCTTACTGAAACGATTTTTGATATATGGGAGTTTGGTGTCTGCAGGGCCCAAGTTTCCGACATACCACACTCATCAAGTATTTGTTTGACTTTAAGTACCCATTTACAGTTTAGACTCGGAGTTTCAGTAAGTTTTTTGTAGAGAATGTAAGACAATTTGGATTGTTTACCGGATAGCAGTCTATTCCAAAAACCGACTATTCTACTCTTAATTACGACTTCTAATGGGTATCTACCAAATTCCCCAAAAAGCATGTATAACGGAGAACTTTTACGAGAATATGTAAGAGAGCGTAAAAATTGATTCTGAATAACTTCTAACATGTTGCAGTCTTCGAATCCAAAGATTTCGCACCCATGTGTCAGTATAGGGAGAATGGTATTATCAAATAACTTTAGCTGTAAATCAATAGGTAAATCCAGATTCCCGATTCTTAAATTCAATAGATACATAGCCTTTTTAGCTTGAGCTGTTACATGCTTCCTGGCGTTCAAAAAACTGCCTGATTTAGAAAAAATGGTTCCGAGGTATTTATATTTATCTACGATTTCAAGGGTTGAACTTCCGAATTTGAAATTAAAGTGATCAGTTCTTCTTGCTCCAAATATAATAATTTTAGTCTTTGATTCATTTACAGTCAATTTCCAGTCCTGACAGTATTTGTAAAACGAGTTCAAGCATGCTTGAAATGATTCAGCATCTTCTGATATTAGAATGGTGTCATCTGCATACAGCATGACAAAGAGTGTCAAATAGACGGGGAATTCAGTGGAGTCTATGTTAATTGGGACACCATTTATACCGGCATCTATGTGGGCATCACATCTGAGAAATGTTTCTAGGTCATTGAGATAAATTGAGAAAAGAATTGGTGAAATATTATCTCCTTGTCTGAGCCCGCAGTTATTAATAAGAAACCCTGATTCTTGATTATTTACAGAGATAAATGATTTTGCGTTCAGGTAAATATTATGTAGTACCCTAAGAAAATTTCCATTAATTTCATGACCAAGTAGTTTTCCACACAGTGCAGAACGCCAAACAGAATCAAAAGTCTTTGAAAAGTCTACAAAAGAGCAGAACAACTTTTTCTTTTCAAATTTCATAATTTCAATAAGAGCATATAGGCTAAAAACGTGATCTGTTGTTGCATATGATTTTCTGAATCCAGCTTGGTTTTCGTTTAACATGTTATTATCCTCTAGGAAATTTGTAAGCCTTTCATTTAAGACGGCGGTAAAAAGTTTATTGAGACAGCTCAATATTGTAATAGGGCGGTAATTGTTGGGATCGGTCACTTCGCCCTTGTTTTTATAGATGGGTCTTATTTTACCAATGGCCCAGTCTTCTGGAATAAATCCAGTTTTAAGAATGATATTAAAAAGCGAAACATAGATAGGGGTCATCATATCAGCCGATAATTTAATGTACTCATTTAATATGTCGTCGTGCCCCGGTGATTTAGAATTCTTCAGTTTTGAGATACATATCGAAATCTCTTCTGCGGAAAACGGACGGTTTAGAATTTCATTAGAGTGTTCGAGATTAAAGTTAACTGGTACGTCATCGTTATTTTGGTCATTGTCAGGGGAGTATACCTCTTTGAAAAAGTCATAAAACATGTCGACGGACGGTGTTTCGGTTGTATTTTTAGTTTTTAAAGAGTTGAAAAAATTCCAGTATTTTTTAGATTCCCTAGCCTGCATTTGGCGCAATACATTTCGTCGAGAGTTCTTATAATTATTAATACATTTATTCAACGTTCGTTTATACGCTTTACTCATTTGTATTAGTGAGTGTCGGCTGCGTTCCGTTCGAAGTAGTCTGTTAGCGCGTTTAGCAAGAAAATACTTTCTGCGGGCCGACTTACATGATGCGCCAAACCAAGGTTTATCCGTTGACCGTTTGACAAAATTAGTTTTTGGCTTCCGGTTTTCTTTCACTATGTTTGCGCCTTCTCGGAAAAAGTCACAGATCTGTCGAACAATTAAATTAACCGTTTCAGGTGTACACGCACGTTCTGCATTGTTGATGAGTGTGTTAATGTCAAGCAGTTTTGACGCGTCAATACCGTTTTTAAAGCATTCGTATTCAGTAGGTCTAATTGTTTTAATCGGACCATCGTGCTGCTGATAAGAGGGCTGATTCAGTGCAGTATGTACTGTCCGTAAGTCAAGTTTTAGTAAGGCGTGTCCGTCTGAAAACAGGCTATCGACTTCTGTAATTTTGAAATTTTGTGCAAACTTAATGCCTTGACTAGAGGTTATGACGTAATCAATTACCGACAAACCACGGAACATCATTTCTCCAACATTTTTATCCTCACCAAATCTGCCATTCAAGATTGAGAGATTATTATTTTTGCAAAGCTCAATAATTTTAAAACCATGATTGTTCTTTTTAGTATCTTTCGAAGATCTGGTACTTTTCCAAAACACCTTTCTGATCCATATGTTCCATTGTAGCCTGATCAAAGTTGAAAAACTCAGACAGAAAGGGGTCAAGGACAGTATAGTCCACCATAGTGGCAGTTTGAGCATTATAATCCCCGAGGAGATACATGTAATCATAATTACTTCGCACTGAAGCTATTTCCTGCTCGAACAGATCGAATTCGTCCTCATTAAAGAACCTTGATTGCTGGGGTGGGATATACACGGTCGCAATCATCATATCCTGATCGGTGCCAAGAAACTGTTTTGAGACCTTGAGCCATGCGATATACTCTGATTTAGACTCTACTGCAGATACATTAGCTATACAGTTTCGGACGAAAAAACCCGTACCTCCGGATCTTCGGTAGGATTTTTGCTTCCTCGGGTGACTGAAAAATGTAAAATCTTGGCAGGAAATAACGTCCGTGTCTAGCAATTTTGTCTCCGAGAGACAGAGGATATCAAAGCTTTGTATCAAGTCTATGAAATCAGGATACAGAATTTTTCGTTTCAGCCCACATTCGTTGAGGCTACAAATTGATATTATAGGATATTGAATATTGTTATTAGGGTTAAACTTATGACTGAATGTAGGTTGGGGCTGGTTTATATTCTTATTGTGATTTTCATAACGATTGTCGATGTTTTTGATGTTCACAGAAGAAGTTTTATCAACCCCCCTGAGTCCCTACTTTGGACGAGAGTCACTGGTATCGGAGTCACCTCCTTGTGGGGATTTATCGCGCACAGGTGGAGCGTCAGGCATTGGCTCCTTTGGGTTTACCGTTTGTGAAAGTCTTTCTAAGACGGACATCGCAGCATCATATTGGGAAGCGACGCCACTTTGAATACTATCTGTAGCTTCCGTACTGTCGTTTTCCATCTGCATAGATATATCGCGGTCGTCCTCATCGGTTTCACTCTGTTCCCCAGGCTTGGACTTTCCACTCGCATCGGTTTCACACTGAACACTCATGTCAGGGTTAGGTTCATTTAACTGAGTAACTTCGGGTACTTTAGCTAAGATATTTATAGGGTTTTCTTGCATTTCTGTGCTTTCTGTGCTTTCAAGATTCTCGGTATATTGGTTGTGGCGAGATCCACGTAAAACCGAAAACCAGTCAGGGAATTTATCCTCTACCACACGGCCGTTAATCACAAGTTTTGCTGGGAATCTTATTGAAACTTTAGACGTAAGAGTTTTTCCCCTTTCCGCTTTGTACCTTGGCCACAACTGAGAGCGAGCCGCGACAATCTCTTTCGGGTAGTCCCTGCTAACACCATAGTCAGTCCCATGCAGTTTATTACTGTTTGCTATTATTTTTTCCACATCTGAGTAATCCCGAAAACATACAATAATAGGTCTAGGGCCTTGGGGTTTTTGGTTGTCCGTGAATCTATTGAATCTAGGTCTACGTAGCTGACCTAGCCTATGGGCCATCTGAACGAACATATCGTCGTTTATATTCATATTTTCAGATAGCATTGATTTTACTCTAGCTTCGCAGTCTTCACCAAATATTTCATTGAACCCTCGGAATAACAGGTTATGCCTCCTGCTCCTCGTTTCAGCATCTATACTTTTGTATTCTAGAAGCTTTATTCTAGATTCATTTTGACTAACTTGGCTTTGTATACCATTGATCTTGTTTTCAACCTGACCTAGTCGACCGTGAAAACTACCAACATTGGTCATAAGTTCGAAAAGTGTAACAAGTTTGTCATCAGTAGGTAGCGCCCTAAAGTCCGCTTTCGACAACTTAAATTGACTTTCGTAGGTGCTAGTCTGATTATAAGTTCCACCTGTCGACCTACGTTGCCTCTTACTTCGTTCTACTCGAGTCCAATGTTCCCCCTTGTCGTCGTCGGCTCCGTCAGCTAGTCGCGAAAACCGATTACTCTCGCCACGCCGCGCTCCATGATCCTCAAAATGTCCAAAATTACTGGCCATAATCAAATATTTCCCTCCTTTACTAAGAGATATCAAGTCCTGATACGTTTTTAGTTCCACAAACCTTGCTTGTACCACGGAATTACTATTAAGTAACTCTAAATTGTCTCTAAACAATTCAACACAATGAAAAGCGTGCTGCCATGTTCAAGGCCCGTAACTCTGTTATATAATGGGACCCTTGAGGCTGATCACAAAGGATCCTAAGGACTGTCAGAAGTTTAGAATGAGGGAAAACCCTGCATGCTGCATGATGCAGATGTCATACGAGAAAAATCAAGCTAAATTAAATTATATCCTTTTTCGGGATACAGTTTGCCTCGCTATATTCTGATTTATTTGTTTGTTTGATTTGAGGTTTAACGTCCCCGTCAACACTGTATAGGTCATTTTGGAGACGTTGCTTCCAATTTTGTGGGACTCTTACCCGACATTGAGATGAAATGACATCTCAACCCCTGTCGCCCAATGAAACCAATAGGGTTTATAAGCATGGACGTTCCAACTCGCACCGCTTTACCTGGGAAGGCTTAGATCCTCTAAGAGGTTTACCAGTACTCATGTGCGGTAGGTTTCAGCCCTGCGTGGAAGCATCATGCAGCCCATTTATTTCTTCAAGCCCCAATTGGCGCGGGCCATATATTCTGATTTAATGGGAATGGATACACCTTCTGTGGAGGCAACTCCTGCAAAAGTATTTTTGTCTTTCATGTCAATAGGGATTAGCTCTTAAAGGAAAGAATTTGCACCTCTTTTTTCCGTTGGACAGTGTTTATAGAAAAGCGTGCAGGAAGTCCCGGAAGCTGTCTCCCTTTAAAAGATGGGGGAAAAATCTGCCAGGTGTATCCATTCCATTTCTATTATATTGATGACCATTGAACAAACCATTACGCAAACACATTGCCACCTTTATCGCCGAAAAAATGAAAATTTTATGATGAAAAATTGCGATATTTTTCTTATTTCTGATCCAAATATAGATTGTGGGCACTCGTTAGAACCGCCCCATCGAGGCGGTTCTAACGAGTACCCATAATCTATATCTTAGAGCAGAAATAAGAAAAATAAGGTATACCCCCCCGGAAACCCCAGTTTTACTATATAAAAGTGGGGTTCGAGGGGTCAAAATTATATAGGCGTGTTTTCGTGATGGCTTTTTTCATGCATATAAGGTTTTATTTGACTGAGTTCATACTTTTGTTTCTGTTTGCCAATCAGTCTGGATACACAACAACATTTATGTTGATTTGTCGCCATGAAAAAGCCCTCTGTTCAAGATACATCACGTGATCAAGTCCGTGAAATGAACACCCCCTAAACCCCACTTTATATAGAGAAAACTGAGGTTTACGGGGGTATACTTAATTTTTCTTATTTCTGCTCCATGACATAGGTTGTGGGTACTCGTTAGAACCGCCTCAATGAGGCGGTTCTACTGAACACCCTCAACCAATGTTTTGAACATTTATAACAAAAATATCAACAATTTTCTTCGGAAAAGTAGCCATTTTGGTCACGTGAAAAATGCACTATGCCGCACGGGTGTGTTTTCGTAATGTCTGGCCGAATTTATATGTACAAAAGCCTAAACAAAACAGCCTGTATCGTTTATGAGAAAATTAAATGGTGAGAAGTGCTTTCGTAATCCATCAATCGAGAACCCGTCACGAAAACACGCCTATTCAAATACATAGTAAATTTTATTGCCGGATAAAGGAAAATGTTAAGATGAAATATTGTGATATTTTTTCTTATTTCTGCTCAAAATAAAGATTTTGGGTACATGATAGTTCTAACCGCCTCATCGAGGCGATGAGGCGGTTCTACCGAGTACACACAATCTATATTTTAGAGCAGAAATAAGAAAAATTCCGTCTGCCCCTGCAAACCCCACTTTTATATAGTAAGAGGGGGTCAAAATCATATAGGCGTGTTTTCGTGATAGTTTAGTATTATTAAATTCATTTAAATGCTTAAATAAAGTCTTTCTTCTATATATATGTGCCAATGACAAAAGAAATGCTCAGCATTCTCTATTGGTGCTCAACACCTGCAGCTAGGGTTTGGTTTTATATTCGAAACTTAAACTATTACATTTGTATGTGAGTCTAGTTAAAATATCACTACATATGCTCATCCAAGAACTTCGTTTGATATGGAGGCTGATTTTGATTTATTGATTTAAATTTTGAGATACATTCGTTCTATAAATAATTCCATATGAAATAACCACTAATAACAGATCACCCATCGGTTAGTCCGAAGATCTGTTCATCACGAAGTGATTACCGTGGAACACCCCACTATATAGGGACGATCGAGCTGACGTCAGTATCCGCCATTTTGATTTTTTCGGATATGATTCAATCTTATTTCATTGAAAAGCGGAGAAACATGATAAACCATCACATTCTGTTTGTTTGTTTGCTTTGAGGTTTAACGTCCCCGTCAACACTGTATAGGTCAATTTGGAGACGTTGCTTCCAATTTTGTGGGAATTTTACCCAGCATTGAGATGAATTGACATCTCAAGCCCTGCCGCCCAATGAAACCAACAGGGTTTATAAGCAATGACGGGCCGACTCGCACTGCTTTGCCTGGGCAGGCTTAGATCCTCTGAGCGGTTTACCAGTACTCGTGTGCGGTCGGTTTCAGCTCTGCGTGGAAGCATCATGCAGCCCATTCTATTTCTTCAAGCTCCGATGGGCGGGGACCGAAACCATCAAATTCTATTGTAGAACATAATTAGCGCTAGAAGTGCATTAGGAAAACATGCCTATTCAAATTCAGGGGGGGGGGGGGGTAATCTTTTTCGCCGAAAAAAATGAAAATTTTGAGATGAAAAATGGTAATGTTTTTCTTATCTCTGCTCAAAATATTGATTGTGGGTACTCGTTAGAACCGCCTCATCGAGGCGTCGTTAGAACCGCCTCATCGAGGCGGTTCTAACGAGTACCCACAATCTATATTTTAGAGCAGAAATAAGAAAAATTAGGTTTACCCCTGTAAACCCCAGTTTTACTATATAAAATATGGGTTCGAAGGGTCAAAATTATATAGGTGTGTTTTCGTGAAGTGGTTCATTGGATATTTTTTCAGAGAATATTGGCACTATGGAGTCATTTTAACCGACAGTTTGTAAACTGTTAATGACAAAGACCGAGGCTAGTACCTCCATTGTTTGGCGCTAGATGGCGCTGAAGATAACTGTTTATGGTTTCATTTAACTGGAGAATTCCTCTTGCGATCGTCACTATATATAAGGAAACATGGTGTTGACAAGAGAACGTACTGTTTTTCTACTCAGTGATCAAACATATAGATTGTTGGTACTTGTTTTAACCGCCCCCAAGAAACGGTTCTTACGAGAACCCACAATCTATGCTTAAAAGTAAATAAGTGTCATCCTCAGAGCCATTCATACATCATTTTAGTGAAACCAATGTATACTGAAACAAATAAAAGTCATATTTTAACAATGTGAAAAGACGTGATATTTTGAAAAATAACATGACCATGTTATTTTCACAGAAGCAGCCCGGACTACTTTTTTCGTATAACAATAAAAAGAAAAAATACTTTTTTTTTCGATAAATAGCAAAAATAACCATCGAGTATTTGTTTCAACAAGCGCGATGAAATATTTTTGGTATTCACCTGAAACAAGTATACACTATTGGTTAGTTTGCGTAGCATCACGTGAACAAGTCCGTGAAATAAAGACCCCCCTAAACCCCACTTTATATAGAGACAACTGGGGTTTACGGGGGTATACATTATTTTTTTCTTATTTCTGCTCCAAGACATAGGTTGTGGGTACTCGTTAGAACCGCCTCGATGAGGCGGTTCGAACGAGCACCCTCAACCTATGTTTTGAGCATTTATAAGAAAAATATGAATGATTTTCATAAAAAAGTAGCCTTTTTGGATAGATGAAAAATGCACTATGTCGTGTTATCGTAATGGCGTTTATTTTATTAGAACCAGCTGGTACTCCCCCGGAAGATGATGAATGGAAGCAATGGGCGACAATCGGTGGTCTTCTCGGCGGGTTATGTGTGTTTGTATTGGTAACAGTAACCTACTTCTGTTGTTGCCGTGACACTATATGCAAAAAGTCTGATAGTCAAAACGCAAATCAAGTACCGCCGGAAGTGCTAGAAGCGTACCCACTTGCTTACAACAGCGGAACACAAGTCCAGCCACAACCACAATACCAGGGCTTTCAGCAACCTCCACGGGCATATCCATCTTCGCAGCATGGCTTCCAGCAGCCGCAACAGCGATACATTTACCAGCCTGCAGCCATCCCTACGGCTGAAACACAAAAGGCACCTTCAGGTATTTTCTTAACCCAATTTGTACCAGAAACCCCAAAACGGGTACCCTGGCAAACAGTGCAGGCCCAGATCAGACGCCGCAGAATGCGGCGTCTGATCAGGGCCTCAACTGTTTGCTAAAGGTTCAGTCATTTTCAAAATAAATTTTGGAAGAAAACACAACCTTACACCCATAATATTTTAAAATAGACCCTTCTATATATAAGGAAGAAGACTCCATTTGGTACAAAAAGGGTTAAGGGGAGTAGATACACCTTGCACATTGTCCGACATTTTACATAGCGAATCTTGTATTATTTAATGTATTACACGAGTTGAGGAAAGGAGATTAAATGCGAAGCTTCACCGAGCCTTTTATTGCTTTTCCTCAACTTAATTTATTATTATTTTTTTTTTTTTTGGTTTGGGTTTTACGGCCCTTTCAAGATTATTTCACTCATATCGAGCCGATCGTTAATCAGAGGTGGGCGAAAACCGGAGTACCCGGAGAAAAACCACCTGACCTTCCGTTGCAGAACTTGGCGTCTCACACGTGGCCCGAGCGAGGCTCGAACCTACGGCGGTGAGAGACCTAATGACTAAGAGTCAGCGCTCTTATCCACTAGGCCACGGAGGCCCGTCTTAATTTATTAATACATGAGCACGAATGCAAGATTCTTTTCATCATATGATAAGTATAGCGTTCTTTATTCACGATTGTTTTATTCCGTCATTAGTAACGATACGATACATTTGGCATTAATTATTACCCTTTGATTATTTTCTGTAATAATCCTTCCGAGTGTTCTCTTTTGTGTAGAAAACTTTAATTATATTATATAAATACCCGGAGAACTTCTTAGCTGGTACATTATATTTGGCATGCAGTTTTGAGACGAATGTGTACAGAGTGAAATATGGTTAGGTCACACACCTGGTCAATGCGGAGTTATCTATCTTTCTGCGGGGATAATATTTGAAATCATTAGAAAAGAACGGGTATTTTGGCAGCTTTATTCATATACGCACACGATTTCAGTGATCAATTAATCACACAAGCCGTTAAGCGTTGACTGTAAATGTGTAAGATCTGGAAACATCCACGATAGGTGGTCCTGTGCGAAAGCTTTCCACTAAATGTTTTCCATAGGCGACAATAGTAACATTTTACCTGCTCCCACAAAAACTACACTTACAAAACTTTTCAAACCTTACTTGTTTATAGCCCAACAAGTTACTGAGAAAAAATCCACATGTTGATCTGTTCCTTTTCAAGTTACAGTCAACCATGTTTGTTTACCTACTAGAACGGAGTAAATACAAACCAACATTTTTAAAGGAGGGTTGACCATATAAAATCAGCAAAAATTGCTTTGAGCTTGTAGATATATTTATAAAACATGCATCATTTTAGTCCCTTATACCTGTCATTTTCTCACATTGAAATAAAACATGGGATATATATCCAATTGAAGTAAGTCTGGTATTTAGAACGCAACTAAAAGCTCGGCCCAAGAGTGATAAAACCCAGTACCTCCCAGTATTTGGTGCAATGCTACCGTGCGGCAGCACCAATTGCAAATTGGTTTTGTTTGTTTGTTTGAGGTTTAACGTCTCCGTCGACACTGTACAGGTCATTTTGGAGACGTTGCTTCCAATTTTGTACATGTACATATTGCATTATGAAAACACGCCTATTAAAATACATTGTAAATTTTATCACCGTAACAATGAAAATTTTCAGATGAAAAATTGAGATATTTTTCTTATTTATGCTCAAAATATTGATTGTGGGTGCTCGTTAGAACTGCTCTAAGGTTTACCCCTGTACGTCCCAATTTTACTATATAAAAGTGGGTTTCAAGGAGATAAAATTTATATAGGCGTGTTTTCGTGAAGAATTGTACTGTTTTATAACACATACTCCATGATTATGCAATCTTAAACTTGATTTTTGTAGAAACGTTCTGCATGTCATGGTTGCTTTATAACGTTTACTCGTCTAGTTCTCTATCACAGAGAGGACCTCGTTTTAACCCTTAAGACGCCGAGAAAAACTACATCTGAAAATGTCGTCTGCTGATGTCGTCTGCTGAATCATCTTGCAAACTTTTTAAAAATATGTTTGCATACAGGCAAACAGTGTGGACCCAGATCAGACTGCTCCTAGAGGAGCAGTCTGATCTGGGTCCATACTGTTTGCAAAAACTAATTTTAAAGTACTTGGCAGACGATAAAGCAGACGACAATTGTCATGATTGGCAGTTATTGGGGGAAAGGACGGTGATTCGGGGACGGGGACGTTAAACCTCAAATCAAACATACAAACAAACATGTTTTCTTATAGGGTTTGTCATTTCCCGACCGATTTTTTTGTTTGATTTGAGGTTTAACGTCTCCGTCAACTCTGTATAGGTCATTTTGGAAACGTTGCTTCCAATTTTGTGGGACTTTTACCCGACATTGAGATGAAATGACATCTCAAGCCCTGTCGCCCAATGAAACCAATAGGGTTTATAACCATGGACGGGCTGACTCGCACCGCTTTGCCTGGGCAGGCTTAGATCCTCTAAGCGGTTTACCAGTACTCGTGTGCGGTCGGTTTCAGCTCTGCTCGGAAGCATCATGCAGCCCATTTATTTCTTCAAGCCCCAATGGGCGGGGGCCGTTTCCCGACTGATTTTGTCCTTATTTTATCTTTCAGCCCCATAGCAAGACAAGGATTCCATGGCTCTCCCATCATGCTCTGGACAGTGTTAAAATGTATGAATACAGTCTTGCGATGGAGGACAGAAAAAGACAACGAGAAACGAGTTGAGTGAAAGGAACGAAAATGTACAAGGTGATACTCGCAGGCAGCAGATGAAACACCTGGACGAGGTTGCACTGAAATCCAATACTCGATTTGTTTCCCTTTGACTGCGGATCGCAGATCCGTGTTGGATCGCAAAATGACAATTTTGAAAGTTTAAATAATTTTATCATATGACGTCGCGTTTGAGAGTGTAATAACGCCATGTAATATTTTCGATAATCCCCTAGTGGATTAAATATGCAAATTAGCTAGATACGGCCGGTAACGTTACATGTACGACGTCCTTAACGACGTCGTGTTTACTAATGGCGGAATATTGGCATTTTTGTAAACAATCCTGAATAAAATGCGTTTTAAATGTCATATGATAAATAGAATCCTGCACTCGTGCTCATGTATTATTGAATTTATTAAACTCGTTGAGGAAAAGGAATAAAATGCTCGGCAAAGCCTGGCATTTTATCCCTTTACCTCAACTCGTTTAATAAAATTTATTCAATTAAGAAATGAAATTTATTTTTCTGCAGTTCATGGAAGTATGAACGCAGTGGGTCGCGTGCAAAGTAAATGAACCCCGAAGGGGTTCATGTAAACTTTGCTAGCCACCCACTGTCGTTCATACTTTCATGAAAAGCAGAAAAATTAAGTTTATTTTTTATATTTACATTATTTGCCCCTCATCAATGGGCGAAAAAAAATGCTTGTAGTGCAAACTTTTAAGCTGAAAAACATTTACACGCTGTTTTTCTACAAAGAGCGGAGCAGCGTTGACGTCATCAACGCCCATAGAGAACAATGGTTTAGAATGACGTCATTTAACGTCACTGAAAATCATGTGATTCGATGCGTTCATACGTCAATGCGTTCATTGACGTATGAACGCAATTGTTTTCTATAGGTTTACATTAGACTTTACACTGGAGATGTAAATATTAATACATGAACACTTATGTAAGATCCTCTATGAACAAAATGCGTAAAATTATAATATACAGTGAAATTCTGCTCTTAAGACCATCTAAAATTAAGACTTTTTCGGGATTAAAAAAGCTTATTTAGCGTATCCAACTTTGGGCGACCGCCGTAATCGATTTACCTGTAATAATATTGGCGGCGAAATGTAAAGAAATATATAACGACACTTTAGTTTTTATTTCATAAAATAAATTTGTAAATAATCACAAAATTTTTGCTGGAAAATTTCGAAACTTCATTTATTCACGAATATGCTGATATTATTTTCATATTTTTTGGACAAAAATTTGCTATACCTTTTGTTGATTGTTTTAGGTGCCTATCGAAATGATTAAAATATATAGTAAAATGTCTATTTCTCTCCTAGGGTTTATTAACAAAACTTAAAAAAAAAGAGATTTAAATACCATGTTTGCAAAAAGTTGCTGGGAAAAAAAAGTCGTGGTGATAATTATGAACGATTTAGATTTTGTTTCAATTAAATAGAATGAAAAATACTATGTCCTTTTGGCATTTTGTTAGTAGTGGTATTCTTTTTCTTTTTCTTTTTAAATTCTGATTCGGAAATTATCGGAAGACAGCGGAAAATATCGAGTTATAATTCGGGACCAGGCCTTAACACTTTTTGTACCGGAAACCCCTCAAGGGGTGATTGGCAAACAGTGCAGGCCAAGATCAGAACTTGGCGTCTGATCAGGGCCCACAATGTTTGCAAAATGTGAAGAAAACACAACTGGACGGCCCTAAATATTTAAATGAACTCCTGCTGTATAAAAGAAGGGAGATTCCATTTGGTACAAAAAGGGTTAATAGCGACAATTATCTTTTCTTTAATTAGCGGAGCAGAAAAATATTATGATTGCAGTTTGTTTGGTAGTTATGATATCTCCTTTGTGTCTTGTTGTTTTTCAAGCGGGTGTTAATTAGAATAAGCCCGTCTTGAATAAGCGGAAGGGAGAGAGTGATTCATTATCAATCTATGGAAAGAATTTCCTAGGGTGCAGAATGTGTTCGAATCAGCCATGGTAAACGAGCAATTGATGTTCGAGCTAGCGAAGTTTCACTGTATGTTTTGCATGTATTATCAAAACATACCTATATAATTTGGTTGTAGAAAAAAAAAAGACACCGGAAAAAAAAATTCCGAGCACCTATAAATTTGACCCTCTTAAACCTCACTTTTATATAATAGAACTGGGGTTAAAGGCGTTTACAGTACCGTAAAATCCTATATTAAGACCACCTTTTGGACTGTTCAAAAGTGGTCTTTAAGAACATTTTTGAACAGTCTCAAAGGTGGACCCTGACCAGAGGATAATTAGTGCAGAAAACACGAAGAAAGATAAAGTGCAGCCTTAAAAAGTGCTGCCTTCAAAATAAGCTTTTTAAAGCAGATTTAGGTGGTCTGAATTGCGGAATTGCACTGTATTTTCCTTATTTCTGCTCCAAGTCTTACATGTTGGGTACTCGTTACTTGCCGAGTCGGATCAGACTTTTTATCTGCAGATATTTATGTATATATAAATTGGCGTGTCTTCGTAATGTAGGGCATAAACAGGTTTTCTTTCGCATGATATTATATAATGTTTGCATATAATTGGTGGACCAGTGAAGGCCCATATCAGATGCTGCATATGCTCTGGGTCTGGACTGTTCGTGTATAGTCAGTATCATATTGGTTATTGTTATACAGAACCATTGATCTAGATCTGGTCTGAACGTTTTCCTTATTCGAAAAAATAATGATATATGAGCCTGCGCATGACAAACCTGCAAAAGGACCATTGCAACCAGCAAACCTGAGATGTGCACAGTCTGATCACAGTCTTTGCTGTTTGAATGAGTCTTTTAAGGCATCCGGATTAGCCAGACAGCAACACGGGAAGACTGGCCAGACTGAATGTAAATGCAGGTTGATATGTATCTTCGCTGTTTGTACTAATCTTATTGTAGGTTTTGACATGCACAGGCCCATATGTTTTGTGAAAGAACTCTTTTAACCCTTAAGATGCCAAGAAAAACTGCATCTGAAAATATTGTCATTTTATGTCGTCTGCTTCATACTTGCTAACATTCGCAAACATTTCGCACGCATGCAAACAGTGTAGATCCCAATCAGACTGCTCCTCAGATAGCAATCTGCTCGTTTTGCAACAAACCAGCTGACAACAAAGAAAACGAAAATTGTTGTATTTGGCATCTTAAGGTTTAAGTAAATTTATGATTTTTAAAATTCAGCCAAACTGTTTATTGCGCTATCCAGGACAAGCAATAAATTGCCCCTAAGGGATAGGTAAATAACCCTTTCACCCCCGACTTTCTGAAGTGCATTCTTTCGCCTTCTTATTAGGAATTGATATTTTTTTAAAATAATGTTTCAGATCAAGAGCACATTGGACATTATGATGAGCTACTTGTTCAGAGATATTTCTCTGAGTATAATTCGCTTACTGGAAAACCGTGTTGATCCGGATGAGACGGTGCATTTTAAGCCTCATCTGGATCTACACTGTTTGTATTGGTATATGAACCGGTCTACAAGGTTGGAAGGTTTAAAAGTAACAGTAAAACAAAGATCAGGAATTGATACAATTAACTTACTCCACCCATAAAAGACACCAAAAGGGAAAGAAATACAAACATTAAGCGACCAGACCATAATGGAAACCTAAACAAAGGGCCATAAGGACAGTCACGTTTAGTAAAAAGCGCTTCTAGTGAATAGCCACAACATCTTTATAAAATGACACTTTTAAAGAGTACTCACAATATTTGTATTATTTAAGCGCTTCTAATGAGTGTTTGTTCGTTTGTTTCTTTGATTTGAAGTTTAACGTCACCGTCAACACTGTAAAGGTCATTTTGGAGACGTTGCTTCCAATTTTGTGGGACTTTTACCTGACATTGAGATGAAATGACTTCTCAAGCCCTGTCGCCCAACGAAACCAATAGGGTTTATAAGCATGGACGGTCCGCCTCGCACCGCGGTTCCTGGACGAGCTTAGATCCTCTAAGCGGCTTACCAGTACTAGTGTGCTCTAATGAGTGTCCACATCATGTAAACAAGTCCGTGTAATAATCACCCCACTGAAACCCTCTTTATATAGAGAAAATTGGTGATGGGTAAACGTTATTTTTTTTATTCCTGCTCCAATACATAGGTTGTGGGTACTCGTTAGAAACGCCATTTTTATTGTTAAAAACAATGCCAACAAAAATGTTGGCATTTTAAAAGTTGTGAGCAGGACAAAATTCATACTCAAATGAGTTGATCACAAAAAGTTTTATCACCTCGGCGCAAGGGTTGAGACCCACCATTCTACCCAACACAAGAGACTAAACGGTCTGTTTTCCTACACGTTTGTCTTAGATGAGTGGCAAATAATGTAGGTCCAGGCCAGACGTCGATACGTCTGAAATGGGTCTTCACTGTGTGTTCACTGTTTGTGAAGGTATATCCTTCCCATTTTTATGGCAATATTCAAATACACAAGAACATATAAATATTTTGAGTAATAGTGTCTGGTCAAACGAATGTAGGAAAGAAAGTATGAGCAAAAACAGTATCAGGAAAAAAAGAATCGGAAAAAAGTATCAGGAAAAAATATCAGGAAGAAAGTACCAGTTTCATGTAAAAGGGATAGTATATATATAGAATTAGATTTTAATGCAGCTGCCATTTTAAAGTAAATTTTAGTGCATCTGATGCATGCAGCATCTCAGATCATGATGTGGAACTTTTACCCGACATTGAAATGAACTCTCAAGCCCTGCCGCCCAATGAAACCAAATAGGGTTCATGAGCATGGAGGTCCGACCTGCATACTTTAGTTTGTTATACATATCCGTCTACACTATATAGGTCATTTTGGAGACATTGCTTTTTATTGATAAAGCAGCGTCCAGGTGATGCGCAAATAAACAGGTAACCTTCCTTCGTATTTATCCTCTCTATCGCGAAAGATAATCGGTAAACTCCGCTGGTCAATAAAGCAAGGTAATTCGTGAGGATTAGCAATCAGAAGAGAAAATTGGATTATGACCCTTGATCTCAGTGGACCTTCAAAGTTCCATATGGAGGATGCAGATATTCTTTCTCTTTTCTGAAAAAGGTGACCTCTGGTCATACACCACCTTTAGGACTGTTCAAAAGTGGTCTTAAAGACCACTTTTGAACAGTCCCAAAGGTGGTCTTAATATAGGATATTGACTGTATTTTTTATTATGATGACATTTAAAAACAAGAGTTCATACTTGGTGTCAAAGTTCGGCGCGGTCAATGTTTTTCGACATTCTTCCTGTATCATTGTTACCTTTAAAACTTTACATTTATTTACATTGTTTGTTTGTTTGATTTGAGGTTCAACGTCCCCGTCAACACTGTAAAGGTCATTTTGGAGACGTTGCTTCCAATTTTGTTGGACTTTTACCCGACATTGAGATGAAATGACAGCTCAAGCCCTGTCGCCCATTGAAACCAGTAGGGTTTATAAACATGGACGGCCCGCACCACTTTGCTTGGGCAGGCTTAAATCCTCTAAGCGGTTTACCAGTACTCGTGTGCGGGTCGGTTTCAGCTCTGCGTGGAAGCATCATGCAGCCCATATATTTCTTCAAGCCCCCATGGGCGGGGGCCGACATTTATCTACATTGAATATTTGGTTCTTAAAAGTTATATAGCTTAAGGACAATGGAAATGTCTTCATGGCACGTGGGCTAAATTCATGGGTGTTTAGCATGTTGACATACTTCTGGAAAAACAACCCATAACGTTCCAAATTAAATAAATAAATTAAAAACATGAATATTAAAAATGTATTTTTGTTGTTGGAAGAAAAAAATAAAAAATCCCTTTGTAAGAAGATTTCATTTCAAAATGGTCCATTTTTATACGTCTGTTTCTCCATTGTCCTTCATTAGAAACATTCCAGTTTTACATCAAAATACCCCTACTTTAGTGTGTGCACTAGCAACGACGAGACATGATTTTTCCAAAAACTGGCATTACGCTCGTATAACATTATATCCATGCCGATAGAACCCCTATCAATATGTTCACTATACATTGACATCCATGTACACAGTATGACGCACGGATTAATTTAGCACTGGGGTAAATCCGCGTTTGTTTGTTTGTTTGATTTGAGGTTTAACGTCCCCGTCAACACTGTAAAGGTCATTTTGGAGACGTTGCTTCCAATTTTGTGGGACTTTTACCCGACATTGAGATGAAATGACATGTCAAGCCCTGTCGCCCAATGAAACCAATAGGGTTTAATAGCATGGACCGTCCGTCTCGCAACGCGGTTCCTGGACAGGCTTAGATCCTCTAAGCGGTTTACCAGTACTAGTGTGCGGGCCGGATTCAGCTCTGCGTGGAAGCATCATGCAGCCCATATATTTCATCAAGCCCCTATGGGCGGGGGCCAAGGGTAAAATCCGCGTAGCGATAATAAAAATTCTGTCAAATCGTTATTAAGACTTTGGGGCAAAACCAACAATTTTCCCCTAGTGTATTTATTCTATGCATAACAATATTTACCAAGTTAACGGGAAAATAAAGGAATGTATGATCTGGGCATAAACATATATATTTCATTAATAAACCCGGTCGTTGACTGTTTGTTTGATTTGAGGTGTGGTCGTTGACTGTAGAATGTTAACAAGAGTGTGCAGCATTGTACTTTTCCATATGCTTTAATGAGATTTACTTGAATCTTTTAAGTTCTATCCAGTTCGCCTGGGCCGCCGGGGTGATTAGCAACCACTATCACGTCGCTATAACTGGGTGCTATATACAGTTGAACTTCGATCGCTCGAACACCGATGGCTCGTTTACCATGGCTGAGTCGAACTCTTGCTTGAGCCCCTATGGAAATCCTCTACATAAGAAATAGTGGGAGAAAATTCAGGAGATTTTCGTCCTTTATCTTACAAATGTATGCTGTGTGTACTCATTAGAATGGCCTCGATGAGGCGATTCTAATGAGTTCACACAGCATACATTTTCATTATAGAACATCGAAAAAATATCAAAAAGTATATCGTATACCTCCTGGCAGTAGCCTTCAGAGGCTCGAACTACCCCCGTCTCCAACAGATTTTCAAGGTCCCAAAGGTGTTCGAGCCATTGAAGTTCGACTGTACATTTACGTTGATTTTCTTGTGAGCCCAAGAATCACGCAGCAATGATACTCATAGAGGGTTTTTTTTTTTTTGTTGTTTTTTTTTTATTGTTGGGGTGGGAGGTTACGACCCCTTCAATATTTTTACAATCTTATCCAGCCGATCGTTAATCAAAGGTGGGCGAAAACCGGAGTGCCCGGAGAAAAAAAACCACCTGGTCATCCGTTACTGAACTTGGCCAGGCTCGAACCACAGCGGTGAGAGACCTAATGATTAAGAGTCAGCGCTCTAATCCACTACTCATAGAGGGCTTATGTGCATGCCGGCTTCGGTAGCTCATTCGAATACGCTTTATGCTGTGATCAGGAGGTCGCGATTCCTGTCAGAGTCGGCAGCATTCTTTCGTAAAAAAATGGTCATTCAATCTTTTCTACGGGCATAATCTGCCTAGGTCAGTTGTCAGTGACTGGCGAAAGAATGGCCACTTCACTGGATAACCACCTTTGTCTAAGGCTACCCAAGAAAAGTATGGTTAGGCTAACCGACCGGCTAAATTAACTTAACCCTTCATTTGCTGAATATTCATTTTAGCCACACCCTTCTCTGACTTTGAACCAATCAGATTATTTGATGTAATTTTTTCCTACAAATTCATAAACTAAATGTCAAACAGTGTAGATCCTGATCAGATGGCTGCTTCATCTGATCTGGATCTTCACTGTTTGCAAAGATAGGGGTTGTCGTGAACAGCTAGATAAGGGTTAATAGTGTTGATCTAAACAAACAAATCTAATGCACATTTGGGCTATTTACGTTAGGTTACAAATTAAAGATGGTGAAAATTTGGACGACTCCGGCAGGGATCGAAACCAGGCCACCGGAGGGACAGGCAATACTACGACGTTAGCAAATCAACCGAGAGTGTTTCCTTATACTGTGTATCCTCCATTGAACAGCCATCCTGGGAAACTCCAAAACTGGCTGTTTAAAGGAGGTGGCTGTTCAACAGAGGGAAATGTCTGGAATGATGTATGGATTGTTATAGACAGACATAAAATGGTGATTACTGAGAATAGAGCTCAACAGAAAAAATAAATGATGGAGAGATGTCATCTTAAATCTCTCCATCATTTATGTTTCTTTTCACTTGCTTATAATACAGATATCCCAATTGTAATTTTGTGAAAAATAAATTTTGAAATAAATAATTACACCAGAAGAGAAATTCCTATTTTAACATCTGATTTTTTGCTATTGAGTTAATTCTGGCTGTTTAATAGAGGGTAAGGTTTCGATTTGGTAAGGTGGCTGCTGGCTGGAGGAGAAATGTGGCTGCTGAGCAGAGGTAAAATATATAGTGAAGCTATGGGAGTAATTATTGTGGCTGCTGAAGAGAGATGGCTGCTTAACAGAGGTGACCATTAGTGTACTATTAGCATAGGCTGTCTGGGTTCGATCTTCACCAAATTCATCTGGATTATTCTCTACTGCTACATTTACATCATTATGACTTGTAGGTTTCAACAAGAGCTTGCCACTCAGCTGCCTGTAGAAAACTGAAAATAGCTTTTTTACCGAGGCTAAATGAGGCAAAAATTTGAAAATAGCAAAAATGGTCATATTTCTTTATCCCATCACGAAAACGCGATTAATAATTTTGACCCCTTTAACCGCATTTTTATAAAGTAAAATTGGGGTTTACAGGGGTGTATACATAGTTTGTTCTTAATTTCTTATTTCTACTCAAAACAAAGATTGGGGGTTCTCATTAGAACCGCCTCGGCGAGGCTGTTCTAACGAGTATCGGTTCTAACGAGTATCCACAATCTATGTTTTGTGCAGAAATATAAAAAATATCAGAATTTTTAACTGAAAATATTCCGCTTTTTTCTTTTTGTTGCTGTTGTTATTGTGGTGGTTAAATTTTTAACATGTTTGAATAGGCGTGTTTTCGGAATGCTTTTGGAAATATTTGAATAAAATTTTGCATGGTCATTGACTAAATCAACATCGTGGCTTCGTGGGTTATCCACTTGTTATCTTATATGTTTTAAAGCTAAGTCAAGGCAAAAGTTCGAAAAAAATCAAATGACTATTTTACACATTGATATCGACAAAAGTGACCGGCCCCGATAGCTCAGTTGGTAGAGTGTCCGCTCCGGGGAACGGGAGGTCTCGGGTTCGATCCCGGGCCGCGACATACCAAAGTCGTTAAAAATGGTACTAGCTGCTCCTCGCTTGGCACTCAGATTTACGGGGTAGAGGTAGGACTGGTCGATCCAGTGTCAGGATAATGTGACTGGGTGTGGTATCATGTAAAGTGTCTGGGACATGATACTTCAGTGAGGCAGCACTATAAACGTGAGCATTGAGCTCCCTGTCGCAACCAGACACCGTCGTGATATGACTGAAAAATTGTTGAAAGCGACGTTAAACCCGAATTCACACACACACATATCGACAAAGAGTAATTTGACATATCCTGTGGCAAAGCCAGAGACTCACCGGCGAAAAGTAAGATTCAGGTCAGGCCATCCCATGTAGACTCATATCAGACTATTACAAAAGTAATATGTAATTAGGCTTAGCCTAAGGGCGAGCACAGCATAGCATACATGAGTCTATGCAACTAAATAATTATATGGCACTGATGCTGAAATAACAAAGCATACTATGTTTGCTGCCGGGAAATAGAGATACAGCAGACTCAATGAAACTTCAGAAGGATATAGATAGATCAGGATGTTGGGCATGAAATTTTAGCCAGATTAATGCAATATTATGCAGAATAACTAGGAAGAGAACAAAATAATGAAATTATTTAAATAAAGGCGTCTTACAACTTAGAGGGAACGGCCGATCCTCCAACATGTGAATACTATTAAATACCTTGGTGTGACAACCACACACAATTTGAAATGGAATACACATAATAGCAACATTTGTTCTTGGGTAAATAGAACGCTTGGTTTCCTGAGGCGAAATCTTCATCAGAATTGAAGGACACAAATTTGTTCACACAATCTAGGAATATGGTAGTTGCATTGGACCCCAGTGTAGTGGTTCTTAATGAAGTAATTGAAAAAGTTCATACTAGAGCTGCTAGATTTGTTACAAACAATTACTTTGAAACTGGGAGCATGACTGGAATTCTAGGGAAATTAAGATTGGAGTCTCTCAAGAAAAGGAGAAGAGACAGTAGGCTCATTCTCTTATACAAAGGTCTAAACCTACTGTTGTAGCTAAAAAGTATGGAATCTTTCAGATCAGGGCATTAATTCTAAGCCGTTACAGACTGGAATGAGCACAAAGTTAATCGTTCAGAACTCCTGTATCGTCCCTCAAATGTTTTGTTCTCAAATGTTATTTTCTGAAAAACAAACAAACAAAAAAAAAAAAAGAAACAACATATATTAGATACTGGGATGCAGAAAAATGGTGCTGATTTTTAGTTTTCCTTTGTTTTGGAAGTCACAAATATCCCTCTCTCCTCAATAAAGTTTCCCAACTCTGTTAACACAATAATGTGCCAACATGAGACTCTACATGGCTTTCACAAACCCTGAGAAGGAATTTAATCAAGTACCCTGGAAAGTCATCTCGTTGGCACTGAAAACTTGGAGTTGATGATTGGATCGGCAACTGGTCCAGAAGATGTACAGTTACACTGAAATGTTCAAAGATCGGTGTACACCAAGACTCTGTTCTCAGCCCACTGCTTTTCATCATTGTGCTTGAAGCCTTGTCACACGAGTTCCGCTCTGAGTACACTGGGAGACCCTGTATGCCAATGATCTTATCATCATAGCTGGATCACTCAAGGAACATGCCAGGAGGCCCACTGCTTTTTATCATTGCGCTTGAAAACTTAGAGTGGATGAGTGGATTGTGCGACTGGTCCAGCAGATGTACATGTATGCTAATGTGGGGAGCCGTGTCCCTGTAGTGAAGAGTTGAAATGTTGGTGTCCATCAAGGCTCTGTTCTCAGCCAACTGCTTTTCATCATTGTGCTTGAAGCCTTGTCACACGAGTTAATCAGTGATACTTGGCCATTGACAAAGCGAAACTTCTAGCGTCCACAATGGAATGACAGGGTAGATCTGCAATGCAACCCACAAGACACTGTCACCACTGGGTCATGTGAGCTACTTGCGCAGCCTGCCATTGGCATACACAAAGATGACAAGCAAGGGCCTTGGAGGCCTAAGATGACCTAGAAACAGCTGACAGAGAGATCGCAGAGGGTGGAAGCTCTGTCTATCTATCTATCTTCTAATACTGAGTCGGTCACATTTGGTCATTACCTCAGTTGAATGGGTGACTAAATGTAGAATTTAGCTTAAAAAGGTCACTGGATGAGTCCTTAAAATTATTTACAATCTGAATAAAAGAGCTACATGTATTCTAAAACACAAACCTCTGAGACTCAATCTTACACTGTACGGGCTTAAACTTCTCTGCGGTCTTGACATTCATCATAGAAGAGGTAAGACTACTCCATTGAGGAATAGTTCTAGGAAAGAAAGAATTTATCAGGGCATCGCTGGTACCTATGATAGTGTGAGTTGTTTACTTTTGATGCCCTTGTTTGGGTTGACGCTGTTGCAGGGGTCAAGTACCTATCTTTATTAATAAACACTGTATCAGAGTATATCTTATTGAAGAAGGTTAAAGAGGACAGCTCACAGCGGGCCTCTAGGGACGGCCACTCTAGCTCATTGAGCATATCACCGACACTACTTCTCATTACGCAAAACGCCTATACAAATACATTGCCACCTTTATCGCCAAAAAAAAGGAGAAAATTTCAAGATGAAAAATTTTGATATTTTTCTTATTTCTGCTCAAAATATAGATTAGAGCAGAAATAAGAAAAATAAGGTATACCCCCCCCCCCGAAAACCCCAGTTTTACTATATAAAAGTGGGGTTGAAGGGGGTCAAAATTATATAGGCGTGTTTTCGTGATGTATTTCACCGTCGCCGGCAGTTCCATCGAGCAGCTGTCCTCTGCACCTTCTCCACCTGCTGAATCTGAGTTTTAACACAGGGTTGCCAAATAGGTGATGCATATTCAGGTTGAGGGCGAACTAATGTTTTATATGCAATATCCTTTGTCTGCCTGGGTGTAAAAAGCCAAATTACGTCTAAGGAATCCTAAGTCCAAGTGGCTTTAGATGTTATCTCTGAGACATGTCGACCACAATCAAGATTGTCGTTGATGGTGATACCAAGATATTTGGCGGATTGAACATGCTCCAAAATTTGCTGGTGAGGTGCAGTATAGTCAAACTTAATTTGCTTGTCCGGAGGTTGTCATGACACTCTCATTGAATGACATTTGGCCACATTGAACTTTATCTGCCAATCGGCCTCCCACTTTGCCAGTTGATCCAGGTCATCTTGTAAAATTAGACAGTCAGAAGGAGTATATGTTCCTATACAGGACACAATCATCAACAAACAAACGGGCCGATGACCTGATATTATCAGGGGGATCATTAATGAATACCAAGAAGAGGAAAGATCCAAGGACCGAACGTTGGGACATCAGATTAAAAAGGGACTAGGTAAGACGCTTGGCCACCAAGTACAACTTGTGAGCAGCCAGAGAGCCATGGCCTAATCCACCTATGTGTGGATCCTCTGCTATCGACCCTCACCATACGCAAACCTGGAGATCTGGTGTGAGGTCTGTCGTGCGTGCAGCCATGCAGCTACCTGGAAAAGGGCTCACTTATGTGGGTGTTGCCCCTGTACCTGCATATTAATAAAAAGGTAGATAGATAAATAAATAGATAATAATAAACATCATTATTGTAGGTATTATCTGTCTATCTTCATATACTGAGTTGGTCACATTTGACCATTTTATTACCTCGGTTAGATTGTGTAAGCTCTATTCTATTTTCTGTTCAGATACTTATGTAAGTACAATCTGCTAGATTCTTGTTTTAGGTAAACCTCACTGTGTACAATATTTCACTAGTACAATGAAAGTTGTTCCAATATTGCAGTGCCCGGCTAGACTGAACATTTATAGATCGGAGAAAAGATGAAAACTAAGAACTTATGGATTTTTGTTGTTTTTGCAAGTCCGTTCTGTATATTAGGTCCGTTTCTGTTCATGTGTGGCCATACGCTAGACTGGTATTCGACAGAACTCTCAACATCGTCCGAATATTCTTGAAACACGGTATACCAGTCAGTCAACTTCCGGATTTTCCCCAGTAAACTTCCGGAAGATATTTGGAAGATTTTTCTGTCAGAGAGAATTCAGCTTAAAGTATGTATCATGGAATGTTATTTTTTTTTGGTCAGATTCTCTACCGTAGAGCTCACTTCGTTCGCGATGCGCTTCGCGCATCGCGAGCTGTGCTCGCTATAAACTGAAGTACAGTACCATTTTGCCGGCTGGCAGAATAAGTAAAAATTTTCACAGTGTGAAAAATAACTTGACCGTGTTATTTCACAGTAGCAGCCCGGACTACTTCTCTCGCCAAAATTCGTATATGTTAATAATGTAAAATACTTTAAAAAGCACTATGCTGTATTCAAAATGGCGATCTGTTTATGTTTTGCAACTGACAGTTGTGACGTCAAAGCCAAGTCATAAATTGTGACGTAAGATCCGATTGATCAATTACAGTAAGTGTCCTAAAATATTATAAAATAAAAAGAAAATTTACATTTTTTTTTTTTTTTTTTTTTTTTTCGAATATCAAAAATATTTCATCTCGTGTGTTCAAACATCAGAATTTTCACGAGTGAAGCACTCGTGAAAACTCTGATATGTTCAATACATTCGATGAAGTATTTTTGGTATTCGTCTCAAAAACGCAAATATCCTAAAAATATAAGTGACCATTTCATAACTATAAAAAAACGAGCCTCCGGCAAGTTTAAAAAAAATCATATGAAGTGATCACGACCCTGTTTATCACATTACGATGACATGCCTGTGCGACATAGTGCTTTTTTCAAAAACCCAAAATGCTTTTTTTCTGAAGAAAATCCCTGATACTTTTCTTATTCATACTGTAAACACAGGTTGTGGGTGTTCGTTAGAATTGAGGCGGTTCTAAAGAGTACCAACAGACTGTCTTAAAGAAAAAAAATAATGTATACCCCTGTAAACCCCCGTTTCCCCTATGTAAAGTAGGGTTTAGGGGGTTTCATGTGCTTGTTCTAGTGAAAGTTAGATTTAATAACGAAGAATTTGTCACGGGCAGCGTCAAAACGATAATAGCAGTCTTGTGTTGAGAATAGAACTTTTTTTTCAGTAAAGAAAAGCTTACATGCGTTATCTCTCTTATGGAATTTATGGATTTGTTTGAAAGATTGATTAATTTCATACGAAATTGTCAAAAGTGCAAGATTGCACGACCCGCAGAAAAAACGACTGACTGAAGTCGGTTGATTTTCTAAGAGTGCCCTAAAATCACCGTGTCATTCTGTCATTCGGTCAGTCTGTCTGTCCGTCCGTAACCCGTTTGTGAAAATAGGTGATAGTGACTTAACCGCTTGGAATATTTAAACAATTTTTTGGCATACTGATAGATATCAATGAGATCTAACCAATGAACTTGCGAAATATTACATTCCATTTAGTATAGCCTCGCCGAGGCGAAAAATGTGAAACTTTTCTAACTGCTTCTCCTCGGAAACCGTTGGGCCGATTGAAGTCAAATTTCATATTGAGCCTCTATGGGATGGGGGAAACCAAAATTTGCTATGGGGTCCAGGTCACATGACCAAAATGGCCGCCAAGCCATATATGGTCTGTCTGTCTGTCCGTCCGTAACCCGTTTGTGAAAATTGGTGATAGTGACTTAACTGCTTGGAATATTTAAACAATTTTTGGCATACTGGTAGATATCAAGAGATCTAACCAATGAAATTGCGAAATATTACATTCCATTTAGTATAGCCTCGCCGAGGCGAAAAATGTGAAAATTTTCGAACTGCTTCTCCTCGGAAACCGTTGAGCCGATTGAAGTCAAATTTCATATGGAGCCTCTATGGGATGGGGGAAACCAAAATTTGCTCATGGGGTCCAGGTCACATGACCAAAATGGCCGCCAAGCCATATACGGTAAAAACACTTCAAAAATAGTCTTCTCCAGAACCACTGGGCAGATTTCCACGAAACTTGATAAATAACATCTGGGACGTAGGCCCATCATAAATTGCTAAAATGGTGACCCTGGGTTGACCTTGACCTTCTTTGTGCCTAGGTCAAACTTTCACACATATGCTTTTGTATTGGAATAACCCGTTTGTGAAAGTTGGTGATTGTGACTTAACCGCTTGGAATATTTAAACAATTTTTGGCATACAAATAGATATCAATAAGATCTAACCAATGAATATGCGAAATATTACATTCCATTTAGTATAGCCTCGCCGAGGCGTAAAAAGGTGAAAATTTTCGAATTGCTTCTCCTCGGAAATCGTTGGGCCGATTGAAGTCAAATTTCATATGGAGCCTCGATGGGATGGAGGAAACCAAAATTTGCTCATGGGGTCCAGGTCACATGACCAAAATGGCCGCCAAGCCATATATGGTAAAAACCCTTCAAAAATAGTCCTCTCCAGAACCACTGGGCAGATTTCCACGAAACTTGATAAATAGCATCTGGGTCGTAGGCCCATCTTAAATTGCTAAAATGGTGACCCTGGGTTGACCTTGACCTTCTTTGTGCCTAGGTCAAACTTTGACACATATGCTTTTGTACTGGAAAAATGAGAATGCATTGTATCCTGCAAACGATTCAGAATACAGTACTAAAGTATAAGATATATTTTTGCTCCTGACGATAAGGCGCATTTATTGGGGGAACCGTTTAAGGTCCAGGTTACATGACCAAAATGGCCACCATACCCATGTGTGGTAACACTCATAAAGCTAAAAGCATCCGGCGGGTCGTGCACTTCAGCTGAAGCACTGGTTTCGTTTATCAATCGGATTTTGTTGCCGAAAGGTTAAGGTTAAACATATTTTATTGCCTTTCAAGATAGCATATGGGGTTGGGCCACAAGTTCTATCAACATTAGTTACGGCCCTTCCCCTACAATTTTGTACAAAAAGTGAACAATGGCCAAAATTACATAACACATACAAAATGATACAAATTAGAGAAATAATTAGAGAGAGAGAGAGAGAGAGAGAGAGAGAGAGAGAGAGAGAGAGAGAGAGCTGGATAGAAGTTGTTGTGTGGTCCAGTCACGCGCTGCCGCCGTTCCAAAGTGGACACGAACACAGCCCATCATCTGTTAACTATATAAATGCTTGATTTATTTAAACCTTCCGCTGTCCTTGATCAATTGGTGCACTGCCTGAAAAAGAAAGAAATTATCACTATCAGAAACACCTTGTTTACCGTATAACAGACTGTAAGTATTCAAGGGGTGTTGGTTACGTGTTTTCCTAAACATATCAATTCGTACCACAGCATAATTCGGACAGTCAAAGAAAAAATGTTTAGCATCTTCAATTTCAAAGCCACATCGGCATGAAGGATCATCTGTCAAGTGGTTTCGGAAAAGGTCATGGTTTAAATTACTGCAGTTGTTCCTTATTCTTGCCTGCAATACACTAAGGTAACGATTACCTTTAAGGAAATATTCAGGGATTTTTCTTGAACCAAATAAGTGCAGTTTAAGTTTATACTGAAAGTTAGAAAATGAATCGCACCGTTTCACTTCGGGCGTTAACTCGTTCCATAAAGAAACAGAAGACGGCATGTAGGACTTACGAAAAGTTTCTGTTCGAGTATAATAATTAGACAGATCTGAAGAATTTCTTAAGTGATAACTAGAGACTTCGCCCACCAAAGGTGGCATAAGTTGCGATAGATATTCAGGCGCCTGTCCATTCGCAACTTTGTACATGAAACATAATTTTTGATATTCTCTGCGCTCTGCTAAACTTGCCCATCCACACTCATTATATAGGTTTATTAATGAGACTGATCTAGTTAAGCCAGTGACCACCCGGGCTGCTTCGTTCTGTAACTTTTCAAGAGCATCGCGATCCTGATTGGTACACCCATCCCAAACAATAGATGAATATTCGAGCAACGGCCTTAGATATGAAAAATACATTTGGTTAAGAGCTTGGCGACTAAATGAAAATTTCAGTCGTCTCATCATCCCTAAAACCTTGTACCCAGACTTCAAAATATTTTCGATATGCGTGTGCCACTGTCCATTACAAGATAAAGTTACCCCTAAGTGTTTATGAGAATCTACAAATTCTATATCCGTATTGTCAAAACGTAAATTTGGCATAGCATGATTTCGTCTCAGAGAGAACATGATGGCTTCTGTTTTAAGTGGATTAAAAGTTACTAGCCATTGCTTAGCCCAAAGAAGTATGACAGATAGATCATGGTTAAGGATACCTTCAATATCTTGCACACTAGATGCAGAGACGAAAAGAGAGCTATCATCTGCAAATAGCCGGGTCAAACTTAAAAGATTGTTCGTTATATCATTAACATATACGAGGAAAAACAACGGACCCAACACAGAACCTTGTGGAACTCCCGCAGACACATGCTTAACATCAGAGACAGAGGAGTTGACACGCACTTTTTGTCTGCGGTTAGACAGATAATTAGATATCCAAGTCAGGAGAGGGCCCTTGATACCATTTTGGCGAAGTTTGAATAAAAGACCTGTATGCCAAACGCGGTCAAAGGCTTTAGATATATCACAAAAGACCATGCACGAGTACTGCTTTTCATCAAAAGATTGGCAAATTAGGTGGAAGATATCAACTAATTGATAAGTAGTAGAATGACCAGGTAAGAAACCAGATTGATATTTATAGATGAGGTTATTTTCATTAAGGAAGTTATATATATGCTTAAAAACAACTCTTTCCATTATTTTTCCTACTGAGCTTAGGAGTGATACGGGGCGATAATTTGTTGGCAGATTACTTTCACCCTTCTTGAAAAGAGGAATGACCAGAGAGGATTTATACTCATCTGGAAATTCACATTCTTGAAGAAAACGATTAAACATCATAGACAGAGGTACGGAAATGGCAGAAGAGACACCTTTAAGCATTCTATGACTTATCAAATCCGGTCCAGATGCCTTGTTTAGACACACAGAATCAATAATGTCTTTCACTTCTTGAACAGTTATTTCGATTCTCCCGAGGCTTTGTTCCGTTAGGGGAGTAAATGGAGGCAGTCTAACATTTGAGTCATCAATGGAGGATATTGATGCGAAATAGTCGTTTAGACAGTTTGCTTTCTCAGTATCTGATAGATGATATTTAGTTTCACTAGAGGGTAAAACTGTACTCAAAGGCGGTATAGTAGTTGTGGTGTTCTTTTTCTTCGTAAAATGACGAATGAGGCGCCAAAAGTCTTTTTTGTTGTTAGTGAAGGATTCGGTCAATGAAATTTCTAAATTATTAAAAAATGTTTCCTTGGCGTGTTTTTTAAGATTGTTAACTTTATTTCTAAATGTTTTGTATTTTGACCAGTGTGCCTGGTTACCTGATTTCAACGCTTTAGATTTTAAACGGTCTCGTTTTCGAGAATATTTACGGATCTCAGAATCATACCAGGGTTTATCGCTAGGTCTGATCGTTACTTCTTTACTAGGGATGCAGTCGTTGACAAGTTTTAAAAAAGTATCTTTAAATAGCAAGCAAGCGTCGTTGACCGATCCCTGCAACAAGCAACTCCAGTCGAAAGCAGTTATCAGATTATTTAATTTTTGAAAATCAGCATTTTTATAAAGCCAGACAGTACGCTTAAATGAAGACGAAAGGGAATAATTATTGACTGTAACAATTTATGTAGCGGAGTGATCGGATATTTCACTTGGGTTTGCGATTATCCCCGAATCCAGAATTTGACATTCATCTGAAACAATAATCGGATCTAGCAGAGCTCGATCCCGGGTTGGTTCATTGATAATATTCACTAAAGAGTTTGATATCAAAACGTTTTTAAGTCTGTAAGAATTTGTTTTAAGTAAATCATCATTAAGATCACCCAGTATGAAAATGTTTTTTGTTACTTCTAGAGCAGCCTCCAAATTAAGATCAAAAGCATGAAAGAAAGTTTCGTCTGATGTTTTGGGACTGTAAAATACTCCCAGTAAACAGCGCTTATTGTTGAGCTTTGTTTCCAACCAAATGCATTCGTCCCAAAAACTTCCAAGTCAGTCCTCCTTTTATGAATCAAAAAATTAGATATATAAATCAAGATACCTCCCCCATGATTGGTTCTGTCTTTGCGATATGGATTATAAAACTCATCTGATAATATTAAGTCATCTGTTGAAACGCTAACGTCCAGATGCGTTTCAGTAAATCACAGAATGTCAAAATCTAGAAAGTTATCTTTAATATAATCCAACTTATTTCTGATGCTACGAATATTACAATGTAATATCGAAACTGAATGCTCGGTCTGAGTTGGACCCGGATTTATTTCTACATCGCCTGCTAGTAATACAAGCAGGGCAACAAAAATGGATGTTTGGAAGTTGTTTACGCCTGTCATCCAGAATCTACTAGCAGCTCTTATGCTGGAGTTAATATTTCGCAGAATATAAAGAAGTAGAAATATAATATTTAAATGATACTTACTCGAGATCATTTGCAGACAACGGAAAGCATGTGTTTTGTTGTAGAAGTAGCCAATCGACATCCATCTAAAGAACACAAAAGGTTGTTACGCACGGTGACATGCCGTTTCGCACCAGTAATTACATGTTACATGATCATTTTCTTGGCCTCTTTCGATAGAGCGCTGACTTTTAATCATTAGGTCTCCCATCTCTATGGTTCGAGCCTGGCTCGGGTTACACGTGAGACGCCAAGTTCTGCAACGGAATGTCAGGTGAATTTTCGCACACTTCAGATTAATGATCGGTTCGATATAAGTGAAATAATTTTGAAAGGACCTTTAAACAGAGAATTAACATTAAGATAACATAATAAGCGTACGAAGTACGTGTAGTTCATTTATTTATCCATCGCTGTAGTTTGTAGTGTGGTATTTATCTTATTCTACATTAATGAATACTGCAAAATGATGTACATGTGGTGCGTCTGAATCAAAATGAAAAGTAGGGGCTACACAATTACACCTGTGGACACATATCCGTTCAAACTTTGATGAGCTTCATTTCATTTTGATCTGATGTTTCATTCAATATTTTATTACATCCTGTCAGTCAGCTGCAAGACAGGAATAACTTCAAAGCACAAAGTGTTGTATATTTCATTGTAGACACTGTACTGTCCAATCAGAATACATCTCGAATGTAAATCAGATCTAAAAATGGAAAAAAGTGCTTGCCACAATAAGACCAATCAGTGTATATTGGTGGATCCAGTTTTACACTACTTTGATGAATGGCATTTGCATGTCAAACTAACTTGATGCAAAGAGATTTATTGAAAGGTACTTCATCGGAGTTTGAACGCTTTTGTGTCCACAGGTGTATGCGGTAAACATTACGAAAACACGCATATACTAATACATTGTAAATTTTTCGCCAAAAAAAAAAAACAAACGAATATTTTAAGATGAAACAGTGTGGTATTTTCTTATTTATGTTCAAAATATTGATTGTTGGTACACGTTAGAACCGCCGCATCGAGGCGGTTCTAACGAGTGTCCACTATCTATATTTTAGAGCAGAAATAAGAAAAATAAGGTTTACCGCTGTAAACCCCAGTTTTACTGTATAAAAGTGGGGTTCAAGGGGGTCAAAATTATATGTGTGTTTTCATGATGAATAGAAAATATCATCAGTATCAGAATCCCACCCCGAGGTCTGAGTTGAGGTTTTACGTCCCCGTCAACACTGTTAAGGTCACTTTGGAGAATTTTGCTTCCGACTTTGTATGGCTTTTATCAGACACTGAGATGAAATGACATCTCAAGCCCCACCGCCCATGGAAATCGCTAGGGTTAAAGGAGCGGTCCGACTCGCATTTTGATTCTTGACTGGGAACAAAGCATCACGTATCCCGCCTTAGAGCGATGTCGGATGTTTGAATGACCCACATAATTATCATTCAGTCAAACACTGAACAGATGCAAATCGTCAAACCACACCATCAAGGTGGGCCTTGTGGAAACAGACGATTTCACACAAGCTTGAAATGATAGAAACCAGCTCTGCTCAGAGATGTTTTGGGTATGAAACCCTTTTTAAGAAGTTTTTTTTTTTATAATTTTATTTTCAAAATATACTGAACCGAAAAAGAAACGCAACTTTTAACCCAAAAGATTTTCATGCAACCATCAGGTTGACTGAAAAATCACTTTTGCGATTTACTTTCACACTTTTTAATCTTTCTTATGCAGAAAAAATTTGCCACGTTAACAAGTCCGTGGAATGAACACTCACTAAACCCCATTTTATATTGAGAAAAATGGTGTTCACGGAGGTATACATTATTTTTCTTATTTCTGCTCAAATACATAGGTTGTGGGTACTCGTAGGCAGTTATAACGAGCAACCATAACCTATGTTTGCAGTACAAATACGAAAATTATCACGGATTTCATCAGAAAAGTAGCCATTTTGTAGCTGTATGAAAAATGCACCATGCCGCACGGATGTGTTGGCGTACTGATTTACAGTAGTGATGACAGTTTAGACATAGAAACTAAATGTATTGTTCTGTCCAAGTAGTAAAGACTAAGGTGCTGGTGACGAAATAGTTTTCCTTATGACGCGGCCCATCTGTGGCTTCAAGACTTTTATCTAAACGAGGTTACATATCTGGAAGATTTAGAGTTGATAAACCTTTTAGATAACATTTTCACAAGAACCTGTGTTTAAAATAAAGAGACAATATGGCATTTCTTTGGCGATGCTTGTCCATTTGTTTGGCTTTTGGAGTATGTTGGGGCGCAGTTGTACCTCATCCAACTTTATCCACGACTTGTGTCTATAATGGAGTAACCTATAATGGAACATTCCGTCCATCACCTTGCTCGTATTGTCACTGTGCGGCGGGAAAACCTATATGCGCTATAATGGACTGTGCTTTTCCTCCTTGTGCAAATTCTGTTACACCTCCGGGCCACTGTTGCCCCGTATGCACCACCGGTATGCATTAATCTCTCTCTCTCTCTCTCTCTCTCTCTCTCTCTCTCTCTCTCTCTCTCTCTCTCTCTCTCTCTCTCTCTCTCTCTCATTTGTTTTGTTGTTTGTCGCATTGCAGCGTCCGCCTGACCCACTCGCCAGCATTTTCACATGGGAAACTGTTTTTCGTGACTCTGGACAACTGAACCCTTATGAGAAAATGAGTCTACTCTTAACTCTTATCCTACTGTTCACGACAACCCCTATCTTTGGAAACAATGTAGATCCAGATCAGATGGCTTCTGAAGAAGCCATCTGATCAGGATCTTCACTGTTTGACATCCAATTTATGAATTTGTAGGAACAAATTACATCAAGTAATCTGATTGGTTCAAAGTCAGAAATGGGTGTGGCTAATCTGAATATTCAGCAAGAGAAGGGTTAAATGGAAGACTTTGTCCCTCATATCTTATATGGAATGTGTATATACTTGCATCCAGGACAAGTCTTTCAAACTTATATATCTCTCCTAACAATAGAAGATATTCTTAAGGCTAGCAATTTTCCCTCCATTTTTCAAAGGGGCATCACGAAAACAAGCCGATATAATTTTGACCCCCTTAAACCCCAACTTTATATAGAAAAACTGGGGTTTACAGGGTTATACAATATTTCTGCTTAAAACATAGTTTGTGGGTACTCGTTAGAACCACCTCGTTGAGGCGGTAATCTAAGTTTCGAGCAGAAATATGAAAAATATAAGATTTTTATCTGAAAAATTTCATCTTTTGGTGGTAAAAATTTACCAATATACTTAATTAGGCATGATTTCATGATGGCTAACTTTTGGGACTTCCTGAACTCTGTCCCACGGAAAAAGGGGTTGACCCCCGTTGACATGGGAGACAAATACTTTTGCGGGAGTTGCCTCCCCTGAAAGTGTATCCATTCCCCTAAGAGAAAAGAATTTGTCACTGAAGAGTAATCCTTAGCCTATATGATACAGCAAAATGCCTAAATTAAGACCACCTTTGGGATTGTTCAAAAGTGGTCTTAAAGACCACTTTTGAACAGTCCCAAAGGTGGTCCCTGACTAAAGGACATTGCAGGTACACAACTCAAATAAAAATTCAGTGTACTCTTCAAAATAAGCTTTTTACAGGATAATTAGTCCTTATTTTAGGTAGTCTTGATTCTTAGCGGAATTTCACTGTATTGTACATAAAATGGGTGGTTACTTTCACTGAAAACTACATGTTTTCTTTGTTTGATTTGAAGTTTAATGGCCCACCTGGCACAATCAAGGTCATATCGAGCTGCATTTTACCTATCAACACTTTTCCTGGGCAGGCGGTAAAGCAGTACAGTGCAAAATCTTCTACCAGAAATACAACTGCACTTCTTGAATCAGGGGAAGGGAGAAAAAAGACTTAGAAAAGAGTACTTGATCAATCTCCACGGAAGATTGTTGCCGACCCCGGCAGATATCACGAAAACACGCCTATATGACCCCTTACACCCCATTTTATATAGTAAAACAGGGGTTTACTGGGTTATATATTATTTTTCTTATTTCTGCTCAAAAATAGATTGTAAGTACTCGTTAGAACCGGTTCTAACGAGTACCCACAACGGTTCTAACGAGTACCCACAATCTATTTTTGAGCAGAAATATGAAAAATATTGGATTTTTTCTTCTGAAAATTTGCTATTTTTGGTGGTAAAATTTTTCAATATTTGAATAGACGTGTTTTCGTAATGTATCGCCCCCGCAACCTCTTGATCATCAGTACAACGTGCATCCGACTGAGCTACTGGGGCCGTCTGAAAACTTCTTCTTCTTTAAGTAAACAGTATAGACCCGAATGTCTAGATTGTACGGCGACTGGTCCGGATTTACGCTGTTTGTCAATTGACATTTTAGAGGACCCAGGGCTTTTATGGGTTAAGAATATACCACTTTTCTACGGGCGTTGTAATTTTAAACAAGGACTCAAACACGATGTACCGAAAGTTGTACCCCTCTTGTTGGAAAAATGAGGAAAAATTGCCATACATTGTTAGATAGTCCCACCTAAGTTAGGGCCGTCATTTTTTTTTTTTTTTTTTTTTACCTTTTGCCTATCAAAACCATAGAATATGTGTACTCAATGAGCCGCTTGAACTACCGTATTGGTGGTTGTAATGATAACATATGCTCTTTGTTGGCAGCATAAATATTAAGTCGGATCGTCCATGCTTATAAACCCTTTTGGTTTCATTTGGCGGCACGGGTAAAAGTCCACAAAATTGGAAGCATCGTCTCCAAAATGACATATAAAGTGTTGACGGGGACGTTAAACCTAAAATCGGACAAACAATAAGTATGAAGTATATAAACACACACACACACACACACACACACACACACGCACGCACGCACGCACGCACGCACGCACGCACGCACACACACACACACAATGCAAGTCTTGAGTGTGTGTATCGCTTACGAGCTCGTATATTATTTTGTTTTGGAGTTTGTAGGAAAATAACTGTTCTTTTGGCTTTCCGCTATTGATGTTGCCATTAGGGTCCAGTTGTTTCATGTTGTGTTTCTTTCCCTTTGGGGTCTCTGATGGGATCTGTGGGTTCATTGTATCGATTCCTAATTATTGCCATCACCTCTATTTTGAAGATACATACAAGAATGCAGCCTGTCACACGTGTTTCAAGTCCCGTTTCAGCATTTTATTTTTCCATATATTTCAGCTGGAACTTGTGTTTACCGGGGCCATATCATAAAGCCGGGAGAGACGTACCGCCCCGATTCGAACACCTCATGTCGATGTCCTGTTATAAGTCATTCGCATCATGGAGGCCATTTGCTACCGATGTGTTTCACAACAAACGTTTGAGCTACAGATCTGGATCACTTAAAACGCTTGACATTACGAAAACACGCCTATATAATTTTGTCCCCCTTGAATACCACTTTTATACAGTAAAACTGGGGTTTGCAGGGGTAAACTTTATTTTTTCTTATGTCTGCTCTAAAATATAGATTGTGGGTACTCGTTAGAACCGCCTCATCGAGGCGGTTCTAACGAGTACCCACAATCTATATTTTGAACAGAAATAAGAAAAATATCACATTTTTTTCATCTCAAAATTTTCATTTTTTTCCGCGGTAAATTTTCAATGTATTTTTATAGGCGTGTTTTCGTAATGAGTTTTAGAAAAAATTTAATTGTACTCCGGAATTCAGAATAAAAATATATATTCTAACTATTTATCAAACGTTCTGATGATAGGCTTGCACACCCATGTGATAAAACTGCTCTGAAATGACTCAAAAACTGGAACTTTTCTAGACGAAACATTGCAACACCTCTTTAGTCGGTCGTACCTAAGACCACATATACTTGGGGCCTGGACTCAGGTGACTGATCATGGGCCGAAATGAAGTTCGATTTTTGCTCAGTTTTTGCATAGTTAAACATGACTGAGCTCTAGAATAACCGGTAAAAAAGCTTAATCATGTCTAGAAAGCTTATAAATGAAAGTAGTTGTGATGGCTGTATACTCCCTTTATGGAGAAGCTATTGCCAGTTAAGAGCAATTTTAGCGTAAAACCGCTATTACCAGTTAAATGGTTATAACAAATATATATTACGACAATATCTTATTGCCATTTAGCATGAAATAAAATGAACACCGAGAATAAAATAAACTAATGATATTAATGATTATGCACATATGATTTTGACAAGTGGCATATATCCATCTAATATAATAAGCTATATGCTACCAAAAATGCAGTTTTCAGAAATCAGTTGTCTGTTGTAGTTCTATATGTGCGAATGGATTAAAGACTCTCTATATTTTTCTATTATTTTCTACTTGCTAAAACATAACATTATTAAACGCATTTACAGTAGAACTTCAATGGCTCGGACACCTTTGGGACCATGGAAATCTGTTCGAGACAGGGGTAGTTCGAGCCACTGAGGGTTACTGCCAAGAGGCATAACGACATACTTCAGGACATCTTTTTATGTGCTCTATAATGAAAAATGTATGCTGTGTGTATTCATTAGAATCGCCTCATCGAGGCGATTCTAATGAGTACACACAGCATACATTTGCAAGATAAAAGACGAAAATATCCTAATTTTTACCCTCCCTATTTCTTACGTACAAAAATTCCCTAGGGACTCAAGAACGGGTTCGACTCAGCCATGGTAAACGAGCCATCGGTGTTCGAGCCATCGAAGTTCTACTGTAGTTGATAAAATGGAATATTCATTACCAAAACACACCTATTCAATAGTGGAAAATTTTACCACCAAAAAATGAAAATGATATTTGTCATGCTTCTGTTTCAAAGATTCTAGGAACTAACGAGTACCCTCAATGTATGTTTTTGAGCAGAAATAAGAAAAATAATGTATGCCCCTGTAAATCCCAGTTCTACCATAACTTACATAATACCATGCCTAACAGCAAATTAAGTCTGCCTGAGCCTAACAGCAAATTAAGTCTGCCTGAGCCGGCAATCAAATTTATTTCCGTGCAAAGTAAATAGTTGGTTTCAGTAGTGGTTTTCAATTACTGGATATCTGGGATTGCATTCATTTTCTTATTTCTGTTCTAAAACGTGGGTCGTGCATACTCGTATGAGAGCCACCAACATATATATTGGGTCCGTGCCACCAATAAGGCAGTTCAGTTTATTCACAGAGGGCACATGACGTCTAGGTAACGACGCACCAACGTCGATGCAATGTCATAACGTTATAAAGACGTTGCTATGACGTTGCATTCACGTTGTGTGTTCAGTGGGTTATGCTTGAAGACGCCTTTGTATAACGCCATGAAAAGGCGTTCCAGGCAAAATAGTATCCACGATCTATGTTTGGCACAGAAGTTAGAAAATAGAAATGGAAAATTTGATGCTGTCCATGGCAGAAACAATCACACATCTTCCCAAAACGAGGTGCTTAAAATACTAAATTAAGTCAACAATGCATAACGTATTACAAAATATGAAAATGTTTGGTAAAAGAAAAACAAACAACATACAGCAACGATGCGTATCTTAGCCGAGTTACACAAGACCCACTACTCCAGAACAAGCATATGCATGTAACCTCTTATAGTCATAACACTAGTTATAACCGGAATGAAATAATTCTGCAACAGCCATTTTAACATAAATTCGCTATTGCCAGTTAACTGGCAATAGCCATTTAAACGTTAAACTGCTATTGCCAGTCAACTGGCAAAAGCCCGGTCCTTTTCTTATTTATACTACAAATATAGGTTTTGGATGCTCGTTAGAACCGCCTCTAACGAGTATCCAGAACCTATGTTTTGGAGCAGAAATAAGGAACATAATGTATTCTCCCGTAAACCCCAGTTTCCTCTATATAAAGTGGGGTTTAGGGGGTCTTTATTTCAAGGACTTGTTCAAGTGATGGCAACATTTTGATGTTGCGTTTAAATAGAATAGAACTCAGCGTTAACAAACCCGGGTATAGAGAAAAGTGGGATTTACAGGGGTACACATTACACCCCGTTCGTTTTAACACACACACACACACACACACACACACACACACTTACAAAACAACAACAAAAAACACAGAATGTTAGTGCCCAAAGAGGCGGTTCTATCGAGCTCAACATTCTATGTTTGCAGCGGCAATGAAAATGGGCAACAAATAGTCTTCAGAAAAATGTATTTTAAAAGCCATGAAAAAAAGAAACAAAAAAAAAACTGACTGTGTTAACGGATCCGTTATCCCTTGGCACCTGGCATTTTCTGCAAGGGACTTCTGAACCATAACGTAAACACGCCTTAACAACTACATTGTCAAGTTTACCGCCGAAAATACGAATACTTTAAGATGAAAAATTGTGATATTTTTCTTATTTCTGCTCAAAATATAGATTGTGGGTACTCGTTAGAACCGCCTCGATTGATATTTTTCTTATTTCTGCTCAAAATATAGATTGTTGGTACATGAGGCGGTTCTAACGAGTACCCACAATCTATATTTTTGAGCAGAAAGAAGAAAAATAAGGTATACCCCTGTAAACCCCAGTTTTACTATATAAAAGTTGGGTTAGAGGGGGTCAAAATTATATAGGCGTGATTTCGTGATGTAAGCTTCTTTGAAACTAGAAAGACGTGATACACAAACATGTCCCCGGGGCGAGGTCATTTTTTTTTCTTTAAATATGGTACAGGTCAAGGTCACAGGTCAGTTGAATTTTTTTTTGTATGGGCGAGAATCCCTTGTCACAAGAAGCCAAATATGAAGGCTCTATCTCAAACGGTTTAAAAGTTACGACGAATGTATTAGTTGTCCAACCAACAAACCAACATCGCTATAGTAATCGCAGATACAATTGACTAGGCGGAGCTATTCAGGTGTTGTCAATATATGTCAAATTCGCTGAGTCTACCAGAAGATTCGGTAGAGTGCCTTTCGCACGCTTTCTACAAGCGGACGAAATGGTCATATACGCCACAGCTATGCTTGTGTTACAGTTGAATTCACAGAATGGGGTGACTTGGTTTACCTTTTTGTTAATGGAATATTCCTAATGCAGGTACTAACGATAGCTCCGCCATCTTATCTGCGACTACTATACCTGGGACATACACAGGGGAAAATGATATCTACAATAACCCAAACACGATGTCCTAGATTAGATATTGCATCAGTGCTTAAGCAACGTTTTTACCTTGAATGTCTGCTGGGATGAGTCTATAATATACTCACCGGAAATAGAAACTATACACTCATTTTTAAATTGTCATTTGCAAAATATTTTAATGAAATTTGAATTCCAATTATATAAATTATCATCAGTGGCATGTCTTAGTTATCGAATACAATATTCAATGATAGCTACGATTTAACGGGTAAAGCCACAGGTGCAAGGCAAGGGTCAAAATCTTGGTGTTCAAGTTACCATTGAGTCAAACATTTTGTGTCGCGAACGTGATTCCAATTTTTACCAAATATTACTCATCATCTAACGTTCGGAATGTTGTTTACAGGATGAAAATTTTCACAATGGTTGAAAAGTTATCGACCTTTAAATATTGGACCAAGCAAAGAGTATGGCATTTCTGACTGCGGATTTTTTTAAATCAATATTTAAGACACAGCTGAAGATGCTAAAACGATTGAATGCACTTTTGGGTCGATCTTTTGGCTTGAAACATTATTTTTATAATTTCGCTGAAAGAGCAGTTTTTGAGATTTCAATAAAATGTTTGTTTCTCGATAATTTTTAGACGTTATATTATTTTTTATTCCTTGCTTATAATTAAATACCTACACGCAAAAAAGTTGAAGTCAAAATTCGATTACAAACAGATTGTGTGAAAAATGCACTTTTTTTACATTTTCCCCCAAAACTTTTATTTTGAATACCAGATTTTCTTTAAATTGTTACAGGATTCGTGTATATAGTTAGTCAAATCCTTAATCGGTAATTTTTAACTGAATTATCCACTTGCTTTGTTAGGCGAGACGATTTAAAAGTGTACGGTGTCTATTTCCGGGCAGTATATTTATTTAAAAACTGTGCACTGTACTGGTCAACCGCTTATGTACTGGTATAAGCCTGCCAAATAAATTGGTCGGCCCGATATGACGGAAATTGTGTAGACTGGGTCGTTAAATTCCATGCCAAACACAAGTATACTGTTGATAATAAATGCTCTTTTTGTCCTGTTTTGGCAAGTACAGTCGAACTTCGATACCTCGAATACCTTTGGGACGACAAACTGAATATGTTCGAAATAGGGGTAGTTCGATCTACTGAGGTTTAATAACAGTTTTGGGTCGGGTCACTTTAATATCTCTAAGATCTTGTATAAAATAAAGGTATGTTGTGTGTACTTAATAGAATCGCCTCATTGAAGCGATTCTAATGAGTACACACAGCATACCTTTTTCCGATCAAATCAGAAAAACTCCATCGCCTCTTTGAGACGATTCTAATGAGTACACACAGCATACATTTTACAGATCAAATGAGGAAAATTCATCGCCTCAGTGAGGCGATTCTTATGAGTACACACAGCATACCTTTTACCGATCAAATCAAGAAAACTCCATCGACTCATTGAAGCGATTCCAATGAGTACACACAGCATATCTTTTAAGTGCAGGAACACCTCCCTAAAATCCAAATATGTGGATGTCTGGAGATATTGGAATAATTCTCTAGGGGTGCAAGTATGAGGTTGAATTTGCCATGGTTGATGAGCTAACCGTGTTCGAGTTTTCAAAGTTTCACTGTATGTTATTACACATTCACCCCTGAATTTCTGAAATGTCCATTTCTTTCACTTTGAACACGCCCATTCTCTGAAGGGGAATATGGGAACACCGGGCAGATTTTTCCACCATTTTCTTTCGGGACTTCCTGTTCGCTTTTCTATAAGCTCTGTCCAACGGAAAAAGGGGTCAACTCTTTAAGGGAATCAAAGTATTTCCTTTGAGAGTTAATGCCTATTGACATGGGAGACAAAATATGTTTGCAAGAGTTGCCTCCCCTGAAGGTGTACCCATTCCCCTTAAATATGGGGTTCAGCCAGAGTCTTCAATAGGACGTAAACGGCATTGACCCTGATGATCTCACCAGGTTCTACAATGTTTTGCATAAGTATCAGTATGCCGGTCTACATAGAACCCCCGCCCATCGGCCTTGGCGAAATAGCTCGGGCTGCATGTTACTTCCACGCAGAGCTGAAACTGGCGGCACATGAGTACTGGTAAACCGCTTAGAAGGCCTAAGCCTGCCCAGGAAAATTGGTGCGAGTCGGACCGGACCGTCCAATGCATATAAGCCCTATTGATTTCACTGGGATGGGATTTCATCTAAATATCGGGTGAAAGTCCACTGGAAGTGGAAGCAACGTCTTCAAAATGACCTAAATAGTGTTGGGACGTCACAAAAATACCGGTCTACAGGGATGAAAGGGTTAACCGACATACTTCCAACAGTCTGACAGTTTGTGGTGACGTTTAAGGACTCGGTCGTTAAACTCCTGTCGCAGGGCGACATTTTGTCGACCACTGATTCTTTCCTTATGTCACCTCTGACTCGACTTTCGCATCAGTTTCAAGGGTTAAAATTGATAGGACCTGGACTGAAAGTAGAACAAACCAAACCATGAGCCAACACGTTTGAAAAGGGTTCTCAGATTTCACCTTTTTAGGATACAAGCGCGGCCGAATACGATCGCTGAGTGTATAACTACGCACATGAAGTTTTCTTGACGCCTCTTCTGTCTGCGATTAGCCAAAAAAATGGCATAGACTGTGCTAATGCGCATGCGCAGCCTCGCATGGGCCTTTGCTGGTCACCTTTTGATAACTAACATTTTCTCATGGGCCCGCGCGTAAAATATGTATAAAAATATGTATTTACATGGTGGCCTTAAGCCGCATGTCTGTGCAAATTTGATAAAGGTGAAAATTATTTAGTAGAAAATATTAATGCATTATGTCGGAACTTTGGCTGTCCTTGACAAAAAGAGTAAGAAAAGGTTAAAATGTATACTGAATTAGGTAATGGTCATAGACTGACACACATAAAATGCTAATAGTTTTTTTTTCCCTTTCATTTGAGGTTTAACGTCCCCGTAAACACTGTAAAGGTCATTTTGGTTGCTTCCAATTTCGCGAGACTTTTACCCGACATTGAGATGAAATGACATCTCAAGCTCCGTCGCCCAATGAAACCAATAGGGTTTATATGCATGGACGGGCCGACTCGTATCGCTTTGCCTGGGCAGGCTTAGCGGTTTACCAGTACTCGTGTGCCACAAAATGGCTTGGGTCTTGACAATTTTCAGTAATAGGGGTTTACAGATTTTTTGGGGTGTGTTAAGATTTGACAAAAATGCCTTTACATAAGCAAATGATCTAGACACAGATCAGACGCCGTATACTAATCTTGACCTTCAGTGTTTATCAATGCCCCACAACTAGGACGCTCGGCATACACTACGATAACGTATCTCATCTTCTACTATCTCAAAATCGGGCATTTTCTGAAGAAAAATTGTGGTATTTCCTTATTTTTACTCCAAAACATAGGTTGAGGGGGGCTCGTTAGAACGGGTACCCACAACCTATGTATTGGAGTAAAAAAAATAATGTATACCCCCGTAAACCACTCTTCTCTCTATAAAGTGGGGTTAGAGGGGCACGGACTTAAACACGTTATGTTTTCATCTAAATTTTTCGCTTGTTCGGCGGTAAAATTTACAATGTATTTCTATAGGCTTATTCGTAATGCGATTCAAAATTCTTTAGGCGAATACCATTACAAAACCCGACACCCGTTCAACAAAGGGCATTTTCATGTCTCCTAAATGGCTGCTTTCAGGATGAAAATCGGTGATATTGTTCTTATAAATACAGCAAACATAGGTTGTGGGTGCTCGTTAGAACCGCCTCGTTGTCTAGGAGCAGAAATAAGAAAAATATTGTATACCCCCCCCTTAAACCCCAGTTTTCTCTATATAAAGCTGGGGTTTAGGGAGGTCTTCATTTCAGGGGGACTTGTTCAAGTGATGCTAGTTCCTGCAATACTAAAATGTTTTAGTAGAAAGGGCGGCCCCCGCCCATAGGGGCTTGAAGAAATATATGGGTTGCATGATGCTTCCACGCAGAGCTGAATCCGGCCCGCACACTAGTACTGGTAAACCGCTTAGGGGATCTAAGCCTGTCCAGGAACCGCGGTGCGAGGCGGACCTTCCATGCTAATAAACCATATTGGTTTCTTTGGGCGACAGGGCTTGAGATGTCATTTCATCTCAGTGTCGTGTAAAAGTCCCACAAAATTGGAAGCAACGCCTCCAAAATGACCTTGACAAAGTTGACGGGGACAGTAAACCTCAAATCAAATCAATTACAGATATATAACAAGAATATAACATATTAGAAAGATCAACAGGATTTGAAAATAAGCAAGGTTGCTTATACTAATCATCTCCTGCAATAAAACCGCTTCCGAAATTCTAAATACAATAAAATGCAGCAAATCTAGTTGAATTATTGAGAAGGTAAACATCATATTGAGAGAGAGAGAGAGAGAGAGAGAGAGAGAGAGAGAGAGAGAGAGAGAGAGAGAGAGAGAGAGAGAGAGAGAGAGAGAGAGAGAGAGATGAACTGAACTGAAGACATTTTCTTCGTTAACTGTGGACACATCACGAAAAAATGCCTGTATAGTTTTGACCCCCTTGAACCCCACGTTTATAAAGTAAAACTGGGGTTTACAGGGGTAAACCGTATTTTTATTATTTCTGCTCTAAAATATAGATTGTGGGTACTCGTTAGAACCGCCTCGGCGAGGCGGTTCTAGCGAGTACCCACAGTCTATATTTTGAGCAGAAATAAGAAAAATGTCACAATTTTTCATCTTAAAATGTTCATTTCTCTCGGTGGTAAAGTTTACAATGTATTTGTATAGGCGTGATTTCGTTATGACGTGCATTGATGCCAATAAGGAATTGATAGTTAAAATCAATTCTAGATTGGCAAAGCGGCGTCCCTTGAGAACTCCGTATTAAGGGTCATTAAAATTCGAACAGACATGACTGACTGCCTGACTCTGTGTAAACCAATAATAATAATAATGATAATGTAAAAATGGATAAGCATTATAATATTATATACCCCAGCTTCTGGCCCCCGCCCATCGTGGCTTGAAGAAATAGATGGGCTGCATGATGCTTCCACGCAGAGCTGTAACCGACCAGTACACGAGTACCGTACTACTGGTAAACCGCTTAGAGGATCTAAGCGTGCCCAGGCAAACCGGTGTGAGTCCGACCGTCGATGCTTATAAACCCATTTGGTTTCATTGGGTGGCAGGGCTTGAGATGTCATTTCATCTCAATGTCGGGTAAAAGTCCCACAAAATTGGAAGCAACGTCTCAAAAATGACCTTTACAGTGTTGACGGGGACGTTAAATTTAAAATCAAACAAACAGAATCGCCTGACTGACATGAAATAACTCTGTGTAAACCAGTAATAATAATAATAATAAAAAAAAAATAATAATGATAATAATAATGAAAAAATAGATACGCATTATAATATTAGATACCCCCGCAAGGTAATGGTCGAAAAAAGACGGAAAAACAAAAAGTCACGGACACTAAAGAACTACATTAGTACTGCTTCCGTGTACCCTGATTGTTCCCTAGCGACAACATCTTACCCTTACGAGCATTTAGGAAAAATAAGAAAAGATTCCTAAAATAACAGAGCAGTGAGTGAGTTTTAGTTTTACGTCCCACCAACAGCTAAGGTCATACGGAGACGGGACCTCGGTTTAAAGACTCATCCGAAAGTCTGGAGAAGCCCGGGATCGATCCTGCGATCAATAACAGAGCAGTGAAGACAGGAAAAAACATCAGTACAGTGAAACGTCGATAACTCAAACACGGATATTTCGTTTACCACGGCTAATTCGAACTCGTTCTTGTGTCCCGTGAGAATGTTTCCAAAAGCTCCAGATATCCATGTATTTATGATAATATATGGATTTTTCTGATCAGATCTTGAAAAGGTTTGTTGTATGCACTCATTAGAATCGCCTCATTGGCGATTCTAATGAGTACACACAACATACCTTTATTCTATTGAAGATCGTAAAGATATCCTAAAGTGATCCCCAGCATGCCTGAAGACCTGACTCTATGAGTAAACCTCAGTAATTCGAACTGCCCCTATCTCGAACAAATTTTCATGGTCCCAGGTATGTTCGAGTTATTGAAGTTCGACCGTATTATGGACACTAAAGACTAACGAAGGGGAATAAAGATAACAGTATTAAGCCATTGATCCTTCTTTTTCTGAGGCAGTAACAGCTCACGAATACCAACTTTACCCATAATCTGAAAAAAAATTCCTAATATTATTAATTAAGATATGCAGGAAGAAAAAAGCCTCCAAAAACTACACAGGATAATGACTAGTTTTATCATATGACGTCGCGTCTGAGAATGTTATAACGCCATGTAATAAATTCGATAATCCACTAGTGGATTAAATAAATAGAGGATATTTACTTTTTTGAGGTGGATACCAAAAATATTTCATCGAGTGTGTTGAAAGCATCATTATTTTCACGAGTGCGAAGCACGAGTGAAAATTCGGATGTTTTCAACACAAGAGATGAAATACTTTTGGTTTCCGCCGAAAAAAAGTTAATACTCTTTTTATTTTATAATTTATAAGGATACTTACGGTAATTGATCGACCCGAGACGGTGACGTCACGATTTTGATCTGGCTACATGACGTCACAACTGTCAGTTTCAAAGCATAAACAAATCGCCATTTTGGATTCTGCATTTTTAGTTCAAAGAATGCCTTTCAAGGTATGTTACAGAATGCGTTGTGCTTATTTGAAGTCCATTTTATTCTTGAAGGATCTGAGTGACATGCACCCAGCCACTGTATAATCGATTCCGTGTAGCGATCGTCGCGACCGGTTTTTCAAAAAAAAAAAAAAAAAAATCACGCTGATTTCAGCACAGATTTCCTGGCACAAACTCTGCCTCAGCCATTCAGTGAACTAGTACGCCTTGTAGACCATTTGTAACAAAGACAGCTAAGCCTAAATCTGTGAGGGAACATTTAAATTGTGCCCGAGATGTGTGTCGGCAAACGGGACATGTTCAAAATCACAGCGCTGCTGTTGTCAGGTATTGCACCTGTTCACCCAATTTTAATACCACTCGTAACCCTTCAAAATATGTTCTAATGGCATAAGGAATTATTATTCTTGGTAAATAAAGGAAAATTAACCCTTTTTCGACCAGAACGTAAACAAAAAAGTAGTTCCGGCACGCTACAGTGAAATGATCTAAATGGTATCAATCACATGTGAAATTATACGATATCATTTCACTTGTGATTGATATCATTTTTATTTGTTTCAGATATGCATTGATTTCACTGCTAAGTATAAAATAAATCCAAATTAGTTAGTTACGCCCCGTAACGGTACACGTACGACGTCCTACACGACGTAGCGTTTACTAATGGCGGAAAATTGACATTTTTATAAACAAATCGTGAATAAAATGTGTTTAAAGTGTCATATAATAATATAATTTTGCGTTCGTGCACATGTATTATTTAATTATTAAACTATATGAGGAAAAGGGATAATATGCTCGGCAAAGCCTTGCATTGTATACCTTTTCAACAACACGTTTAATGCATTCAATAATGCATGAACCCTCCTGTAAGATCTTCAATAAGTATTACTCCCTGACGCCTGACTTTTCCTAGCAGCAAAAAGCTTATCAATATCAACATTTATGCAAAATACGATAATATTTCCAAAATAACTAAACAAGACAGACATGGAAAACAAAAGTGTTACAGATACCAAAGTGTCATGGACAAATGTAAAGAATTACAAAATAAAATCACAGTAACAGTATTGATCAACTGACCCTTCTTTCATGAATATTTAGAGATTATAGTATGGTCAATGTGTGCCTCTAAGTCATATTTGTCAGCCCGAGGGCCAATATGACTTACCGGTGCCAATATGACTTAGAGGCACACCTTGATCATATCATTACCTTTTTATTACATATATTCTATACTCTGAGTAGACTGCATATGAAAATCACAGCAGAATAAATGTCAATGATAACATTAGTGAGCAATAATACCAGGTAAAGAAAAAAAGAAAGAAAAGAGAAGAAAAAAAGTTGTTTGCGAAAACCATGACTTGTATACGCACATGGAGTTGTTTCCCTTAAATGCTATCTATTTTTAGATTTGTTTACATTAGCAACGCCCTATTAATGAAATCGGTCATCCGGGTATTCTCGATAGGCACGTGACTTTCTGCATAGGCATCAGGGGACAGTTAATCGCAGCACTTTTTTGTCCGCGCAACACTAAGTTTTTGAATCGTTATCGAAAACTCCTGGAGAAAGCGATAACTTCTGTTTTGGTTTCAAATGCTCCACGCATGCATGAAATCAAAACAGAATACCAAAGAAACCCTTCTCTGTTTGCATAGGCTGACAGCAGCAGCATTTCACTTACCCCACCAACTAATTTTTACATACAAAAAATCATGACTCCACCTCACTTTGACAGATCATGTGAATTTACTCCCAAAACACCAGTACTTGGCACATGTTGAAATGTCATGTACACTCAGTCACATGCAAAGAAATAGACAGAAAAGTATACCATAACCAGTAAACTTTTTCAGGAATCCTCTTTGAAAAACAGCCACTTTTTAGTGCCAAAGCTACCTTCGTGAATTCAGATATGCCGCTGAACCCTGAACTTGCACAGCATCCAGACAGCCGGGGTGTTAGTTTCGTGTTCCATTGCATAAAAGTACAGATACTCAGCAAATAAGCCCACATTGGCAAAAAATATCCACATATCACAATTTCTATGAGCAACCATGCCATTATTGACCCTCCTACTATAATATTTTGAAAAACGCCCACTCGCAAATGCGAAACTGTCCCCTGATGCCTTAAGTTTGGAAGTTTTCTTTGATTTTCAGCCATTGGTGATCCCACATTGTAATTTGGCTTATTTGTAATAAAAACAAATAAAAAAGTGTTGATTAAAATACATGTTGTTGCTTTCATAGCCCTTTTGGAATTTCATTAATACTGAAGAGCGGCCAAATTCAATTCGGAGAATTGCGCACTAAGTCAATGATGGACGATGCTTTCTGGAGATGTCATTTGATAATACACAGCAATGTGGTGAATAGGGATGTAAAGAGTGATGTTTGATGTAAAACATGTAACTGATAGCACTGGCCCTAAATGACTGAATTGGTGTACATGGGCCGTAAACTTAAGAACCCACCCCCAATCCCCAAATTTTCCTAAAATTACTGGGCCTTTGAGATATTCATCATCTCCCATTTGCTACTGACCAGAGTCTAAAGTGGACACCCTCTGCAGGTAAAAAAAGGGAGAGAAGAAACCAATTAAGTCAGTTGTGTCATTTCTCATCAGATAATTGACTTAGATAAAGATACTGACAGGCTCTAAAACAATCAAAATCATAAGGTTTCTACTGAAGCTGAATTTCGACCAAAACAGTCTACAGGTTATGATAAAACAGCATCTATGCATACCAGAAACTGCAAAAAATAGGGTATTTCATTTCTGAATGTGTTTGAGAAAGGTTCTACTGTGTTTTTGTTACAGTCAAAGCACTATTTTCTGAGTCTGGGGCATATTACAAGGTAAGAACTGAGCCCCAGACTAAAACATCTCCATAAAAGAATCAGGGAGGAGTGTAACATTGCACTAGCCTTGTCATTCTCCACTATATAAAATGGAGTCAGCACAAGAAAACACTTTCTGGCTGCAAGAAACTACACTTACTTGGATAAGAAGAACTTCTTAACTTGCACATGTGCTGTCATCAGCAACTAGCAGCTAGACCTGGTGAGTAGCTACAGACTGGAAAAGAGAAAGAATCCTATCAGAATAATGTGTCCAAAGTACATTCTTGGACACACAGAAGGTCTTACAGTGTTGAAAAGGACATTGTTGTTAATATTAAGGACCTGGATAGGTTTTTGGGACATTTGCACAGCACAAATTTGAGATCTGTTTATGAGACAACCTTTGCATCTATAGTGGTCATGGCACTGTCCATCATTTTTACTGAATAACCTATTATTTTTTTTCACAGAATGTGGCTCATGAGACAGGTCATAACATTTACACAGAGATGGTAAGGGCAAAAATGGGCAAAATAGCATATCAAGTACTCCTGTGATAAATATTTAAATGGTCTCGTGCAAAATCAATGCGGTGTAATTTCAGACAAGCGCACACATTGCGATGCCATACAAGCTTTTCACCAAACCCGATATCATCTGTGTGCCCTTGCCAAGCTAGACAACTGTTTTTGTTTAAAATATTCCTGTTGAACTGTCTTGGAATGCTGTTAATTGCTTTTTCTGGTAGATTTTAATGCTTGATAGAATGCCTGTGCCACTGTGGTGTGGACTAGAGCCAAATTTTTGACTCCAGTAAAATTTTGCCCATTTCCCCAATTGAAAATTCATTCAAAATTTGAAAAAAATGACCAAAAACAAAGCCAAACTAAACTCCGTTCAGAAAATCTGAATCATCGATTTTTTCGATTCTCGCGTTTAATACTCATTTTAGCCCAAACATCACTATGGGAAAATTTTAGACCTCACCCTCCGCCGATTTCTCCAGCAAGTCGTATGCCTCTGCGATAGCCAGGAAAGTCTGTGATTATTTGGAGAAAAGTGCAAAATCTAAATTTTCTTCCACAGACTAAGACATTCTGACAGGTTCGACACACCCTTTTAAACCATATATAGAAGTGGTTACTGCTCTTGTAAATTACAAGGGCGTCTATGTTTTATTTGCACGATCACTTCATGGACAATCATTAGCTGTGACACCACATCCGATATCGGTATATTTCTTTTTGACAACTGTTGACAGCACATCGCGCTAATGGCTCCCCGTTCCTAGTGAGCCTCTATCTAGCGATTCGAATGTAAGGTGTGTCGTAACTGCATATCTATTTATAAAGTGCATCACATGGCTTTGAATATTTATTATTTTACCTAACAATCATCGTCAAATGGACTTAGTCTGTGGTCTCATTTCTTTGGTTTGCAATTTTCTCCAAATAATCACAGCCTTCCCTGACTGTCGCAGAGGCATATGGCCTGTTGGAGAAGTCGGCGGAGGGTCAGGTCTAAAACTTTCCCATAGTGATGTATGGGCTAAAATGAGTATTAAAAGGAAGAAACGAAAAAATCGATGATTCAGATTTTCTGAACGGAGTTTAGCTTAAATTATACTCGTTAAGGCCATATTTAGATGTAAAAATATTCAAATCCTTGAAAATAAACAATATTTCCATCCCCAGTATGTGAATTAAATGTTTAAGGGCACAGGCTGCAGTCTGGTGTAAGAAAACTGTTTGTCGGCTTTAAATCGGACAATCATACGGTACCTATAGCGTATCATTTCCTGGGTAAATATGGACTGCGCGATGCACGAAAACATTGCGGGTACTCATTGGACATATAATAAGCTTTTCAAATTGCAGTGAATAAGACCCCAAAAGATGACTTGAATTTTTGGCGTTTTCCCTTAAGGCATCAGGGGACAGTTAATCGCAGCACTTTTTTGTCCGCGCCACACCAAGTTTTGAATCGTTATCGACAACTCCTGGAGAAAGCGATAACTTCTGTTTTGGTTTCAAATTGCTCCACACATGCATGAAATCAAAACAGAATACCAAAGAAACACTTCTCTGTTTGCATAGGCTGACAGCAGCAGCATTTCACTTACCCCACCAACTAATTTTTACATACAAAAAAATCATGACTCCACCTCACTTTGACAGATCCCAAAACACCAGTACTTGGCACATGTTGAAATGTCATGTACACTCAGTCACATGCAAAGGAATAGACAGAAAAGTATACCATAACCAGTAAACTTTATCAGGAATCCTCTTTGAAAAACAGCCACTTTTTAGTGCCAAAGCTACCTTCGTGAATTCAGATATGCCGCTGCACCTTGAACTTGCACAGCATCCAGACAGCCGGGGTGTTAGTTTCGTATTCCATTTCATAAAAGTACAGCTCCTTAGCAAATAAGCCCACATTGGCAAAAATATCCACACATCACAATTTCTATGAGCATCCATGCTATTATTGACCCTCCTACTATAATATTTTGAAAAACGTCCACCCTCAAATGCGAAACTGTCCCCTAATGCCATAGCAACCAAAACCGGAGGTGAAAGGCTACGCCATTTTGAATTACCCTTTAATTGAATAGGAACGATATTCATACGTAAAATTCTGAGTGACTGAAAAGGAAATGCCTAAAATGTGTAGTTCAGGTGGTTGTACAAATCACCACCTACAACAGGATAAACAGTTGTCCTCATACAATTTTCCGAATCGGGAGAAATACCCTCACTGACGATTGAAGCGGATCAGGGCCTGCAATCACCTCCTTATATATAGCCGGAGTCCATTTCAAAATTTAGAGGTGTCTGGATGTGTTTTCTTCAAAATTTATTCGGAAAATGGCTGAACTTTATGCCAAAAGTGGAGGCCCTGTTCAGCGGAGTCTGATCTGGGCCTGCACTGTTTGCCAGGGAAATTATTTGAACACTTAAGAGAACCGTAACGTAATTACACGTTTACCATCATTTTGTTTTACTTCTACTTTTCTATCTATTTATTATTTTTATGTAGCCAAAAGCCATTTTTTATTAAATTAATTTTTTTGAATTTTCATATTCAACTATCAATCAGTATTAACGAAGAATAGATCTAAAACCTGTTGTTGTTGTTGTTGTTTTTTGTTTCCCCGTGTCGCGGGTCGTCAGCTGGTGGGGTCCCAGGGAACGAATCCATGCTGGCACTACACCGTAGCCGTTCGGTGGTACCCCTATTTCCCGTTGCTGGTGAACAGGGAGACCATCGCTCGGCTCCAGCCCCGTCCGTCCGTGTTTGTCGTCTCACGTCTCAGGTATCTCCGAGCCCACGGGCATCCCCTTGCCCTGTAGCCAATCGCCGAGCTCCGTCCTGAGAGGTTTGTGAAACGGTGCCGTGACCTTTCCAGGTCTCGGTGGGGCTTATATGTGTCCTGTCGCTAAAGGGCATCTTTATTTTTTGGAGTTTCTGGGCTAGGCGTGCTTCATTTTTCAAGGGCTGTGGATGTGTTGCACAGTTCCAATGTGAGCCTTTGTTTTGGTGCAACATAGTTTAGTTGTAGTAATGGAACTCCATTCTAAAGGTTTGGCTACGTGATTGCACTGCGTTTAAGTTATAGCAGTGCTGTGCCTTGGGTTTTTGCGGTTTGCCGCAAAGGGGTGTGGGCTGTTTTGTGTAACAGGGTAGGCTCCGAGTTTGAACTTATCATTAAGGGGATCGTTTAGCAGTTAATTTTGTTTGAAAGTTTCATTGCGATTTGGAAGACGTTTCTAAAGATTGCTGTACACGTTTACATGTTACGTGCTATGCACCTTATATTCAATCAGGGGATTCGAGACAAAGTTTTTTAGCCATTTTGTGGTGCTTATTTGCACCACAAAATGTAGAGTCCATCCATTTCTTTCTTTTAGCTTGTAGCTTCAGCCGAATCTACATCCTCACGCCAGCACCCGTCTATGGATGTCGTCTACGCTTTTTGTATCAATTTTGATATTGGTATTTTTGTTTTTTATTTTTTTGTTTGATTTTTGCATATTTTTGTAACGTATGAACATTTTTATATTATTTTGTCTGTGCCCCCAGCATATTGAGTAAATATGCGAGTGGATGTGCTCGCCCCGTCACGGACCTGTCGTGTTTGTTTTTCTTGTGCTTTAAAGATGGTGTTGTCCGTTTTGGGGCAAGCCCAACCGCTCTCTATTGCTGGGTAGGACAGTTTTTGTACCTGCAAGGTTGTGCTTGTAGATTATATTTTGTGATTTTTGTTTATTCTGCACATACAACATATAGTATAGTGTGACGGCCTCCCCCGTCTCGGGCCCAAGTTCGTGTTTATTTTAGTTTGTGGGTGACCTCTATCGCGGAGGATGTGGAAGTAGGTCAATCCCCTTTTCTGCATTTTTTGTTAAAGTTAGGAAAATGTGGTACCCTCCTCCACGTAGGATGTCATATTCTGTGGGAACGTAAGTGGGTCATTCTGAGTCGCCATGTTTACATGTCATTATCGCATCCTACGTGAAGGAAGGCATCGTAGGAGGAATTGTATTCCTACCTAGTCGTTTGAGGGCCCGAGATATCGTGTGCCGATCTCGTTAGCAATGTAGTTAGTACAAATTCATATAATCATGTAGGTCGCATACAAGCGTACCGGCCCCGATAGCTCAGTTGGTAGAGTGTCCGCTCCGGGGAACGGGAGGTCACGGGTTCGATCCCGGGCCGCGACATACCAAAGTCGTTAAAAATGGTACTAGCTGCTCCTCGCTTGGCACTCAGATTTGCGGGGTAGAGCTAGGACTGGTCGATCCAGTGTCAGGATAATGTGACTGGGTGTGGCATCATGTAATGTGTCTGGGACATGATACTTCAGTGAGGCAGCACTATAAAAGTGAGCATTGAGCTCCCTGTCGCAACCAGACACCGTCGTGATATGACTGAAAAATTGTTGAAAGCGACGTTAAACCCGAATTCACACACACACACACACACACACACACACACACACACACACACACACACACACACACACACACACACACACACACACACACACACACATACAAGCGTCCGCCTGCGCATGTGCGCAGTCGAGCACTCCTATGCGATCTTGTTTTTATGTGTCATATTTACAGTTAACAATGTTTGAAATCGCTTTTTGGGAACAAAAACTCTTCTTCTTCTTCTATCTCCAGGTTTTTTATCTCTCTTTTCCTATACTATCCTCTCTACGGGATTCCTACTCTACAACTATTCTACAACTATCGCTTTATCTACCTAATTGAGCATTGCGTGGGTGGATGTATGTTGTTTTAGTTTTGCGTGGGTGGTTGTGTGTTGATGCCCTCCTTCAGGGTCGCGCTAAGTCATGCCCTAGTTAGTTAGTTAATTTCCCTTATCTGTATAAAAAGATGGCCGTCTTGACCGTCCGTTTTAATTACGTCATGGCGCGATTTGCTGTTTTTGGTGATTCTTATGTTAAACGACAAGGGCAGTACCGAGAGCTGTTTGATGTACCAGGCGAGGTTCGGTTTTTCGGCCGTGGTGGTATGCGCGTGGCGAGCTATGATGTTGACTTGTGGGACAGCGTTTCATATTTCATGGGACAGCGATGGCCGCCTCCACAGGCACTATTATAGGGACCGTATTCATTTGTCAAGAGAGGGACAGAAGCCATACCATTTGTGCTTAGTGAGGGCCTGCCTGCGATTTTTCTGCTAGTCAGGTGCTTATAAAAGGGTCCTTTTGTGGCCCCCAGATCATTCCGTTTGGGTAACCTTATAATGTACATCCTTTATTCGAAAGCGAAATTTGCGACAAAAAAAGAAAAACAAAGAGATGTGATAAGGCCTATTGTTTCTTATTTCTGTCCCACTTATCTATGTGCATTCCTGAAGGAGAGCCTTTCGTTTGCTAGTGTGTTGGTGTGCCGTTCTCCTTTGGGTTGTGTGGTTCTCGATCAGCCAGGATTTTGACGCAACGCTGCTCAGTGCCAAAGTCCTAAGACCGCAAACCCCAGCGTTACATCTCGTCCTGATTTCCCGTTTGCCTCACCCACTCCGGAGAGGCCGGGCGATGGATTTTCCTTGTGGTGGATCCATGCCCAGTTCCGGCGTGTTCTCGTGTGTTCCTCGTGTGCTCCCGATCAGCTAGGATTTTGGTGCAGCGCTCATAAATGCAAAGCCAGTGGGCCGGAACCACAACGCTACACCTCGTCTTAACCTCTCGCTTGCCACACCCCTTTGGAGGGTGGGTCGGGGCTATGGATTTTCCTTGTGGTGGGTCCATGCCCCGTTCTGTTATGGTCTTCTCACAGTGATCCAGGGATCGCTGTCACCGTTAGGCACTCCTAAGTGCAAAGCCGAGGCCGCAAACCACAGTGCCTACCGTTGACTTTGTTCCCCTTTTCGCCGTGAGACGGCCGACCTTTGATCACTACCCTCCTTTTTGGTTGGTAGCGTCTCAGGTGCGGTAAATCATTTATTGTTTCTGAAATCGGGTCTCTAACGGTTTTGGTTTCAGGCATGTTTGTGTGTAACCTCGTACGGGTTGTGTCTCTCGTAACAGTGCAATAAATTTAGTCCGCGCCCTTAGCTTTCCCCTATATTTTGTCCAGGTAGTTTGCTTTCTCAAAGAAATTGACAACCGCGTCCCTCATTTCCTGTGACATTAGACTGAGCAAAGAGATCGCGTTTATCTTCCCTTGGTATCCTAGTACTGTCAGTTCTAACTTTAGTTCCCTTCTAGCGGGGCCGTGTGCGGGGCACTCTGCGAGGTAGTGTTGAACACTCTCCACCCCGCCACAGTGCCCGCATAATGGATCGGCCGCGTAATAGAAGATGTTGTGTGCATTTAGTCCGTTGACCCCAAATCTTAGTCGTGTATATATGCGATCGAGCTTTCGGCTGTCGCTGTATTGAACTATTTTCGGGGTCAAGGACTGGCAGATCGAGTGTCTGAAGCCGTGTTGTCCCTGCCATATGCGCGCCCATTCCTTTTTGATGCTGGCCTTAATGATTGTGTAGACTTCTTGTGGGGTGGGGAGGTATTCAAGTTCCTTTCCCCGGGTCAGAGCTTCTTTGGCCAGCGTGTCTGCGCGCTCATTCCCCTGCACATTGTAGTGGGAGGGGATCCAATCTATGTTCAGGGTGATGCCTTGTTTTAGTATTTTTTTGTATTAGGATATGAAAGTCCTGCAGTATATCCGGTCTTGTAGTGCTGTTTCCAAAGTTTATGCTTTGTACTGAGCTTAATGAGTCCGTTAGTATTTATAACAACACTATCGGGGTTTTCTTCCTGTATCCATTTCAAAGCTTTCTGTATGGCTATAAGTTCTGCAGAGTAGACTGTGAGGTGCTGGTTAAGTTTGAATTTTTGGTCGAAATTTAATTCTGGTATTGTGAAAGCGCACCCTGTTGCTTTTTTGTCAGCATCTTTGCTTCCATCAGTGAAAATTTTAAGCGCTTGCTTATAGTTTTCACTGCTGTGTGATTCTGCGATCTCATTGCATTTTTTCTGTGTTGTTTCAGTTTTCTTTATGACACCCGTTAGTGTTGTTTTTGCGCGTAGGCTTCTTAAATTAAAAACTTCCGGATATGTTTTTTCCGCTGTTTTGACCTGTTCGGGGTCATGGTTTTTAATTAGGTCCTGGACTTTGATAATATAGGGGATCTTTCCTCTTAACCTATCTCTTTTAACATAATTGGGCGTGTCGGCGATCATTTCGTTTATGGGGAGACTTTCCCTAAGACTGCTTGAGCGGGCCCAGTACTTGAGCTGCAGTTCATCCCTCCGCAGGTGCAGGGGCATGACGCTGCATTCAATCTCCAGGTCCAGGTTCCGCGTTCCCCTGTATGCCCCAGTAGCGATTCTGAGGGCTGTATGCTATCTAGTTTTTTCAGGTGTGATGGCACCGCAGACGCGTATGCTTGGCAGCCATAATCAATTTTGCTTCTTATGAGTGCTGTGTACATTTTGATCAGGGTTTTCTTGTCTGCTCCAAAGTTTGCCCCCGAGACCGCCCCGAGCACATTTAGGTCCCGCATGGACCTGGGCACCAGATTTTCAATGTGCAGTCTCCATGTTAGATTGCTATCAAAGTACATGCCCAGGAATCTGGCATGACTGGTGTACTTTATTTCCTGCCCGTCATACGCCAGCCTGGGCATGCCCTTTGTGTCTGCGAAATTTCTATTGAAAACCACCACTGTTGTTTTTTCAGTTGATAATTTGAAACCCCAGTTTGTAGCCCAATCATGTATGGCATGTAGCGCTTTTTGTAGTGCAGGAATGGCACTTTTTGGTTTTCTCGCGGTTTTCCATACTAAGCCGTCATCTGCGAACATGAATATTTCCAGCGGTAATGCGTGAAGTGTTTCCTGCAGTGTGTTCATTAGTAGGCTGAAGAGGATAGGAGATAGCACCGACCCCTGGGGGGGAACCATTCTCGCATTCATAAAAACCGGACACATCGTTACCTATTTTTACGTTCATTTTTCTATCAGTCAAAAAGTCTCTGATCCAGGTTAACATTTTTCCATGAATTCCGAATTTGTTTAGTTTTAAAAGGACCCCCCTAGTCCACAGTAGGTCGAAAGCTTTTTCTAAATCCAAGAAAACCGCTACCAGTGAGTGTTTGATTAATTTTGCCTTTCGGATGGCGGATTCTAGTCTGGTGATTTGGTCAATGGTAGATCTATGTTTCCTAAAACCTGATTGTTCGTCTGCTAAGAGTTTATTTTTCTCAATGTGTGCTGTTAGTCTAGATGCTACCATGGTTTCCATGATTTTACATATGGTTGATGTGAGTGAAATCGGCCTGTACGATTTCGGCTCATGGGGGTCCTTGTCCGGTTTTAATATTGGAACGATGGTGCTATCCTTCCATTGTGTAGGGAGGGTCCCCTTGTTCCAAGATTTTTTTTATTAATGCGAGCAGCTGATTTTTCCCTTTTCTGGAAGTTTTTTTTAACATGTCGTAATGAACGGTGTCGGCCCCTGGGGCGGTGCTCTTTTTTAGATCTAAAACCTTTATGAACATGGAAAAATATTCCAGGCATTTGATTTACTTGTCAAGTTTCCTTGAAACTTGGGGTATTCTGACCGATGACATGTTACTTTTGAATACACAATACCTGACACGTTCACCTGTTCACTTTCGCCGCTAAAATTATCTTTTTTTATGTATATATAATTACTTAGATCTACAACAGTTATACTAATTTAATTAGTATAACGGTAAATTTTACAATAACAAACTTGAATGATACATTCAAGCTTAAAAAACAGATAGCGTACCTGGGAATGACGTTCACTATCGGCGCTGAATCTATTATTATTATTATTATTATTATTATTCATTTTTTTGTATAATTACATACAACAGTTAAACTAATTTAATTAGTTGATCTATAACGCTAAATTTTGCAATAACAAACTTGAAAGATACATTCAAGCTAAAAATACCGATAGTGACCTCGGGATGATGTTCACTATCGCCGCTGAAATTATCATAATTATTAATTTTATTTAATTTTTTATTTAGAGATCTATTTATTTTTATTTTATTTTATTTTTTTTATAATTACTTACAGCAGTAAAACTTATTTAATTAGTATAACGGTAAATTTTACAATAACAAACATGACAGAAACATTAAAGCTACAAAAAACTAGAGCAGGTAAAGGAATATTACCGGTTGTTAGGCAAACATTTTCACTTCGAAATATGGCGGCCGTTTGGTTGCTATGGGAAGTGACGGCATCCCGAGGTACTCAATACAATGTTTTCGTTATTGAAGCTATTTAAAAGCTTTTTCGGGCTTCTTTTTCTTACAAATCGTGTAAAACATCTAGCAATGATCATTACGACGAAACGTTTTACAATACAAGCCTAAAAATGTAGAATTTATTACAAAACAAAACAAAAGAGTCTTTGTTTCGGAAGTAGCCACCTCTTCCCGAAAAGTGGGGCATATTCATTGAAAAAAAAATAATAAAACAGTAACGAAGAGGCATCCTCCTCGGGATTTCCAGCTCTTCTTTTGTGAAGACTGTGTTGTTCAGAGATTTTCTTTTTGACCTGAGGACATTAATTCTTTACCTTGGGACCGCTACCTCCCTGCTGTGCTTGAAGGCATCGTACTTTTAGATGTTTCCCTTAAAGTACTGTTGATGAGCCAGATACCTATAGAGGGTTGCCTGGTTGGTACTCAGTGAGTCAGATTCGTATTCAAACTTATCATTCTTTTTCTTCACACCCAGGAACATCACGTGAACAAGTTCGTGAAATAAAGACCCCCTATACCCCGCTTTATATAGAGAAAACTGGGGTTTACGGGGGTAAATCTTATTTGTCTTATTTTTGCTCCAAGACATAGTTTGTGAGTACTCGTTAGAACCGCCTCAATCAGGCGGTTCTAACGAGCACCAACAACCTATGTTTGCAGTATTTATAAGAAAAATATCACGGATTTTCATCAGACAAAAGGCCATTTTAGAGATATGAAAAATGCACTATTTCCCACGGGTGTGTTATCGTAATGAGAATCGGGCTAAACTTTTCTACTCGGGTCTCCTCCTTAACTCATTCCAACCATGAGTGCATTTTTTTCAAGTTCCTTTTCATTTTTCATGCTTTCCACGAATTCATTAGGTTTCAGATTCAGATATTTCCATAAATCTACTGCTATTACTCTTTACTTTAAACCCTGAAAATGACCACAAAATTTGTTTTATTGAAGATTTTAATGCACACACCTCAAATGCCAATGATTTTATATACATAAATGAACATATTTGTGATACTTTTAACTTGGACGATTTCACTAGGCAAATTTTGAATAAAAGTCTACTTGAAGACTCTGGCATTACAACCACAAGACATAGCTCTGAAAGTAGTAAAATTGACAACTCTGGGACACGCCTTCTGAGTCTATGTAAAACTTTTGATGTACACATTGCGAATGGTAGGTTGTATAAAGACAAAGGTATTGGGGCCACTACATGTACTTGCAAAAATGCTACTGTTATTGATTATTAACTCGCCTTACGGAAGTAAGAGGGGGGGGGGGGTATTGCCATAACCCGGGTGTCCGTCGTTAGCGTCGGCGTCGACGTCAGCGTCGGCGTCCGCGTTTGGTTAAAGTTGACCTGCAAGCTCTTGTATGTGATGTTTTACAAGTAAACATGTATTTTGAATATATAATTAACAATTGGTAAAAAGCAATATTTAACATTATCTTTGTACTTCATTTTACAGATTTTTGGCTTAAATTGGACTTTTTGAGTTAATATTTTTTCCTCTGTATTACCTCCCTTACTTCCCTGCAAGCTGTGTGAGTTCGAATCCCGGGGGAGGAATGTTTGTTTGTTTTTTTTTTTTTTTTTTTTTTTTTTTTCTTTTTAAAAACATAGCGGGTCTGGGGCTCAAGGTCAAGGTCACTGTGGCTATTTTTAGAAAAACATTGTCATCATTCTAGCGCCTACATTTATTGATGGATTTTAATATAAGTTCACACAAATGTTGGGTATAATGATATCTCAAGTGACTTTGACTTTCAGGATCCGGGGCTAAAGGTCAAGGTCACTACTTTCAGGGTCACAGGGTTAATGTCACTGTGGCTATTTTTAGAAAAACATTGTCATCGCTCTTACACCTTAATTTACTGATGGGTTTCAATATAACTCCACACAAATGTTGGGTATTATAACATATCTAGCAAGTTCGACTTTAAGAGTCCGGAGCTGAAGGTCAAGGTCACTGTGGCTATTTTTTAGAAAAAAAACTTTGTGACAGCTCTTGTGCCTACATTTATTGATGGATTTTAATGTCACTTCACACAAATATTGGGTATGGTGATATCTCGAGCGGGTTTGACTTTCAAGTTCTGTGGCAGAAGGTCAAGATCACTGTGGCTAATTTTAGAAAAAACATTTTAATCGCTCTTGCGCCTTCATTTATGGATGGATTTTAATATATCTTCACGCAAATATGGAGTATGATGATATCTCGAGTGAATTTGACTTTCAGGTTCCGGGGCTGAATGTCCAGATCACTGTGGCTATTTTTAGAATAACTTTGTGAGCGCTCTAGTGCCTACATTTATGGATGGATTTTAATATAACTTCACACAAATGTTGTGTATGATGATATCTCGAGCGAGGTCGTCTTTCAGGGTCCAGGGCTGAAGGTGAAGATCACGGTGGCCATTTTTAGGAAAACTTTGTCATCGTTCTTGCGCCTTCATTTATTGTTGGATTTTAATATAACTTCACACAAATGTTGGGTATCATGATATCTCGAGTGACTTTGACTTTCAGGGTCAGGGCTGAAGATCAAGGTCACTGTGGCTTTTTTTAGAAAAACTTGGTCATTGCTCTAGTGTATGATGATATCACAGGTGAGTTCGGTCACTACTTTCAGGGTCACAGGGTCAATGGTCACTGTGGCTATTTTTAGAAAAACATTGTCATCGCTCTTGCACCTACATTTATTGATGGATTTTTATATAACTCCACACAAAAGTTGGGTATGATGATATCTCTAGCAAATTTGACTTTAAGGTTTCGGAGCTGAAGGTCAAGGTCACTATGGCTATTTTTTAGAAAAAAACTTTGTGATCGCTCTAGTGCCTACATTTATTGATGTATTTTAATATAACTCACACAAATGTTGGGTATGATGATATCTCGAGCGGGTCTGACTTATAAGGTCTGGGGCTGAAGGTCAAGGTCACTGTGGCTATTTTTAGAAAATCATTTTCATGGTTTGGCGCCTTTATTTATGGATGGATTTTAATATAACTTAACACAAAAAGTTGAGTACGATGATATCTCGAGTGACTTTGACTTTCAGGTTCCGGGGCTGAAGGTCAAGGTCACTGTGGCTATTTTTAGAAAAAATAAAACCATTGTAATCGCTCTAGTGCCTATAATTATTGATGGAGTTTAATATAACTTCACACAAATGTTGAGTATGATGATATCTCGAATGACTTTGACTTTCAGGTTCCGGGGTGAAGGTCACTGTGGCTATTTTTAGAATAACTTTGTGATCTCTCTTGTGCCTACATTTATGGATGGGTTTTAATATATCTTCACACAAATGTTGGGTATGATTCTACCTAGAGCGAGGTCGACTTTCAGGGTCCAGGGCTGAAGGTGAAGGTCACTGTGGCGATTTTTAGGAAAACGTTGTCATCGCTCTTGCGCTTTCATTTATTGATGGATTTTAATATAACTTCACACAAATGTTGGGTATCATGATATCTCGAGGGACTTTGACTTTCTGGATCAGGGCTGAATGTCAAGGTCACTGTGGCTATTTTTAGGAAAACTTGGTTATTGCTCTAGTGTCCAATTTTGTAAATGGATTTAAAGATAACTTCATACAAATGTTGGGTATGATGATATCACAGGTGAGTTCGGTCACTATTTTGCAGGGTCACAGGGTCAAGGTCAATGTGGCTATTTTAGAAAAGCATTGTAATCGCTCTTGCACCTTGATTTATTGATGGATTTTAATATAACTCCACACAAATGTTGGGTTTGATAATATCTCTAGCAAGTTCGAATTTAAGGTTCCGGAGCTGAAGGTCAAGGTCACTGTGGCTAATATTTAGAAAAAAACATTGTTATCGCTCTAGTGCCTACATTTATTGATGGATTTTAATATAACTTCACACAAATGTTGGGTATGGGGATATCTCGAGCGGGTTTGACTTATAAGGTCTTTGGCTGAAGGTCAAGGTCACTGTAGCTATTTTTAGAAAAACTTTTTCATCGCGCTGCGCCTTTATTTATGGATGGATTTTAATATAACTTCACGCAAATGTTGAGTATGATAATATCTCGAGTGACTTTGACTTTCAGGTTCTGGGGCTGAAGGTCAAGGTCACTGCGATTATTTTTAGGATAACATTGTGATCGCTCTAGTGCCTACATTTATGGATGAATTTTAATATAACTTCGCACAAATGTTGGGTATGATGATATCTCGAGCGAGGTCGACTTTCAGGGTCCAGGGCTGAAGGTGAAGGTCACTGTGGCCATTTTTAGGACATTTTTGTCATCGCTCTTGCACCTTCATTTATTGAAGGATTTTAATATAACTTCACACAAATGTTGGGTATCATGATATCTTGAGTGCAATTGACTTTCAGGGTCAGGTCTGAAGGTCAAGGTCACTGAGGCTATTTTTAGGAAAGCTTGGTCATTGCTCTAGTGTCCACATTTATAAACGGATTTAAGGATAACTTCATACAAATGTTGGGTATGATGATATCACAGGTGAGTTCGGTCACTATTTTCAGGGTCACAGGGTAAAGGTCAATGTGACAATTTTTAGAAAAGCATTGTCATCGCTCTTGCACCTTGATTTATTGATGGATTTTAATATAACTCCACACAAATGTTGGGTTTGATAATATCTCTAGCAAGTTCGACTTTAAGGTTCCGGAGCTGAAGGTCAAGGTCACTGTGGCTATTTTTAGAAAGAAATAAACAACATTGTAATCGCTCTAGTGCCTACATTTTTAATTGATTTTAATATAACTTCACACAAATGTATGGCATGATGATATCTCGAGCGGGTTCGGCTTATAAGGACTGGGGCTGAAGATCAATGTCACTGTGGCTATTTTTAGAAAAACGTTTTCATCGCTCTTGCGCCCGTATTTATGGATGGATTTTAATATAACTTCACGCAAATGTTGAGTATGATGATATCTCGAGTGACTTTGACTTTCAGGTTCCGGGGCTGAAGGTCAAGGTCACTGCGGCTATTTTTAGGATAACTTTGTGATCGCTCTAGTGCCTACATTTATGGATGGATTTTAATATAACTACGCACAAATGTTGGGTATGATGATATCTCGAGTGAGGTCGACTTTCAGGGTCCAGGGCTGAAGGTGAAGGTCACTGTGGCCATTTTTAGGAAAACTTTGTCATCGCTCTTGCACCTTCATTTATTGATGGATTTTAATATAACTTCACACAAATGTTGGGTATCATGATATCTCGAGTGACTTTGACTTTCAGGGTCAGGTCTGAAGGTCAAGGTCACTGTGGCTATTTTTAGAAAAAAATGGCCATTGCTCTAGTGTCCACATTTATAAATGGATTTTAAGATAACTTCATACAAATGTTGGGTATGCTGATATCACAGGTGAGTTCAACTTTCAGGATCTGGGGTCGAGGTCATTGTGGCTATTTTCAGAAAAAATAGTGATTGCTCTAGTGCATGGATTTTAATATAACTTCAAACAAATGTTGTCAATGATGATATCTAGAGCGAGTTCAGGGTCTGGGGCTGAAGATCAAGGTCACTGTGGCTATTTTTAGAAAAACTTTGGCATCGCTCTTGCGCCTTCATTTATTGATTGATTTTAATATAATCTGACACAAATGTTTTGTATGATGATTTCTTGAGTGACTTTGACTTTCCGGGTCATGGGCTGAAGGTCAAGGTCACTGTGGCTATTTTTAGAAAAACTTGATCATTGCTCTAGTGTCCACATTTATTGATGGATTTTAAGATAACTTCATACAAATGTTTGGTATGATAATATCTCCAGTCAGTTCAACTTTCAGGGTCTGGGGCTCAAAGTCAAGGTCACTGTGGCTATTTTTAGAAAAAAAACTTTGTCATCACTCTTACGTAGCTACACTTATTGATTGATATACTGTAATTTTACACAAATGCTAGGCTAGGCTTTTTTTTTTTAATTTGTCTTGCGCGAGGGGATTTGCGTCTGTGTGCCTTATTATATTACTTGGAAGTTTGTAGAATTATTTTTATCAAATATAGATTTCTTTTTCATTTTTTTTTTTACAGTGGAAATGCTTAAAAACAGGATGATTATGGGTACTTTTTGGTTCTCTTTCATTTGCTGCAGTCTGTTGGACTGTTTTACAGAAGTAAAAAAAATGATAACATGCCCTCATCCATCTTAGGCCCCCAAATGCGAGCTATGTGTCTTCTGATAACTCTTGTTGTATTATGTCTCAAGAACTATTCTCTTATGTGTCGAACTTTGAAGTTTTTCCTTTTGATCCATTGTGTAGTGATGTACACAATGGAATTGTGGTGGAATTTTTAGTAAACCTTCGAAGGTAGCTGTTATTGACAATGAAGAACCCAGTGTTAAAAATACAAATGGTCAAGTGATAAAAAGGAGACCCTTTCAATGCCATAGATTTATTATCTGTATTAGACCTTGAACACAAAATGGCTGAGATTTTGTCAAATGGATGTCATACGTAATGTTGACCAAGTAATTGTTGATTCCTTGGATGAGAATTGTAGTGACATATTATTAGATTCTGCTTCCAATTCTGAGATGGTTTTCACTCCTTGGCAAAAAATTATACTAGTTAAACGTTTAAGAAACCTTGGTTTAACAGGGATTGTTTGATTAAGCGAAAAGAGTACTTTAAAGCTCGCAATATGAACTGGAGATTTATATCAGCTGAAAATAGGAGCAATCTTATTCGTTGCAGTAAAGCATACAAAAAGGAGATTTACAAGCAATATAATGTTTATAGAAAACATTTCATTTCAAAATTTAGGAATTTGAAAACAAAAGATTTTTTTTTTTTTTTTTTTTTTGGTTTTGGTTTTACGGCCCTTTCAAGATTATTTCACGCATATCGAGCCGATCGTTAATTATAGGAGGGCGAAAACCGGAGTACCCGGAGAAAAAACCACCTGACCTTTCGTTGCAGAACTTGACGTCTCACACGTGACCCGAGCGAGGCTCGAACCCTGAAAACAAAAGCTCCTAAATCATATTTGTCATTATTAAATAAATCTTCTGACACAAGCAAATCTGTCATAAACAAAGTATCTCTGGAAACTTGTTGTGATCATTTCAAAAATCTCAACAATACAAATGCTGATGAGGATGAATTACCGTTTGATATACGGAATTCAAATGCTAATGATAATTTTGATCTTAACAGACCATTCACTGAAGATGACTTATCACGAGCTGTAAAGTCTCTGAAAAACAATAAAAGTTGTGGTAATGACTTAATCTTTAATGAATTCTTGAAAACTGCTTCAGGGAAAATGTTAAATGTTTTTCTGTAAGTTATTCAATATTGTATTTGACTCAGTTATACCTAGTTGTTGGACTGAAGGCATTATCTGTACTATTTACAAAAAAAAACAAAAAAAAAAAAAAAAAAAAAAAAAAAAGGAGATGTCAACAATCCAGAAAACTATAGAGGTATAACTGTTCTCAGTTGTTTGGGTAAATTATTCAACGCTGTACTAAATTTTAGACTAAATTGCTATTTAGAAAGCATGAACCTTTTATGTGAAGAACAAACTGGTTTTCTGAAAGGATATAGTATTATGGATCATGTCTTCAATCTTAAATGCTTGGTTGATTTATACATGCACCGAAATAAAAACCTGTATTGTGCTTTTATCGACTATAGAAAAGCTTTTGACCATGTTCGTCGCATAGCTTTGTGGCAAAAATTACGACAACAAAATAACAATGGTAAAATTTTTAAAGTTATCTACAGTACAGTAATGCTAAATCATGTGTTAGGCAAAATGATAAATTGCCGAATTATTTTTATAGCAATGTAGGGGTTCGGCAAGGGGAAAACTTATCACCAATACTGTTTTCACTATTTTTAATGATTTGGTAGAGTTTACGAGGGTAGGCTGAAAAGTTCTGAGCCTGACCAAGAAGCAGGCATCGAACAGCCATGAAATTTTCTATTCATTAAATCCAAACCTTTATTACTTGATTTGACTCAAATGAGTTCAAGTTTACCTGCAATTCTAGACTTTAAAAATTGATACTAGCAGGTTTTTGAGAACATGGACAAAATCTGGCATCATGGTGTCGTCAAGTACCTCCATTAAAAGGGGTTAGCTCCTAAGGACATTCATGCCGATATGGTTGCTACATTAGGGGATGATGCTCCTTCGTATGCAACCGTTAAAAGGTGGGCAGCAAATTTTAAGATGGGCAAGGACAGCCTTGAAGATGATGACTGGTGTGGACGACCCACAACGGCAACAAATGAGGAAACCATCAGCCAAGTGCACAGGGCCGTGATGGATGACAGGCGTTTAACTGTGAATCAGTTAGCTAATACTGTTGTTATCTCCCGTGAACGAGTAGAGAACATTCTACACAGTGAATTAGGAATGTCGAAGGTTTCCGCCAGATGGGTGCCACGGCTTTTGACGCCTGACCAGACCGAACCTGTCACAAGCCAACTTGGCTATTTTTGAACCAGACCAAGATGGTTTACATGACCGTTTTGTCACGCAGGATAAGTGTTGGGTTCATCACTTTGAGCCAGAGACCAAAAGGCAATCCATGCAATGGAAGCACCCTGGCTCACCCCCTCCAAAAGAAGGCAAAGGTCGTCTCCTCTGCAGGGAAGTTGATGGCATCAGTATTCTGGGATACCAAGGGTATGATATTCATAGATTACCTTCAAAAGGGCAGAACAATTAATGTGGAGTATTATGCAGATCTGCTAAAACAATTGCGAAAAGCAATTAAGGCTAAACGACCCGGAAAATTGACAAAAGGGGTCTTGTTCCATCAAGACAATGCGCCTGCTCAGCAATCGGTTGTCGCAATGGCTGCTGTGCATGACTGTGGCTTCACACTTGTCGACCACCCTCCGTATTCACCTGATCTAGCTCCATCAGATTATTTCCTGTTTCCAAACATGAAAAAGCACAGACGAAGAGGTGATAGCTGCTGTGGAGGAGTTTTTCAGGGACCAAGATGAGACCTTCTATACCACTGGGATCCAAGGACTCCAGCATCGCTGGAGGAGGTGTGTGGACAGGAAGGGAGGCTATGTTGAAAAATAAGGCACTTTCAGAATGAGAAAACCATTGGATCTTGGTCAGGCTCAGAACTTTTCAGCCTACCCTCGTATATAACATGGATACGATGGTTTACCTGATATAACTTGTGCAATACATTTGCTTTGTGACACTGATGATATAGAACTTTATTTTAAATTGTACCTTTTGTAATATGCGGACGATAGTGTAATTTTGGCTGAATCCGAAGACCAGCTTCAGGCTGCTTTAAATTCTATGTATCTATATTGCCAAACCTGGAAACTAGATGTTAATCCAGCTAAAACTAAAGTTGTTATATTTTCAAAGAGAAAAGTTAAGGAAAAACCTGTTTTACATACAACAGAGAAAATATTAGTGTTGTTGATGACTTTGTATATTTGGGTGTAACTTTCAATCATAATGGCACTTTCTCCAAGCAGAAGCACAACCTTTTAGAACAAGCAAGAAAAGCTATGTTCAGTGTTCTAAGAAAAACAAAAAAGTTAAATCTTCCAGTTGATCTGCAGTTACAAATGTTTGATGCTATGGTAGCACCAATTTTGCTGTATGGTGCTGAGGTTTATGTTTATGAGAAATCTGATATAACTGAGCCTTTATTTTTGCAATTTTATAAGATTATTATGTGTTTTAAGAAAACTACACCAAACACTATTTTGTATGGGGAATTGGGTCGATATCCATCAGAAATTCTAATTAAATCACGTGTCATTGGTTTTTGGAAAAGATTAGTAAGTGGTAAACAAGACAAAATTTCATGTATACTGTATAATCTTACGTACAAAACGCATACAAGAGATTTTAACTCTTCAAATTGGCTTGTTTGTGTAGAGATTGTGTTTTTTCTGAATATTGGATTCACCAAAATGTTCCCGCAAATTGTTATTTAGCAAAAATGGTTAAATCACGACTCATTGACCAGTTTAAACAAAACTGGTATAACTCTGTCTTCGAAATTTCAAAATGTCTAAATTATAGAATTCTCAAACAAAATCATGAATTTGAAATGTATTTAACGAAATTGCCAAGAGATCTAAGAATTGCTTAGAGTAAATTCAGATGTGTAAACCACAAATTGCCTATTGAAAAAGGTAGATTGTTTGGTATTGCCAGAGATGATCGCATTTGTAATCTGTGTAAAGTGCCAAATTAGGTGATGATTATAATTACATTTTTGAATGTACCTTCTTCAAAAATGATAGGAAAAACATATTTCTGTTCAGTATCATAAAAAACATAACACACAAAAATTCAGTGATCTTTTTAATGTTTCGGACTTCGCATTGCTAACTTTTGTAAAGTCATTTTAGCACACTTTAAATAGGTATCGTGCTCAGTCCTCAGAGGTCGCGATATAATTTTTTGTCAATGATGGCTAGCATTATGGATCTTGGCTGGACGGCTACTTGTCAAGTAGTCGTTTTGCCCGGGTCTGTGGTGTTTGCCGTTATTATTTCATACATTATGTAGAAATGTTGTGATTTTCCTGGGATTTCGGACACCTACAATGCGGCTGCAATTCTCCTATGATGAGAATAAGGTTGTTTCATCACAGATGTATGAGATGGAATGGCAGACGGTGGGGACCAGGATCGGGCTGCTTCTCAAAGAGCAGTCTGGTCTGGGTCTGCACTGTTTGTGTATTCTTGTCTGTCCGGGAACCTGGGAACTTTGTTGCTGCATACGAGTATAATATTATGTCTTATATCCGATTTCTTAGGACTTGCACGACATCGAGGAGACGCGTCTGTATATGTTTGACCCCTTGAACCCACTTGTATATGGTAAAACTGGGGTTTGCAGGGGTGAACCTTGTTTTTTTCTTATTTCTACTCTGAGGCGATTCTAATGTGTACCCGCGGTCTGCATTTTGGGCGGAGGTGGGAGGAATATCACAATTGTTCATCGTAAAAATTTCGTTTTTCGGCGGTGGGGTTTGCGGTGCATTTGTATAGACGTGTCTTCGTGATGGAGGTTCTTGTATATGTATTGTACTTTCTGTTGTTCGCCACTTGTTTTCATGTATTTACATATTCTATATATGTTACATTCTCATACCCTTGGTTAGAGGGTCTTGAATAAAATTTGAACTTGAACTTACACTCAACTGTCGGTCTATCGAGGTCCAAAAGTCGGTTTGACAGTGCTTCGAGTGTCTTGTCTACGGCCATTTTGAAGCTTGTGGAACACGAGCTTAACATTCTATTTCTATAGTTACAGAGTGAAGCGGTGCCAATACTGAAAGGCCGTGCCAAAAAACATATTATATGGATTTTGACTATGCCATCAAAATAGCGGAAAATGAGTCAGTATTGAAAGATTCTAATGGGATTATCCTATGTATTCTATAGAAACTTACTGTATGTAATAAGACCATTTATTTTATACTCTGCAGTGAAATCAATGCATATCTGAAACAAACAAAAATGAAATTTTCACACTATAATTTACTGTGAAAAAATAACATGGCCTTGTTATTTTCACAGTAGCAGCACGGACTACTTTTTCTCGCCAAGATCCATACGTTATCGATAAAATAATTATGTGAAATACCTTGAACGGCAAACTTTGGACTGTAAAAAATGCTGTATTCAAAATGGCGATCCGTTTATGTTTTGAAACTGACAGTGGTGACTTCATAGCCAGGTCAAATTGTGACGTACATACGATTGATTAATTATCGTAAATATTCGAATAAAATTATAAAATAAAAAGAAAATTTACTTTTTTCGGCGGATACCAAAATATTTCGTCTCGTGTGTTGAAAGCATCCGAATTTTAAACACACTCGTTTTGATATCCACCTTAAAAAAGTAAATATCCTCTTTTTATGCAAAATATGATAATACTCCTAATATTATTAATATAAATATGCAAGAAAACCACTTTTCAATAACTACATAGGGTAATAAATACAGTAAAATTCCGCTATTAAAATCACCTAAATTTAAGATTAAATCTGCTTTTAAAGGCTTAAAAACATGCTTTTAAACATGTACACTCCATATTTTTCACCTCTGTGGTGTATTCCTTACTTCCAAAGGATAACCCTTTTATAGAACATATTTAACTTCACTACAGCTGGTGTGTGGGAATGTGTGGCGGCGGTAAAACGTCTCCCAGCCCTAAATCACTTAGTTTTTTTTCTTTTATAAAATTATGGACAATTGTTAAGGCTTCGCGACGGAAGTAAGGGCGAGGATTGTGGCCACGTAAAATCGATTTAAGCCCCCCCCCACAGTGGAGTTCGTTTCCGCTGTCCGTTCCAAGGCGGTTCTTCTGTCGCGGTTTATTTTTGTTATGGTTTGTCTTTGGGTGTTTGTGTCGCTTGTGTTGTTTTATTTAGGATAGCCTATTGGCCATTTTGTGGGAAAGTAACTCTCCTTTTGGCTTTCCGCTGTTGATGTTTCCATTATGGTCTGTTGTTTCATGTTTGTGTTTCTTTCACTTTAGTGTCTCAGATGGGAGCTGTGGGTTAATTGTATCGATTCCTGATCTTTGCCTCCTCTTCTATTTTTTTTTATTGTGGGAAGAATTCGGGATCTGACTGTATCAGTTGTTGGTCGTTTCTCTGTTCAATTTAGTTAATTTTTTCACATTTGTTAGACTTTCCAAGTTCAAATTTTATGTCTGGAATCTTGCAACAAATTAAGCATGAACTGGGCATTGTGCAGGTTAAGTCATCAGCATACCATCTTCAAAGTCAATGTGCCCTTGAAAGATTACGTTAATCATTGAAACACATGGTAAGATCTTATTGCTTGACACAGAAGGGTTAGGAGGAAGGCACTCGTTTGCCTTTTTTTGCTGTTAGAGAATCTCTTGGCATCTGTCCATTTGAACTGGTATTTGGCCATACTATTCGTGGCCCTTTGAATCTACTGGAAGAGAAATTTCTCCCCGATGATGCGTTTCCTTAATCTTACTTTAGTACGTGCATGACTTCAAAACTAGACTTTCAGATACTTTTGGAGCTGCTCGGACCAATGTTCAGTCAGCAAAAAGAAAAATGAAACAACTGTATGACATTGGGAAAAAAGAAGAATTTTAATCCAGGTGATAAAACTACTTTTGCCTATTCCTGGAATATCTTTAAAAGGCATTTACTGTAGACAAAACATCAGTAATGTAAATTACATAACACTCCCGGAAGGCGCAAGCTAATCAACTGTGTCATAATAACTTGCTTAAGGAATACATAGATACGGACAATACATCTATAATAGCAGTCTCTTGTTAGTTCTGTTCCACTTGAACCATGTGAAAATGGCTGTGAGGACATAAATTCATTGAAATCTATTACCTCGTCATTCAAACTACAAATGATGACATTTTGGGGATTCTTGAACAAAAGCTGACACATCTGGAGCCAGATCAGAAAAATGAACTGAAACACTGAGTTTTAATAATGAGCACTTATTTCCACTTATTTTTTGATACTCCAGCTCCATGATGTGGACATTGATGGTTCTAAATCTTTAAAACAATTCACATACAGAATGAATCCTATAAAACAAAAATCTCTGAAAGCAGAAGTTCAGCATTTGTTTGGCACTGTTTTCTTAGAACCAAGCCAAACTGAATGAAGTTCTCCTTGTATTCTTGTACCAATACCTTATGGGACAAATCGTTTGTGAAAAGACTTTAGGAAAGTTAATTCTTGAATAAAACAGATAGCTTTCCAATTCCAAGAATGGATGATTGTATCGATAACACCAGGAATGCCAAATATATAACGAATCTCGACCCTCTTAACGGATGTTGGCAAATTCCTCTCACAGAAAGCGCAAAAGAAGTGTTTGCATTAACCAAACCAGACGGATAATTCAACTATAAAGCCGTGCCATTTTGAATGAAAAAAAAAACTCACAAGCTACGTTACGGCGCTTAATAAACATGATATATGGGAGGGCTGGAAGGAAGTAGTGCTTATATTGATACTATCATATACAAGGACAAGTTGAATCAATATCTTGAGACTATCAGAGCAGTCTTTGAAATTATTCGTCTAAATCGCGACGGAAGTAAGGGCGAGGATTGCGGCCACGTCAAATCACTTTAAGCCCCCCCCCCCCAGTGGAATTCGTTTCCGCTGACCGTTCCAAGACGGTTCTTCTGTCATGGTTTATTTTTGTTATGGTTTGTCTTTTGGTGTTTGTGTCGCTTATATTATTTTATTTTGGACAGCCTATCGGTCATTTTGTGGGAAAGTAACTGTCCTTTTGGCTTTCCACTGTTGATGTTTCCATTGGGAACTGTTGTTTCATGTTTGTGTTTCTTTCCCTTTGGTGACTCTGATGGGAGCTGTGGGTTAATTGTATCGATTCCTGATCATTGCTTCCACTTCTATTTTGATAGATTGAGTAATACCCAATTGAAATAAACCTTGCAAAAAGTAAATTCTGCCATGCAAGATTTCTAGGTAATGTTATAAAATTTAAAAATAGATGCCCAAGAAAAGCCACAGTCAAAGATTACAGCCTGCCAATGGCACCAAAAGGAAGAGTAAAGGAGCCCCGCCAAGAGAATTTGTGTCTTCGAGCATCCCGTCATGACAAATTTTAACTGCGCGTGCCCAGCCATTCAGAGGGGCCAGGGATATGGCTTTCTGTCTGAAGGTTCCTCATGATTCACTGCTTGTATGAGCGAGCAGCGAAGGTTCTGGCGAGACTGCGCGGATGCGCAGGCTCGCCTGAACCTTCGCTGCTCGCATAGGCGATAAGTACCAAAATCGCTTGGCGGGGCCCAAATAATAATGAGGGAAACACAAAAGGAAAAAGCGATTCACAAACTGCACAGCAACCAGCTCTTTCTTCCCAACAAAAATTAATCAAGGTACAACAGGTAAAATTATTTAAAATTAAATAAATGATAACAATGCACAACCATAAGTACATGCAACATGGATGGCCCCTTGGTGGTGTTGCAACATAAATGACTATAACAGTAGCACCTTCTGGCATTACACATGGAAATAGATGGATACATACTGCGACTTCTATACGTTAGTCAAGGTCATGTGAAACCCATTGATGCTAAAGTTGAAGCTATCTCAAATTTTCCTGTTCTTGGTACGACAAGGACAACTGATACAATTTCTTGGTATGGCTGGTTATTATAGAAAGTTCTGTAATAATTTCTCTCCCATTGTTTAGCCTTTGGCAAATATGCTAGCAAAAAACATCATTGGAATAAAGCATGCCAAAAGGCCTAAACTAAAACACATATTCAAGAGTGAACCAGTTCTCTTAACACCAAACGTTGAAAAGGAGTTTAAGCTAGCTGTGGATGCTAATGATGTTTGTGCTGGTAGTATTTTGTTGCAGGCAGATGATAATGGTGTAGATCATCCTGTGTATTACTTTTCTAAACCGTTTTATAACTCTACCATAGAGGGTTTTTTGTCTCCGATTCTTTCTCTACAACATTTTGAAGATTATCTATCTTCTACCGCCGCACCATTTGTCGTTTCCAGTGATCACAATCCATAGACTTTCATAAATAAAATTAAAAAATATATCAGCGATTGCTCAGGTGGAGACTTAAATAACAGGGGAAAAATACAGACGAAAGACATATCAGAGGGAGAGATAACATTATTCCTGATGCCCTGTAAAGAGCTTGAGCTAGGTCAGGAGTTGTGTTTTCACTGTTTATACTGCCTGTATATAGTGGACAAATAATACATGTAATTTTTATATGCTATGTTCAATGTTAAGTTATTTCAATGGCAAAAGAAAGCTTTATTTCATAATCTTTCTTTACCTTGAAGAGGGAGAGTGTTATGCATAAGACTTTTTTTCTGATTCCCATTTTCACCCCACTGGAGTTAACAAACTTATTGTAAAACGGAAGTTTCTAGATTATGAGTCACAGATTAATTTTAGTCGGTAATTTTGTTTGTTTGATTTGAGGTTTAACGTCCCCGTCAACACTGTAAAGGTCATTTTTGAGACGTTGCTTTCATTTTTTTCGGGATTTTTACCCGACAATGAGATGAAATAACATCTCAAGCCCTGCCTCCCAATGAAGCCAATAGAGTTTTAAATCATGGATGGTCCGACTCGCACCGCATTCCCTGGTTAGGCTTAGATCCTCTAAGCGGTATACCATTACTCGTGTGCGGTCGGTTTCAGCTCTGCGTGGAAGCATCATGCAGCCCATTTATTTCTTCAAGCCCCAATGGGCGGAGCCCATTTTAGTTGCTAAACATTTTATTACAAGAAAAGGGATTAATGAATAACCTAGAAAATTCGAGATCACATTATTTGAGCATATGGCCAAAGTTCTTTCTACAGAGTTCTAGAATCTGCCTTGAGTCTATAAAAGGAAAATCATTATTCTTGGTTTCAGTTTGGGAGTTTAAAAATTACATTCTAAATTCAATGTTGGATAACTTGAGGATTATTGTTCATGTTGTGCTTATGTTTATAGCGTAGGATCAGACACCGGGATATTTGGGGAAATTAAATCAGAGCGGAGTAAACTTTTGTTTAAATTATTTCTGACTTTTTTTTTATAAATTTCGTTATTTTTTCGTAAAGGCTTGCTTGCTTTTTCTTTCTGCTACGCTTGGCTCGAAACAATTTCATGCGCAAGAACAACATCTGTACGTTCCACGGTAATTGAGTTGCCTCTCCTGACAGTATAGCACTATCTTCTCAATATATCCTGTACAATTCTTGCCTGAGCATCTGCTGCTCAACTATGCGATAAATACCCTTTTACAATGAGCTGGCCATACATCATGACAACAAGTCGAAATGAACACCCCTCTAAACCCCAGTTTATATAAAGAAAACTTGGGTTTACGGTGGTAAATGTTATTTTGCTTATTTCTGCTCCCAGACATAGGTTGTGGGTACTCGCTAGAACCGCCCCAATAAGGTTCTAACCAGCACCCACAACCTATGTTTGGAGAATAAATAAGAAAAATATCACACATTTACATCGGAAAAAGAGATATGAACGAATGCACCATGTCTCACGGATGTGTTATCGTAATGTATATTTTTCTTTTTTATTTTCAGAAAATAGATTGTCCGTGCTTTTTACCGCCTTGGTGACGGTAGTTCTAACGAGTAACCACACTAAATAGAAACAAAAACATACTAAACAAGGTGTAAACCCCGCTGTCTCCTACACAAAATGAGGCCAAGAAGAACGTAATTTCTTTGGGCTTATTTAGCACAAACGTAATAAATGCAACACGCACCACCATACTTTTTTTTCAAATTTTGGATGGTTGGGTGAAGCGAAGGTGTCTTGTATCTTATATCACCGGGACGCCCAACTGTCAAATACTGGCTTACAGTTGGGCAAGACCTGTTGTCCTTACAGCATAAGAGGAGACTGCTATTGCTTCACTTTCTTTCATTTTCCTCTTTCTTTGCTATCCCTGTATTTCATCTCCTCTACGATCTCTTTTCTCTGGGAGATGACACAAAATGACCCACAAGGGTTGACCTGTCGGTAAACCCGAACACAGTTTATCCAAGTTGGGGACTCATAAAAGTGTGACACGCAAATGACATGAACCGAGTTTGCGGGTGGCGCATAATTTTAATACAATACTCATTTTCTTTCGTTTCGTTTTGATGTAATTTGACAGAAAACATAACTATTTGTTACATCAGGTATTTCAAGGTTGCCGACACGATATTTCTTTATGTATTGCAAATCACATACATTACTTAAGGCACAGCATAAAAAAAAAAAAAACATTTTTTTTTTTTTTTTGTCATTTGCGAACGCCCGCGCAGTCTGATCTGCATTTTTGTTGTTCATTGCAAGGATACTAAGATATCTGTTCTTTCCATATATAAAATTTCTAAATTCTCGCTATTATATGTATGTTTTGCCCAAAAGTCCCGTTTGTGTCTAAATTTGTCGCAAACCCTGAGAACAGTTTTTTTTTTTTTCACGAACAGAGCTCATTTAAGATACATAGTTTGTTGCCCTTCTGGACGAGCATGAAGCTTATCAATGACTTAATTGTCCTGAAATGCTCTTCTTGTCATAATTACAAAGGAGATAGGCCTAAAAAATAAAATGTGTTAAAATTCACCTGTATTAAGCAAGCACCTGTCTTAAGCAAGCACAATTTGGTTATCCCTTAGGCGCTTGCTAAATACAGGTCAGACTGTAGTTGTGTAGTTGTCCGCTAACATGCCGAAAAAAAAATAGTGTCGGTATGTCGATTAAACCTTTTGATTTTTAGTCAACTTTTTATTTGATGGAAAAAGAGCAAAAACCTTTTTTATCATATGACGTCGCGCCTGAGAGTGTAATAACGCCATGTTATATTTTCGATGATCCACTAGTGGATTAAATATGCAAATCAGCTATATACGTCCCGTAACGTTACATGTACGGCGTCCTTAACGACGTAGCATTTACTAATGGCGGACCATTGATATTTTTGTAAACAATCGTGAATTAAATGCGTTTTAAATGTCATATGATAAATAGAATCTTGCATTCGTGCTCATGTATTATTGAATTTAATAAACTCGTTGAGAAAAAAGGGATAAAATGCTCGGCAAAGCCTCGCATTTTATCCCTTTTCCTCAACTCGTTTAATAAATTCAATAATACATGAACACTCATGTAAGATCCTCTATAAAGGGCTTAATTCCAGCCATATTACGAGAAAGCATTCAATTAATGGGGTTTAGAGCTTCAAGGAAGCAAAAGAATAGGATTTTAAGTATTATTTTTGCTTTTTTGGCATTTTTATGATATTTTATCAAAAGTGCTAGAAAATATTAAGGTCGGTAGGTAAGAAAATCTTTTTATTTGTTTTTCTGTATGGTCATAAAAATTGCAGGGTCGGCACAAAAAATCAATGTCGGTCGGGTTAGCGGAAACACAGCTATTTTTTTTTTTTAGGCCTAACGTCAAAAACTACAATCAAAACTCTAAGATCCCTGGTGGGACGATTGTTTGAGACAATCCTGAATAGGACCCTACCCTTAAATTCCTGTACTGGTAGCAAACAGTGTAGACCCTGATCAGACGCCGCGTTCTGATCTTTGTCTACACTGTTTGCCACATAGTCCATAGTAGGTAACACTCTTGGGCAACCCTTTGACCTCACAGCGATAAGAAAAGCGCGGCTATTTTCTATAAATAACCATTACCTGGATTTCCAACAAATCAGTGATAGTCATGTGGACATCAAGAACGAACTTAAGCTATTGTGCTTAGTAACTTTGGGTCGACTAACGAAACACTGGACTCAAAAAGACTTACGTAAGTTTTGAACTAAACATATTTTTTTTTTTTTTTTTGCATTTTTAGAACAACAATGGGGTTGGGCCACAAGTTCTACCAACATTCATTACGGCCCTTCCCCTAATGTATATAAGTGCAGTCTGTCCAGAGTCTTCGCTCGTTGTTCTTCGGATGGCCGGAAGGTTATTGGGATAGGGGTCTCGTGCGACATACATAGGCCCTACCTAGCCTGCGCGGGAGCTTGTCGCAAACTGATTTTCTCTTAATAATAACAATGATAATAATCAAAGTAATTAGTACTAGTACTAATCTTCCTTGTGACCCTCTTTTCCTGGATAGGAACCAGTACTAAGCAATGTGTATAAGGTCATTGCGAAAACATGCCATTTATAATTTTGACCCCACTTTTATATGGTAAAACTAGGGTTTAAGAGGGTAAACATAATTTTCTTATTTCTGTCTAAAACCATGGTTAGAACCCGGTTTTCTCTATATAAAGAGGGATTTAGAGGTGTTCATTGCACGGACTAGTTAGCGCGACTTGTGGCTTTAGCGAGTTACCCTTTTCCATCACGAAAACACACCTAGTTTTAACCCCTTTAAGCCCCAATTTCATATATAGCATATACAAAACTGGGGATTTCAGGGGCATACAGGTTTTTTTCTTTATTTCGGCTCGGCGAGGCGGTTCTAACAAGTAGCCGCAAGCTATGTTTTGAGCAGAAATATGAAAAATATCAGAAGTTTCATCTGAGAAAAATGCTACAAAGACGCCATTTTTACGCATGAGCGTGTTATCGTTTTACCCAAAAAGAGGATAGACGTGTATACCATTGTAAACCCCACTTTTTCTATATAAAGCAACATTTTAGTGGGTGCTATTCACGTGATGGTAAATGCCGATTTAAAAGCGGGTCTGCTTTTCAGCCACCAATTAGAGGTATCAGTTCTGTTCCGTTCAGTCACCACAAATTCCTGACCTTTTGAGCCTTGGAAATAAACCAGGCCAATGTCAACGATTGTCATCGGCGTCCATCAAGTTGAAAGTCTTGAACGTCCTTGAAGAAGCAATTTATCTACCTCAAACTCACAAAACTCTCCCTTGAACGCCGCCCTTGAAGAAAGCATCCATCATGATCTCTCTGCGGGTCAGCCTTTGTTATATAAGGTGCTGACTGCCCAACACTCGCCATTCGAAGAAAGATTTCTGCCTTGCTTCGTTTTGGAAAGGCCGAGGAATAACAAGTAAGTCTTTTTCATTACAATACCATGGTATGTGCAGTCGATTGTTTGATTTGAGGTTTAACACTGTATAGATCATTTTGGAGACGTTGTTTCCAAGTTTGTTGGACTTTTACCCGACATTGAGATAAAATGCCATCTCAATGAAACCAATTGGGCTTATAAGCACGGACGGTCCGACTGCCACCGCTTTATCTGGGCAGGCTTAGACCCGCTATTTGGAAATTGTATATATGGAAAGTTTATGTTTACCAGTCTTCGTGTGCGGCCGGTATCAACTCTGCGTGGAAGCATCATGCAGCCCATCTATGTCTTCAAGCCTTGATGGGCGGGGGCCGCTATGTGCAGCCGAACTTCAATGGCACGAACACCTTTGGAACCATGAAAATTAGTTTGAAATTTGGGTAGTTCGAGCCACTGGCGGTTAATTATAGCTCTACATCATGCTAACAAGTCCGTGAAATGAACACCCCCTTACACCCCACATTATATAGAGAAAACTGGGGTTTAGGAGGGTAGACATTGTTTTCCTTATTTCTGCTCATAGACATAGGTTGTGGGTACTCGTTAGAACCGCCTCAATGAGGCGGTTCTAACGAGCACCCACAACCTATGTTTGCATTAAAAATAAGAAAAATATCACGGATTTTTATCGGGTATGTTATCGAAATGAAGTCCGCACATTACGATGAGGCAATCATCCGTGTGATATTGTGAATTCTTTCATACCTCAAAACAGGTATTTTTTCTGATAAAAAATTGTGATATTTTTTCTCTTTTATACTCCAAACATAGGTTTTGGATTCTCGTTAGACCCGCATCATCGAGTGCCCACAACCTATGTCTTGGAGTATCGACAAGAAAAATAATGTAAATTCCCGTTAACCCTAGTTTACTTTAATTAAAGTGGGGTTTATAGGAATGTTCATTACACGGACTTGTTAACATGTGGGGAGGCATAATGGAGATCATTAAGTGGTATCCGTTTTCTATCTTATCTAAATGAAGTGTGCTGTGTTTACTCATTAGAATCGCCTCGTCGAGGCGATTCTAATGAGTAAACTAAGCACACGTTTTCAAGAAAATCTCTCTTAATTATCCCAAACGTATCAATATCTGGAATTATGGGGGTAAAATTTTCAAGGGACCTATAAGAGTTCGAAACAACCGTGGTAAACCAGCCATCAGTGATCGAGTAACCGGAATTTCTCTATAATAACCTCTCTAGTAAACCCTGCTTTATAAAAAAGTTGGTTTTACTTTTTTGTTATTTCTTATAAAATGTCTGTCTGTCTGCCTATCAGCCTGTCCCGTCTGTCTGCCTGCCTGTCCAGTCTGTCAGTGCCTGCCTGTCTGTCTGTCCGTCCGTCCGACGGAGCGTCCGTCCGTCTGATAACTGAGTTTTTTAGTATATGTTTGTCTGTCTGTCTGTGCGATAGCACAGAAAGAAAACATACCCATGTGAGTTAATGCTGCCTTGCACCTCTCTAAAATTATCGTTTTTTTTTTTTTGTTTTTTTTTTTTTGTTATTATTTTCTTCTAATTTCGTTGGAAACATACATGTAGATTCTGGTTCCTCGTTAGAGCCGCCATATTGCAGCCGTAGATTCCGGTTCCTCGTTAGAACCGACATATTGCAGCCGTAAATTCCGGTTACTCATTAGAACCGCCATATTGCAGCTGTAGATTCCGATTTCTCGTTAGAACCGCCATATTGCAGCTGTAACATCCTCTATTGTGGCAAGATTAATCTTCATCTCCCTTTGGATAACCCGGAGACTGTAGAAGAGTTGTGATCTGCGAAGACTCTGATCAGACTGCGTGCATGCACAGGCTGATCTTAGGCTTCCCAGACTCGCGCAAGACCAGTACACTGGCTTATTTATTTTTCAAACGCAGAGCATGTGTGCTCGCTAGAACCGCCTTCCATCTGTGTTTTGGAGCAGTAATAAGGATGAAAACCATCCTTCTAAACCCAACTTTTCCTCCACATAAAAAAAAAAAAAAAAACATTTTTCTATGGCGTTCATTTCATGGGCTTCTAATTGGGATTTGTGTCAAGTTCGTGAAGCAGTCGAGGGCGCAAAACTATCATTACGAAAGCACACCTATACAAATACATCGCCATCTTTATCGCCAAAAAAAAATGAAAATTTTAAGATGAAAAATTGTGATATTTTTCTTATTTCTGCTCAAAATATAGATTGGAGGCACTCGTTAGAACCGCCTCATTGAGGCGGTTCTAACGAGTACCCACAATCTATATTTTAGAGCAGAAATAAGAAAAATAAGGTTTACCCATTTAAGGAACTTATCTATACCACCAATGGAGGCAAGGCTTGGGAGCAAATTCTTTACTTTAAGTATAGACCCCTTTTTCGGTTGGACTGGGTCTATAGAAAAGTGAACAGGACGTCCCGAAAGTTGTCTTCCGTCGATAAAGGGCGGAAAATGCACTAGGCATTCCCATTCCTCGTAAGAGAAGACTACTTTTAAAATGGATTTGAATTACAGGCCTTAAGAGTGGATTACTTTTTAAAGGGATTTGAATTATGGAAAAAATAGACAGGAAGCTATAAAAATTGACGCCCCCCCCCCACACACACACACACACATCCTCCCATTCTCACCCCACCCTCTAAAATGACAGAACATTGTCTCCCCAATTAAACAAAATGACAGGAATCTCTTCCGTTTGACACATCATCAAGTGATGTATCGGTTTCTCTTTGTATCTTAACCAATGATTTTTGTTTTCATTACAGATCGCTATGGCAACAGGACTGACCAATCAACAGAAAGCTGCAGTATCTTTGTATCTTAACCAATTATTTTTGTTTTCATTACAGATCGCTATGGCAACAGGACTGACCAATCAACAGAAAGCTGCAGTGAGATCAAGCTGGGGTAATTTCCAGGACAACGCCGTGGCTAATGGAACAGCCTTCTATCTCAAGTAAATTTTATTCTGACTGATATCATTTTACTAAACACATATGCATTGCTGTGACATTGAATCATACATGTGTCAGATGCCACAGAACGCCGCAGAACTGGATGATCTCCGACTTATCTCTCCAACAAACAATAAAGCAGACAAAAACGTTACCCTGTTAAGGGATTATTCATGATTTGCTGACAGACTAAACATCAAGTTTATCTTACCTTTTGTTTTCAAAATCATCACAGATTCTGTTGAAGCAAAACGCACTTCTAGCAGCAACAAGCAAGTTATCTACAAGTACCCCGGAATATGGTAAAGGGCAACCCCTCTTATGTGGCTTTGGAACTCGGTGCTCGTCTTTGGCGTCCGATGACCGGACCACAGACGGTCCTGGTTAAGAGGGGTCTGCTCATAGAAGAAACAGTATGCTCCTTCTTGGAAAATTCTTTCATCTAGGAGTAGTACATGTATATATCCCGAGTTTAAATCCTTTTAAGTCCTGAATTATGGCAGACTCAAAGAAACAAAGTTCGAATCAAGCTCAATCCTTAAAAGAGAAATCTCACCGAGAAGGGGAGATAATTACCTCAAGATATGGGTTATTTCCCTTTTAAAAATTGTTCAAATATTGCCTTTAATAAAAAAAAACCTATCCGGCATTAGTCGCGCCAAGCGAAATGGTATCTTGTGGAAGTGTATGCGCCCAACGAATACTCAGATCAGCATGCGCATTCGCGCATGCTGATCTGAGATTTCGCTGTGCATTATATAAAACTGACCTATTACGATTACATAGTGCATTTTTTCACATCTCCAAAATGGCTACTTTTCTGATAAACATTCGTGATTGTTTTCTTATTTATTCTGCAAACATAGGGTGTGGGTGCCCGTTAGATACGCGGTTCTAACGAATACCCACAGCCTATGTCTTGGAGCAGAAATAAGAAACAAAATGTAAACACCCGTAAACCCAGTTTTCTCTATATAAAGTTTGGTTTAGGAGGGTGTTCATTTCTTGTTCACGTGATGTCTGTGACCGAAATCGTCTTCATAAGTCCATGTAATGATTACCCTCTTAATCCCACTTTATTTTGTTTTGTTTAAATTGAGGTTTTACGTCCCCACCAACAGTATGTAGGTCATTTTGGAGGCGTTTCTTCCAATTGTGTTGGACTATTACCTGACATTGAGATGAAATGACAACTCAAGCCCTGCCGCCCAAACAATATACAGGGACGGTCCGACTTGCACCACTTTGCCTGGGTAGGCTTAGACCCTCTTAGCGGTTTACCAGTACTCATGGACGGTCGGTTTCAGCATAGCGTAGAAGCATCATTCAGTCTAATCTATTTCTCCCAGCAGCCCCATGGACGCCCGCACCCACTATATATATATAGGAAAGTGGGGTTTACGGGGGTAGTAATTGATTTCCTTATTTTTGCTCAGAAAAATATAGTGTGGGTACTCGACAGAACCGCCTAATTTTGGCGGTTCTAAAGAGCACAAACAATCTATATTTGGACTAGAAATAAGAAAAATATATAACATTTTCATCTGCAAAATGCTGTTCTAGAGATAAGATAACACACGGGTAGGTTAATGCACTGCAGGCCAGGAAAACTGCATTCTAACCGTCCTTGAAATAGAGAATGCCAGGTTCGTGTCATTTGATATCAAGTTTATCAGGCAAGGCTTTGAGAACGCTTGTAGAATCGCGAGGCTTGCCGAGAGATTCTACATGCGTTCTCGAAGCCAAGCATGATAAACTTGATATCAAATGACACGAATCTGGTATTCTAAAATATCCGTTAATCACCTTGTACACTCCTACAATTTACCACTTTTTCCAGTAGTCCAGTTCATAGGAGTGCTAAATGAAGACCCGAGCATGGCTCGAACCACAGCGGTGAGAAACCTAATGATTAAGAATCAGCGCTCTTATCCACACCCCTGTCAGCACAAAACAACGGGCCGACATCGGACAGATAGCGATACGACATTGCCATGTCGGATGACGATAGCCCGACATTCTTTGGTGGCTGGGTAGGTGCAATGTCTGATTCTATGTCTGTTTACAAAACGTGTTATTGTCCTTTTTTGCAGTTTGTTCAAGGCTTATCCAGATACCCTGAACGCTTTCAAGGCCTTTTTCAAAGATGTGAGTTTGACTCAACTCAACAACCACCCAAAAATGAAGGCCCAGGCGCTGGTTTTCTGCGATGCGATGAGCTCTTTCATTGATCACTTGGATGATGTAGAGGTTCTGGTTGTGCTTATCCAGAAAATGGCGAAACATCATTTCAACAGAGGACTCCGCATAAAGGACCTCCGTGTATGTATTTTGTGTGTGTGTTTGTTTGTTTGTTTGAGTTGAGGTTTTACGTCCCCGTCATCACTGGCTTCCCTCCCATATTACAGATTACCTATTTTACTGTTTGTTTTCACTTTAAAAACTGTTGGACGGCTAGCTTGGGTGGCGATTTTAAAGTTCAAAGAAGACTAGGTAGATGTTCCTGTTTTGCTGATTTTTTCGTCAAGTTCACAGTTCCGGGTCAGTCACGCGTCGCTAATACATAGAGGATCTTACATGAGTGTCATGTATTATTGAATTTATTAAACAAGTTGAGGAAAAGGGATAAAATGCGAGGCTTGCCGAGCATTTTATCCCTTTTCCTCAACGAGTTGGATAAATTCAATAATACATGAGCACGAATGCAAGATTCTATTTGTTATATGACATTTAAAAAAAATATCAATGTTCCGCCATTAGTAAACGCGACGTCGTTAAGGACGTCGTACATGTAACGTTACGGGACGTATCTAGCTAATTTGCATATTTAATCCACTAGTGGATTATCGAAAATTATACATGGCGCTATAACACTCTCAGACGCGACGTCATATGATAAAGTTGCTTGCTGCTCAGAAAGTGTGGTACCATTTTCAAGAAAATAAATATCCCTCTACAAAATGCACATAATCATTCTTCCTTATCTTATTCGGCTGACGTTCAGGATTTCAGAATATGAGACCACGGTTAGACCCCAGTTGCGGATCACGGTACCCAGTTGCAGATCACGAGATATCGATTAGCGTGAAGATCTAAATATGTCATTTTTTTCTCTGGCATAATATCAATTTGTGACTATGCCTCAATAAATAAGTTTAGCCAACGCATGCGATTTCCGACAATAGTGCACTGGCCACCAGCATTGGCTCAGAACAGACTTTCTTGCACACCAGACAAGGAAATCCGTGATTTTACCCTGGGATAGAAATTTATGTTCTGACCCTGGTATTCCGACCCAAAATCGAATATAATCGCGTGTTTGATAAATGCACTGGTTGATTACGACCTCGTATGCGCCGTCGTTAAGGTTGACGTCACAGCAACGTCACTAACCATTCCTGCAGTGTCAACACAATATGGCGGACGTTGGTAACCGAAGTGACTGCAACATTAAAAATCCGCTTTAACAAATGGAAGGTATGCAAGAAAAAGAATCCAATATGGGTGTGAGGGGTGGATAGAAAAATCCGTCCCTCGGGATCACTGTCCGGCATTACTCGGCAAGCCTCGTGATGCCGGACAGTGTCCCACGGGACGGATTTTTCCATCCACCCCTCACAATCATATAAGATTCTTATTGTATACCCGTGCAATTTGATCGGAGCCTTCGGTCTTCGCCAGTCGCATGTCCATGTAATTCATAGGGCCGTTAGCACAGTCTCTGACTGAATTGGGGATATAGGAAAGTCGATCAGTACCTGCACCATGAGCTGGTGTAATTAGATTTTTGTGATCAGCGATTTCTGATTTATCAAAACCTTTGATTTTATCACAAAAAAAAATGCCTATATAGATTTTATCCCATTAAACCCACCTTTAAATAAAAAAGGTGCATACATTATCTTTCTTATTTCTGCTCAAAATCGATTGTGGGTACTCGATAAAACAGTCTCGCCAGGGCGGTTCAGTCTATATTTTAAGCCAAAATATCAAAAAATATCAGCTTTAATTTGAAAACCTTTATATTTTGGTGGTAAAATTTTCAATCTACCCGGAACAGAAAAGAGGCCCTTTCCTGAGATTTTGGGGATCTCTAGAAGAATGTTATTATTTCAAGGAACAGGGCAGAAATGTTATTTATTCTGGGGAATCGTGGAGCAAGCACATTTTCCGTGAGCAGGGTCTGTAATAAATGGGGGAGGCAATTTGGAGAACTGGGGAGAACTGGCCAAAAGTTTCATAGAGCTGGGGACAAAATACCACACCGTTTTGTCAAGGTTTCAGTGAAGAAGAAGAAGAAGAAGAAGAAGAAGAAGTTGATGATGATGAGGAGGAGTCAGATTGGCCCAATCATGCAAAACGTTTTCAGCCTGAAAAGATCAGTGGTTAGCGCGTTGACTTATGATCGAAAGGTTGAAGGTTCGAATTCGGCCGCCGGAGGCGAGATGTGTCCTTGGCCTAGACACGTTATGACAATGCTCCACTCGATCCAGCATTGGTATACAAGACACTGCCTCCCTCTCTCGCGCGCGCGTGATAACACCCGGAATGAGTGTTCGAGAGCGATTCAATAAGCTTTCATCGCAATCGAACTAAAATAAATTTGTAATAACTTAAACGTTTTTGAGAAAAAAAAAAACTTCGCGTTGTTCTTGTGATCGCAGATCAGATGTCCCGTTGTGGCAGATGATCAAGATCTGTGCTGTTAATATAAGAATCTTATATGGGTGTGAGGGGTGGATGGGAAAATCCGTCCCGGGGGTCACTGTCCGGCATCACGAGGCTTGCCGAGTGATGCCGGACAGTGATCCCGAGGGACGGATTTTTCTATCCACCCCTCACAGCCATATAGGATTCTTTTTCTTGCATACCTTCCATTTCTATTGCGAATTTTTAATGCTGCTGTCACTTCGGTTACCAACGTCCGCCATTTTGTGATGACACGACAGGAATGTTTAGTGACGTCACGCATGACGACGCCGCGCATGAGGTTGTAATCAACCAGTGCATTTATCAAACACGCGATTATATTCGATTTGGGGTCGGAACACGAGGGTCAGAACATAAATTTCCATCCCAGGGTAAAATCACGGATTTCCTTGTCTGGTGTGCAAGAAAAAATGTTCTGCAGGAAAATGTTCGCAGATGACTGATTTATTATAATGAAAGACACCAAATGCAATACAGTCAACAGGTGCATCATTTGGTAAAAAGAAACTGACTTTTGTATTCAGTTTCTATGAAAAACAATGTACGAAAATAACTGATACGGAACTGGGGTCTAAAACTCCATTGTTTAATCGCTTTAATACAAAATACATTTAGCTTCTTTTTTTCTAATTCTCTTGTTTGGGAATACCCTTACTCAAGATGACCACAGCATCTGGTCGTCTGATTTCTGTTGCTAGCAAATAATCGTGTTAACAAATTTTATCAGTTTGACTCTTTTGTGTCTAAATCTAGACATCGGGAATATTGACGTCATTTTGGGCGCGCTTGGTCGACAACTATATAATTTATAAGAATGGATTTTTCTCAGTTTAAAACATGACTGAATAGGCTATATGACTAATAGTAAGTTTTATGCTGAGTGGCTTTCAAATTGTCTTGGTGGCCTATCAAAGTAGTGTTGATCCGGAATTTGGTACGATCCGGAACTGTCTAGCTGGCTGTACACGTCGTTGTCATAACGCAAGTTTGGTAGTTGTGTTAAAATGACGAATTTACTGCCACACTAATACAGCATGCATATGAACAGTTTTGTCATTTTTGCTTTCCAGTCCCAAATGTAGCCCAAACTTTTTGTAAAAGTTAATACTTGTTCTAATTTTAAGCCGTAAGTGGATTGTTAGTACGGCTTGTACAAACTTCATTTATTTTAAGTCAGCGGAAAGTTCTGAATTCTTATCTTGGTTTATAATATTTGTCAATGACTTGTCTGAGCCTTCGATGATTTTCCATGGTCCTCCTGTTAATTTTATTCGTTATTTTTTCCGTGTTAATTTGCATGTATTTCGGAACTAGTTTTCTCATTTATCACCTGTTTCTTTCTCTATTTTTTGTTATCAAGGTCATAAAAAGTAATTGGTATACCTTAAATTTAAAACATAATACAAAAAACCAGTGCTTCAGCTGAAGTGCACGACCCGCCGGATGCTTTTAGCTTTATGAGTGTTACCATATATGGGTATGGCGGCCATTTTGGTCATGTGACCTGTACCTAAAACGGTTCCCATAATAAATGCGCCTTATCGTAAGGAGCAAAAATATCTTATACTTTAGTACTGTATTCGGAATCGTTTGCAGGATAAAATGCATTCTCACTTTTCCAATACAAAAGCATATGTGTCAAAGTTTGACCTAGGCACAAAGAAGGTCAAGGTCAACCCAGGGTCACCATTTTAGCAATTTATGATGGGCCTACGTCCCAGATGCTATTTATCAAGTTTCGTGGAAATCTGCCCAGTGGTTTTGGAGAAGACTATTTTTGAAGGGTTTTTACCATATATGGCTTGGCGGTCATCTGGTATCTATCAGTATGCCAAAAATTGTTTAAATATTCCAAGCGGTTAAGTCACTATCACCAATTTTCACAAAAGGGTTACGGACGGACCCAAAGAAGGTCAAGGTCAACCCAGGGTCACCATTTTAGCAATTTATGATGGGCCTACACCCCAGATGCTATTTATCAAGTTTCGTGGAAATCTGTCCGGTGGTTCTGGAGAAGACTATTTTTGAAAGGTTTTTACCATATATGGCTTGGCGGCCATTTTGGTCATGTGACCTGGACCCCATGAGCAAATTTTGGTTTCCCTATCCCATAGAGGCTCCATATGAGATTTTGACTTCAATCGGCCCAACGGTTTCCGAGGAGAAATAGTTCGAAAATTTTCACATTTTTCGCCTCGGCGAGGCTATACTAAATGGAATGTAATATTTCGCAAATTCATTGGTTAGATCTCATTGATATCTATCAGTATGCCAAAAATTGTTTAAATATTCCAAGCGGTTAAGTCACTATCACCAATTTTCACAAACAGGTTACGGACGGACAGACAGACGGACCATATATGGCTTGGCGGCCATTTTGGTCATGTGACCTGGACCCCATGAGCAAATTTTGGTTTCCCCCATCCCATAGAGGCTTCATATGAAATTTGATTTCAATCGGCCCAACGGTTTCCGAGGAGAAGCAGTTCGAAAATTTTCACATTTTTTGCCTCGGCGAGGCTATACTAAATGGAATGTGATATTTCGCAAGTTCATTGGTTAGATCTCATTGATATCTATCAGTATGCCAAAAATTGTTTAAATATTCCAAGCGGTTAAGTCACTATCACCAATTTTCACAAAAGGGTTACGGACGGACGCAAAGAAGGTCAAGGTCAACCCAGGGTCACCAGTTTAGCAATTTATGATGGGCCTACGTCCCAGATGCTATTTGTCAAGTTTCGTGGAAATCTGCCCGGTGGTTCTGGAGAAGACTATTTTTGAAGGGTTTTTACCATATATGGCTTGGCGGCCATTTTGGTCATGTTGGTTACGGGTTACGGACGGACAGACAGACAGACCATATATGGCTTGGCGGCCATTTTGGTCATGTGACCTGGACCCCATGAGCAAATTTTGGTTTCCCCCATCCCATAGAGGCTCCATATGAAATTTGACTTCAATCGGCCCAACGGTTTCCGAGGAGAAGCAATTCGAAAATTTTCACATTTTTCGCCTCGGCGAGGCTATACTAAATGGAATGTAATATTTCGCAAATTCATTGGTTAGATCTCATTGATATCTATCAGTATGCCAAAAATTGTTTAAATATTCCAAGCGGTTAAGCCACTATCACCAATTTTCACAAACGGGTTACGGACGGACAGACAGACAGACCATATATGGCTTGGCGGCCATTTTGGTCATGTGACCTGGACCCCATGAGCAAATTTTGGTTTCCCCCATCCGATAGAGGCTCCATATGAAATTTGACTTCAATCGGCCCAACGGTTTCCGAGGAGAAGCAATTCGAAAATTTTCACATTTTTCGCCTCGGCGAGGCTATACTAAATGGAATGTAATATTTCGCAAGTTCATTGGTTAGATTTCATTGATATCTATCAGTATGCCAAAAAGTGTTTAAATATTCCAAGCGGTTAAGTCACTATCACCAATTTTCACAAACGGGTTACGGACGGACAGACTGACAGACTGACAGAATGACCGAATGACAGAATGGCACTCTTAGAAATCAACCGACTTCGGTCGGTTGCTTTTTCTGCGGGTCGTGCAATATCATTTGTCCATTTGTCCACAATACGAATTTAAGTTAAATCTGCAACACCCCCCCCCCCCCCCCACCCCCCATCTGGGCTTGTAGAAATAGATGGGCTGCAAGATGCTTCCACGCAGAGCTGAAACAGACCGCACCAAGTACTGGTAAACCGCTTAGAGGATTTAAGCCTACGCATGCAAAGCGGTGCGAGTCGGACCGGCCATGCTTATAAACCCTATTGGTTTCAATGGGCGACAGGGCTTGAGATGCCATTTCAATTCAACGTCGGTAAAAGTCCACAAAATTGAAAGCAACGTCTCCAAAATGACCTATACAGTGTTGACGGGGACGTTAAACCGCAAATCAAACAAACAAACAAAACATTCGTTATTTTTTCCGTGTTAGTGAAATTTTGTATTCCGGTACTAGTTTTCTAATTTATCAACTGATACTTTCTTTTCTTGTCATCAAGGTCATAAAAAGAAATCGGTATGCCTTAAATTTAAATACATAATGAATATACAAATTATCATTTGTTCACAATACGAATATGGCAATCCATTTGTAAGTTGAATCTGCATAATATGACAACTGTCACATGAACAAAGCTCCATACACTGAATAGTCAAATTGGAACGAGAATATTTCATATAAGCAGTGAAATGAATAGTTTGTCTTTATGTATGTGCTCACGGCAAAGACTAAGGTCAGCCTGCGCGCCCGCACAGTACGATCAGGATCAAGCGATATATGGCTAACCGATGACCTCATGCTTATTCATGAAGACAGGGAACGTTTATTCGACGGAGCTTTACGGTAACATGAGTGAGTAAGTGTTTGAGTTTTACGTCCCACCAACAGCTAAGGCCATACGGAGACGGGACCTCGGTTTAAAAAATCATCCGAAAGTCTGGAGAAGCCCGGGATCGATCCTGCGATCCATGGTTTACAAGGCGAGTAGCGTAACCACTACACCACGGAGGCTTCTATTGCGGTAACATATCCGCGTGATTTAGTGCAATCCTTCATATCCAAAAAAGGGTCAAGAGTTTCCATTGACTTATAATGTGGAAAACTGAAAAAATGGCATTTACTGCCAAGTCATTGCAGATATTTTGACAAAACTTACATGAAAATGTTCCTTGAGTAAACTTCTCTTAGCCATATGCTTTTAAGTCAACCTTGGGGTCCTCTAGGTTGTGCCGGGGCCATGCCCCGCTCCCTCCACTTCATAAAATGCCTTATATCTCAGAAACCTTACATATCCCCACCTCTAAACCATATATATTCTTGTTTCTTATGATAGGATGCATTAAGTGACACCAACCTGGGGGTCCCCTGGGATGTGCCGGGGACATGCCCCGACCACTCCACTGCATAAAAGGCCACTTTTCCAATGTAAATTTGTGATTTTTTTTCTAATTTATACTCCAAACATAGATTGTGGGTGCTCGTTAGAACCGCCTCATTGAGGCGGTTCTAACGAGTACCCACAACCTACATGTATGTCTTGGAGCAGATATAAGCAAAATAATGTATACCCCTGTAAATGTGTTTCTTTGTTTGTTTTTATATTTAACGTCACCGTCAACACTTTATATGTCATTTTGGAGTCGTTGCTTCCAATTTTATGGGACTTTTATCCGACATTGAGATAAACTGACTTCTCAAGCCCTGCCACCAAATGAAACCAATAGTGTTTATATGCATGGGCAGGCCTCAAAGCGATTTACAAGTACTCATGTGCGGTCGGTGTCAGCTCTGCGTGGAAGCATCATGCAGCCCAATCTATTTCTTAAAGCCCCGATGTGCGGGGCCTTATGATATTTGACGGAGCATTGCAATAACATACACAGTAAAAATGCTTTTCTGATAAGTACCAATAGCCTATGTATCTGAGCAGAAATAAAAGCAAAATACGATATACTACCGCAAAGTCCCACTTTTCAAGCAAAAAGTATCTTTTGCTGGTGACTACATAATATGTATCGTAAGTGGTAACCAGAGATCGTGGGTTCGATCCCAGGTTCCTCCAGACCTTCGGATGAGTCTTTAAACCGAGGTCCCCTCTCCGTATGACCTAAGCTGTGTTGCTGGGACGTAAAACTCAAACACATACACCGCAAGTGGAGACAGCTCTTTCAAGCAATACTTTGTCCCCCTATTGACCCATTTTGTACCATTTCAAAATTTAGGAGTGACAGGTTGTGTTATCTTCTGATTTATTTTGAAAATGGCTGAACTTTTTGCAAATACAGTAGAACTTCGATGGCTCGAGCACCGATGGCTCGTTTACCATGGATGAGTCGAACCCATTCTTGAGCCCCTAGCGAAATCCTCTACATAAGAACTAGTGGGGGATAATTAAGGAGATTTTAGTCTTTTTTCTTACAAATGTATGCTGTGTGTACTCATTAGAATCGCCTCGATGAGGCGATTCTAATGAGTATACACAGCATACACATTCATAATGGAACACCGAAAAGATGTCTTAAAGTATCTCGTTATACATCCTGGCAGTAACCTTAGTGGCTCGAAATCCCCCTGTCACGAACAGTTTTTCGAGGTCACAATGGTGTTCGAGCTATTGAAGTTCGACTGCAGTGTACGCCCTGATCAGAAGGCGTCTGATCTGGGCCTGCACTGTTCGTCATTTACCCGTTTTAGGGTTTAAGGTACAAAATGGGTTACTTTCCACTCTTATAGGCTTAGCTGACTCTTGATCCGATCTCTTTTCAGAGAGGCTCTGCTTTTACAAGAAAGTTACTTGTCTGTTTGTTTGATTTGAGGTTTTACGTCCTCGTCAACACTGTATATGTCATTTTGGAGACTTTGTTTCCAATTTTGTGGGACTTTTACCCGACATTGAGATGAAATGACATCTCAAGCCCTGCCGCCCAATTAAACCAATAGGGTTTATAAGCATGGACGGACCGACTCGCACCGTTTTGGCTGGGCAGGCTTAGATCCTCCGAGCGGTTTACCAGTAATCGTGTGCGGCCGGTTTCAGCTCTGCGTGGAAGCATCATGCAACCCATATATTTCTTCAAGCCCCGATGGGCGAGGTCGGACAAGAAAGTAAATAGAAACTTGCAAAGATGGCGGTAAACCTGCTAGTTGTATCCATTGACCTCAAGTGTCTACATTCTAAACAGCTTTGATTGTGTGTGTGTGGGGGGGGGGGGGGGGGGGGGGAGGGGGTGCTATTTATATATTTATTTATTTGTTTGTTTGTTTGAAATTTAACGGCCCAGTCAACACTATTTAGGGCAAACATGTATCGAACGAATTAGTTTATCTAATCACACGTTTCCTGGGCAGGCTAATAAAGTAAAATTCCGCTATTAAGACCACCTAAAATTTAGACTAAATCTGCTTTCAATGTTTTCTACACCCAGAGACCACTTTTGTGACTGTTCAAAAGTGGTCTTAAAGACCTCATTTGAACAGTCCTAAAGGTGGTCTTAATATAGGAAATTTACTGTATCTAATCGTTATCAGTACAGTGCACATTCTTTCGCCAGAAACTGACAACTTCCTTTAGGGAGGCCCCCCGCCCATCCGGCTAGGAGAAATAGGTTCTACCGCATGGTGCTTCCACGCAGCGCTGAAACCGACCGCACATGAGTACTTGTAAACCGCATAGAAGGTCTAAGCCTGCCCAGGCAAAGTGATGCGAATGGGACCATCCATGCATATAAACTGGGCGGCAGGGCTTGATATGTCGTTTCATCTCAGTGTCTAAAAGTCATACAAAATTGGAAGCAACGTCTCTAAAATGACCTAAATTGTGTTGACGGGGACGTTAAACCTCAATTCAAACTTCCTATAGGGAGAGAAGTGTAAACAGTAATAGCCAGAACCAATTGTATAAAAGCCAAGGCCAACTTTTGTCTCTTTCTTTTGTTTACAGAATGCATTTGACATTTTCCTTCGATACATTCAAGACACCTGTCATCTAGACGGAGCCAGTAAAGATGCCTGGGACAAGTTTGTTGGCTTCATCTGCCAGACATTAGGAGACCATATGATGGAGCTGTCATGAATTACCTTCTCACAGAACCTACACTTAACACTTTCATCCCCAAAGATTTAATATTGAGACATTCACTTTTCAGATGAATTTATATAGTTTGGCTGTATGAGCATTCCTCGATAAAATAAAGTAAAACTCGTGAGGTATTAAGCATAACCCTGAGTCCGGAAAACTGAGCACAGCATCTTCATGTCCTCTCCGAAAATTATTTTCCCGTACATTGGCAATAGTCAATGTGTCTTCATCTGCCTATAGAGACAATCATTTAGTTATATTTACAAGAATATCCGAAAATTCAAACTATTGGATCTTTGTGGGATAAAATTGTTAAGACAGTGGCTCTCATAATAAATAAGAGATTTGTACGCACAATATATTAAATCCAATTGATTTGTATTTACTTGTACTCACAATATAAATAAACTACATTTAACTACATTTAACATGTTTATGTCTTCACTTATATCATCCCTATGCCGGCCTCGGTAGCTCAGTCGGATGCGCGGATACGCGGGTTCGACACCTGCCGGGGACGGCAACATCCTTTCGTGGAGATTTATCATGAAATCTTTTCTACGGTCATTCTCTCCCTGCGCTGATGCAAGAAGGTCAGTTGTCAGTTTCTGGCGAAAGAAAGTGCACTGTACTGGTTAACCGCTTACGTATACGTCTGCCCAGGAAAAAGTGTGGATAGGTAATCTGATCGGCTCAAAAGTAGCCTAAATAGTGTTGACTGGACCGTTAAACCCCAAAAACAAACAAACAATATCATCCCTATGCATGCAGTGATGAATGTCTTTCCAACTGTTTGACCAACATATGCATGGCGGCCCTTTTCTGAGACTCTGGCAAACAGTTCAGACCCAGATCAGACGCCGCGTTCTGCGGCGTCTGATCTGGGTCTACACTTTTTGCTTGAAGAATATTCCTTTTTATAAACAAAAAATAAACCTGACATCCCTATAATTGGGAATGGACCACTCCAAACTTACTGGATGGAAGATTCCATTGTTGATATGGGTTAAAAGAACAGTAAAATTCTTGTATGCAGACCACCCTTTGAACTGTTCAAAAATGGTCTAGACCACTTTTGATCAGTTTAAATATGGTATTTTATTTGCAAGCAATGGAAAGAAATTCTAAATATGCTTTTAAAACACGATTTGTTTTAATTTTTGCTATCCTTATTAGCCGAATTTCATTGTATTATTTAACCCGATCCTGCTTAATAAATTAATTCAGCCACACCCATTTACGACAATTACCAATCAAATTACTTGATTTAATGTATTCGTTCTGTTCACAAACTACATGTGCCCCGCCAAGCGATTTTGGTACTTATCGCCTATGCGAGCAGCGAAGGTTCAGGCGAGCCTGCGCATCCGCGCAGTCTCGCCAGAACCTTCGCTGCTCGCTCATACAAGCAATGAATCAAGAGGAACCTTCAGACAGAAAGCCATATCCCTGGCCCCTCTGAATGGATGGGCATGCGCAGTTAAAATTTGTCATGACGGAATGCTCGAAGACACAAATTCGCTTGGCGGGGCTCATATGATAAACAGTGTAGATCTTGATAAGATGGCTGTGATCATATCTGGATCTTCACTGTTTGCAGGTAGGGGTTGTCTTGTTCAGCAGGATTGGGGCTACATGCAACAGAAATACTATGACGTGGAAACACACACACATGTGTCCTTTCAGCATTATGTGTACCCACAAACTTGGATCAACGTCTCCAAAATGACCTAAATAGTGTTGACAAGGACGTTAATTCTCAATTTTAATCAAACAAACTAACAAACAAGCATTATGTGTACCGCCTTACCGCCTAATCCTCAAAATTGTCATTTGGGGAAGTAAATCTTCGAAAACGAACTTTGTGACCATAAAATCGTCGACTTACCTCCCCATCATGAAAATTTTCAATGCAGTCATTGTATGTATTCATTTTGTTTTGTTTTAAAACTTGCATTTGCACAAAAAGGCAAGCACTGCCAAATATTAAATGCTAGCCAATGAAAAGCGACGTGACGTCTTGTTTCCGACAGTATGTCGCAGTTTTGTGTGTCGATTTTTTGTCAAAGCACCGTAGCTTTTCGCTGTTGAAGCCCACGTGACTATCACTGATTTGTAGGAAATCTAAGTAACAGTTATTTATATTTATCATATGAACCCCGCCAAGCGAATTTGGGTCTTCGAGCATTCCGTCATGACAAATTTTAACTGCGCATGCCCAGCCATTCAGAGGGGCCAGGGATATGGCTTTCTGTCTGAAGGTTCCTCTTGATTCACTGCTTGTATGAGCGAGCAGCGAAGGTTCTGGCGAGACTGCGCGGATGCGGAGGCTCGCCTGAACCTTCGCTGCTCGCAAAGGCAAATTATTGAACAAGTTACATAGTACCAAAATTGTTCTTAGCCCCAGCTGTTGAAGACAAATCACCGTCTTAGGACCAACTAGCCCCGGTCTACTCTACGGTAATACATTTAAATGGGCATTTCCTATAAATACGGCTGTTTTTTTTTTTTTAGAAAAATTACTAACAAAATGCACAGTTGGCTGATCATCTGAGGAATTTGTGTTAATTAAGTTTATCTCCCAGCAGTCTACTGCATTGTTACTGAAGCCATGTAATTTCTCAGATCTTTTGTCAAAAGTGGCATTTATCGACCCATCATTACTTCCTGATTTTCTCGTTGAATCCCATTCGGTCCAACTTACCCCGAGGCTCGGACCAACTTACCCCGATAGTGGGGTAACTCGGTCCGTTTTACCTCGTCTTGGAAAACGGCAATATTTGTAAGAATCCGTCATTTTCCGGATTTGAAACTATGAAATAAGGTGGAGAATGGATTATACTAGTTGCATAATGTGAAAGTATTTCAAGATAACGAATGTTTATGTCAGCATCTTAAAAAATGCAATTTTCGAACCAACTAGCCCCGGTCTCCCCTACCCACAATCTATATTTTTAGCAGAAATAAGAAAAATATCACAATTTTCATTTTTATTATTTGTTTCGGCGATAAAGTTTACAATATATCCGTAAAGGGGTGTTTTCGTAATATTTACATTTCCAGTATAAAGTCTAATGTGAACCTATAGAAAACAATTGCGTTCATACGTCAATGAACGCATCGAATCACATGATTTTCAGTGACGTTAAATGACGTCATTCTAAACCATTGTTCTCTACGGGCGTTGATGACGTCAACGCTGCTCCGCTCTTTGTAGAAAAACAGCGTGTAAATGTTTTTTTTTCAGCTTTAAAAGTTTGTCCTACAAGCATTTTTTCGCCCAGCGATGAGGGGCAAATAATGTAAATATAAAAAATAAACTTAATTTTTCTGCAGTTCATGGAAGTATGAACGCAGTGGGTCGCGTGCAAAGTAAATGAACCCCGAAGGGGTTCATGTAAACTTTCATTTCTTAAATATTTACATTTACATTTACATAAAATTTCATTTCTTAAATATTTACATTTCCAGTGTAAAGTCTAATGTAAACCTATAGAAAACAAATGCGTTCATACACCCATGAACGCATCGAAACACATGATTTTCAGTGACGTTAAGTGACGTCATTCTAAACCATTGTTCTCTACGGGCGTTGATGACGTCAACGCTGCTCCGCTCTTTGTAGAAGAACAGCGTGTAAATGTTTTTCAGCTTTAAAAGTTTGCCCTACAAGCATTTTTTCGCCCATTGATGAGGGGCAAATAATGTAAATATAAAAAAACTAAACTTAATATTTCTGCTTTTCATGTAGTATGAACGACAGTGGGTCGCGAGCAAAGTTTACATGAACCCCTTCGGGGTTCATTAACTTTGCACGTGACCCACTGCGTTCATACTTCCATGAACTGCAGAAAAATAAATTTCATTTCTTAAATGAACGTTTGAGACCATAAAAATTTGTTCGCTATAGGGGTAAGACCAGAAGGTGCAATGGGGATGATTTAAGGATATTTAGGGATATTTAGTGGAATCTTTTCCATCTTCTATAAAAATAAAGGAAAATTGTGCGTACATGAAATCATATAAGTCGCCTCGTCGAGGCGTTTCATGAACACACAACAAATACATTGTCAAGTAAAATTAACCTAGATTCTTATGTACGAGTTTAAATCATCCCTGTTAAATGCGACGTGGGTGTTTGAGTGATCAAAGGTTCACTGTAGATGATATGAGCCCCGCCAAGCGAATTTGTGTCTTCGAGCATTCCGTCATGACAAATTTTAACTGCGCATGCCCAGCCATTCAGAGGGGCCAGGGATATGGCTTTCTGTCTGAAGGTTCCTCTTGATTCACTGCTTGTATGAGCGAGCAGCGAAGGTTCTGGCGAAACTGCGCGGATGCGCAGGCTCGCCTGAACCTTCGCTGCTCGCATAGGCGATAAGTACCAAAATCGCTTGACGGGGCCCATATATAGCGTCACTATTCTTATCGATGTGAGGCCAGAGTGTTGCGTAAAAGGGTCGTCTATAGATTATGGACTGGAATGATGTGTGGGGTTTGGCAAACAGTGTTGACCCAGATCAGACGCCACAAAGCGGGGCGTCTGATCAGCGTGTCATTACGAAAACGCCTTTACGTTTACATTGTAAATTTTACCACCGAATATTACGAAAATTTTCAGATGAAAAATTGTGATATTTTTCTTATTTCTGCTCAAAATATAGATTGTGGGTGCTTGTTAGAGCCTCCACATTGAGGTTTACCCCTATAAAACCCCAGTTTTAATATACAAAAGTGGGGTTCAAGGGGGTCAAAATTTTATAGGTGTGTTTTCGTGTTGACGCGGTTTGCTTACAGTGCAGAAATTTAAGGGTTAATCGAAACTGTCTAAGTTTAAGTTCAGGGCCAAATTGTCCAGCCTACGCTTAAATACAATCGACCCACCAGTTCTGTCAGTGCTTTGATTAACGTAGTGCTTCGTTCTGATAACCTCTGTTCAACCCATATATGACAATGCAATCTTCCAACTTATAAGTTTGGAGTCGTGGATTTTGAGTTGTAGGGCGTCAGGTGTGTTTTGTTTAAAGTAAGTTGTACAAAAATGTATATTATTTGAGCAAACAGTGTAGATCCAGATCAGACGCCGCGTGCTGCGGCGTCTGATCCGGGTCTACACTTTTTGCCAACGTCCAAGAACAGGGGCGCCTGGTACATAATGGTTAAAACAGAACATAACACGGACCGAACCCAAACGCCTACAATATGTGTGTGTGTGTGTGTGTGTGTGTGTGTGTGTGTGTGTGTGTGTGTGTGTGTGTGTGTGTGAATTCGGGTTTAACGTCGCTTTCAACAATTTTTCAGTCATATCACGACGGTGTCTGGTTGCGACAGGGAGCTCAATGCTCACGTTTATTGTGCTGCCTCACTGAAGTATCATGTCCCAGACACATTACATGATACCACACCCAGTCACATTATCCTGACACTGGATCGACCAGTCCTAGCTCTACCCCGTAAATCTGAGTGCCAAACGAGGAGCAGCTAGTACCATTTTTAACGACTTTGGTATGTCGCGGCCCGGGATCGAACCCGAGACCTCCCGTTCCCCGGAGCGGACACTCTACCAACTGAACTATCGGGGCCGGTTCCTACAATATGTACATCGTGCATCGGTAGCAGCTATTTCTTTTGATAACCTCTGTTCAACCCATATATGACAATGTAATCTTCCACCTTATAAGCTTGAAGTGGTCCATTTTCAATTATAGGGGTGTCAGGTTCGTTTTTGTTAAAAGTAAGTTGTACAAAAATGTATGTTCTTTGAGCAAACAGTGTAGACCCAGATCAGCCGCCGCGTGCTGCGGCGTCTGATCTGGGTCTACACTGTTTGTCAACGTCCAAGAACAGGTACGCTTGGCACATATTGGTTAAAACAGAACATAAACAGGAACCGAACCCAAACGCCTACAATATTCTTTACAGTTTTGTATGACTGATAACGAAATTGTACAAACACATATATATTTAAGAGACACACTCGTGCATGTAGGCCTGGATATAGCTCCAATATGCAATTCAATAAAACTATATTGTGCTGTTTATTCTTCGGACTTGGCCTATGTGCAACAGTACCTCGGCAAGCCTCTCAAAACAATACCTGCGTAATCCCTAACTCTAACTTCACTTTCAGCGGGACGTTCAAAATGGGTCCATGTACAACTTGTTTTTGCAACAATGGTGTCACAAGATGTGCTCTGCAAGATTGTGCCGCCCTACCTTCGTGTATAACGTATCCAAAAGGACCAGGTGATTGTTGTTCGAGCTGTCAAGTGGGTAAGTAATTTTTGATATATATTTTACCCTGTTGCACTGAAAATCTCATTTTAGGGGAAGGGGAGGCATTTCTTTCAAAAACTATGTTTGCCTCCCTTGGCATTAGGGGTCTACTCTTTATGAGGAGTCTACCCTCAATGGAAATAATTTGCTCCTGAGGAGAAAATTCTTTCCTTAAAGCGTAGAATCCTTTTTGAAGAAGCTCAGTGTATAATTACGAGAACAGGAAGTCCCAAAACCAGTATCCCGAAAAATAAGGCTAAAAAAATTAGCTGTGTTTCCGCTAACATGCTGAAAAAAAATTTGGTCGGTAGGTAGGTGAAATTTTTTTTTTTTTTTTTTTTTTTTTTTTTCTCCCGAAAAAAAAAAAAACAGGGTCGGGCCTGTATTTTTATGTCTTTTTGTTTTTGTACATGTGTTTTGTTGAGAAAATTGTCATGTTGAGACTTGCACTGTATATCATAACTCATTTTAGATGCTCAAAAAAGTCAACTCTGTATTTTGGAAAGGACTAAATGCCAAAATCTACAAAATTGTACTTACAACCAGAAATTACTATGACGACACTGGGTAGGGTCGGAAATTGAAAACTGTAGGGTCGGTGTTTTAATTTTTATTTTGTTTTTTTATTGATAAAATAGTAGAGTCGGGGGTTCTGAAAATAGCTTATTCCTATCTTAGGCCTAAAAAGTAAGCTTGTTTCCGCTAACACGACCGACCCAGCTTGTTTCCGCTAACACGACCGATCCGGTCGTGTTAGCGGAAACAAGCTTATTTTTTAGGCCTAAGATAGGAATAAGCTATTTTCAATGAGCCGCGCCACAGAAAATGGTGTCTTTGGGTACTCATAGCAGTAGGGCAAATATAAGCATCCTATTCGCTTTCTTATGAAGCCGGCCTTGGTAGCTCTGTCGGTGTCCGCTCCGGGGAACGGGAGGTCTCGGGTTCGATCCCGGGCCGCGACATACCAAAGTCGTTAAAAATGGAACTAGCTGCTCCTCGCTTGGCACTCAGATTTACGGGGTAGAGCTAGGACTGGTCGATCCAGTGTCAGGATAATGTGACTGTGCGTGTATCATGTAATGTGTCTGGGACATGATACTTCAGTGAGGCAGCACTATAAACGTGAGCATTGAGCTCCCTGTCGCAACCAGACACCGTCGTGATATGACTGAAAAATTGTTGAAAGCGACGTTAAACCCGAATTCACACACACAAACACGCACGCACGCACGCACGCGCGCACGCGCGCGCACACACACACACACACACACACACACACACAGCTCTGTCGGATGCACGTCTGACTGGAGATTAGCCTTTCCTAGTGGAGATTGATCGTGAACTTATTTTCCTTCCGCTGACCCAAGAAGGGTAGTTGTCAGGTTCTGCCGAAAGAATGTGTACAGAACTCATTCTTGTTAACATCTTATGTATAAGCCTGCCCAGGGAAACTGTGGTCAGGTAAACTGATTGACCCGATACGAGGCTGAATCATGTAGACTAGGCCGCTAAACTCCAATCAGAAAACTAACACTTATACAGTAAAAATCCTATATTAAGACCACCTTTGGGTCTGTTCAAAAGTGGTCTTTAAGACCACTTTTGAACTGTCGCAAAGGTGGTCAGTGGTCCCTCGCCAGAGAAAGATTAAGTGCAGCCTTCAAAATAAGCTTTTTTAAGTAGAATTTGTCTTAAGTTTAAGTGGTCTTAATGGCGGAATTTCATTATAGATGATAGCAGGCCTAGATGGGCAGGGCAAAGCTAACAACGATCTACAGACATGTGTGCCCAGAGAAGACTCGGATAAACCTTAGCTTCCCTAGGCACTATATGATTGGCCGTTGTCACAACGGCTCTTTGGGTAGCTATTGAAGTTTGTATTTTTTTGGCTAACTTATGTTGCTCATTTGGGACTTCGCGTTGCGTACTCGCTCATTTGTCGCGACCCATATAACTTCTTAAGCCTAGAACATGATCCGCATAATATGGTGCATTATTTCATTTCTCCCAAAAATGACACTTATCTGATGAAAACCATAATTTATACCCCAAACACAGATTGTTGTGCTCGTTAGAACCGCCCCATTGAGACGGTTCTAACGAGTACCAACAACCCATGTCTTGGATCAGAAATAAGAAAAACATTTTTATATATGAAGTGTGGTGACATCCGTCTGATGTTTGTTTGTTTGTTTTGTTTTGCAGTTTATCGGCCCAGTCAACAGTATTTAGATCATTTTAGCCGATCAGTTTACCTATCCACACTTTTTTCTGGGCAGGCTTATACGTAAGCGGTTAAAGAGTACAGTGCACATTCTTTCGCCAGATCGACAGGTGTCCTTCTTGAATCAGCGGAAAGGGAGAGAATGACCGAAGAAAAGATTTCATGATCAATCTCCAAGAAAGAATGTTACCGACCCCGGCAGGTATCGAGCCCAAGGTCCTCCTGATCACCAGTCAGACGCGAATCCGACTGAGCTACCGAGGCCGACTCCCTCAGATGTCTTGGGTAGGAGGGGCGAGATAATTGCATCGATTCCTGATCCATGCATTTACCTCTATACAATGAAATTACGCTATTAAGAGCACCTAAAATTTCGACTAATTCTGCTTTCAAAAGGTTATTTAGTAGGCTGAAGTTAATTTTTCGTTGTGATTTCTGTATACAGTGTTCTCTGGCCATGGACCACCTTTGGGACTGTTCAAAAGTGGTCTTTAAAGACCACTTTTGAACAGTCCCAAAGGTGGTCTCAATATAGGAATTTTACTGTATTTTAAAATGGTATTCGTTATACGAACGTGTAAAAAGGGGCGCATAAAAGATAGCTTCAATCATTGACCAGAGTTTAGATGGACTTGATTTTTTATCTTTAATATGCATCACGTGAACAAGTCCGTATAATGGAAACCCCCTAAACTCCACTTTATATAGAGAAAACTGGGGTTTACGGGGGTATACATTATTTTTCTTATCTCTGCTCCAAGACATATGTTGTGGGTACTCGTTAGAACCGCCTCACTGAGGCGGTTCAAACGAGCACCCTCAACCTATGTTTTGAACATTTATAATAAAAATAATAAGGATTTTCATCAGAAAGTAGCCATTTTGGAGTTGTGAAAAATGCACTCTGTCGCACGGATGAATATGAGGGAAAACCGTCTAATTCCTCTAGATGGATTCCCCCCCTTACTCTTGGACCTTTTGCTTAAATGGTTTTCTACCTCCTTGAATTGCGCCCCCCCCCCCCCCACCCCGCCCATGAAGAAATAGCCTGGGCTGCATATTGCTTCCACGCATAGCTGAAAACGACCCACACACGAGTACTGGTAAACCGCTAATAGGATCTACGCTTGCCCAGGCAAAGCGGTGCGAGTCGGCCCGTCCATGCTTATAAACCCTATTGGTTTCATTTGGCGGCATGGCTTGAGATGTCATTTCATCTCAATGTCGGGTAAAAGTCCCACAAAATTGGAAGCAACGTCTCCAAAATGACCTTTACAGTGTTGACGGGGACGTTAAACCTCAAATCAAACACAACAAATAAACAAACGAAACCTCTTTGAATTGACTCGCAATTTGACAACAACGCCGTGAGAGATAAGTATCTTTCATGTCGCAAAAGGGATTGCGTATCTCTAGTGTCGCAAAAGAGGCGATTTTCGCATATCCTTCGTGTCGCAAAAGGGTCAATAGCTGCATATTTTTCATGTCGAAAACGGCATATTTTGCGTATATTTCGTGTCGCAAAGGGGACATTTTTAGCATATCTTTCGATAAGAGGCGATTTACTCATATCCTTCATGTCGCAAAAGGGTCAATAGCTGCATATTTTTCATGTTAAAAAAAGGGGAAATTTTTAGTATATCTTTCGATTCATGTCGCAAAGGGGACAATTTTAGCATATCTTTCGAATCATGTCGCAAAAAGAGCCATGTTTTAACATACATATATATTTTGTGATATGACCTTATTTCAGCTTCAAATATACATGTAGATTACGGTTGCTCGTGCGGGCGAACACCAACAATCTGTGATTTTGAACCAAACAGAGTCAAAACGTAAATAATCTTTTCCATATAAAGCGGGGTGTGCGAGAGTTTTTATTAAACGGCCACGCATTAGGATAACACGTCCATGCGACTTTGTGCATTCTTTCATGAGTGAGTGAGTGTTTGAGTTTTACGTCCCACTAACAGCTAAGGTCATACGGAAACGGGACCTCGGTTTAAAGACTCATCCGAAAGTCTGGAGAAGCCCGGGATCGATCCTGCGACCCCTGGTTTACGAGGCGAGCAGTGTAACCACTACACCACGGCTTATAAGTGCATTCGTTCATAGCTTCCAAAACAGTGACTTTTCTGATGAAAATGTGTGGTTATTTCCTTATTTTTACTCCAAACATAGGTTGTGGGTGCTCGTTAGAACTGCCTCATTGGGGCGGTTCTAACGAGTACCCACAACCTATGTCTTAGAGCAGAAAAAGATAAATAATGTATATCCCCGTCAGCCATAGTTTTCTCTGTATAAAGTGCGGTTTACTGAGGGGTGTTCATTACGCTTGCGTGTTAACATTATGAGGACTATAGACCATATTCGCCCCCGCCCATTCGGGCTTGAAGAAATAGATGGGCTGCATGATGCTTCCACGCAGAGCTGAAACCGACCCGCACACGAGTACTGGTAAACCGCTTAGAGGATCTAAGCCTGCCCAGGCAAAGCGGTGCGAGTCGGCTTGAGATGTCATTTCATCTCAATGTCGGGTAAAAGTCCCACCAAATTGGCAGCAACGTCTTCAAAATCACCTATACAATGTTGACGGGGACGTTAAACCTGAAAACAAACCAAACCAAATCCTTATTTGTACTCGAAATATAGGTTATGGGTGCTCGTTTGAACCGCGGTTCTAACGAGTACCCACAACCTATGTCTTAAAGCAGAAATAAAACAAAATAATGTATTTCCCCGTCAACCCTAGTCTTCTCTGTATAAAGTGGGTTTACTGAGGGGTGTTCAGTACTCTGTCATGTAGACATGATGAGAACTATAGACCATGGACTCGCTAACGTTGACAGACTTTCGGATGAGTCTTTAAACCAAGGTCCCGTATCCTTATGACCTTAGCTGTTGTTGGGACGTAAAGCTCAAACACTCACTCGCTAACGTGGATTGAATAGAAGCCTACCACAGCGCGCCTATATAGGCAATGGAAAGGAACTGTGATTTACTATGCAACAATCGGTCCCCGCCCATAGGGGCTTGAAGAAATATATGGGCTGCATGATGCTTCCACGCAGAGCTGAATCTGGCCCGCACACTAGTACTGGTAAACCGCTTAGAGGATCTAAGCCTGATCAGGAACCGCGGTGCGAGGCGGGCCGTCCATGCTAATAAACCCTATTGGCTTCATTGGGAGACAGGGCTTGAGATGTCATTTCATCTCAATGTCGGGTAAAAGTCCCGCAAAATTGGAAGCAACGTCCCAAAAATGACCTTTACAGTGTTGAAGGGGACGTTAAACCTCAAATCAAACAAACAAAACTATGAAACAAATCAGTCGTCGAGAGGGCGTGGTTTGACGTCATTTACATCCGCCGTTTTACGACGTCACTCGTCGATTCCTTGACATCTGACGATGAAACGATATTTTCTCGCATCAAAAACATTGCACAAGGGATACAGCCAATAATGTTGGCGGGATCTCTCTTCTAACAATGGCGGATGGTTGGGAGAGTTTGAAGGAATCAATAAACTTATGGTCGATTTTAGGTTGTTAGAATCGAAATAGTCCAGCTCTTACGTGTGATTTGTTGAGTAATAAATCACAGTTTGGATGTCAGTTGTAAAGAAGATAAAATCACGAGCGTTGCGCTCGTGATTTGATCTACTTTACAACCGACATCCAAACTGTGATTAAATACTCGATCACGAGCGCTGCGTTCGTTATTTGATCTACTTTATAACCGACATCCAAACTGTGATTTAATACTCGATCACGAGCGCTGCGCTCGTGATTTGATCTACTTTACAACTGACATCCAAACTGTGATTTAATACTCGATCACGAGGGCTGCGCTCGTGATTTGATCTACTTTACAAGTGACATCCAAACTGTGATTTAATACTCGATCACGAGCGCTGCGCTCGTGATTTGATCTACTTTACAACTGACATCCAAACTGTGATTTAATACTCGATCACGAGCACTGCGCTCGTGATTTGATCTACTTTACAATTGACATCCAAACTGTGATTTAATACTAGATCACGAGCGCTGCGCTCGTGATTTGATCTACTTTACAAGTGACATCCAAACTGTGATTTAATACTCGATCACGAGCGCTGCGCTCGTGATTTTATCTACTTTACAACTGACATCCAATCTGTGATTTAATACTCGATCACGAGCGATGCGCTCGTGATTGGATCTACTTTACAACTGACATCCAAACTGTGATTTAATACTCGACAAATCACTCCAAAAGCTGATGTATTTCCTAAATATACTTTGTTTCAGTATCAAACTGCACATATATGAGACACACGATTCGTCAGGGAGAGATATATCACCCCGATCCAAAAACAACGTGTAGATGTCCCATCTGGTTAATGACACATGGGGCAGTAAAGGCTGAGTGCTTTGTTGACGTTGTAGGAAAATGACAGTATTCTGACTTTGAGTGAAATAAAACGATGATTCTTTAACCATTATCCTGCTGAATAAATTGGTTTAAACAGTATTTATTTTTTAAACTTTTCACATATACAGAACACAATATTACATGGTATATGATCTGATAAAAGCTCTGAGCTATTATAAGTCATCTCCTATAACTACTGAATTAATTAATCTAGCCACACTCATATCTTACTAACAACCAATCAAATTACTTGAAATAATGTATTCATTCAGTTCACATACTAAACGGCAACCAGTGAAGATTCTGATCAGAAGTCTTCTTCTGAAGTCATCTGAACGTTTAAAAGGTAGTGCTATCATGTTCAGCAGGATAATGGTTGAGTATTTTGAACATTGTATGTAAAGCAATGGTCGCCCATTAAAGTATTGTTTCACCTGTATTTTGTGCTTCTTGCTTATTTTGTTTGTATGGAGTCTCATGACCAGAAACGTGATCAAGAACTATAAAGTCATTTTATGCGCAACCCCGTGCAACATTGTGCATTTTTTTACACCTCCAAAATGGCTAATTTTTTATGAAAATCCGCGATATTTTTCTTATTTATACTGCAAACATAGGTTGTGAGTGCTCGTTAGAACCGTGGTTCTAACGAGTACCCACAACCTCTGTCTTGGAGCAGAAATAAGAAAAATAATGCATACCCCCGTAAATCCCACTTGTCTCTATATAAAGTGGGGTTTAGTGTGGTGTTCATTTCAGGGACTTGTTTTGTTGCGTCTTCTTTTAGATTTTTTTTCTTGAAAAAATTACCTAACTTTTTTCTTAGCAAAAATGCCAATTTCATATCTTTAGAAAGATAATTTATTCGAGGACACTTTTGCATTTATAGACAAAGAAAATGATCTTGTTTTTATCAGTTATTTTGACCCATGGTGACATTTTCAAGGAGATTCCTCATCGTAACTCATCCATAGTAACTCAAACAAAGAGAGATCTGCAGTTTGTCCATAAAAATGACCCAACATTTTTTCAACGCAATCTTATATATAACATATCCACATAAAGTAGAATGAATGTAAATTCGGCAAATTTGGGTGGTACAATTATAGCGGAATATCGACCATAGGTAAATATCGAGACCATTTCTGAGAATAAATGGTCCAGCCAATACAGTTACGGTCAGATCGAGCCGGCCAGTTTTCCTCTAACCACACTCGTCGATGCATAGGTTTATTCCTAACACGCATACACAATAAGGGCCAAAACTCAGCTACTCAAGTGATTGAATTTATCACTGAATGCAGTGACTTTCGTTTTATGATCAAGGAAAAAAACTAAAATACAATAAAATTCCTATATTAAGACCACCTTTGGTACTGTTCAAAAGTGGTCTATAAGACCACTTTTGAACAGTCCCAAATGTAGTTTCTTAATCGGAGACTCCGGGTGAAGGAAACACAAAGAAAGAATGACTGAAATCCTCTCAGTTAGCTTTTAAAAGCATATTTAGTCTTAAATTTAAGTGGTCTTAATAGCGGAATTTTACTGTTTTTAAAAGAGAAGCAAGAAAGAACACTACGTACATTGATTTACAAAATCACGCAATCAAGTAACGGGTACTCGTTAGAACCGTACCCACAATCTATATTTTGAGCAGAAATAAGAAAACTATGACAATTTTTCTATCTTGAAATTTCCATTTTTTTCGGCGGCAAAGTTGACAGTGTATTTGTATGGGCGTGTTTTCATAATGTTTTCTAATGCCTCGGCCGTTGACGTTGTTAATTACTGTCGGGGATGGTGGCGGAGCGAGCTCCCTATGTTCTGGTAAACCGCTTATATATAGGGTCTGAGCATGTCCAGGAACAGAGAGAGTAACTGGCCAGCAGCTGTTGACAAGGACGTTAAACCATACCACATACAAATCATATAATTCAGTGTTTCATTACGAAAACACGCCTATTCAAATATATTGTAAATTTTACAGCCGCAAGAACGAAAATTTTCAGATGAAAAAAATGTGATATTTTTCTTATTTCTGCTCAAAATATAGATTGTGGGTACTCGTTAGAACCGCCTCATCGAGGCGGTTCTAACGAGTACCCACAGTCTATATTTAAGAGCAGAAATAAGAAAAATAAGGTTTACCCTTGTAAACCCCATTTTTACTATATAAAAGTGGGGGTACGAGGGGGTCAAACTTATATAGGCGTGTTTTCGTGATGTTACCTTTTCCCAAGCTGAATATTTCTGAGCGAACGCCTTAAGGCATTTTCACAGTTTGTATAATTGGTTTATATACACTACCTTGAAGGCATTGGTAACATTTGTGTGAAGGCGGCCATAATAATCAAAGCACTGACAGCACTGGTTGGTCGATTGTCGATTGTTGGCAGGAAAATGGTCCTGAATGAGTACTTGGACTGTTTCATTTAACGCTTCAACCCCTATACCTGTAGTTATAGGTAGATATTTACCTATGGTCGATATTCCACCAGAATTAGGTACTTGGAATGTTTCTTTTAACCCTTCAACCCCTATACCTGTAGTTATAGGTAGATGCTTACCTATGGTCGATATTCCACTAGAATTAGGTACTTGGACTGTTTCATTTAACCCTTCAATCCCTATACCTGTACTCATAGGTAGATATTTACCTATGGTCGATATTCAACTAGAATAAGGTACTTGGACAGTTTCAATTAACGCTTCAATCCCTATACCTGTACTCATAGGTAGCTATGTACCTTTGGTCGATATTCAACTAGAATTAGGTACTTGGACAGTTTCATTTAACGCTTCAATCCCTATTTCTGTACCCATAGGTAGATATGTACCTATGGTCAATATTTCACTAGAATTAGGTACTTGGACTGTTTCATTTAACCCTTCAATCCCTATACCTGTAGTTATAGGTAGATATTTACCTATGGTCAATATTCTACTAGAAATAGGTACATGGACTGTTTGGAGATGTAAAAAAATGGACTTTTTCGCACGAGTGTGTTATCGTAATGCAATTACGATAGGTTATGGGTGATCGTCAGAACCCACAACCTATGTCTTGGAGTAGTAATAAGAAGAATAATGTTTACCCACGTAAACCCGCAGTTTTCTCTGTATAAAGTTGGGTTTAGGGGGTGTTCTTTTCACGGATCTGATCACATGATGATAAACATAGATAACCACATTACACAACACGCTGAGGGTTCGATACCTGCCGGGGTCGGCAACATTCTTTCGTGGAGATTGATCATGAAATCTTTTCTACGGTCATTTTCTCCCTTCCGCTGATTCAAGAAGGGCAGTTGTCAGTTTCTGGCGAAAGCTCAAAAACGACATAAATAGTGTTAACTGGACCGTTAACTCCAACTCAAACAAACAAACAATACCCAACGAATTGACCTCACAGCGATAACGTTAACGCTGCTTTTTTCTATTCATACTTACCTGGGTTTCCCCCCAAAAAGTGATGGTCACGTGGACTTTAGCCATGAAGTTTCTACGCTTAGTAACTTCGGGTCGATTGATAAACTATTTTGGATCGATTAATTGAAGATAATATTTATATCATTTTCGAGACGTTGCTTCCAATTGTGTGGGACTTTTACCCGACATTGAGATTAAATGACATCTCAAGCCCTATTGTCGAAAGGAACTTCTTGTGGTTAAGGGATTTTTTGTGTCAAATTGTCAATCAAACCATTTACTTTTTTACGGTTGCTGATGTCCACGTGTCTGTCACTGATTTTTACGAAATCCAGGTAACGCTTATTTATAGCCACGCTATTCTTGTCATTGTGACGTCAGAATGTTGTGTAAATAAGGTTATCAGTAAAACCTAGTGTAGGCACACTGTATTGGGTTAGGAAAAAGTGTAGACCCTGGTCAGACGCCGGCTTCTGCGGCGTCTGGCGATGGTCTATCCTGATTCCTTAAAACACGAATGTTTAAGGGCTGCAGTCTCTTCCTAGCTCAGGGACAATCTACCGACCGGTGCTGTCAGTATGGATGGGGAAAAAACATCTCGTAATACTTTCTTTTGGCGATCGGCCAATATTTGCAGAGATATTACCCATTTTAAAAACTCTAAATCTTTTGATATTTGAAATACTGGGTCCGTGATTATATTTTATTTTATGTTCAACTCCACACAACTACACCCCTCCTCCTCCACACAAATACATTCCTCTTCCTCATCCTGTTACTTTTTCTCCTTCAAACTTATTCCTCCACTCTTCCTTCTCCTCCACACTAATAGATTACTCCTTCTCTTCCAAACAAATACATTCCTCTACCCCTTCCTCCTTTAAACTCATTCATTCTCCTCCTCCAAACTCCTTCTTCCTCCACACAAATACGTTCCTCCTCCTCCTCTTTAAACTCTTTCCATCTCCTCCTTAAACTCTTTCCTCTTCCTCCTTCTCCACACAAATACACTCCTCCTCCTAACTCAAACTCATTCCTCCACCTCCCTCCAACACTTTTCTCCTCTTCCTCTCCCAAACATTATGACGACGCCTGTTCGTGTTAATCTATTACTGCGGACGTGAGAAGATGCCGGAGACACCCGACGCGGGCTCATGGCCACAATAAATTAACACGAACAGGCGAAGTAATAATTATTGCTGGAGGAGGAAGAGGAGGAGGAGGAGGAATGAGTTCGAAGGAAGGAGAGGAGGAGGCATCCGAAGCCCGAAGGGCCTCAGCGGCTCATAAGCGCAATAGATTAAGACGAACAGGCGAGATCATAATGATTGCGGGAGAAGTAAGAGGAGGAGCAGCAGCAGAAGGGGAGGAGGAGGAATGAGTTCTAAGGTAGGTGATGATGATGATGAGGAGGAGGAGGCTCCAAGAGCCTCAGCAGCTCATGGCCCTCAGCGGCTGATGGCCGCAATAGATTAACACGGACAGGCAAAGTCAGAATGATGCAGGAGGAGAAGGGGGAGAAAATAGTTCGGTGGAGGGGGGGGGGGGGGGGTGAGGAGGAGGAGGAATGAGTTTGAGGAGGAGGAGGAAGAATGTATTTGTTTGGAGGAGGAAGGTTGCGTTTGAAGGAGGGGGAGGATGGGAGCAGATGCCGAAGGCATCCGAATAGCGCCTCAGCAGCTCAATGCCGCAATAGAATTTCACGAACACGCGTAGTCAATAATGGTTGAGGGAGGAAAAGGAGAAATGTGTTGGAGGGAGGAGGAATAGGAATGAGTTTGAGGGATGAGGAGGAGGAATGTATTTGTGTGGAGGAGGAGGCGGAAACAGTTTAAGAAGAGGAATAGGTATGTATTTGTGTGGAGGAGGAGGAATGAGCTTGAGGGAGGAGGAGGAGGAATGTATTTGTTTGATGGAGGAGGAATGTATGTGTGAGGAGGAGGAGGAATGTATTTGTATGGAGGTGAAGGGGTGAGTTTGAAAGAGGAAAAGAAGGTGGTGCGAGGATCTTACACGAGTAGAATTTATGAAACGTGCCTTGGCGAGCTTCACAAGTCTCATATGAAATGACCACGAGTGTAGGATTCCGTTAACCATTAACTATTTAATCCTTCATTTATAACCCTATTGGTTTGCTTGAGATGTCATTATATCTCAATGTCGGGTAAAAATGCCACAACATTGGAAGCAATGTCTCAAAAATGATCTAAATAGTGTCAGCGGGGTGGGGGAGTAAAAACCCCAATTCAAACAAACCAAACATCAGGAAGATAAACATTGTATACCCTTATAGACGGGGCAGTTTACTGTTTAATACCGTGGTCAATATCGCCAGGATTTTTTGGTCGATTGTTTGCCAATCGACGCAGAGTTACTAAGCACAGTAACTTTCTGTTGGTGATGTCCACGTGATTATCACTTATTTGTATAAAATCTAGGTAACGGTTATTTATAGAAAAATGCCGCGCTATTTTTATCGCTTTGAGGTCAGTGTTGCGTAAGACGGTTTATCTATTGAATCTGCACTGGAAGCATGTGATTGGTTTTACAAACAGTGTAGACCCAGATGAGACTCATCGTGTCGCGGCCTCTGATCAGGTTCTACACTGTTTGCTTACCGTACTGGAATTTAAGTTCCCGTTCAGAACAGTTTATCAGCATACGCTCAAAGACAATCGACCCACCAGTGCTGTCAGTACTTTGGTTTATCCACAGTCAGATATAAGAATCGTATATGGGTGTGAGGGGTGGATCGAAAAATCCGCCCGAGGGTCACTGTCCGGCATCAATAGGTTTGCCGAGTGATGCCGGACAGTGATCCCGGGGGACGGATTTTTCTATCTACCCCTCACACCCATATAGGATTCTCTTTCTTGCATACCTTCCATTTTTGCGCGGATTTTAAATGCTGCAGTCACTTCGGTTACCAGCGTCCGCCACATGAATGTTTAGTGACGTCACGTAACGTGCTGTGACATCAGCCTTAACGACGGCGCATTCTGTGCATGAATCAAACACACGAGAATATTCGACATTGGGTAAGAACACCAGGGTTAGAACAGAATTTCTATTGAAAGCTAATATGGAACAGTATTAAGGTAAAAACTCAATTATGCAATGTGCAATTACAAAATGAATTGTTGAAACCGCACTTTGCATTATGAACCTTTCCATATCTTACTACTTTATTCTAATATGCAACATGCACATTCTATTTTGAGACCTTTGTATTTAAATATGGCATTTGGACGTCCTATTTTGCAATATTCAGTTTCGATTCTGCTGTGGTTAGACGGGGTACCAGTCATTGAGGTGACGGTAACGTTCGGTAATGTCCGTGGATTTGCCGTACTTTTTTCCGATGACAAGCGTCCGTTTGAGAAGATCGCATTCGCTTTTCCAGGGGCCAAATTCAAGCCAGCAGCGATATATTTTATCAAGCTATATAATAATTCGGATATTTACAATAATCTGTACGTTTGCATCTTTAAAATAAATTTTACAGCGGGGTTCCTTATTTATATATTTATGAGAAACAGGATTTTTATTTAAAAGTTAATACTTGTTTGACAAAGGGGAAAATACTCTATCGTTGAATATTTACTAAAATAAATTACCATAAGGGATTAGTTTGTGCCGAATCCATGGATTTGAAAAGAGCATAGATTGTTAAAATTGATTAATTCATACAATGTTCATAAATCTGATCCTTCTGAGGTGTTACTTATAAAGATATTATTTATTAATTGCAACCTCACTCAAAACTCAAATATTTGGATAATATAGAAGTATGTATATGTCCGCTCAGGGAGTAGTCGTAGCCCCTATGTGCTTTTAGCCCCCGGTTACCTTACAAAATCTATCAAGTCAAGTAGTCGTGCTATGGTCTCTCGTTCCCTGGGACCTTACCAGCTGACCATACGAGGAAACTGGTAAACAACAACCAGTGCCTCAATTCCCATTGCTACTCTGATATAAATTCTTGAACGTCACTAACATGAACATTATTTACTCATTCTCAGCCCCGACCCACAACCATGGAAACGCACCTGTGGTCACAATGACAGCTGTCCTATTCATATGTCCGTCTGTCGTCATAAGTTAGACTTGGGCATGATGGCTTTCATCCAACAGAATCACAACGCAAAAATATTAGCTGGTCGTCTGTCAGTTCGTCCGTCCGTCTGTCTTCAGCCAGCAAAACCTTGCTGAGCTAGTGTCGCGACTGTCTTAACCAGCCTACTACATATTTCTTCAAGTTCTACATGTAACAATTTGGCAAATGGAGTGGCTGAATCCAAACCATTTTGTACTTACATGTATTTCCACGTATTAGGTCTACGCCAAAGTTTTTTTTTCTTCTTGTTTTATTACAGTTAGACCGCGTACAGCGTACCCAGGTTTACCTGGCGGAACTTAACGACATTATTTATTTATTTATTCACTTATTATTAAAGTGTACAGAATCTAGAAAAAAATGTTTTTGATGCACTAGATTTGTACATTTTACCGCCGAAAAATACAACAACAAAAATTGTAAGATGAAAAGTCGTGATGATATTTTTCTGACTGTTGCTTAAAATATACATTTTGGGTACACGTTAGAAACGCCTCTTCGATGCGGTTCTAACGAGTACCCACAATCTATATTTTGGAGTAGATATGAGAAAAATAATGTTTACTCCTGTAAATCCCAGTTTTACTCTATAAAAGTGGGGATCAAGTGTGTGTGTGTGTGTGTGTGTGTGTGTGTGTGTGTGTGTGTGTGTGTGTGTGTGTGTGTGTGTGTGTGTGTGTGTGTGTGTGTGTGAGGGGGGGAGGGGGTCAGAATTATAAAGATGTGTTTAATGGTGGGATGCGCTTGGTATGTGAGTGCGTTTTTAGTTTTACGTCTCACCAACAGCTAAGATCATACGGAGATGGGACCTGGGTTTAAAGACACATCCGAAATTCTGGAGAAGCCCGGGATCGATCCTGCGATCCCTGGTTAATGAGGCGAGTAGCATAACCACAACACCACAGAGGCTTCCAGCGCTTGATATGTTACATTGTAGCAGGTGCGGGTTTTCCACCTGCACTCCGGTATGAAAGAATTTGCTTCGCGTTGTGTTTTGTCAAAAAAGTGGAAACACCTTTGCGTTTTGTCACTTGAAGCCAAAAATCTAGTATAAAAAGTCAGATAGTTTTCTATTTTCTTATAAATTAATGAATGCATTTAACACAAACAGTTACGAACATCTATATAAACATGTGACAAAATAAACAGGGAATCAGACCCCCGGCCTTCGGGGCTTGAAGAAATAGATGGGCTGCATGAACCGAAACCGACCCGCACACCAGTACTGGTCTGAAACCGCTTAGAGGATCTAAGTCTACCGAGCCAAAGCGGTGCTTACAAACCCTATTGGTTTCATTGGGCGACATGGCTTTGATATGTCATTTCATCTCAGTGCCGGGTAAAAGTCCCACAAAAGTGGAAGCAACGTCTCCAAAATGACCTATATTGTGTTGACGGTGACGTTAAAACATCAAATCAAACAACAGAACCAAAATGCCTAGTTTTAGAAATTCCGTTGGATATGGCCTAAATCAGAAATAAATGTTAGAGGGAATATGGAACAGTATTTAGGTAAAAACTCAATTATGCAACATTGAGATTGCAATATGCAATTTTGATATTGTGTTATGCTTTATTCAGTTACAATTGTGCAACACTGCATTATGATAATTTTGTAGTCTGATTTTGGAATTTGTGTAGTTTTCTTTCTGTTTCTCGTCCTATTTTGCAACTTGAAATTCCGATTCTGCTTCTTCTAGTTCCCATTATTCTCGTTCAGTGGCGCTGTGATCGTTCTTTCGTACCGTTCCCGTAAACGTCCGCCTGTATTCGGCAGATACCCCAAAAATCTGCAAGCGTATTGGTGACACGGAGGAGTGAAAGAAATGAGAGAACTATATTTTTGGCATAAAACGGACGATTTGGGGGCACTACACCCTTCTCGATAAAATCATTTACACATAATTTTTTATTTATATGTCAGACCAGGAATCAGCTTTGCTTGGTTTGTTTTGTGTCCAAGTTTTATCTAAATATATCGCAAATGTGTTCAGGCCATTGCACCTCTAAAATATAAATTTGTTTTAAATACTTAAACTTATTGTGTATGGCGGCGAAAGGCTCCTGTCCAAATCGTGTAGACCTTTGTGAGACTGCTCCTTTATGATCACTTGAAAGCAAACATAGCTACAACTCTCTTTCGTGATAACTACGACTTGCATTCCCTCTAACATTTATTTCTGATTTAGGCCATATCCAACGGAATTTCTAAAACTAGGCATTTTGGTTCTGTTGTTTGATTTGATGTTTTAACGTCACCGTCAACACAATATAGGTCATTTTGGAGACTTTGCTTCCACTTTTGTGGGACTTTTACCCGACACTGAGATGAAATGACATATCAAAGCCCTGTCGCCCAATGAAACCAATAGGGTTTGTAAGCACCGCTTTGGCTCGGTAGACTTAGATCCTCTAAGCAGTTTACCTGTACTGGTGTGCGGGTCGGTTTCAGTTCATGCAGCCCATCTATTTCTTCAAGCCCCGAGGGCCGGGGGTCTGATTCCCTGTTTATTTTGTCACATGTTTATATAGATGTTCGTAACTGTTTGTGTTAAATGCATTCATTAATTTATAAGAAAATAGAAAACTATCTGACTTTTTATACTAGATTTTTGGCTTCAAGTGACAAAACGCAAAGGTTTCCACTTTTTTGACAAAACATGACGCGAAGCAAATACTTTCATACCGGAGTGCAGGTGGAAAACCCGCACCTGCTACAATGTAACATATCAAGCGCTGGAAGCCTCTGTGGTGTTGTGGTTATGCTACTCGCCTCAGTAACCAGGGATCGCAGGATCGACCCCGGGCTTCTCCAGAATTTCGGATGAGTCTTTAAACCCAGGTCCCATCTCCGTATGACCTTACCTGTTGGTGAGACGTAAAACTAAAAACGCACTCACACACCAAGCGCATCCCACCATTAAACACATCTTTATAATTCTGACCCCCTCCCACACACACACACTTGATCCCCACTTTTATAGAGTAAAACTGGGATTTACAGGAGTAAACATTATTTTTCTCATTTCTACTCCAAAATATAGATTGTGGGTACTCGTTAGAACCGCATCGAAGAGGCGCTTCTAACGTGTACCCAAAATGTATATTTTAAGCAACAGTCAGAAAAATATCATCACGACTTTTCATCTTACAATTTTTGTTGTTGTATTTTTCGGCGGTAAAATGTACAAATCTAATGCATCAAAAACATTTTTTTTTCTAGATTCTGTACACTTTAATAATAAGTGAATAAATAAATAATGTCGTTAAGTTCCGCCAGGTAAACCTGGGTACGCTGTACGCGGTCTAACTGTAATAAAACAAGAAGAAGAAAAAACTTTGGCGTAGACCTAATACATGGAAATACATGTAAGTACAAAATGGTTTGGATTCAGCCACTCCATTTGCCAAATCGTTACATGTAGAACTTGAAGAAATATGTAGTAGGCTGGTTAAGACAGTCGCGACACTATCTCAGCAAGGATTTGCTGGCTGAAGACAGACGGACGGACGAACTTACAGACGACCAGCTAATATTTTTGCGTTGTGATTCTGTTGGATGAAAGCCATCATGCCCAAGTCTAACTTATGACGACAGACGGACATATGAATACGACAGCTGTCATTGTGACCACAGTTGCGTTTCTATGGTTGTGGGTCGGGGCTGAGTATGAGTGGGTATTTACATCAGAATAACAATGGGAATTGAGGCACTGGTTGTTGTATACCAGTTTCCCCGTATAAGGTAAGGTCCCAAGGAACCAATCCATGCCCGCGAACAGGGAGACCATCGCCTGGTTACTCCCTGAGCGGACATATACGTACTTCTATAATATCCAAACATTTGAGTTTTGAGTGAGGTTGCAATTAGTAACTAATATCTTTATAAGTAACACCTCAGAAGGATCAGATTTATGAAAATTGTATGAATTAATCGATTTTAACAATCTATGCTCATTTCAAATCCATGGATTCGGCACAAACATGGTAATTTATTTTAGTAAATATTCAACGATAGAGTATTTTCCCCTTCGTCAAACAAGTATTAACTTTTAAATAAAAATCCTGTTTCTCATAAATATATAAATAAGGAACCCCGCTGTAAAATTTATTTTAAAGATGCAAACGTACACATTATTGTAAATATACGAATTATTATATAGCTGGATAAAATTTATTGCTGCTGGCTTGAATTTTGCCCCTGGAAAAGCGAATGCGATCTTCTCAAACGGACGCTTGTCATCGGAAAAAAATACGGCAAATCCACGGACATTAACGAACGTTACCGTCACCTCAATGACTGGTACCCCGTCTAACCACAGCAGAATCGAAACTGAATATTGCAAAATAGGACGTCCAAATGCCATATTTAAATACAAAGGTCTCAAATTAGAATGTGCATGTTGCATATTCGAATAAAGTAGTAAGATATGGAAAGGTTCATAATGCAAAGTGCGGTTTCAACAATTCATTTTGTAATTGCACATTGCATAATTGAGTTTTTACCTTAATACTGTTCCATAAGGGAATGTAAGTCGTAGTCGTAGAGTTTTTACCTTAATACTGTTCCATAAGTGAACGTAAGTCGTAGTTCATATGAAAGCATTTTCACGAAAGAGAGTTGTAACTATGTTTGCTTTCAAGTGATCTTAAAGGAGCAGTCTCACAAAGGTCTACACGATTTAACTACTTATACAAATTCTTATACAAAATTAGTATAAGTATTTACAACAAATTTATATTTTAGAGGTGCAATGGCCTGAACACATTTGCGATATATTTAGATAAAACTTGGACACAAATCAAACCAAGCAAAGCTGATTCCTGGTCTGACATATAAAATAAAATTATGTGTAAATGATTTTATCGGGAAGGGTGTAGTGTCCCCAAATCGTCCGTTTTATGCCAAAAGTATAGTTCTCTCATTTCTTTCACTCATCCGTGTCACCAATACGCTTGCAGATTTTTTTGGGTATCTGCCGAATACAGGCGGACGTTTTACGGGAACGGTACGAAAGAACGATCACAGCGCCACTGAACGAGAATAATGGGAACTAGAAGAAGCAGAAGCGGAATTTCAAGTTGCAAAATAGGACGAGAAACAGAAAGAAAACTACACAAATTCCAAAAGCAGACTACAAAAATGAATATCATAATGCAGTGTTGCACAATTGTAACTGAATAAAGCATAACAGAATATTAAAATTGCATATTGCAATCTCAATGTTGCATAATTGAGTTTTTACCTAAATACTGTTCCATAAGCTAAAACTATGGATTTCCTTATATTGCAAGAATATTATATATTGTCTTTGGTAATGTCATTTTGTTATAAAAGCTGTTCATAAAAGCCGCATAAGGAGAAAACCTCTGTTCGGGGTTTGCGCCCAGACAAGACACAAACCTATCTGCACAGCTTCACAGACTAGCAAGAGACTTGATTTTTTATATATAAAAACTAGAGGTGCCGGGCTATCCTAGTAGTGAGCACAAAGGTGCTGATCAGACCGCGCATGCGCAGGCTGATCTGTACCTTTGCTGTTCCCAAATGACGAGTTTTCTAATGTCGTGGCTCATATACGCGTACCTATCTTTATCATCACGCAACAACAAAGGTATCTGGACTTGTGCGGCGGTCACGCGAAGTGTCAGATCAGCCTGCGCATCCGCACAATCTGCTCAGAGTCTACTGAGCGCTAAATGAATGTCCGTTCGCCCATATGCTTCTTTAGGCAGCCAGAGGGGATAAACGGTTTGATTTGAGTCCACGTTGATTGCGCATGTCTGACGTCACATTTCGCCTTAGGCGGCTCAAGGTGTGACATTAGGAAGTTTTAGCAAGCAATCAGAACTCAAAAGAAAGACGGAAGGACGGAAACATGGTTCATCTGTGCTTAGTTCTCGTTAGTTTCGTAATCGGAGGAGTTTGCGCCAGTACTATTCCTCCAGCGACTGTTGCATCGACGTGTACTTACAATGGGAAGATATACAACATAGGTTCATTCAAGCCCTCGCCGTGCGAATATTGTGAATGCACGGGGGGCGGAGTTGTGTACTGTGCGATTGCTGACTGTGCCCCGCCGACGTGCGTAGATTCCGTGCTTCATCCTGATAAGTGCTGCCCAGTCTGTCCGAACGGTGAGTCAAGTTTATGTAAGAAAGTCCACTTCTTTGTTATTTACTTATAATGTTCCTATAATATGCCCACCTCTAGGACTGTTCAAAAGTGGTCTTTAAGGCCACTTTTGAACAATCCAATAGGTGGTTTCTTTCTAGAAGACACTGAGCGCAGAAAACACACATAAAGAATGACTGAAAGCTTTTTTTATAAGCTTTCAAATTAGTCTTAATTTTAATAGCCTAATCCCACTGTAGTAAAAGTACATTAGCACTGGTATATTTTAATGTAATTTGTGGGTCCATTGATTGTCAATCGACACAAAAATACTAAGCGCAGAAGCTCTTCATTGTTCATGTCTACGTGACTATCCCTGATGTGTAGGAAATCCAGGTAGCGATTATTTATAGAAAACAGCGGCGCTATCCTTAACCTTATGAGGTCAGAGTGGTGTGTAAAAGGGTTATCTATAGAATCTTGACTGGAATAATTTGTTTGGTTCACAAAAAGTGCAGACCCAAATCAAATCGGCGTCTGACCTTTTGAGATTATTCCACTAATTTTGAGTCGATCTATAAACAGAAGTGGGCGAACCCCAGAGCACGTAAACCAGTCCATGAAATGAGCACCAATAAATCTGAAATTATATACAGAAAACTGGGATTTGCAGCGCTGTAATTATTTTCCTTATTTCTGTCCCTAGACATAGGTTTAGAGTACATGTACTCGATAGAACCGCCTCATTGAGGCGGGGATCGATAGAACCGCCTCATTGAGGCGGGTCTAAAAGAAAACTGTCACACTTTTTGCAGCAGAAAAACTATCCGTTTTGGAGGTACAAAATGGTGTATGTTGTATGGTGTTCTACATGTATGTTGTACGGTGTTCTATAAGAATGTAAATCACGTGACCTTTAGTTGCAGAATTTGGCGTCTGACATTAATGAGCCCCGCCAAGCGAATTTTGTGTCTTCGAGAATTCCGTCATGACAAATTTTAACTGCGCATGCCCAGCCATTCAGAGGGGCCAGGGATATGGCTATATGCCTTAAGGTTCCTCTTGATTCACTGCTTGTATGAGCGAGCAGCGAAGGTTCTGGCGAGACTGCGCGGATGCGCAGGATCGCCTGAACCTTCGCTGCTCGCATAGGCGATAAGTACCAAAATCGCTTGATGGGGCCCATTTGATCCAAGCGAAGCTTGAACCTACAGCGATGAGAGACCTTATGATTAAGAAGAACCGCTCTTACCCACTGTGTTACGGAGGCCGTAATGAATACGCCTGGCCTATTCAGTTCAGCCCTAGTTTGCAAGAAAGGCAACACTTCTGTGAATTCCTGAAATATGAGTTTTCTGAAAAAAAGGTGTCATCTCTTAAATGCAACTTTTTGCTCAGGTGTCGAATATGTTCAAATGTCTACTCTACTCTTAAGAACAAGGATATGCTCAGGTGTCTACTCTTAAAGGCAAATTCTTGCCTTGAAGAGTTGACTCCTATTAACAAAGGGAGGCTATAAATATGTTGTCTTAGTGTCGCCCGTGAAAGAGTATTCCTTCTCCTTTAACAGTTGTTAAAATCCATCTCTTTCAGGCCAGAACTGTGATTACAGGGGTCATACAATAAAACATGGAGAGAGCTATCATCCTGACGCTTACACGGTATGTAGGTGTCCTGACAGCCCTTTCGGAGTACAAACTGCAATATGCATCCACAGAGGTCCTGTCCTTCAAACAGTACAACCCGTATCGTGAACTAGGAACACAGTTTCAACTCATTGATAAAGACAATGTACTCGGTCAAAAAAGTTCCTATACATTAAATTGCTTCTGTTACCATAGATACTACAAGTGAAAAATACATAAAATTTGTTTTGTTTTTGTTAGAGCTCTCATTTTTCCATGCGAAAGCCCAAACTGTTTTTGTTTATGTAAACTCGATAGCTTGTGCTATTGTTTTAAACACCCAAGGGTCACTGTGACAATTTCGCAGAATAAATCATTAAAAACGCCAAGCTTTAACACTATAAAAACACCGTCTATCAACTACACCGGAAATAGAATCCCGGTGAATCGATTGAAACCGAAAGTAGGCATGGAACACGGTGAGTGTAGCCTTTATTTCTTATCTATTTTCTGCCCGCGAAGTGTAAATTTATTTCCTTGAAATAACAGAGGGATTTCTGCAAGATTTTATGCGTTTTTCTATGCTGTATGTATCGATTTAAAGTCAGAAACACACGTTTAACGATGCTTGGTACTGGGTGAAGACCAGCATTTTCGAAAATAGGTTACAGATTTTATAATTTCTTGATTTATTTCCGCTTAAACTTTCTTTCACCTGTTTCTGTTTATAATGGATAGTATCTGAAAACTTTCTCTGGTCATGATTTGATCATACAATAAGCGTATTTATTAAAAACCAAAAATCCATGTGTACGGCGTTTAGCTGTTTACAACCAGGTAGCTGTACGGAATATAGCCAAAACAGGATACGGCGAATAGATATGGCTACCCCTGTATTCTTAACTGTTAAATGCCAATGATGGACCATTTCCGTTTTTTACCCAACTTTAAGGGTATAGATGCTTGCCCCGACCAACGGATCATGGAGATTCTATCTATCTATCTATCTATCTATCTATCTATCTATCTATCTATCTATCTATCTATCCATCCAACAGCAACACTGTTGTTGAGGAAATTGATCATGAAATCTTTTCTTCGGTCATTATCTCCTTCATTTTCTCCCTTCCGCTGATTCAAGAAGATATAACCGCTTACGTATAAGCCTGCACAGGAGAAGGGTGGCTAGGTAAACTGTTCGGTAAAAATGACCTTAATAGTGTTGACTGGGCCGTTTAGTACCCCTAAAACCACTACTGCGATCGGACATAATTGGCCATTACTGTCAGGTGTACATTACGCATACCCCAGATCTGCAGGATGAAAACCTACACAGTAATTATGCACCTTGTGCCATGTCATCTCCAATGACGAACTCCCCTAGCACCTCTGTTTGCACCTTGGATTTGGCTTGCAACCTCCCGAGATTGAAAAGCTTCCCATCAAAGCGAAACCTAATCGGTAGGGCGTTGTCACCCTCCTGGAAACATCTGTGAGCATGGCAGCGAACATCATGCTGAACAGTGTCTAGGCTAGCACACAGCCTTGCTTGACTCCATTTGTCACAGGTAATGGATCTGAGAGCTCACCATCATTGTGATTACAATACACGATTAGTTTAAACAATAATACATGAGTTGAGTACACGTTATGATTGTATAGTTAACTAATAAACTATTGTTTAAACTCGTCATGTAATTACGTAAAGATCTCTAACTTGCATAAGGGATGATTCTCCCTGCACGGGGGTAGGGGGATCCAGTTAACGTCCCGATCCGATAGACGGTGCATTTTGGGGCATTTATCCCGGCAAATGATACCAGTGTAGCATGTTTGGACACCGCAACTTTATTACCGCTGCGGCAAATCGAACCGCAGACCCCTAAAATCAGAGGCAAACGCATTAACCGCTGAGCTATTACACTGCATGATACTTCCATGCAGATCGGCCCCCGCCCATCGAGGCTTGAAGAAGTATATGGGCTGCATGATGCATCCACGCAGAGCTGAAACCGACCCGCACACGAGTACTGGTAAACTGCTTATAGGATCTAAGCCTGCCCAGGTAAAGCGATGCGAGTCGGCCCGTCCATGCTTATAAACCCTATTGGTTTCATTGGGCGGCAGGGCTTGGGATGTCATTTCATCTCAATGTCGGGTAAAAGTCCCACAAAATTGGAAGCGACGTCTCCAAATTGACCTTTACAGTGTCGACGGGGACGTTAAACCTCAAATCAATCAATCAAAAATCAAACTTCCAAATCGACCGCATGACTACTGGTAAACCGCTTAGAGTGTCAAAGCCTGTCCAGGCAAAATGGCGCGAATCTGACCTTCCCTACATGTAAATTCCTTTGATTTGTCCGGCGGCTCTGTATGTAAAAGTCTCACAAAATTGGAGGCAAAGTCTCCAAAATGACCTAAAAAGTATTGATGGGGATGTTAAACCTCAATTCAAACAAACAAATAAAAAAAAGAAAAAAAAGTTTCTACTAAAGTATACTAATTTCTACTGCTGTATTCCTTGGGTTGTGCTAAGCATTGTCCAATTTACTTGTGTTGAATGACATATACCAATTGCCTAAGCATACCTCAATTGGCTAGACTATGTGAGTCATGTGAAGCTAATAGGTGTTTGTTTGTTTGATTGAATTTGACTCGAGTCTAACGACCCCGTCAACACTATATGGGTCATTTTGGAGACGTTGCTTCCAATTTTGTGGGACTTTTACCCGACAATGAGATGAAATGATATCTTAGCCCCTGCCGCCGAATGAAACCAATATGGTGATATGCATGAACGTTCAGACTCACACCACTTTTCCTGGGCAGGCTTACAGCCGATTAGCTGTTTACCAGTACTCGTGTGTGGGCGGTTTAAGCTCTGGAAGTACCATGCAGCCCAATCTATGTCTTCAAGCCCCGATGGGCGGGACGAAGGACTGCAGTTTGTTTGTTTGGTCGTGGTTTAACGTCCCCGTCAACACAATTTCGGTCATTTTGGAGACGTTGCTTCCAATTTTGTGGGACTTTTACCCGACATTGAAATGAAATGACATCCCAAGCCCTGCCGCCCAATGAAACCAATAGGGCTTATATGCACTGGACGGTTTGACTTGGACTACTTTTCCTGGGCTGGCATAGTCCATCAAAGAAGTTAACCAGTACTCACGTGCGGTAGTTTCAGTCCTGCGTGGAAGCACCGTGCATCCCAATCTATTTCTCCAAGCCCCGATGGGCGGGGCCCGTAAGGACTGCAGTGAAAATCTATGTTTGTCCTTTGGTCCACCAAGTCTCAACTAATGCTGCGTTCGTCGTCAGACAAGAGTCACTGTGGCTTTTATATTTGTTTTTTGTTACACGTGTTGATTAATGGTAAGTAGGAAAAACATCATGCAACAGACAAAAAAAACCAGAATGATCAGGTTTTATACCCCATCATCAAGTAAAATAAAAGTAATGGTTTGGATGTCGTTAAAATAACTTAAGCCCCCTAAACCTTATTGTTGACCGTTCCAAATCGGTATGTTTTTTGTTTGTTTGTTTTTGTGTGGGGGGGGGGGTGGGGGGGGGGAGTCACAACTTTCCAAAAATGTGGTGAAAATGTGTTCGATACAGTAGAAGTTCGAGCCTCTGAGGGTTATTAACAGGGTTATGTCAGGAGGCATAACGCTTATATTAAATTAAGGTATGCTGTGTGTAGGCGATTCTAATGAGTACACACAACATATCTTTTCACAATAAAATTTGTTCGAAGTTATCCCTAACAATGTTTTATCAGGCCCTATGGAAAGTTTTTTCTAGGCACTCAAGAATGAGTTCGAATCAACCATGGTTAAAGAGACGCCGGTGTTCGAGTCATCGAAGTTTCACTGTATGTGGTGTATTATTTGCTTCCAAAGGATAACCCTTTTATAGAACATATGCCACGCGTCTATATTTGAGCTGGCGTGTTTTGATAATGCGCACTTCTTTTTAACACAAAATAACGCCTATGTGGCAAAATATGGTCTTAAAACTATACATAGTAATTAGTTCCTGACTAACATTGCAATATTGTGATTGATTCTTGCTAATTTGACGAGAGAATGTGTGTGTGTGTGTGTGTGTGTGTGTGTGTGTGTGTGTGTGTGTGTGTGTGTGTGTGTGTGTGTGTGTGTGTGTGTGTGTGTGTGTGTGTGTGTGTGTGTGTGTGAATTCGGGTCTAACGTCGCTTTCAACAATTTTTCAGTCATATCACGACGGTGTCTGGTTGCGACAGGGAGCTCAATGCTCACGTTTATAGTGCTGCCTCACTGAAGTATCATGTCCCAGACACATTACATGATACCACATCCAGTCACATTATCCTGACACTAGATCGACCAGTCCTAGCTCTACCCCGTAAATCTGAGTGCCAAGCGAGGAGCAGCTAGAACCATTTTTAACGACTTTGGTATGTCGCGGCCCGGGATCGAACCCGAGACCTCCCGTTCCCCGAAGCGGACACTCTACCAACTGAGCTATCGGGGCCGGTACGAGAGAATGGGTGAAAACTGTTGAAGTGTGTTTATAAAATTCTGATGACACTGGATAAAGATGTTGTGACAGGTGAGTCCCTTGATTTAGCCCCAGTTCATGCCGACCATTGTTTACATTTCGTTACCCATAAGCAGCATGTTTGACAAAATATAACACCCAACTTTGACAAGACATACGTTTCATCATACATACAGAGCAGTACAATCCTCATGGATGTATGAGAAGCACCGTAGGAACGGTCGAGTTACTTTTAAAATGTTATCAGCTATAAACATGGAACTATTCGCCGTACACTTTCTGTTACAATAATTTGCTATAAGCCGTACACCAAGCTACTATTCGCCGTACAACAGGTAAATTTACGTTTTGGCAAACAGTTGTGTTGAAAGTACAGTTTGAGGCGAGTTTCTTTTGCAAATTATTTTTTTGATCATGGTTCTATCTGATTAAGTGGAAAAACTTCAGTAGAAAGGCATAAACATTAAAAAAACAACAAGGAACTTGTCAAGATTCATTCAGTTCGTGGTACCAGCTATCGAACATTCGGTCTGTAATTGCACGATTGTGTGTTTAATAATCAAAACACTTGTCACAGCAGCAGCAAATTATGTCCACTACTGATATTGATAACAGTATTCTAAAACTAAAACTTACAAGCAGTAAAAATATCCATTTTCAAGAGGCACCCCTTATCCTTCAGTCATTTTTATCGATTCACCGGGATTCTATTTCCGGTGTAGATGATAGACGGTGAAAAAATACACTTAGCACAAGATTTCTAAAATTTGATACATGATACCCTGTGTGTCTATTTACAAAAGATTTGGAACTTTAGTTCCATTTGCTAAGAAAAACAGATGACCACGTACAGGCCTCCGATTTGTTGAAGGTGTGTGCAAAATTCTGCTTTCAATTGAAACTCCACAGAAAATCGCAATCGGTAGTGCAAGATGTGGCATGAATTTTCTACATTATTTTCCATCATGGTTAACAGCAAAGTTGGCACCAAAGCGCTTTTTAAAGAAATAACAAAAATTGAATGGCATGTGTACAGAAATAAGAACAGTTTGAAAATTGCTATATTTTTAATTAAAAGGGAGATAATATGAGAATTTCAACGATTAAAGTATTGGTTGTTGTGCAATATCATGAGATATTGCAAAGGTAAAGTGGGTTTCTATGTTCAATTGAAATGATCTTGCATCTCACACACAAAATGATCATCTGTGCATGCGCAATGCCAAATTACTTGCAAAACCTTTTTCTAGGCACATATTGAGGACAACTCTTGAGAGAATAGTATGGGTAAATGCAAATTTTTGCATTTTGTAGCTTAACGTCCGATTCGCATGTTTACAGCTGAATGGCCACTAGAATTTACCCGGAAGTTGGAATAGTTACTTTTTGACTGTGTATATATTATAGTAGTCGCAGATAAGATGTATCGTTTGCACCTGCCTTTGGAATATTCGATTAACAAAAAGTTCAACCAATTCGCTGTCTTTTTGGTGTATTTTTTTTTTTTTTTTTTTTTGTTTGATTTGAGGTTTAACGTCCCCGTCAACACTGTAAAGGTCATTTTGGAGACACTGCTTCCAATTTTGTGGGACTTTTACCCGGCATTGAGATGAAATGACATCTCAAGCCTTGCAACCCAATGAAACCAATAGGGTTTATATTTTATAAGCATGGACGGACCGACTCGCACCGCTTTGCCTGGGTAGGCTTAGATCATAAGCTGTTTACCAGTACTCGTGTGCGGGTCGGTTTCAGCTCTGCGTGGAAGCATCATGCAGCCCATCTATGTCTTCAAGCCCCGATGGGCGGGGCCGTTTTGATGTGTTTGTATTCAACTGTAACAAAAACTTATTGGCCCGCTTGCTGAAAGCCTGCGCCCTATTGAATTAAGCGAATTATGTGGATTAAGCGAATTTTGATATATTTTGACAGCACCTAAACTGCCCGCCCTGCCAGTTTTATCTGCGATTATACTTTACGCAGTGACAATAAAAGAAACTGTTTCTACGGTTAGTTGTTCCCCAATTCTGTTTCTTCACGAACACTCAAATCTATACCAGGATACCCATTCGGCTGCCTAAAGCATTCAATATCCCCATGATGTTTTGGATCAACGCACAACGAAGAGTCTTAACAGACTGCGCGCATCCGCGGGCTAATCAGAGTCTTTGCACATGTCCGGGTTCTGTTCTGCTTTCGTCTCAGCATATTTGCTGTACGTTTTATCACGTGAACAATGCCGTTAAATGAACACCTCCCTCAACTATATTTTATATAGAGAAAAGTGGAGTTTATAGGGGTATATATTATTTTTCTTATTTTTACTCTAAGACATAGGTTGTGGATACTCGCTAGAACCGCCTCTATCGGTTCTAACGAGCACCAACAAGACATAGGTTGTGGATAATCGCTAGAACCGCCTCAATGAGGCGGTTCTAACGAGCACCAACAACCTATGTTTGAAGTATAAATAAGAAAAATACCACGGACATCACGTGAACAAGTCCGTGAAATGAAGACCCCCCTAAACCCCACTTTATATAGAGAAAACTGGGGTTTACGGGGGTATTCATTATTTTTCTTATATCTGCTCCAAGACATAGGTTGTTGGTACTCGTTAGAACCGCCTCAGTGAGGCGGTTCTAACGAGCACACACAACCTTTGTTTTGAGTCTCAATAGGAAAAATATAAAGGATTTTTATTAGAAAAGTAGCCATTTTGGAGATGTGAAAAATGCACTATGTTGAACGGGTGTGTTATCCTAATGTGACAAACAAGAAATAGCTTTTAAAAAGATATACAGTCGAACTTCAATGGCTCGAACACCTTTGGGACCTCGAAAATCTGTTCGAGACAGGGGTAGTTCGAGCCACTGAGGGTTACTGTCAGGAGGCATAACGAGATACTTTTAGACATCTTTTCGGTGTTCTATAATGAAAATGGATGCTGTGTGTACTCATTAGAATCGCCTCATCGAGGCAATTCTAATGAGTACACACAGCACACATTTGCAAGATAAAAGACTTAAATCTCCTTAATTATCCCCCACTATTTCTAATGTAGAGGATTTCGCTAGGGACTCAAGAATGGGATCGACACATCCATGGTAAACGAGCCAATGGTGTTCAAGCCATCGAAGTTCTACTGTACGACGTACTGATACGTTAATTATTATTCTAAATAACAGAAACTGATCTATGCAAGGTGGCTAAAATGGTAAAATATCGGGTTGTATATCTCAGTATTAACTGAGAGACAAAATCAAAGTCTGTTTGAAATATTATTATAAATTGCATGCACATGGAAAGTGCCTCACAAACCTCATTAAGAAAACATGCCTATACAAATACATTGTAAACTTTAACGCCGAAAAAAAATGAAAATTTTAGGATGAAAAATTGTGATATTTTTCTTATTTCTGCTCAAAATATAGATTGTGTGTACTCGTTAGAACCGCCTAGATGAGGCGGTTCTAACGAGTACTCACAATCTATATTTTTGAGCTGAAATAAGAAAAATATGGTTTCCCCCTGTGAACCCCAGTTTTTCTATATAAAAGTGGGGTTAAAAGGGGTCAAAATTATATAGGCGTGTTTTCGTGAGGTGAAAGTTCTCACAACACGTCTTATAAAGAAGTGAGAAAAAATATCCGTAATTCCTTGTTACGGCTCTTTATCGCCAGTCATCTCTTTTTTTTAATACTTTCGCCGAGTTATTCAAAAGAGGGTTATAAGTTTCAGTAAGTTACAATTTTTTTTTCCACATTTAAGACCCCAAAATTTGCTTTTGACGTTTGATTTGTTTTTTGTTTGTTTGATTTGAGGTTTAACGTCCCCGACAACACTGTAAAGGTCACTTTGGAGACGTTGCTTCCAATTTTGTGGGACTTTTACCCGACATTGAGATGAAATGACATCTCAAGCCCTGTCGCCCAATGAAACCAATAGGGTTTATTAGCATGGACGGTCCGCCTCACACCGTGGTTCCTGGACAGGCTTAGATCCTCTAAGCGGTTTACCAGTACTAGTGTGCGGGCCGAATTCAGCTCTGCGTGGAAGCATCATGCAGCCCATATATTTCTTCAAGCCCCGATGGGCGGGGGCTTTTTTGACGTTTGATGAGATGAGACATAAAATGCCACATGAATATGAGGTAATAAATTACACGATTAAGGAAGCAAAATCTAAAGACCCCAAAAATTAGCTTTTGAAGTTTGATGAGCTGAGACATAAAATGCCACATGAATACGAGGTAATAAATTACACGATTAAGGAATCAAAATAACTGAGCCGCTGTTTTGTAAAAAAAAAAAAAATATATCATATGACATCGTTGACAAGCAGTGGATAACGTCGTGTAATAAAAATCGTATGACCACACGTGTAATAACACTTTGGCGGGATTAAATTACGACATGACGACGTCCATATCAACACTGAATTTTTCGTAGAAAAACTCGTCACATTAAAAGGCGATAAAATCCAATTTAAAGTAGTCATATGATAAAGAGGTTCTTACACTCGTGGTCATTTCATATGATATTTATGAAACTCGCCGAAGGCTCGTTTCATAAATATCATATAAAATGACCACTCGTGTAAGATCCAGAGAATCTTACACTCGTGGTCACTTCATATGATATCTATGAAACTCGCCATAGGCTCGTTTCATAAATATCATATAAAATGACCACTCGTGTAAGATTCTCTATTTAACACGTCCGTAGTATACGCCCTATACTACTCACGCCTTTTTGTTTAAACGAACTACATGTATTTTGTTGACTAACGTATGCGCATGCGTTTATTTATCATTTTCCCTATGATGAACATTGACGTTTATCTCGACAAACCAAGACATCTTTTTTGTCAGAATCTAAGGTCCTACAATGTAACTCTTTGCATTGTTATTGAGTATACAATTTCTAATGTGTAAATGTTTTTTTGCGCATTAGCACTTCTTTCAGCTTATACCGAATATCAAAAATTCAAGAAATTCGTTACTTGTTATGGTATCAATTGATTTTAACAGAAAAAAAAATTCAAAAGGAGGTCAGAAATGCGATAATGTGACTACAGTAGAACTCAAATGGCTCGAACACCGATGGCTCGTTTACCATGGCTGAGTCGAACCCGTTTTTGAGTCCCTAGAGTTTTCCTCTACATACAAAGTAGAGTGAGATAATTAAGGAAATTGTCGACTTTTATCTTGCAGATGTATGCTGTGTGTACACATTAGAATCGCCTCGTTGAGGCGATTCTAATGAGTACACACAGCATACATTTTATAGAACACCGAAAATATGTCCAAAGATTTACCTCGTTAGACCTCCTGGCAGTAACACTCAGTGGCTCGGACTACCCCTGTCTCGAACAGATTTTTATGGAACCAAATGTGTTCTAGCCATTGAAGTTCGACTATATGTCTAAAAACATGGGACTTAGCAAGCCGTTTATATCACATTAATAAATCTGTGTAATGATATTCCTTGTAAACTCCAATTTATATAGAAGCGGGTTGGACAAAGGAACACATCAGTTTTCATATTAATACGGCGTAGCCGTTATGGTTTTGCTTCTGTCCTACATTTTTCGTTATTCCATTGGTCAATAAAACCACATGTCCAAGGAGATGACCATTTCATTGGTCAATGATTTGCATAAATAAATCTACACAAAAGTACGACAGTTTACTGAAGTTTTAACCTAGGAAATGTTTCGTTTTTTATGTGAGACATGAATGAAAAATATATACAGTTTCGGCTTGCTCACCGTCTTGTCCTTTGATGGCCATACGTCATATGTATAATTGTGTTTCTAGTGAATTCTGTAACTGCTGCGGTGAATAGCTATTTTGACCGAATTCCATGTGGTTTGTCTATATAGCGAAAGGAACCATTTCGCGAAAGGAAGGTTCCTTTCGCGAAAGGAAGAATTTTCTGCGAAAGGAATTGTTTGTTTGATTTGAGGTTTAATGTCCTCATCAACACTGTGTAGGTCATTTTGGAGTCGTTGCTTCCAAGTTTGTGGGACTTTTACCCGACATTGAGATGAAATGACACCCAAGCCCTGTTGCCCAATGAAACCAATAAAGAGATATAGCATGACAAAAACATGTAATAATCGCATTACAAATTGACAGATGTTTAATTTACAATTTATGCTAAATAAAAGTTGCAGTGTATCATTTGTCTTCAGCATACTTTATGTCCTCCATTTTAACACAAAATGGACATTTTCGAATATCATTAATGTTATATAAATTCTGAAAAGGAATAAGTGTAATTTGAGTTTTAATTAGGTGCACATAAGATCAAGTTTCCGTCCGTTTGTTCGTCCGCCTATGCGTTTACGTTCACCATAGCGACAACCCGAAATGTTAACCCTAGAATTTGTGTTCAAAAACAGTAAATGATAACGTTTTCTTATTTGTTGTGCATATACTTGAGATCATATGTCTTGAAATGAGGTCATGTTTTTAACCTTGAGCTTTTACATTGACCTTAGCTCAAACAGGCGGGACACCGCCCTCTGCGAAGCTATTTTTCCTCGCGTGACATCTGAATTGTTTGAATACAGTAAACCAGTTCATGGCTAGACAATTGTTGCTGTCACTATTGTAGCTCATATTGCATGGCCCGCAGAAAAAGCGACCGGCTGAAGTCGGTTGATTTTCTAACAGTGCCCTAAAATCACCGTGTCATTCTGTCAGTCTGTCTGTCCGTCCGTCCGTAACCCGTTTGTGAAAATTGGTGATAGTGACTTAACCGCTTGGAATATTTAAACAATTTTTGGCATACTGATAGATATCAATGAGATCTAACCAATGAACTTACGAAATATTATATTCCATTTAGTATAGGCTTGCCGAGGCGAAAAAATGTGAAAATTTTCGAACTGCTTCTCATCGGAAACCGTTGGGCCGATTGAAGTCAAATTTCATATGGAGCCTCTATGGGATGGGGGAAACCAAAATTTGCTCATGGGGTCCAGGTCACATGACCCAAATGGCCGCCAAGCCATATATGGTATGTCTGTCTGTCCGTCCGTAACCCGTTTGTGAAAATTGGTGAAAGTGACTTAACCGCTTGGAATATTTAAACAATTTTTGGCATACTGATAGTACCAATGAGGTCTAAACAATGAACTTGCGAAATATTACATTCCATTTAGTATAGCCTCGCCGAGTCGAAAAATGTGAAAATTTTCGAACTGCTTCTCCTCGGAAACCGTTGGGCCGATTAAGGTCAAATTTCATATGGAGCCTCTATGGGATAGAGGAAACCAAAATTTGCTCATGGGGTCCAGGTCACATGACCAAAATGGCCGCCAAGCCATATATGGTAAAAACCCTTCAAAATAGTCTTCTCCAGAACCACTTGGCAGATTTCCACGAAACTTGATAAATAACATCTGGGACGTAGGCCCATCATAAATTGCTAAAATGGTGACCCTGGGTTGACCTTGACCTTCTTTGTGCCTAGGTCAAACTTTGACACATATGCTTTTGTATTGGAAAAGTGAGAATTCATTTTATTCTGCAAACGATTCCGAATACAGTACTAAAGTATTAGATATATTTTTGCTCCTTACGATAAGGCGCATTTATTGGGGGAACCGTTTTAGGTCCAGGTCACATGACCAAAATGGCCGCCATACCCATATATGGTAACACTCATCAAGCTAAAAGCATCCGGCGGGTCGTGCACTTCAGCTGAAGCACTGGTCTCTAAACAACCTTCCAATTAAATCTACGCCGCATATCTTTTATAAAGATATTTCTTGTTTTTATGCAAACAAACCCTTCATTGTGGGCATTCGTTGGAACCTAACGAGGACCCACATTCTATGTTTGTTGCAGAAATAGGGAAATTCTTATCATCACTGTAACAAGTCCGTGTAATAAATACCCACTCAAACCCCGCTTTATACAGAGAAAAGTGTGTTACGAGCCAGGCGTAGCGGAAAGAAAAAGCAAACAAGCCTTTTGGAAAAAATTAACAAAATTTATTTACAAGTTATCTTTAACCCGTAGAAGTAAGACAATTAAATATACTTAGCTCTGTTATGAAATATCCTTGAATGAGTCTATTTACCTTAATTCAGAAATAACTTTTCTTAAAAGCCCACATCATGTTAACAAGTCCGTGAAACGAAGACCCCACTAAACCCCACTTTATATAGAGAAAACTGGGGTTTAAGGAGGTAAACATCATTTTTCTTATTTTTGCTCATAGACATAGGTTGTAGGTACTCGTTAGAACCGCCTCAATGAGGCGGTTCTAACGAGCACCAACAACCTATGTTTGCAGTATTTATAAGAAAAATATCACGAAATTTCATCAGAAAAGTAACCATTTTTGAGATGTGAAAAATGCACTATGTCACACAGGTATGTTATCGTAATGCAAACTTCAAACTCCAAAGTCTGACTCAAAAAGAAAAATCAAGCTCTTTTATAGACCTTCAGATTCCTCTAGAATGTTCTACAGGGCTGGGGAATAAGACCTTGAAGGTTCTGAAGTACTTTTCCTTGTAAACATGTTGTTTACAAAAACGAAATAAATTTGTGACTCATTTTGCGAGGATCTTCTATAAGAAGATAAACAAGATATTTATAGCACTATTAGGTCACCCCGTGGGGTGAAAGTGAGAATCAGAAAAATAAATTCTTAAACATAACACTCCCCCTCTTCGAGGAATAGAAAGATTTATGTAATAAAACTTTCTTTTGCTTTATGAATAATAAAATACAGTAGAACTCCGATGGCTCGAACACCGATGGCTCGTTTACCATGGCTGAGTCGAACCCGTTTTTGAGTCCCTAGAGTTTTCCTCTACATACAAAGTAGAGTGAGATAATTAAGGAAATTTTCGCTTTTTATCTTGCAGATGTATGCTGTGTGTACTCATTAGAATCGCCTCGACGAGGCGAGTCTAAGGAGTACAAACAGCATACATTTTAGAGAACACCGAAAATATGTCCCAAGATTAACCTCGTTATGCCTCCTGGCAGTTACACTCAGTGGCTCGAACTACCCCTGCCTCGAACAGATTTTCATGGACCCAAATGTGTTCTAGCCATTGAAGTTCGACTGTATTGAACAATGCATATAAAATTACATGTATATACAATCCACTTCAGTATGAAATACAAACACATTCCTGACCCTGTTCAAACTCTTGAAAGGGCATCGGGGATAATGTTATCTCTCCCTCTGATATGCCTTATGTCTAAATTATACTCTTGTAGCATAAGACTCCACCTGAGCAATCGCTGATTTTTGTTTTTCATTTTATGTATGAAAGTCAATGGATTGTGATCACTGAAAACAACAATCGGTACAGTAGTAGGAGTAAGATAAACTTCGAAATGTTGCAGAGCAATAATCAAAGACAAGCACTCTTTCTCTATGGTAGAGTAATTTCTCTGATGCTTATTAAACTTTTTGGAAAAGTAGCAAACTGGATGATCCACTCCATTTTCGTCTTCCTGCAACAAAACACTACCTGTACCTACGTCACTAACATCTACAGCAAGCTTAAACTCCTTTTCAAAGTTTGGTGCTAAGAGAACTGGCTCACTCTTGAGTATGGCTTTAATCTTATCAAAAGCATTTTGGCATATTGCATTCCAATGGAATTTTGTTCTTTTGCAAATTGGTCAAAGGCTCAGCAATGACAGAGAAAGTATTACAGAACTTTCTGTAATAACCAGCCATACCAAGAAAGCGCATCAGCTGTCTTTTGCACGTGGGTACGGGAAAATTTGAGATAGCCTCAACTTTAGAATCAGTGGGTTTCGCATGACCTTGACCTACAACATGACCTAGAAATACCAAACTTTCATGGCAGAATTCACTTTTAGCAAGATTGATTGTTAATTTGGCTTTACTCAGTCTATCAAAGAATGTCATTGTATATGATAGCATCATCGATATAAGCACTGCAGCCTTCCAGCCCCGCAATTACAATGTTTAATAAGCGCTGAAATGTTGCCGTAGAGTTTTTCTTTCCAAATGGCTTGACTTTATAGTTAAATAATCCGTCTGGCGTTGTGAATGCCAAAAGCTCCCTTGCTCTATCTGTGAGTATAATTTGCCAAAGTCTTTCCAGAAGGTCGAATTTTGTTATGTATTTGGCATTCCCGATGTTATCAATGCAGTCATCCATTCTTGGAATAGGAAAGCTATCTGTTTTACTTAAGGAATTAACTTTCCTTAAATTTGTACAAACACGATATATCCCATTAGGTTTTGGTACAAGAATACAAGGAGAACTCCATTCACTTTGGCTTGGTTCAATAAAGTCATTGTCCAATAAATACTGAACTTCTTTAAGATATTTTTGTTTCATAGGATTCATCCTGTATGGATTTTGCTTTACAGGTTTAGAACCATTTATGTCCACATCGTGAAATATTTTGTCTGTCCGTGTTGGAATGTCAGGAAATAAGTGTGCATAGACAAAAATCAGCTGCTTCAGTTCATTCCGCTGATTTGGCTCTAGATGTAACAGTTTCTGGTCGAGATTCCTCAGAATGTTAGAGTTCTGAAGTTTTGATGATGTGGGATCAGATTTCACTGAACTGATATCCTCACAGTCATTGTCACACGAATTAAGTGGAACAGAACTAACTAGATTGACTGATGTTAAAGATGCATTGTCCCTACCAATGTATTCCTTAAGTATGTTAATATGACACAGCTGCTTTAGCTTGCGCCTCCCAGGAGTGTTTATTATGTAGTTTACGTCACTGATTTTTTTTGTCTACAGTGTACGGGCCATAATACCTGGCTTGCAAAGATTTTCCAGGAATAGGCAAAAGAGCTAGTACCTTATCACCTGGTTTAAAATTCCTTTCTTTTGTCCCTATGTCATATAGCTGTTTCATTTTTCTTTGGGCTGACTGAAGATTAGTCCGAGCAGCCTCACAAGCTTTTGAAACTCTATTTTTGAAATCCGACACATACTGAAGTAAATTCAAGAAAGTGTCATCATTAAAGAGAAATTTCTCTTTCAGATGTTTCAACGGACCACGAACAGTATGGCCAAATACTAATTCAAATGGACTGAAGCCAAGAGATTCTTGCACAGATTCTCTAACAGCAAATTAAAGCAAGTTGATGCCTTTATCCAAATCCTTCTCTGTGTCAAAGCAATATGATCTTATCATGTTTTTCAATGTTTGATGGAATATTTCAACGGCGCCTTGACTTTCAGGATGACAGGCCGATGACTTATACTGTACAATGATTAGTTCATGCATTACTTGTTGAAAAATTCCAGACACGAAATTTGAACCTTGGTCTGACTGTATAGATTTTGGAAGATCAACAAAGGTGAAAAACTTCACTAAGGCCATGACGATTGTCTTAGTTTTGATATTTCGTACTGGAATGGCTTCAGGAAAACGTGAGGAAGCACACATAATAGTCAAAAGATATTCACAAACAGACTTAGTTCTGGGCAAGGGACCTACATAGTCTATAATTATTTCACTGAAAGCAGGTACAGGCTGCAAATGAGCCGTACATGCATTTAATGCTCTTATTTTTCCAATCCTCAGGGATTGCTTATGCAATTGCTTTTCACTGTTCCATCAATTGACATCCTTTAGATACCTGTTGAAGGTCATTATTAAACCCATGTTCGTTCCTCGTTGTATAACAACTGCTTGTTTGACATCCCTGTACTTTAAGTAGACTAAGATGTTTTGTGGGCTTTTGTTGTACCTTCCTTCTATTCGAAGGTATCTTCTTCAGTAATTTTATATGCTGTTTTATTTATTTATTTAATAACCGGTATGAACATCGCTTTAGTTTTGACGGTATCACAACCTTATTAACCAAAATGAGTATTACAAATACATTTAAAATATCAATATCACCCCTTAGGTTACACTCTGCTTCTTCTGTACGGATTCCCCATTCTATTAAGAACTTTAATACTATGTTGCCTTCGGTATTGGTTAGACCCTTAAATTTGTCTTCTGTAACTTCAGTTAATCTCAAAGGAGCAGGCAATACCAATGTTTTTGGGAGTAGTCTTCGTATAAGTATCTCCTCTCAAATCGCCCATCCTTCGAAAATATACTAATCCGTGGAAAAGAAGTGGAATGTATCCTAGTATTTCTAAGTGCAATGCCAAGAGGTGCAGATGTTGTTCGCATTTAAGCACTGCGTCTACCGTTACTTCATCTGTAAACGGTAGACGCTTCTCTGTAGTTAACATGTCTGATTTGACATGACAGTCTACAGATTTAATTTATCTAATTACTTGACGTGCTGCAAACTGTAATATGCAGTACGTCGGTCAAACTAACCGCATGCTTAAAACTAGATTGAACGAGCATTATCGTAGAATGAGTAAGCCTAAGAAAACTGACACTTTCTTGTACCGTCACTTTCGACGTACAGGTCATTCTGGTCATTCTGTAAATAACATTGTTATACAACCAGTGGAAAAACTTTATTACGATGCAAATTCTACATCTAGATTCAAATAATCAAAAGACATGAAGCTGAACTGAAATGGATTAAATTTTTATAGACCCCTTTTCCACTGGGATTTAATGACAACATTTATCATGAGGGTAATATTTCCAGAATGCCGGACTTTGATATTTTCTCACTCCTGGAATGTCGAAAACGCAGAACTAGATCTCACGGCACCAGGAAAATTGGTAACTTTAAACGTAAATCACGTGCGTTTAAACGAAACAATACTAGACTGAAGTGACTGTCAATTATATTATTAAATCATGGACGCCACTCTATGCTTTCATTTTTAGTTCATTACCCGTTTCTGTTTTACGTCTTCTGGACAACGAGGCGAATAAATTCTACGATAGTTCTCATCAGTTATATGATGCAGCTCTCTTAACTAGAGGCTATACTCAGCATACTCTCCGTCCTTACATTGATTCTGAAATTAATCATAAATGCCATTTCTTCAAAATATCCTTCATTAATAAGGGTATGGATTTTATAGATTTGCCCAGTATCTTCCGTGAGAGATCGGTGCTTTCTTCCATTCCTGCTTATTTTCAAAATACTGAAACACCTATAATTTGCTATAAATATAACAAACCTATTAGATCTATCATTTTTAATTTCAATAAACTTGTTTCAGATCTTGATATTGATACTAATACTCCTGATTCATGTGATTGTAAAAACTCAAAGTATTGCTTTCCTGCTGCCGGTCATGTAATTACTGGCAATTTGAAAATTATTCCTGATTCTAGGATAAGGAATATAATTTCTAAAGGACCGAAATATCGGTTTCCTTCTAAAATTGATTTCAGTAAATGTAGAGATGAAATCGCTTCTTCCTTGAATGAATTCGGTAATCGATGGTGTAAGCGAGAGTATGTTGAGCATAAAGCCCTTAAGAACTGGAAACTTAGCATTTTAAAACTAGTGAATAAACGCATTTCTTTCTATTCTCAAAATACTAACTTATTACCTCCTAAGCCCAAGACGTCTTTACGTCATCTTAAACTAGGTATTCATGAATTCATAAGAAGTTTGTTTTGACCCCTGCAGACAAGGCCGCTAACAACGTCGCCGTTGTGTGACGGCTCCACTATGTTAACACGCTTAAGCAGGAGCTTGGTGGTACTAAGGCCTATGAACTTCAGCCTTTAGCTGAAGAGAGAGCTATAGTAGATAAACATGTTTGTCTTTCAGCCACCAAGTTTGCTGTGTGTGTTAACGAAGGCCAAGACAAGCTCCCTACGCTATACCGGTTACCAAAACTTCATAAAAAACCTTACAAAGCACGGTTTATTGCAAAGTCTAGCTCTTGCACTACCACTGAACTTTCTAAATTATTAACTTCCTGTCTTACTGCTATTAAAACGCATGTAATTAAATATTGTGATAAAGTCTTTGAAAGATCAGGAAGAAATCTGTTTTGGTCTATAAAAAATTCGAATGAGGTTTTAAATAAATTGAAATCTAGACATTTTCGTGCTTCTAGTCTGTCTACCTACGATTTTTCCACTCTTTACACTACACTTCCTCATAATCTTATAAAAGAAAAGCTTAATGATTTAATTGAATGGGCTTTTCACAGAGAAGATTCTCTCTATCTTGCATGTAATATCAGAAATGCATTTTTCACTTCTAAAGAGCATAAGAATTATACACTTTGGTCATGTCAGAAAGTGTGTGATGCCCTCACCTTTGTACTTGACAATATTTATATTAGATTCGGTACTAAGTTATTTAGACAAATTGTGAGTATTCCGATGGGTACTAATTGCGCACCTCTTGTGGCTGATCTGTTCTTGTATTGTTATGAAAGAGACTTCATTTTGTCGCTTTCCATTGATAACCAATCTGAAATTATTGAAGCTTTTAGCTCTACTTCTAGATATTTAGATGATTTATTAAATATTGATAATACCTATTTTGATGGTTTGATCAGTCAGATTTACCCCCTAGAACTTCAGTTAAATAAAGCAAATTCTTCTGATACCGAGGCCCCGTTTTTGGATTTACATCTATCTATTGTAGATGGATTTGTTTCGTGCATAATTTATGATAAACGCGATGACTTTGATTTTGAGATTGTAAATTTTCCTTTTTTGGATGGTGATGTTCCTCGTGCGCCATCCTATGGCGTTTATATTTCGCAATTAATTCGATTTGCTAGAGTGTGTAGTCATGTAACTGACTTCAACACTCGTAACAAATTATTAACGGCTAAACTCCTTAATCAGGGTTATCGGTACCATAAACTACGCAAAGCCTTTTCAAAATTTTATAGACGCCATTCTGATTTAATTTCAAAATTCAATATTGGACTTAAATCTCTTCTGCAACAAGGTCTATCGGAACCCGAATTTTATGGTGACTTAGTATATAAATTCAGAAAAATATATAACCGCAATGACTTCAGCACCCAATTTCGTAAAATCATTCTTCGATATAAAAAGATTGGGTACAACATGGATATTATACGACAGACTGCATGCATGGTAGTTAACCCAATCACGGTTGGCAACTTTGCTTCCCTCTTTAATTGCACGCCGGTGGGTCAGGCCTCAGATTCTTTGACGGCTCCAACGTAAAGGCTTATTGAAAATTAGAGAGATAATATTGGTTGGTGCTTGATGCTCTGTCTCTGGTCGGGCTCATCGGAGTCTAACTGTTGGTTTTCTTTTGCTCCAGCATTTCAGTGGTTTCTTGCTGTCGAGTCCTCACCGTTGTCTCACCTCTGTGGTTCTTTGATTTTTGTGTTCACGGAGATGTTGCACTGATGAGTTAGGAGGTCTTCATGCGGACTGAACAAATTGTCTAAATCGCGACGGAAGTAAGGGCGAGGATTGTGGCCACGTAAAATCGATTTAAGCCCCCCGGTGGAAATCTTCCACTGACCGTTCCAAGGCGGCTCTTCTGTGGCGATTTATTTATGTTGTTGTTTGTTGCTTACTGTGTGTATCACTTGTGTCTTTTAATTTTGGATGGCCATATGGCCATTTTGTGGGAAAGTAACTGTCCTTATGGCCTTCCTTTGTTTAGGTTTCCATTATGGTCTGGTCGCTTAATGTTTGTATTTCTTTCCCTTTGGTGTCTGTTATGGGTGGAGTAAGTTAATTGAATCAATTCCTGATCTTTGTTTTACTTCTACTTTAGGTATAGTCTGATTGGGTTTTCCTACCATTTGGCATGTATGGCAGGACCTACAATGCTGAGAAACATCAGATTTTAACCCAGGCCAGTAAAAATGATTAAGAATCTTGTGACAGGTTTTATTTACACCTAAATGTCCTGACATGGGAGTTTCATGCGCCAAGTTTAATATTTCGGGACGGTAAAGTAGAAGTTAAACCAAGATCAGGAATCGATACAATTATCTTACTCCACCCGTCAAAGACACCAAAGGGAAAGAAATAACCCGTGGAACCACTATCTGGTTGTTGGTAGTCCAATCTTCTTCTGCTGAGACGTCTGGTGGACGCCATTTTCTCATAAGAATGTCATTTTTGACAGAATAACAGACTGGGGCCTGAGATACTTCCAGGTTATCTAAAGCCCTTTCAACAAAGGCGAAATTTCAGGATCCTTGTGCTGTTCTATAGCTAGTTGAGACCCGGAAATTTTGTCATGGCCTAGATGGCTAAGATGAGTTATTCTCATGAAAATCTGTCTGTTTATCAGGCAGGCTTGAAGACAGAGACCTTTTTATCTCGTCATTAAAAGACTGACCCAAAAAGGTATCAGTAAAATCAAAATCCTGTTTCCCATCAGTTTGCTTGGCCTTACGTGCCATAGCCCTTGTGACGGCACAAGAGGTATAAAGATCAGGAATTTCTTGCTCAATGGGATCAGGCGGTTGGTCTATGCAAAGATTAGAAGTCAAAAGTAGGTTTACCACAACCTTATCTCCAACTAAGTGATTGCCTAGTAATAAATGAACACCTTTAAAAGGTAAAGAAGGTCTAATACCAACAGCCACTGAACCGGATACCTGGTCTGATGACAAATAAACGTTATGAAGCGGAACATTAACAAATCCACATTCCACACCCTGAATAAGGACACTTTGGCCCAAAGAAGTCTTCTCAGAAAAAGGCAGAGTTTCTGCTAGAATAAGAGATTGAGAAGCTCCGGTATCTCATAAGATTTTAATAGGGGTAGGATGGGCATAACTGTCACCATTTAGTGAAACAAAACCATCTGATAAGAATGGTTTATAAATCTCCATAACTGAATCAGTCTCAGATAATTTGGTATCAGAAAGTGTTTCCTCCCTTACACAAAACTGTGGTTTTGGCTTTATAGAAGTCAAACCTGTAGGCTGAAGTTCCTCTTGTCTTTCTCTTTCTTTTCTTCGCTTTAATTTTAAACATTCAGAGATCAAATGACCTGTATTTTTGCAATAGTTACAAACTACTTGAGAGTGAGATAAGGGATTCTTGTCTTTGTTTTCATTAGAAGCTTTGGAACAAATCTGGCTTCTATTTTCACCAGAATGTTTGGAAGGATTCTGGCTTTTATTTTCACCAGAAAGTTTGGGCATCGTACCAGATGTATGGCTATAACTACCAGAGGGATTACTGGGATAGAATCTTGGACCTGTCTGTGGATTATAAGGTTTTCGAGGATAAGGCCTGTTCACAAATGCGACTTTATGAGTCAAAGCATAATCATCTGCCAAACGAGAAGCTTCCTCCAGAGTTTCAACCTGTCTCTCATCGAGAAAAGACTTAATGTCTGAATTTATGCACCGTTTGAACTCTTCAACAAGGACAAGCTGTCTAAGTTTGTAATGACCGGAACCTACTTCTTTAGAAGAACACCACCTATCAAATAGCTGTTCTTTGGTTCGAGCAAATTCTACATGGGTCTGGGAAATTTCTTTTCCACAGTTCCTAAATTTCTGCCTGTAAGCCTCAGGGACCAACTCATATGCCTTAAGAATAAGCTCCTTAACCAGAGATCATAGTCTGAACTTTGCTCGACAGTCAGCTGAGTGTAAATGTCTCGAGCCTTTCCGACAACAACGCTTTGCAAAAGAAAGGTCCAATGCTCTTTTGGCCATTTTAAATTTTCTGCAACTTTTTCAAAATTTAAAAAATACTTATATACCTCTTTTTCTTGAAATGGCGGAACTAATCTGATGTGCTTTGTGGCATCAAAGTAACTACCAGAGTCAAAAACAGGGCTAGGTGTCACCCTATCCAGACCCTGGAGTTCCATTTCTTTCAGCCTTAACTGAAATTGCCTTTCCCTTTGTTTTTCTTCAAGGCTGTATCTCATTTTTAGCTCACCTGAGCCGAAGGCTCATGTGAGGTATTAGTATACCACGAGCCGGCGTCCGTCGTCCGTCGTCGTCCGTCGTCCACACTTTCAAAGAAGTATATCTCCGGAACCAGTGGGCCAATCTTGATCTAATTTCATGTGAAGCATTATCAGGTAGGGGGAAAGGCTGCATACTGTTTTCGGGCAGATCGGATTGGAACTCTGGTTGCCATGGCAACAAATAGCTCCCATAGACTTAACATAGGAAAAAGTTTGTCATCACTCTAGCTCCGTCAATTTTTTTCTGATTGTCTTCATTCTTGCAGATAACGAGGACAGGTATGAAATCTCGATCAAGTTCGATTTTGGGCTGAATCGGATTATTCACTCAGGAGTTACGTGCCCTTGAGCGTTGAAAAAATTGCCTATTGACTTAACATGGGGAGAATGTTGTCATCACCGTAGCTGCTTCAATTATTTTCAGATTGGCTTTATTCTTGCAGATAACCAGCACAGCCATGAAATCTCGGTCAAGTTCGATGACTGGCAGAATCGGATCATTCACTTAGGAGTTACCTGCCCTTGTGTGTTTTTGCATTAGGGTTAATGGGAATTAGGAAAAAGCTTGTCATCACTCTAGCTCCGTCAATTTTTTTCTGATCGACTTCATTCTTGCAGATAACGAGGACAGGCATGAAATCTCGATCAAGTTCGATTTTGGGCTGAATCGGATTATTCACTCAAGAGTTACGTGCCCTTGAGCGTTGAAAAAATTGCCTATTGACTTAACATGGGGAGAATGTTGTCATCACCGTAGCTGCTTCAATTATTTTCAGATTGGCTTTATTCTTGCAGATAACCAGCACAGCCATGAAATCTGGGTCAAGTTCTATAACTGGCAGAATCGGATCATTCACTTAGGAGTTACCTGCCCTTGTGTGTTTTTGCATTAGGGTTAATGGGAATTTCAAAAATGTATATCTTAAAGACTACTTGGCCAACTTTGATCAAATTTCATGTGTCGCATTATTGGGCAAGTGGAAAGGCTTCATTAGGTTTTCAGGCAGATCTGAGTGGAACTCTGGTTGCCATGGCAACATCTAGCTCCCATAGACTTCACATAGGAAAAAGCTTGTCATCACTCTAGCTCCGTCAATTTTTTTCTGATCGACTTCATTCTTGCAGATAACCAGTACAGGCATAAAATCTCGGTCAAGTTCGATTTTTGGCCGAATCAGATAATTCACTCAAGAGTTACGTCCCCTTGAGCGCCCGAAAAATTGCCTATCGACTTAACATGGGGAAAATGTTGTCATCACTGTAGCTGCTTCAATTTTGTTCGGATTGGCTTCATTCTTACAGATAACCAGCACAGCCATGAAATCTCGGTCAAGTTCGATAATTGGCAGAATTGGATCATACACTTAGGAGTTACCTGCCCTTGTGCATTTTTAGCTCACCTGAGCCGAAGGCTCATGTGAGGTATTAGTATACCACGAGCCGGCGTCCGTCGTCCGTCGTCCGTCGTCCACACTTTCAACGAAGTATAACTCTGGAACCAGTGGGGCGGCCTTGATCAAATTTCATATGAACCATCATCAGGTAGGGGGAAAGGCTGTATTAGGTTTTCGTGCAGATCGGATGAGAACTCTGGTTGCCACAGCAACAAAGAGCTCCCATAGGCTTAACATAGGAAAAAGCTTGTCATCACTCTAGCTCCGTCAATTTTTTCCGATCGACTTCATTCTTGCAGATAACGAGGACAGGCATCAAATCTCGATCAAGTTCGATTTTGGGCTGAATCGGATTATTCACTCAGGAGTAACGTGCCCTTGAGCGTTAGGAAAAAGCTTGTCATCACTCTAGCTCCGTCAATTTTTTTCTGATCGACTTCGTTCTTGCAGATAACGAGGACAGGCATGAAATCTCGATCAAGTTCGATTTTGGGCTGAATCGGATAATTCACTCAGGAGTTACGTGCCCTTGAGCGTTGAAAAAATTGCCTATTGACTTAACATGGGGAGAATGTTGTCATCACCGTAGCTGCTTCAATTATTTTCAGATTGGCTTTATTCTTGCAGATAACCAGCACAGCCATGAAATCTGGGTCAAGTTCGATAACTGGCAGAATCGGATCATTCACTTAGGAGTTACCTGCCCTTGTGTGTTTTTGCATTAGGGTTAATGGGAATTTCAAAAATGTATATCTTAAAGACTACTTGGCCAACTTTGATCAAATTTCATGTGTCGCATTATTGGGCAAGTGGAAAGGCTTCATTAGGTTTTCAGGCAGATCTGAGTGGAACTCTGGTTGCCATGGCAACATCTAGCTCCCATAGACTTCACATAGGAAAAAGCTTGTCATCACTCTAGCTCCGTCAATTTTTTTCTGATCGACTTCATTCTTGCAGATAACCAGTACAGGCATAAAATCTCGGTCAAGTTCGATTTTGGGCCGAATCAGATAATTCACTCAAGAGTTACGTCCCCTTGAGCGCCCGAAAAATTGCCTATGGACTAAACATGGGGAAAATGTTGTCATCACTGTAGCTAGTAACGAGGACAGGCATAAAATCTCGGTTAAGTTCGATTTGGGGCAGAATCTGAATATTGACCTCGGAGTTACGTGACCTTGAGCGACCAAAAATATGCCCATAGACTTAACATAGGGAAAATGTTGTGACTACGATAGCGACTTGAATTTTTTTCAGATCAGCTTCAAACTTGCAGGTAACGAGGACAGACATTAAATCACGGTTAAGTTCGATTTTGGGCCGAATCGGATTATTTGCCTTGGAGTTACCTGCCCTTGAGCATGAAAAAAATACGTTGTGACCACGATAGCAACTTTATTTTTATTCAGATCAGCTTCAAACTTGCAGGTAACGAGGACAGGCATAAAATCCCGGTTAAGTTCGATTTTGGGCCGAATCGGAATATTGACCTCGGAGTTACGTGACCTTGAGCGACAAAAAATTTGCCCATAGACTTAACATAGGGAAAATGTTGTGACTACGATAGTGACTTGAATTTTTTTTCAGATCAGCTTTAAACTTGCAGGTAACGAGGACAGACATAAAATCTCGGTTAAGTTAGATTTTGGGCCGAATCGGATTATTTGCCTTGGAGTTACCTGCCCTTGAGCATAAAAAAATATGTTGTGACCACGATAGCAACTTTATTTTTATTCAGATCAGCTTCAAACTTGCAGGTAACGTGGACAGGCATAAAATCTCAGTTAAGTTCGAATCGGAATATTGACCTCGGAGTTACATGACCTTGAGCGACAAAAAATTTGCCCATAGACTTTACATAGGGAAAATGTTGTGACTACGATAGCGACTTGAATTTTTTTTTCAGATCAGCTTCAAACTTGCAGGTAACGAGAACAGACATAAAATCTCGGTTAAGTTCGATTTTGGGCCGAATCGGATTATTTGCCTTGGAGTTACCTGTCCTTGAGCATAAAAAAATACGTTGTGACCACGATAGCAACTTTTTTTTTATTCATATCAGCTTCAAACTTGCAGGTAACGAGGACAGCCATAAAATCTCGGTTAAGTTCAATTTTGGGCCGAATCAGAATATTGACCTCGGAGTTACGTGACCTTGAGCGACAAAAAATTTGCCTATAGACTTAATTAGGGAAAATGTTGCGACTACGATAGCGACTTGAATTTTTTTTCAGATCAGCTTCAAACTTGCAGGTAACGAGGACAGACATAAAATCTCGGTTAAGTTCGATTTTGGGCCGAATCGGAATATTTGCCTTGGAGTTACCTGCCCTTGAGCATAAAAAAATACGTTGTGACCACGATAGCAACTTTATTTTTATTCATATCAGCTTCAAACTTGCAGGTAACGAGGACAGGCATAAAATCTCGGTTAAGTTCGATTTTGGGCCGAATCGGAATATTGACCTCGGAGTTACATGACCTTGAGAGACAAAAAAATTTGCCCATAGACTTAACGTAGGGAAAATGTTGTGACAGAAATAGCGACTTGAATTTTTAGCTCACCTGAGCCAAAGGCTCCAGTGAGCCGATAGTATACCAAGGCTCCGGAGTCCGTCGTCTGTCGTCCGTCCATCCGTCGTCCACACTTTCAATGAAGCATATCTCAGAAGGCAGTCGACCAATCTTGTTTAAATTTTATGTGTAGCACCACTGGGCAAGGGGAAAGGCTGCATTAGGTTTTGGAGCTAGTCTGGTTCATTTGTTCCTTCATTCTTCTTTCTCTCCATATAGAGATAATAGACCAATGTTAAATTTTTAATCAAAGATTTCTCAGGAACTATAAAAGCTAGAAGCATCAAATTTGATATTCAATAGAATAATGATGACTTATTTTGTGTAAGAGACATTGGGCTTTCTCAGCTTATTTGTTCATCTGTTCTTTCATTCTTCTTTCTCTCCATTTTGACCAATGTTAAATTTTCGTCAAAGATTTCTCAGGAACTCTAGAAGCTAGAAGTCTCAAACTTGGAATGCAATGCAATAATGATGACTTATATCCTGTAAGGGTCAATGGGCTGGATTCTATTAGCAGATTTAGTAGTCAAGTCTGTGAATTGTTAAAACTTAAGTTCCTCAGGTGAGCGGTTTAGGCTCATTGAGCCTCTTGTTTCCTTTTCTAACTCGAGCCGTTCCTCCATTTCTAATCTTTGTCTCTGCATTTCCCTTTCTTTTTCCTTGTCTCTTTCTTCCGTTTCTAATCTTTCCATCTGCATTTGTCTCTGCATTTTTCTTTCTTTTTCTTCCTTTTCATTTTTTTTTTCTTTCTGTATGCGTTCTTCCATCTCTAATCTTAACTTTTCTATTTCAATTTGCCTTCCTATTTCAATTTAGAAGCCTCCGTGGTGCAGTGGTTACGCTACTCGCCTTGTAAACCAGGGATCGCAGGATCGATCCCGGGCTTCTCCAGACTTTCGGATGAGTCTTTTACCCGAGGTCCCATCTCCGTATGACCTTAGCTGTTGGTGGGACGTAAAACTAAAACTCACTCACTCCTATTTCAATTTGTCTCATTTGTAATTCAGTATGTGAGACCATAATGAGAGATAAAGCAGATGGATCAAAAAGTTCTTAATCAACCAAAAACTGTACCAAAATATTCTTAATTTCATGTTTTTTTATGTTTGTTTTAACAGCGGTGACCCCATAATGGGAAGCAATATCTAGCAAATCTGTCTTTTTGACCAGATTAAACACTTCCTGGGTAGGCTGAGCCAGAAAGCTTCTCAAATCAAACGATATGTTTGCTTTTTCTTTGTTTTATAAAGAAAATATGGTAATACAAAATGAGGTTAATTTGACATTATTTTTTTTTTTTGTTTTGTTTTTAAATGTCAAACTCAGGAAGAATTTCTCATGAAATGACAAGTACTATTTCACCTGAAATGACAATTCACGTGAAATCATGAAATGACAACCCCCTATATGCCTATGGGGAAATACCAACCTTGTGAAGCAACTGCCAAGTCTATATTTGATAAGAAATGCCAATTACTTGCCTACAAATAAAATGTCAGTCCTAAAATGCTCAAGATGTTTTTATCCCGGACGACCCCCCAATTTCTGTTACGAGCCAGGCGTAGCAGAAAGAAAAAGCAAACAAGCCTTTTGGAAAAATTTAACACAATTTATTTACAAGTTATTTCCCGTAGAAGGAAAATTAAATGTACTTAGCTCTGTTATGGAATATCCTTGAATGAATCTATTTTCCTTGATCCCAACAGAATTCACAGTCCGAAATGAAAAATAATATCCTTTAACAATCCAACACAGAATTCAGAAATAACTTTTCTTAAAAGCCCAAATTTCAAACTCCAAAGTCTGACTCAAAGAGAAAAATCAAGCTCTTTTATAGACCCTAAGATTTCTCTAGAATGTTCTACAGGGCTGTTGAATTAGATGATGTCATTTTCTAAACATAATGCAAACCTGAACTTTCTGGAAGGTTCTGAAGTACTTTTCCTTGTAAACATGTTGTTTACAAAAATGTAATAAATCTGTGACTCATTTTGCGAGAATCTTCTATAAGAAGATAAACAAGATATTTATAGCACTATTAGGTCACCCCGTGGGGTGAAAGTGAGAATCAGAAAAATAAATTCTTATATATAACAAGTGGGATTAATGAGGTTAACATTATTTTGTTTATTTTTGCCCCAAGACATAGGTTGTGGGTACTTGTTAAAACTGCCGCTTTTAAGTTTGCATATTGTTTTGCTTCTCTCCAAAGTCGGGGCACAGCACACTGTACATGTCTGGCAAGTTTGAAACACAACTTCCCATACAGAACAGAACAGAACAGAACAGAACATTTTCTTTATTACTCTCAAGGTCAAAACAATTGACATATGAGGTACATGCACAATACAAACAAACTAGCGGTGGGTTACAATGTAATATTCCTGACAAGAATTGGCTATATAATGGAAGAAGAAAACAAAAATCAGGGACATACATAGCTTAAAAAAGCGGAGCTCCAGGGGAGCAGGATTAAACATATATTTATATAAACTGACATAAATTGTTTTTCGCAAAATCAGTGTAGGAATTTGGAAAAAAAAAAAAAAAAAAAAAAAAATATCAAAAGAAAAAAAAGCGATATTGGTAATAGTAATGGGTTACTTCCTTCACATTTAAGCTAACTGAGTAACAATCACCCCAAATGTTCGTTTGTGCCTACAGTTGGTAGGGTTTCTCACGGTGGGGCTCAGTAACGGTTAGGTCATCACGAGAACAACAACAACAACAAAAAAAAAAAAAAAAAAAAAAAAATGTAATTGCCAAAAATAACAAAATGATGGATGCACTCGAACCGCGTTTACTTTTATGGTGAGTAATAACAGCAGAACCTGAATGGCTCGTTTACCACAGACGAGTCATACCCGAGACTGCGGGGATCCCCCCCCCCCCCCGCCCACACACAAAAAAAAAAAAAAAAAAAAAAAAAAAAAAAAACAGATAGGGACCCTGCTTCCATCCCGAAAACGCATGCCAAGTGTACCCAATAGAATTGACTCGGAGAGTCGACCCTAACAAGTACACATAACACACGCCCACGTCATATGACACCGAGCCATCGAGATTCGACTGCGAATATGAAAGAAACATAGTTTAGATTTTTTTTTTTTTTTTTCAAAAACATCGGGTAATTTTTTCTGAGACTCGTCCTGGCTGTCTAAGGGCGAGCCACCAGTATACAATTCTGATTCTGACCATTCATAAAAATTAGATCGGACTTCACGTGCTAACCACTCAAGTGGAGAGGTTATCTAAACTTAGGAGCCAATGGGAAAACTTCGTTACTTCTGAAAACCTGTTGGTTTACTTTTGAAGCTTAACAGAAACACCACGTGGGTATCGAAAAGTTCATTCACCAGTTTATATTTACATGGAGATAGGATTTACAAACCGTTGGATAAGTGCGCGCGTTCAAAAGGACATTGTCCCAGAAGGCACACACGGCAATTACAGTGCCGGATCAACATTTTTTCAACATCAACGTCGTGGCTCTGAATCAGCGCACAATTCAACAGCGTAATCAGCGCTGCCTCAGCTACTTGACATTAAAACAAGGTCAATTCATTGTTATTGTGAGTAAGCGTGGCGTGCCTCCTAAGATGAATTATTGTCTGCAAGAAACACTGTTGGTAAGTGGTTTAATCACAACGAAAACACGCCTATATACTTTTGAACCCCACTTTTATATAGTAAAACTGGGGTCTACAGAGGTAAACCTTATTATTCTCATCTCCGCCCCAGAATACAGAGTGTGGGTACTCCTTAGAACCGCCTCGATGAGGCGGCCCCAACGAGTACCCACAATTCACACTCCGAGCAGAAACAAGAAAAACATCACAACCTTTCATCCCAAAATTTTCGTTTTTTTTTCGGCCGTTTTTTCTGTGGTAAAGTTTGCAATATATTTGTATAGGCGTGTTTTCGCAATGAGTTTAAGATTTAGGAGTTTTGCTCGTTCAAATTTAGGTGAGATGCCGGGGGGAATCTCAGTGGCCTGAAAACAGTGCCGAAGCAACGCTGAATCGGCGTTGTTTCGACGTTGTTTCTATATGATGCGACAGTCAACATACCAAGAACGGCTCAGCCGATCAAAATTAAGAAAGACGACGCTTCACGCAGAATCCCAAGCATACACACACAGACTTCTGTAATGGAAAGTGTTTCTATTCTATTGAGGCAGCAATATACATATGTTATGCCAAATTAAATAATAATATTTACGCAGTTAACAGAACGGGCTCATAATCAGCATTCACCATATTTGCACTATTTGCCGGCTCCCAGCCTGCCCATTGTCAATATTGGAAAAACAGGTAACCAGACCTCCCTGACCTTTAAAGGTCAGGGGGGTCTGGTTACATGCTCCTCCAACACTGATTACCCTCAGACTAGGAACCAGCAGATAATGCAAATAAGGTCAATTCCTCCGTGCAATCAATCAACCTCGAGTCAACGTCAAACAAATGTCAACGCAACGTCTCGACACTTGGTCTATTCAACACCTCCGCACCATCCGCTGGCTCCCAGCTTACACTTTAGCAATATCGGAAAAACAGGTAACCAGACCCCCCTGACCTTGAAAGGCCAGGGGGGTCTGGTTACCTGATTTTCAAACACTTATAATCTTCAGACTAGGAACCAGCAGACAATGCAAACATGGTGAATGCTAACTCGACTCGGAGAGTCCACTTAAAACAGTGAAACAAGCAGTTTGTTCAGTCTGAATGATCTCACAGAGGGCACACATCGAACGCCCCATCCAGGCTACGTAAATGCACATTCTGTACGGAGCGTTCGCTGGGAACCCAAGAGACCTTTAATATCTGGATATGCCTTATTTTTTTATCTTGGGTACAGTTTATACTATACCGGAGAACTCAAAGCGGAAACAGATGTTCAAATTAATACATAAGAATACTGATGATAATAATGAAATAAATTATTAGTTCCACTAAAACTTTAGCAGTACATTATTACTGTGCAAATTGTCTTAAAATTTTCCCCATAAATTTACTAAGATTCATTAGTGATACTTCATCCCTTGTTTTCATAAGATTATGAAATTTTAGCGCGTTCGGCCTCGTATAGAATTCCGGTGATATTAAAGCAAATCTATCAAGTCTGAAGAAGGGGCATTCTAATATATAATGCATTTCATCGCCTACAGCTTGCCTGTCACACAGTCTGCATTTTCTATCAATGTAATCAATGTTGCTCCAACGGCCAGTCTCCACCGGAAGTCTATGATTACCCGTTCTAAATTGCACCATATTGAGATAAAGGTTTTTCGGAAGGATCATAAAGTACTCTTCAAAATTGAGGTTATCTTTGAAAATATTGTAATTTTTGCCTTTAGTTGATAATGCTAGGTTTGATTGCCAACTTTGCAAAAATTGATCTAGAAGAATTCGCTTAAGCATTTTACCAGGTGAAAATGATGCGATAGTATTTTGACAAATCCAAAGATCATTTCTTCCTGCCCTCGCCAAGATATTCCTAACATTGGAAATCCATTTAAAATTACTGTTGTCGGTGATTCTCATAACTTGATATAGGTTCCATGAAATTTTTTCAAATTTGCCTATAATGATTCTATGCCAAAAGTTAACAGTTCGTGTTTTAATTGTTATCTCCAAAGGGTATCGTCCTAGCTCTGCATATAGCATATATAGCGGTGTGCTTCTTTTACTTTTGGTTATTTTCCTTAAGAACTCAGTGTGAACTTTTTCAAGCATATCGAGATTCTCGAAACTCCAAATTTCACAAGCATACGTTAAAATCGGGAGAACTGTGTGATCAAAAAGTTTAAGTTGTAAATCTATCGGTAAGTTTAAGTTATTTATTCTGCAAAATAGGAGGTACATTGCCTTTTTAGCCTGTTCTACAATATGCTTTCTTGCAAATAGAAAACTACGGGATTGCGAAAAATGCACACCAAGGTATTTATATGTATTTGTAATTTCGACATCTTCATTTCCGAGGTTAAAGTGAAATATATCAGTTTTCTTTGCTCCAAAAATAACTACTTTAGTTTTGTCAATGTTTACATTTAATTTCCAGGTTCTGCAGTAGGTTTCAAATTCGTTCAGGGCTAGCTGTAGGTCATGTTCGTTATTAGCAAGGATTACTGTATCGTCAGCATATAACAGGACGATAAGTTTTAAATATATAGTAATCTGGTCGTCAGCGCAATCAATGTCAAGACCTAAGGTTGAATTTTGCAATAAATTAACCTCAAGATCATTTAGATACATCGAAAATAAAACGGGAGACAGGTTTTCTCCTTGTCTGACACCTGACAGACTGGAGAAATACGCCGAATTGTTGCCGTGCATGCTCACACAAGATTTGATGTCATTATACATATTCGAGATGACAGTTAAAATTTTACCATTGACACCATGCATGAGAAGTTTATGCCACAGACCGGCTCTCCAAACGGAATCAAATGCTGAGGAGAAATCTACGAAGCAACAGAACAATTTTTGCTTTTTTTGTTTAAGAATTTCAATTAGGGCATGAAGAGAAAAAATGTGGTCTAGGGTTGAATATTGCCGCCGGAATCCCGCCTGGTTTTCTGAAAGTTTCATAGCTTCTTCTAAGAATGTGTTAAGACGCATATTTAGTATGGCAGTGAAAAGTTTGCCTAGGCAACTTAGAATGGTTATAGGCCTGTAGTTTTTAACATCTTCACGATCCCCTTTATTTTTATAAATTGGGTGGATACAGCCGACTGACCATTGTTCCGGGAATACGCCTATATCTAATATAATGTTGAAAATTTTTTCGTAAACAGGGAGAAAAATATTGCTGGTTGATTTTATATGCTCATTCAATATACAGTCCGACCCCGGCGCTTTACCATTGTTTAAATTTCGGATGCATCTGGCGATTTCATCTTGTGAAATCGTTGCATTTAAATATTCATTGCTTTGTTCATTAATAAACATTAAATTTTCATCTAGTACCGTTGCAGAATTTATCAATTTAAAATGCTCATAAAATTCCTCCAGACTTGGGGTATTAGTACTTGTTTTACGTTTCAGACTGTTTATAAACTTCCAGTAGAGTTTCGGACTTTTAGATTCGAGATTGCGGAGTTTATTCTGTTGTTTTTTCTCATATTTCGCTATATATTTATTCATTGTCTTTTTATATTGTCGGCTATGTTCTATCAGTTGTTCACGATGTTGTGCCGTATTATTTCTGTTAAATCTTTTTTTGGCTAAGTGGTATTTACGACGAGCAGACCTACACATAGGGCCAAACCACGGCTTATCATTTTTTGTGTTATTAGTTTTAGAAATACTTGGAAATGTTCGATCGCATGCATTTTCGAAGACAGCTGCAATTGACTCGACAGTAGTGTTAATACTTTCTCTAGTAGGCACTGTTGTATTTAAAGCCATTAGGATTGAATTTACGGCCTCCCTATCGATGTTATTTGGAAAATCCTGTGAAAACCTATCGTTCCATTTTATATTTCTTTGCTGGGCGGCATCAGCGGTATCGGCGTCCGCCTTAGTTGGAACCGGGGGGCTAGTCGAAAGCGCGCAACTCAGCAAACAGTGACCATCACTGAAGATTGGGTCGGTTTCCAATACTCTAAAAGAGCGTAGATACTGAAACATTTCAGTTGAAGCTAAAATATAGTCAATTACAGAGGTTTGTCGAAAAGTAAATTTTCCGAGGTTTTTGTCGCCCTCAAACCTACCATTCAAAATGAACATATTGTTATTTTTACACAAGTCTATTAATTTATAACCGTTATTATTTGTATGTGAATCTTGAGATTGTCTTTTAAGAGAAACACCGTAATTGGCTAAGTTATTCGCTTGTGAGAAAAATTCTGACGTTTCGGTATCAAAGTCAAATAAATCTGCAAGGAATTCATCATGTTCCGTAAAGTCCCTCATAACGGAGGACCTAGCGTTAAAATCACCTGCGAGCAAAAGATATTTGTGTGTGCTACGGAAGCGAGTGATTTCTGTTTCAAAAGCAGTGAATTCGTCTTCACTGAAAAAATTCGAGCATTCGGGAGGAACGTAGACCGCGCCTAGTATCAGATTCTCTTCTGAACAGAGCAATTTCTTGTCGATTTCAACCCATAAAACATATTCACAGTCCGTGTCTAATTTCTTTATAAATTTTGAATATCGATTTTTGAAATACACAGAAATACCACCAGATCTTCGTATAAAATGCTTTCTAGGTTGCTCAAAAGAACAGAAACCTGGAAAGGAAATTATATCTGTCTCGTCAATTTTGGATTCCGAAAAACATATAATGTCATATTTATCGACCATTTCAACAAAATCAGGGTATTGACTTCGCTTTTTCAAACCACAAACATTCAGGCACGAAAGTTTCAGTTCGTGATTGTTCAAGTCATATCTACACTCATTATCAAGATTAACATAAGCCTGTTGGCAGAATTTTTCCGCCCCCCTTATGTCCTAAACTGGGCTACCACCAGACCGTTCAGGGCTTTGTATGTCAGTGTCAGGTGGCTTCACCGGTGTCCTCGATTCGGCCGCTGAAACTGTCCTCGACTTAGATTTGGACTTTGTCTTACTCCGGGTCATAGATCGAGAGCGACGTTGTTCAGTGAATCGCTGGCCTTTTGGTGGAGCTGATTTCGGTGACTTAAAACGTTCGTTACGCGGGATAATAGGAGTGCCAAAATGGTCGCCAGCTGTGGCATCGCTAACCGTGGCCCTATCAGCGATAGAAGCACCCTCATCCCGATGACCGACATTGCCCGAGTCTGACTCCAGTACACCGTCCATGGGCCTTTGGGTGTTGTCGTTTTCATCGTCCCGAGTTCTAACCTCAGTACGAGCCTGATTCGCCATATAAGCTGGTGTTGACTGGTATGCATGAGTGACCATTGGTGGTTTACTACGACCGGTTTTCGATGAATATGACAGCTGGCTTGGGTGATTAAGGTCAATTCTACTACCACGATGAATGGTGTCCCATTCCGGAAAAAGGTCTTTCACAACGTGACCATCCATGATAAGCTTCGCCGGATAGACAATAGCAACTTTATTCTCAGGGTTTTCAGATTTTAGTTGCTTATAACTAGGCCAGAGAGTTTTCCGAGCACGCGTGATTTCAACGGGGTAGTCCCTAGAAACTCCAAACTCAGTATTTTTCAATACACTTCCTTTTTAGCTCACCGGACCGATAGGTCAGGTAAGCTATTCTACTACCCCCGGCGTCGGCGTCGGCGTCGGCGTCGGTGTCGGCGTCGGCGTCGGCGTCGGCGTCCACAAATGTTAAAGTTTTGTGTTAAAGTTTTTTAGAAGCTCATTTCTTTTTTATGCCTACATGGATTGAGTTTATATTTGGTATCATGATAGATACTGGTGTATAGTTTTTATTTGCAATATCAGTAGCCATATCCGTGGCCTTGGGTCAAGGTCACAGACTTAGAATTCTAATTTTCAAGTTTTTGTGTTAAAGGTTTTAGGAGTTCATTACTACTTTACCTTCTGATGGATTTAGTTTATACTTAATCTCAATTATTAAGCAGCAGCATCAGCTTTCATGACCGTAACCTTGGGTCAAGGTCACATACTTTGAATTTTATGGTAATTATGGTAATTTCTTTGTTTTAACATAACTATGGAGCCGTTTGAGATAGAGCCTTCATATTTGGCATGTGGGTTCCTTGTGACATTGCCTTCCCACACATACAAACAATTTTGACCTGTAACCTTGACCGTAACCATGGGTTCAAGGCCACATACTTTGAATTATTATGGTAATTATGGTATTTTTTTTGTTTTATCATAACTTTAGAACCGTTAGAGATATAGCCTTTATATTTGGCATGTATGTTCCTTGTCACATTGTCTTCCCACTCGCACAAAAAAAATTGACCTGTCACCTTGACCCTTGACCATTTGACCTACTTATCATAACTTTTTAACCATTTGAGATAGAGCCTTCATATTTGGCATGTATGTTCCTTTAGGCATTCCCTTTCCACTCATACAAAAAATTTTGACCTGTGACCTTGACACTGGACCTTTGACCTACTTTGTCATAATTTTTTAACTATTTGAGATAGAGACTTCATATTTGGCATGTAGGTACTTGTGACATTGCCTTAGCACTCATACAAAAAAAAAATACCGATGACCTTGACCTTTGACCTACTTGATCATAACTTTGTAACCATTTGAGATAGAGCCTTCATATTTGGCATGTAGGTTCCTTGTGACATTGCCTTAACACTCATACAAAAAATTTTGACCTGTGACCTTGACCTGTGACCTTTGACCTTCTTTATTATAAATTTCTTACGGTTTGAGATAGAGCCTTCATATTTGGCATGTAGGTTCCTTGTGACATTCACTTTTCACTCATACAAAAAAATTTGACCTGTGACCTTGACCATAGACTTTTGACCTACTTCATATTTGGCATGTAGGTTCCTTGTGACATTGCCTTACCGCTCATGCAAAAAAAATACCTGTGACCTACTTTATTATAACTCGTGACCTTGACCCTGGACCTTTGACCTACTTTGTCATAATTTTTTAACTATTTGAGATAGAGACTTCATATTTGGCATGTAGGTTCCTTGTGACATTGCCTTAGCACTCATACAAAAAAAAATATCTGTGACCTTGACCTTTGACCTACTTTGTCATAACTTCATAACCATTTGAGATAGAGCCTTCATATTTGGCTTATAAGTTCCTTGTGATATCACCTTTCCACTCATACAATTTTTTTTATCTTTGACCTACTTTATCATAACTTCGTAACCATTTGAGGTAGTACCTTCATACTTGGTATATAAATTCCTATATTTTCAACAGATTTTAATAGAACTTCACACAAATGTTGCTCATGATAATATCTCGAGCAGGTCATGGCCTCAAGGTCAAGGTCACTGTGGCTATTTTTAGAAAAACTTTGTTATCGCTCCAGAGCATGAATGTTCCTAGTGTCATTGCCTTACCACTTATACAAATTGTTTTTACCTGTGACCTTGACCTTTGACCTTTTGACCTACTTATCATTATTTTCTAATCTTTTGAGGTAGAGCCTTCATATTTGCCATGTAGGTTCCTTGTGACTTTGCCTTAACACTAGCTTTCTTACTTGATATGTAGGTTCCATGTCACATTGCCTTCCCATTCTTTTATAAAATTTTGACCTGTAACCTTGATCCTGGTCCTGTGATCTTCTTTTTTGATAACTTCTTGACCATTTGAAATAGAGCCTTTATATTTGGCAAGTTTTGATTCGTTGATTCATGTCTAAGGGTTAAATGGAATTAAAAGTGATAATAATGAGTCAAACTTGAATCATACGTGAGCCCCAAATATTGATATAGCACTGGTTTCTTTCCTAGTGACTTTGTTTCTATTATGAGTCTGAAAATTTGACTTTGCACGACTAGTCTAAGCGCGACTTCCGGTGAGCTATCCTGTCCGGCGACAGGTCTTGTTTAATGATGGCCTCGGTAAGCGCATACTCCTGGAAAGCCACAATAATTGGTCTTTTCTTATTTCGGTCAAAATGTCCGAGTCTATGGGCCCTGCAAATATTGACCTCAGATATTCCAATGTCAAAGCGTGCTCTTACATGTTCAAGAATAACAGCTTTACAATCTTCTCCACGGTGCTCAGCGTGGCCATGGAACAACAAATTATTTCTTCTGCTTCTGGCTTCTATATCAATTGACTTATATTCAAGAAGTCTGATTCTATCTGCATGGGACCCAACGACTGAGTTCAGTTCTTTGACCCGCTTCTGCTGTCTAGAAAAATTCTCAAAATTATCCTCAATACTTTGAAATCTGGCCTCACTCAAGGTAACCTTGCTAAGAATTAAGTTCAGTTTCTCATCAGTAGGCAACGCTGTATAATCAAAGTCAAGGGCGTCACTGGACACAATTTTTTCACCGCCCCCGCTAGAACTGTTCAATTTCCGTTTCTTTTTGCCTCTAACCTCACGTAACATTGATTCAGACTTATTAGACGCATCAGACAGCGTATCTTCTGAGTCCGTGTCAAAAATATTTCCAGTTTCTTCATGGTCGCCATCTTGGGCGTAGTCAGTAAGACACGAAAACATATTACTATCACGTCTGGCGTACCTTGTATTCATATTATCCGAAATTCTTCCTCGCGATAATCCTCCCCTGGTCCTAGGACCTCGCCCTCTTCCAGAAAAAGCCATTTTAACAGCAAAAACACAAAAGTTTTTAATATTTTCTAAAATTTCAATGAGGTGCACAGGAATACGTGTCCGCACCGCTAGAATCACGTGACTATTTACAAAAAAACGCCAATTGTACCGAGTCCAGTATGTTCCAATGCACCCAAATAACATCCGTCAAGTGATCTTTTAATATTGTGTCCAAAATAATCAGAACCAATCTATTTTTTTTCACAAAGTGTCTATGAAAAATAAAATATTTTAATGGCTCTCAATAAAAATGTGACATATCCTGTTCTCTTACTGAACTCAAGGCCAAGCAAAATACACAGTTCTAGTAATAAATCATGAAAGCAACTCGTGTTAGAATTAATGTGAAAAGTGAGTGTTTGAGTTTTACGTCTCACCAACAGCTAAGGTCATACGGTGACGTGACCTCGGTTAAACGACTCATCCGAAAGTCTGGAGAAGCCCGGTGTCGATCCTGCGATCCCTGGTTTACAAGGCGAGTAGCGTAACCACTACACCACGGAGGCTTCTAAATGTGTAAAGGTACCGAACTATGATATTAGTGACCTTAAATAGTTGGGTCAATCAATCAAATGCTCGAGTCCTAAAAAGTACAAACCTATGAATGATTTCATACACTTGGCACATTTAACCAATTGCATGCGGGAAACCCCTAATGGGATATCTTGGCAAACAGTGCAGGCCAAGATCAGACGCTGCAGAAGGCGGCGCCTGCTAAGGGCCTGCACCATTTGCTGACAAAATCAGAATGTTCCATCAAAAACAAAATAAAAACAAAAAATCCTGACACCCCTTATGTGATAAATGGACATGTCCAACATATAGTGATAGAAGAGTCCACTAGTAATCAATGGGTTAAACGATTTTTACAAGGCAGACAACTTCCACAGTCCAGACCCCTTTAATATGTTCTGCGGTTAAACAGGGTGGACAACCTAGGTCACAGTCACGTGATTATTTTGATGCGGGGCACAGACTTTATTTAGGAAACCAAGAATATCGTCTGTTGTGCCGATTGCCGCACATACATAACATAGCTAAAATCTGTAAAAGGCATATAATGCGCATTTGTTTCTAGTTTTATTTACATGTTTTGTCTTTTCATGAACTTCAGCCATTTACCAGATCATTCAAGTTTGTCGTGATATGGGACACATTCCCGTTCATCAGCGAGTCTAAAATGACAAAACCGATCAAAAGAGGCTTTCACAAAAATGGAATTGGTCAGAATTCACGCCTCAGAGACAACCAGATCTGTATTATTCGCGACATGCAAAAAATTCAATAAAACAGTTCATTTCTAAAACATTTTTTTTTTTCAATGTTGATTTATTTTTGGAGGAGCTCGTTGGAGTTAGAACAAATGGTGTCCCATATCAAAATAATCACGTGACTGTGACGTAGGTTGACAGCGTCTTTCTTTAAGAGCATAGACCTACTGGGCAACGTCTTGAAAAAAACTTGACTAGTCTCTTTACGAACAACAAAGATGCAGATCAGCCCGCGCATCCACATTGACTGATCAGCATCCATTACGCAAACACGCCTATACAATTATATTGCCACCTTTATCGCCAGAAAAATGAAAATTTTATGATGAAAAATTGTGATATTTTTCTTATTTCTGCTCAAAATATAGATTGTGGGCACTCGTTAGAACCGCCTCATCGAGGCGGTTCTAACGAGTACCAACAATCTATATTTTAGAACAGAAATAAGAAAAATAAGGTATACCCCCGGAAACCCCAGTTCTACTATATAAAAGTGGGGTTCAAGGGGGTCAAAATTATATAGGTGTGTTTTCGTGATGTATGTATTTTCTGCTTAGATAATACCTCTAGCTACATTTCTTCCAACAACAACTAAGGTCATATAGAGACCTAAGTTTAAAGACTCATCACGCCCCTTGATTTGCCAGGCGAGTAGTTAAGCCACTACACCTATGAGGCTTCTGCCTCTAGCTTCTGCATTTAAACGCGTGCAACTAAGGAGGCCGGGTTGTGTCTTCATCAGTTGCAAACCCCGAACATAGGTTTTCTTGTGATGGGCTTCTATCGACAAGTCTGGATGAAGACATCACGAAAACACGTCTATAATTTTGTCCGCCTTCAACCTCACTTTTGTTTGATAAAACTTGGGTTTTTTTTTTGTTTGTTTGTTTGATTTGATGTTTAACGTTCCCGTCCGCACACAAAGTAGGTCATTTTGGAGACGTCGCTTCCAATTTTGTGGGACTTTTACCCAACATTGAGATGAAATGACTTCTCAAGCCCTGCCGCCCAATGAAAGGGGTTTATAAGCATGGACGGTCCGACTCGTACCGCATTGCCTGGGCAGGCTTAGATCCTCTAAGCGGTTTACCAGTACTCGCGTGCGGGCCGGATTCAGCTCTGCGTTGAAGCATCATGCAACCCATTTATTTCTTCAAGCCCCAATGGCCGGGGGCCGTAAAACTTGGGTTTACATGGGTATTAATTATTTTTCTTATTCCTGCTCAAAAACATAGATTGTGGGTACTCGTTAGAACCGCCTTGGCAGGCTCAAAACATAGATTGTGTATACTTGTTAGAACCGCCTCGCCGAGGCGGTCTAGTGGTTAAGGGATTTTTTGTGTCAATTTGTCAATCGAACTGGTAACTATTTACGCTAGCTGATGTCCACGTGTCTGTCACTGATTTTTACGAAATCCAGGTAACGCTTATTTATAGCCACGCTGTTCTTGTCATTGTGACGTCAGAATGTTGTGTAAATAAGGTTATCTGTAAAACCTAGAATTGACATAATGTATTGGGTTAGGAAAAAACGTAGACCCTGACCAGACGCCGCCTTCTGCGGGTCTACCTTGTTTCCTTAAATCATTAAGGGCTGCAGTCTCCGTTCAGGACTGATTTTCTAAGCCCAGAGACAATCGACCGACAAGTGTTGTCAGTATGGATGGAGGAAAAAAAATATCTCGTATTACTTTCTTTTGGCGATCGGCCAATACATTTGCAGAGACATTACCCATTTTAAAAAAGTTAAGAATCAAACTCTTGTGTCCAACAAGTCTTAGAAATAATTGCGTTAGATCCTTTGATACTTAAAATACTGGGTCCATGATTATAAATCTTTTATTATGCTCAACTCCACACAAATACATTCCTCCTTCTCAACACAAATACATTCCTCTTCTTCCTTCTATTCCCTTTTGTCCTTCAAACGTATTTATCCCCTCCTCCTCCCCCCTCCTCCACACAAATTCATTCCTTCTTCTCCTCCTCCGCCTCCATCAAACACATTTCACCTCCTCATCCACCTCCTTCACGCAAATACATTCCTCCTCTTCCACACAAATACATTCCTCAACTCCTCCTCCTTCAAACTCATTCCTCCCCTCCTCTTCCACACAAATACATTCCTCCGCCTTCTCCTCCTTCTTCAAACTCATTCCTCCTCCTCCACACGAATACGTTCCTCCTCCCCCTCCTTAAAAGCTTTCCCCCTCCTCGTCCACCACCTAAATACACTTCTCCTCCTCCCTCCAACTCATACATCCACCTCCTTCCAACATATTTCTCCTCCTCCTCCACCAGTCATTATGACTAGGCCTGTTCGTGTTAATCTATTATTGTGGACGTGAGCAGATGCCGAAGGCACCCGAGGCGGGCTCATGGCCGCAATAGATTAACACAAACAGGCGAAATCATAATAATTATGGGAGGACGAGGAGGGGAAATTAGTTCGAGGGAAGGGGAGGAGGAGGAGGAATGAATTTGAGGAGGAGGAGGAAGAATGTATTTGTGTGAAGGAGGAAGGATGGGTTTTAAGACGGGGGAGGAGGATGAGAGCAGATGCCGAAGGCATCCGAGGCCGATAGGGCCTCAGCGGCTCACGGCCACAATAGATTAACACGAACAGGTGTAGTCATAATGATTAAGGGAGGATGAGGAGAAATGTGTAGGAGGGGGGAGGAGGAGGAGTAAGAGGAATGTGTTTGAGGGAGGAGGAGGAGGAATGTATTTGTGTGGAGGAGGAGGACTCAGTTTAAGAAGAGGAGGATGAATGTATTTGGGTGGAGGAGGAGGCGGAGAAATGAATTTGAGGAAGGAGGAGGAGGAATGTATTTGTGTGTAGGAGGAGGAATGTATGTGTCTGGAGGAGGCGGAGGCGGAGGCGGAATGTATTTGTACGCATGAGGAGAAGGAGGAGGAATGCGTTTTAGGAAGGAGGTGGAGGAGTATAAACGTATAAATGTGAAGAATGTGGATGCATGGGTTTGAGGAGGATAAATGTATTTGTGTGGAGAAGGAATGTATTTGTGTGGAGGAGGAATGTATTTGTGAGGAAAAGGAATGTATTTTTGTGGAGAAGGACTGTATTTGTGTGAAGGAGGAATGTATTTGTGTGGAGGAGGAGGAATGAGTTTGAGGGAGGAGGAGGAGGAGAAATGTATTTGTGTTGAGGAGGTGGAGGAATGAGTTTGAGGAGGAGGAATGTATTTGTGTGTGGGGGGAGGAGAATGAGGAATGGGTTTGATCTGATTTAATTTCAAAATTCAATATTGGACTTAAATCTCTTCTGCAACAAGGTCTATCGAAACCCGAATTTTATGGTGACTCAGTATATAAATTCAGAAACATATATAACCGCAATGACTTCAGCAGCCAATTTCGTAAAATCGTTCTTCGATATAAAAAGATTGGGTACAACATAAATGTTATACGACAGACTGCATGCATGGTAGTTAACCCAATCACGGTTGACAACTTTGCTTCCCTCTTTAATTGCACGCCGGTGGGTCAGGCCTCAGATTCTATGACGGTTCCAACGTAAAGGCTTATTGAGAATTAGAGAGATTTAATTCAAGGTAATGTTGGTTGGTGCCTGATGCTCTGTCTGTGGTCGAGCCCATCGAAGTATAACTGTTGGTTTTCTTTTGCTCCAGCATTTCAGTGGTTTCTTGCTGTCGAGTCCTCACCGTTGTTTCATCTCTGTGGTTGTTTGATTATTTTTGTTCGCGGAGATGTTGCAGTGATGAGTTAGGAGGCCTTCATGCGGACTGAACAAATTATTTGTCTAAATCGCGACGGAAGTAAGGGCGAGGATTGTGGCCAAGTAAAATCGATTTAAGCCCCCAGTGGAATTCGTTTCCGCTGACCGTTCAAAGGCGGTTCTTCTGTCGCGGTGTTTGTGTCGCATATGTTATTTTATTTTGGATAGCCTATTGGCCATTTTGTGGTAAAGTAACTGTCCTTTTGGCTTTCCGCTTTTGGCGTTTCCGTTAGGGTCTGTTGTTTCATGTTTGTGTGTCTTTCCCTTTGGTGTCTCTAATGGGAGCTGTGGGTTGATTGTATCGATTCCTGATCATTGCCTCCACTTCTATTTTGAGAGGAGGTGGAGGAATGTATTTTTAGTGAATGTGGAGAAGGAATGTATTTGTGTGGAGTAGGAAGGGGAGGAGGAGGAAAGTATTTGTGTGCACGAGGAAGGATGTATTTGTATGAAGGAGGAGGAGGAATGAGTTTGAGGGAGGCGGAGGAGGAGAAGGAGGAATAGGAGGAGAAATACATGTGTGTTGAGGTGGAGAAGGGGAGGATTGAGCTTGGAGGAGGAAAAGGAGGAGGAGGAATGTGTTGAGGAGGAGGCAGTCTTAAAAATAGATTATGTGTGCTTGTAATACATGTAACCGCCTCCTTAAGCATATTAAGACAATTAAAAAGATTACCAATGGTCTATGCCGCAGAGCATACATCAGGAAGAGTGGGCTTCATGGCGATTCCAAATAGAGCTGAAACCGACCGCAAATGAATACTTGTAAACCGCGGTCTGATCAGGGTGTACACTGTTTGCTTAACGTATTAGAATTTAAGGGCTAAGTTCCCATCCAGCTTACTCTCAAAGACAAGCGCTGTCAAATGTCATTTTGTAGCCTTCTCATCGTATTCATAAAAGCTGTGTTAAGAGAAAACCTCTGTTAATTTGTTTGATTTGAGGTTTAACGTCCCCGTCAACACTGTGAAGATAATTTTGGAGACGTTACTTCCAATTTTGTGGGACTTTACTCGACACTGAGATGGAAGGACATCCCAAGTCCGATCGCCCAATGAAACCAATAAGGTTTAAAAGCATGGACGGTCCAGCCTGGACAGGCTTAGATCCTCTAAGCGGTTTACCAGTATACGTGTGCGGGTCGGTTTCAGCTCTGCGTGGAAGCATCATGCAGCCCATATATTTCTTCAAGCCCGAAAGGCGGGGGCCGAAACCTTTGTTAAGGGTTTGCGACCTGTTAAGACACAAACCGGCCAACACAGCTACAAGCACTAGCTTAAAATTTTTGGTATATAAACTAGAGATGCTAGGCTATCCTAGTAGCGAGTACTAAGATGCTGATCAGACTGCGCGCATGCACAGGCTGATCTGTACCTTTGTTGTTCGCAAATGGCAAAAACGAGTTTTCTAATGTCGTGGCTCATATGCGCGTGTCTATCCTTATCATAACGCAACAAGCAAAAAGGGTCTCTGGACTTGTGTGGTCACGCGAAGTCTCAGATCAGCCAGCGCATCCGCACAATATGCCCAGAGTCTTTATCTGACTGACTTCTAAATGAATGTCCGTTCGCCCAAATGCTTCTTTACGCAGCCAGAGGGGATAAAGGGTCAAATGTGAGTCTACGCTGATTGCGCATGTCTGACGTCACTTTTCGCCTGAGGGGGCTCAAAGTTTTACATTAGTAAGTTTTAGCAAGCAGTCAGAACTCTTAGGACGGAAACATGGTTCATCTGTGCTTAGTTCTCGTTAGTTTCGTGATCGGAGGAGTTTGTGCCAGTACTATTCGTCCAGTGACTGTTTCATCGACGTGTACTTACCGTGGGAAGATATACAACGTAGGTCCATTCAAGCCCTCGCCGTGCGAACCTTGTCAATGCACGGCGGGCGGACATGCGTACTGTGCGATTGTTGACTGTGCCCCGGCGCCGTGCGTAGATTCCGTGCGCCATCATGATCAATGCTGCCCAGTCTGTCCGAACGGTGAGTCAAGTTTACGTATGTAAGAAGGTCGATTTCTTTGTTATTTACTTATACGCAGCAAAGTTCCTATAATATGCCCACCTCTGGGACTGTTCAAAAGTGGTCTTTAAGACCATTTTTGAACAATCGTTCAAAAGTGGTCTTTAAGACCATTTTTGAACAATCCAAATTGTGGTTTCTTTCTAGAAGACACACAGCGCAGAAAACACACAGAATGACTGAAGGCTTTTTACTCGTATATGCTTTTAAAGGAGAATTAGTCTTAATCTCACTGTAGTACACCTACATTAGCACAACTGGTAGATTTTAATGTAATTTGTGGGCCCATTGTTTGTCCATCGACACAAAATTACTAAGCGCAGCAGCTTTTCATTGTTGATGTCTACGTGACTATACCTGATTTGTAGGAAATCCAGGTAGCGATTATTTATAGAAAACAGCCGTATTAGTCTTATCGTTATGAGGCCAGAGTGTTGTTTATCATCACGAAACACGCCTATATAATTTTGCCCCCCTTGAACCCCACGTTTATATAGTAAAACTGGGGTTTCCGGGGTATACTTTTTTTCTTATTTCTGCTCTAAAATATAGATTGTGGGTACTCGTTAGAACCGCCTCGATGAGGCTGTTCTAACGAGTGCCCTCAATCTATATTTTGGGCAGAAATAAGAAAAATATCACAATTTTTTATTAAAAATTTTCTGTTTTTCGGCGATAAAGGTTGCAATGTATTTGTATAGGAGTGTTTGCGTAATGAAGGGTTATCTCTAGAATCTTGACTGGAATAATGTGTTTGGTTCACAAACAGTGCAGACCCAGATCTTATCGGCGCCTGACCTTTGAGATTATTCCATTAATTTTGAGCTGATCGATAAACAGAAGTGGGTGAACCCCAGAGTTCTCCGAGAACATCACGTAAACAAGCCCTTGATTTGTTTGTTTGATTTGAGGTTTAACGTCCCCGTCAACACTGTATAGGTCATGTTGGAGACGTTTCTTCCAGTTTTGCCGGACGTTTACCCGACATTGAGATGAAATTAAATCTCAAGCCCTGCCGCCCAATGAAACCCATAGGGTTTATAAGCATGGACGTTCTGTCTCGCACCGCTTCGTCTGGGTAGGTTTAGACCCTCTAAACGGTTTATCAGTACTTGTGTGCGGTCGGTATCAGCTCTGCGTGGAAGCATCATGCAGCTCATCTATTTCTTCAAGCCCCAATTTGCGGGGGCCGAACAAGACGTTGAAATGAACACACGTAAATCCGACACTAGGATTTACAGGACTGTACATTATATTTTCTTATTTCTGTCCCTTAACATAGGTTTAGGATACTCGTTAGAACCAGGAAGCTTCCGTGGTGTAGTGGTTATGCTACTCGCCTTGTACACCAGGGGTCGAACGATCGATCCCGGGCTGCTCCAGTCTTTCGGATGAGTCTTTAAACCGAGGTCTCGTCTTGGTATGACCTTAGCTGTTGGTGAGATGTAAAAGTCAAACACTCACACACTCGTTAGAAACGTCTTATTGAGGCGGTTCTAACGAGCACCAACAACCTTTAATTTGAGTATATAAAAAAATCAAAAATTTTGCATCAGAAAAGTATCCGTTTTGGAGGTATAAAAGGGTGAACTACATGTATGTCACACGGTGTGCTCTCGGAATGTAAATCACATGACCTTTGGTTGCAGAACTTGGCGTCTTACATATGATCCAAGCGAAGCTTGAATCTATATAGCGGTGAAACCTAATGATCAAGAAGAACCGCTCTGACGCACTATGTTACAGAGGCCGTATTGAATACACCTGGCTTATTCAGTTCGGCCCTAGTTTGCAAGAAAGGCAAGACTTCTGTGAATTCTTGTAATATGAGCTTTCTGAAAAAAGTGTCATCTTTAAAGACAAGAATATGTTCAGGGGTCAGTTGTTAAAAACTAACGATGTCGTTAGTTAACAAATTGTTAATAAAAAAATAATATGGCAAATATACTAATACTTTTGCTGAAAAGTTGTGAGCAGCTTTTGCATATGCAAAAGCTGCTCACATTTTTACAGCAAAAATACCAAAATTTTAGATATTGTACTTGCTAGAATAGATAACAATTTGACCAATAACGAGCTCGTTAGGCCAACGAGGTTTTGAACAACTGACCCCATGTGTCTACTCTTTTCTCAGGTGGCATAATCTTTAAAAGGGCCGTAAAACAAACCAAAAAAAAATGATCAGGTGTGCAAATTCTTGCCTTGAAGAGTTGACTCCTATTAACTAAGGGAGGCTATAAATATGTTGTCTTTGTGTCGCCCGTGAAAGCGTATTCCTTCTTCTTTAACAGTTGTTAAAATCCATCTCTTTCAGGCCAGAACTGTGATTACAAGGGTCATACAATAAAACATGGACAGAGCTATCATCCTCACGCTTACACGGAGTGTAGGTGTCCCGACAGCCCCTTCGGACTAGGAGGAAGCATTGGACCAACTGCAATATGCGTCCACAGAGGTCCTGTCCTTCAAACAGTACAACCCGTGTCGTGAACTCGGAACATTGATAAAGATATAGAATATTTGCCAATACTATTGTAGTCGCAGATAAGATTGACTGAGCAGAGGCATCGTTTGCACCTGCCTTTGGAATATTCGATTAAGAAAAAGTTCAACCAAGTCGTTTGTTTTGGTGTATTTAGCTGTAACACATTTGCTTATTTGGTCCGCTTGCTAAAAGCCTGCGCCCTACTCAATTTTCTAATGGATTAAGCGAAATTGATATATTTTGATGGCAACTAAACTGCCCGCCCGACCAGTTTTATCTGCGACCACTTTATTTAGTGACAATAAAAGAAAATGTTTCTACGGTTATATGTTCCCCTATTCTTTTTCTTCAGGACCACTCAAATTTACCAGGATGGCTGTCTAAAGCATTCAATACCACGTGGTGTTTTGGATCAACGTTCAGTCATATAGGGCACAGCGAAGAGTCTGAACAGACCGCGCGCATCCGCAGGCTAATCAGAGTCTTTGCACATATCCGGGTTCTTTTCTGCTTTTGTCTCGGCATATTTGCTGTACTTTTCATCACGTGAACAAGTCCGTTAAATGAAAACCTCCCTCAACTCCAGTTTAAATAGCGAAAACTGGGGTTTAACGGGGTATATATTATTCTTCTTACTTTTACTCTAAGACATAGGTTGTGGATACTTGTTTAGAACCGCCTCAATCTAACGAGCACCAACAACCTATGTTTGCAGTATAAAAAAATCACGGATTTTCATAAGAAAAGTAGCCATTTTGGAGGTGTGAAAAAATGCCTCATCGAGGCGGTTCTAATAGGTACCCACACTCTGTATTTTAGAGCAGAAATAAGAAAAATAAGGTTTACCCCTGTATATCCCGGTTTTAATATAATGCTATTAATCAAGTAATTTCGTATTGGCCCAGTTACAGGTCCGAGGTCTGCTGTATTGGCACGAGGCCGAAGGCCGAGGCCAATACAGTGGACTGAGGACCTGTAACTGGGCCAATACGAAATTACTTGATTAATGACAATTTTATTAATTGACACAATTAAAAACATGATTTATGATTTTTGAATATTGGTTGACCTTGTGTAATATAGGATAATCAATTAATAATATATTATTAATTGATTATCCTATATTACACAAGGTCAACCAATATTCAAGAATCATAAATCATGTTTTTAATTGCGTCATTGATTATCCTATATTACACAAGGTCAACCAATATTCAAAAATCATAAATCATGTTTTTAATTGTGTCAATTAATAAAATTGTCATTAATCAAGTAATTTCGTATTGGCCCAGTTACAGGTCCATGGTCAGCTGTATATGCCTCGGCCTTCGGCCTCGCGCCAATACAGCAGACCTCGGACCTGCAACTGGGCCAATACGAAATTATTTTATTAATAACATTATAAAAGTGGGGTTCAAGGGGGTTAAAAGTATATAGGTGTGTTTTCGTAATGAAAACCTACATTTTGTGTATTCGTTGGAACCTAACGAGGACCCACAATCTCTGTTTCTTGCAGAAATAGGGAAATTCGTATTATCACGTTAACATGTCCGTGTAATAAATACCTACTCTAACCCTGCTTTATACAGAGAAAAGTGGGATTTACGGGGGTATACATTATTTTGTTTATTTCTGCTCCAAGACATAGGTGTGGGTACTTGTTAAAAACGCCTCTTTTAAGTTAGCATATTGTATTGCTTCTCTTCAAAGTCGGGGCACAGCACAATGTACATGTTGTCAAGTTTGAAACACAACTTCCCGTGTGTGTGTGTGTGAATTCGGGTTTAACGTCGCTATCAACAATTTTTCAGTCATATCACGACGGTGTCTGGTTGCGACAGGGAACTCAATGGTCACTTTTATAGTGCTGCCTCACTGAAGTTTCACGTCCCAGACACATTACATGATACCACACCCAGTCACATTATCCTGACACTGGGTCGACCAGTCCTAGCTCTTCCCCGTAAATCTGAGTGCCAAGCGAGGAGCAGCTAGTACCATTCTTAATGACTTTGGTATGTCGCGGCCCGGGATCGAACCCGTGACCTCCCGTTCCCCGGAGCGGACACTCTACCAACTGAGCTAACGGGGACGGTACAACTTCCCGTACAAAAAGCCAATGGTACTGAGTCCAGTATGTTCCTAGGCACCCTTATAATATCCGTCAAGTGATCTTTTAATATTGTGTCCAAAATAATCAGAACCAATCTTTTTTTCTTTTTCACAAAATATCTATGAAAATATAAAAAAAAACTTTATTTACTCTTTCTCCTTTCCTCCTTTATTTCCTTTTCTCGTACTGAACTGCAAGATAAATACACAGTTCTATTAATAGATCATGCAAGTAACTCGTGTTAGAATTTTCCGGTTTTCTCTTCCAAAGTGCAGATCTGCGGTTTAACAGTGTGGACAACCTACGTTACAGTCACGTGATTTTTAATGACAGATTCTATCTGTCATCTCTAGCTATCCTGCGTGTTGTAAAGTAGTTCCGGCTTTCTTACGACTTTATTCCGGCTTTGACCGCCAAAGAAATATGAGTCCGCACAAAAATGTAGTCCGGTTAGGCGCAGTTATCAAAATTGTACAGCCTATAATCGCAATACAAACTTTTGAAGCAGACGACATGATTTTATCTTACCTTTCAGAGAATATATTCAGCACTTCATATGAATCAGCTGCATTATGCGAGACTGTATACCTAGATCAATGCGGCATCTGCTTAGATGTCTGCTCAGGGTTTACACTGTTTTCTAACAGTGCTGTCAATATTTAATCTTTAAAGACCAGCCAGTCAGCTGCAGACCAGAATATTAATGGGTTTTCCGACATTCGAGGTCAAGTCTAGGTCAGTTACAACTAGGTGTATATCAGACTTTGTGAGAAAGGCTGTCCCTTTCAACCCTTGAATATGGTACAGATACCTATGCAAACAGTGTAGGTCCTGTGATATAATTCTAGGTGCCATATTTAGCAGAATGGACGAGCCCAACTTCAGTGATGGAAGAGTACACTCCAGAAACTCAAGGCAGTGAATAAATCAAAGCACTCACAACACTCATGCCGATTGTCTCTAAATGCAGGCTGGTCATGAACGAGGACTTGGACTGATCCGTTTAAACTTAACGGAAGTTTAGTAACTGATGCAAAAATGTAGAACAAGACTAGCACCGTGTTCTGTGGCGTTTGATCTTAGTCTACATTGTTTGCCAGATCGAACATTTTTTGAAGTGCAGATTTTACAGATAACACTTACATGTAACCAAGACTGACAAACGACCCGGCTATGTTTGGGTTGATTGTTTGGCATTCGACCCGAAGTTACTAATAAAAAAGCGATTCAGAGCTAACGTCTACGTGACTATCACTGACTTCTCAGAATAACCTTTTTCTTGCAGAAAATAGCCGCAGTGAGACCAGGGTATTCCAGAAGACTGAAGAGGGTCATCCTGGAATCATAGGGTGAGCTTGGCAAACGGTGTAGACCAAGTTCGGACGCTGCAGAACGCGCTTCTTATCAAAATCTTCACTATTTGTTTGGAATTTCAGAGTTAAATTCAACAGTTTAATCTCAGCCCAGGACTTTTACCCCAACCTACATCCCACCAACACTTTCGGTGCTTTGATTTTGAAACCAAATGATTGCATGATTACAACACGCTAAGGCACCATGCCCTTAAGCTAAAAAGGTTAAATCAATCAACCGTGACGTATGGTTACCAGTCCGGCCACGATCCTGTGTTTTGTATTGTTTGATTTGAGGTTTAACGTCCCCGTCAACACTGTATAGGTCATTTTGGAGACGTTGCTTCCAATTTTGTGGGACTTTTACCCGACACTGAGATGAAATGACATCTCAAGCCCTGCCACCGCCCAATCAAAACCAATAGGGTTTATATGCATGGACGGTCCGACTCGCACCTCTTTGCCTGGGCAGGCTTAGATCCTCTAAGCAGATTACCAGTACTCGTGTGCGGGTCGGTTTCAGCTCTGCATGGAAGCATCATGCAGCCCATCTATTTCTTTAAGCCCCGATTGGCGGGGGCCAACGATCCTGTGTACCACCTTCACACCAGCACTGATAGAAACCACATGTTCAGGATCAAACTTTTGATGTGTGATGTACGGGCGTGCCTAGAAAAGAAGAAATTGTATTTTGTTCTCAAAAAGCATCAAGTGAGAACGTATTGCAACATTTTTATTGAACCCTGGACAGTTAGAGTGAGTGAGTGAGTGTTTGGGTTTTACGTCCCACCAACAGCTAAGGTCATACGGAGACGATACTTCGGTTTAAAGACACATCCGAAAGTCTGGAGAAGTCCGGGATCGATCCTGCGATCCCTGGTTTACAAGGCGAGTAGCATAACCACTACACCACGGAGGCTTCTAATGGACAGTTAGAAACTTGTCGGAACGCGGATGGCGTTGACTCTGATTTTGGGTGCCACATGTGTGTGATCTATTTGTCTGTTGGAGCGACATCTTACTATCAACAGAAGACGCTAGTGGACGTCGGCGTAGCGGAAGACCGACGTCAGCACGTCAAGATCGATTCATCCGACAGACGCATATGGGAAGCAGATTTCCAGCGGCATCTGCTACACTGTACCTGTAGATAAACAAAGGGTTTCAGCTACCGACTAATAAGCACTGACACTGTTCGTCGCCCTTATGCGATGCACTTTTGAGAGCTAGACGTCCCTGTCGTGACCAAAATTAAGACTCGACACTTACGCTGGTGCATGAAATACGTACATGTATATTGACGTCTAAGCGACTCGCGTGATATGCGTTTCAGTGACACATCGCACTTCAGCGTGAATCACGCCGATTGTCGTTTCGGGATGTTTCGACACATAGGTGTAAGGTATGCCGAAGCGACGTTTGCGTAATAGAGCATGACATATCGGATGGAATAAGCGAAATGGTATGTCGAGCTATTGTAGCTAGCGACATTAAGAACATTCAAGATCATGGCTGAGACGTTAACTGAACAGCGAGACGTTACATCAATCAAGTGCGTCGGCCTCACGTGGTTCCATTTATTTGTTTAGGCTCAGAATCCGGGATATCTAATCCAGCAGGATTACGCGCGTGTTTATAGTGGTGTTCTTACTCAAAGATGTCTTCAAGCCAATGGAATTCATGTACTGGACTGACCAGCCTTTCTCCTCCGATCTCTTTGTGAAAAATAGAGTATCTTTTGTGGGGATGTATCCACAACCGACCAGACAAAAATGTTACTAATTGCCAGTAGTATTGTTAAAACATGAATTTAAATGTTTGGTTTTGAAAACGTAAATAGTTTCTTTCCAAAATTTGAAACATCGAATAGCATTTTATGATACCACCGGTGTATAGACAACTGCAAACATATCATACAATGGAATTTGCAGAACTACTTTTCTAAATTTTTAGATCTTTTTAGAAAGGTTGTCTGTAAGTTTTCATAGTGTTTTGATTTTCTCATAGAATCTGTCATTTCAGTGCCTTTGGCGCTTTGATTTTATATGGGGCACTGACTTTATTTAGGAAATTCCTTCGCTTCAACTATGTGCCGCACATACATGACATAGCTAGAAACTGTAACTGCGGTTAAACCGGGTGGACAACCTACGTTACAGTTACGTCATTATTTTGATATGGGGCACAGACTTATTTATTTAGGAAATCCCTTCGCTTCAACTAAGTGCCGCATATACATGACATAGCTAAAACTGTAAAAGGCATATAACGCGCATTTGTTTCTAGTTTTATTTGCATGTTTTGTCTTTTCATGAACTTCAGCCATTTATCAGATCATTCATGAAAACCTTGGCTTTTGTAGTGATATGGTCATCAGCGAGTCTAAAATGACAAAACCGATCAAAAGATGGAATTGGTCAGATTTCACGCCTCAGAGACAAACAGGTCTGTGTTATTCACGTTGTCTCATAGCAATGTGTTTACGGCACAAATATTCTAATTTCACTACAATACAATACTTTATTAGCATAAAACATAGTACAATGCTCAACGCCAAATGCATAAATACATGCAATACAGTGAGAACCAGAAAATTACATTTGCCGAAGAACTGAATTTACAACTGCATTCACAATGTTTATATAACCAGTGGAGGGCTACAATTACAAGAACTTATCAAACGAGTAACAATGAACTCATGCAACTTGTTTCTAATTGGCAAAGTAAATAAATATTGCTAATTGCACGACCCGCAGAAAAAGAAACCGACTGAAGTCGGTTGATTTCTAAGAGTGCCCTAAAATCACCGTGTCATTCTGTCATTCTGTCAGTCTGTCATTCTGTCAGTCTGTCATTCTGTCATTCTGTCAGTCTGTCCGTCCGTCCGTAACCCGTTTGTGAAAATTGGTGATAGTGACTTAACCGCTTGGAATATTTAAACAATTTTTGGCATACTGATAGATATCAATGAGATCTAACCAATGAGCTTGCGAAATATTACATTCCATTTAGTATAGCCTCGCCGAGGCAAAAAATGTGAAAATTTTTGAACTGCTTCTCCTCGGAAACCGTTGGGCCAATTGAAGTCAAATTTCATATGGAGCCTCTATGGGATGGGGGAAACCAAAATTTGCTCATGGGGTCCAGGTCACATGACCAAAATGGCCGCCAAGCCATATATGGTCTGTCTGTCTGTCCGTCCGTAACCCGTTTGTGAAAACTGGTGATAGTGACTTAACCGCTTGGAATATTTAAACAATTTTTGGCATACTGATAGATATCAATGAGATCTAACCAATGAGCTTGCGAAATATTACATTCCATTTAGTATAGCCTCGCCGAGGCAAAAAATGTGAAATTTTTTAACTGCTTCTCCTCGGAAACCATTGGGCCGATTTAAGTCAAATTTCATATGGAGCCTCTATGGGATAGGGAAACCAAAATTTGCTCATGGGGTCCAGGTCACATGACCAAAATGGCCGCCAAGCCATATATGGTAAAAACCCTTCATAAATAGTCTCCTCCCAGAACCACTGGGCCGATTTCCACGAAACTTGATAAATAGCACCTGGGACGTAGGCCCATCATAAATTGCTAAAATGGTGACCCTGGGTTGACCTTGACCTTCTTTGGGTCCGTCCGTAACCCGTTTGTGAAAATTGGTGATAGTGACTTAACCGCTTGGAATATTTAAACAATTTTTGGCATACTGATAGATATCAATGAGATCTAACCAATGAACTTGCGGAGTATTACATTCCATTTAGTATAGCCTCGCCGAGGCAAAAAATGTGAAAATTTTTGAACTGCTTCTCCTCGGAAACCGTTGGGCAAATTGAAGTCAAATTTCATATGGAGCCTCTATGGGATGGGGGAAACCAAAATTTGCTCATGGGGTCCAGGTCACATGACCAAAATGGCCGCCAAGCCATATATGGTCTGTCTGTCTGTCCGTCCGTAACCCGTTTGTGAAAATTGGTGATAGTGACTTAACCGCTTGGAATATTTAAACAATTTTTGGCATACTGATAGATATCAATGAGATCTTACCAATGAACTTGTGAAATATTACATTCCATTTAGTATAGCCTCGCCGAGGCAAAAAATGTGAAATTTTTTTAACTGCTTCTCCTCGGAAACCGTTGGGCCGATTGAAGTCAAATTTCATATGTAGCCTCTATGGGATGGGGAAACCAAAATTTGCTCATGGGGTCCAGGTCACATGACCAAAATGGCCGCCAAGCCATATATGGTCTGTCTGTCTGTCCGTCCGTAACCCGTTTGTGAAAAATGGGTATAGTGACTTAACCGCTTGGAATATTTAAACAGTTTTTGGCATACTGATAGATATCAATGAGATCTTACCAATGAACTTGCGAAATATTACATTCCATTTAGTATAGCTTCGCCGAGGCAAAAAATGTGAAATTTTTTGAACTGCTTCTCCTCGGCAACCGTTGGGCCGATTGAAGTCAAATTTTCATATGGAGCCTCTATGGGATTGGGGAAACCAGCATTTGCTCATGGGGTCCAGGTCACATTACCAAAATGGCCGCCAAGCCATATATGGTCTGTCTGTCTGTCTGTCCGTAACCCGTTTGTGAAAACTGGTGATAGTGGCTTAACCGCTTGGAATATGTAAACATTTTTTGGCATACTGATAAATATCAATGAGATCTAACCAATGAGCTTGCGAAATATTACATTCCATTTAGTATAGCCTCGCCGAGGCAAAAATGTGAAAATTGTTGAACTGCTTCTCCTCGGAAACCGCTGGGCCGATTTAAGTCAAATTTCATATGGAGCCTCTTTGGGATAGGGAAACCAAAATTTGCTCATGGGGTCCAGGCCACATGGCCAAAATGGCCGCCAAGCTATATATGGTAAAAACCCTTCATAAATAGTCTTCTCCAGAACCACTGGGCAGATTTCCATGAAACTTGATAAATAGCATCTGGGACGTAGGTCCGTCATAAATTGCTAAAATGGTGACCCTGGGTTGACCTTGACCTTCTTTGGGTCAGTCCGTAACCCGTTTGTGAAAATTAGTGATAGTGACTTAACCGCTTGGAATATTTAAACATTTTGGCATACTGATAGATATCAATGAGATCTAACCAATAAACTTGCGAAATATTACATTCCATTTAGTATAGCCTCGCCAAGGCGAAAAATGTGAAAATTTTCGAACTGCTTCTCCTTGGAAACCGTTGGGCCGATTGAAATCAAATTTCATATGAAGCCTCTATGGGCAGGGGGAAACCAAAATTTGCTCATGGGGTCCAGGTCACATTGCCAAAATGGCCGCCAAGCCATATATGGTCTGTCTGTCTGTCCGTCCGTAACCCGTTTGTGAAAATTGGTGATGGTGACTTAACCGCTTGGAATATTTAAACAATTTTTGGCATACTGATAGATATCAATGAGATCTTACAAATGAACTTGCGAAATATTACATTCCATTTAGTATAACTTCGCCGAGACGAAAATGTGAAAATTTTCGAACCGCTTCTCCTCGGAAACCGTTGGACCGTTTGAAGTCAAATTTCATATGGAGCCTCTATGGGGTGGGGGAAACCAAGATTTGCTCATGGGGTCCTGATCACATGACCAAAATGGCCGCCAAGCCATATATTGTAAAAAACCCTTCAAAAATAGTCTTCTCCAGAACCACTGGGCAGATTTCCACGAAACTTGATAAATAGCATCTGGGACGTAGGCCCATCATAAATTGCTAAAATGGTGACCCTGGGTTGACCTTGACCTTCTTTGTGCCTAGGTCAAACTATGACACATATGCTTTTGTATTGGAAAAGTGAGAATGCATTTTATCCTGCAAACGATTCAGAATACAGTACTAAAGTATAAGATATATTTACGATAAGGCGCATTTATTGGGGGAACCGTTTTAGGTCCAGGTCACATGACCAAAATGGCCGCCATACCCATATATGGTAACACTCATAAAGCTAAAAGCATCTGGCGGGTCGTACACTTCAGCTGAAGCACTGGTTTACATAACTGTATTTTTGATGTTGTGAACAATCGTTATAAAGTTTTAATAATGTTCTATAAAAGGGTTATCCTTTGGAAGCAAGGAATACACCACATAACCGGAAAATATGAAGTGTACATGGTTTTTGGGCCAGACTAGCTAGTTTCGGCCAATTAGGCCTCAAATATTTTCAAAATTCCACAATGGAACCAATGATCCCAAAGGACACGAAAATATAAACTGCACTATGATGTAGGCAGGGAGACTTTTTACGACCGCCACACATTCCCAGACACCAGCTGTAGTGACGTTAAATATGTTCTATAAAAGGGTTATCCTTTGGAAGCAAGGAATACACCACAGAACCGGAAAATATGAAGTGTACATGTTTTCTGGGCCAGACTAGCTAGTTTCGGCCAATTAGGCCTCATCAGTGACCCTCAAATATTTTCATAATTCCACAATGGAATCAATGATCCCAAAGGACAAGAAAATATAGTAAGTAAGTAAGTAAGTAGACTTTATTTATAGAGGGTTACTCAGTTGGCATAGCCAATCTTCCCTGAGGCCCTCGTAAAACATATATAGTGATTACATACATAACAATTATATTAGACATTTAAGCAAACACAAGAATTAAACAATCATAGATTTTAACATGAAATGGATGGAAAAATGAGACGGACGCATGAAAAGATAACAGTTACATACAAATACTCGCGCACCCATATAAAAAGCTCGCACGTAATCAACAAATTATTCATGAAAACGTGCAATATATACAATCATGCTATTGCACAGCTACAAATACTTAATGTTAAAAATGTGAAACAGGCATGCAGATATCATGTATTATTGCCAAGTTTTCTACTCAAGATGTTAAGCCCCCGCCCATAGGGGCTTGAAGAAATATATGGGCTGCATGATGTTCCGCGCAGAGCTGAATCCGGCCCCCACGCTAGTACTGGTAAACCGCTTAGAGGGTCTAAGCCTGTCCAGGAACCGCGTTGCGAGGCGGACCGTCCATGCTAATAAACCCTATTGGTTTCATTGGGCGACAGGGCTTGAGATGTCATTTCATCTCAATGTCGGGTAAAAGTCCCACAAAATTGGAAGCAACGTCTCCAAAATGACCTTTACAGTGTTGACGGGGACGTTAAACCTCAAATCAAACAAACTACTCAAGATGCCTTCGTTTGGTACCGTTTTATGACGATACATTGGATGACGTCGTACGGCAATAACGTTGCGCGAAACTTTGTCAAATTTATGCTTACAAGTGTGAAATCAAAATTTGGAGCTTTGAAACCTGCTAATACACAGAAATAACAAAACATTTATCTGTTTACAATGAAAGGGCTACAACACTGATACCTGAGGCCCCCTTCCCATCAGGGCCTGAAGAAACAGATCTGGCTGCATGGTGCCCTCAGGCAGAGCCAAAACCGACTGCTCATGGACACCGGCAAATCACCCAGCGTTTCTAAGCCTGCCCACGCGAGTATGACCGTTCATTCAAGCATACACCTTATTGGTTTGATTGGGCGACGGGGCCTGAGATATCATTTCATCTCGACTTCGGGCAAGAATCCCAACACATTGGAAGCAACGTCGCCAAAATGACCTTTACAATGTTAATGTAATGGAGGGGGGGGGGGGTTCAATTCTAATCCACTTACGTATTTAACGAGGCCTTTAATTGGATAGCGTCAGAAAAAAAAATAAACTACACTATGATGTAAAACTGGTGAAATGAACTCATATGAAGCTTTTTAAATTTCGCTACCATCTATCCAAGGCGATTTATTATCTTTTTGCGAAAAAAGTGCACGATGTTATTCTTATTCCGTAAATTCAGAATCCAATTCGTCATTTGATAAGTTTGGATCAGCTTCGCTTTCGTTTGTGTATCGCTTTCTTCATTATCGTGTGTTTCGCCAAACATTGATTTAGAATAATTGTGGAGTTCTACTAAGGTAAGAGTTCCACTAAGGTAAGTGATTCCGCGTTTTCTTCTTTTTTCTTATATGTCGATTTACCTTTTTCCAGAATTTTCTCGGCTGGGATTTTGCAAGCTCATTTAAGCTCCGACCTTCATTAATTTTGTATTTCCGCTTCGCCTCCCCTTTAACGTGGTTATATCGTGTACGCGCGCGCGTAAATTTAATGCGTGACTCATCAGTCTTAGCCCTATTAAAATCATTTCGCGCTAATTTGAAGTCTCGTTGGACAGATACGCATGTTTCGTCAAACCATTCATTATGTGCTTTCTTAGGCTGAGCGATATACTTTTTATTGCAGTACGTTCTGCCGAATGTATCGAATGCATTATCGTGTAAGTACCGAGTGATAGTTTGCACCGCGTCGTCGATTGACTCGTGTTTTGCGTCAAAAGCTGAGAGTAATCTCTTCTGGGTATTTGAAAGCTTATTTTGAAATTCTGTGATATTGCTTTTATCCCATACTATTCTGCGCGTGATATTATTAATGTTATCGTTTGCCGCGGTTGAATCCGTAATACCTTTTGTGCGAAAACAAAAGAGAATGGGAGAATGATCCGATTAACTCCAATGACATCAAATATGGACAAGATTTCAAAATCAGAGAGGTTCAGAAGCAAATAGTTTACTGTGCTTTGCCCTGTATGGGAGCAATAAGAAAATTGGCTCTGGTCCGTATCGTTAAATAATCTACCGTTAACTAGTAACAGACCTGTAGCTTGACAAAGGTCTAACAGACGGATTCCAAAATTGTCGACAATACGGTCCTTATTTGTGCGCTTTGGTATGATGCGTGTATTCAATTTATATAATGCTTTATCTAAATATTTATCATAGTCAAAATAGTCTTGGGAGTTTGAGGTGCGTTAATTTAAGGACTATGAAAATGTCTTCCTGGCACGTGGGCTAAAATTCATGGGTGTTTAGCATGTTGACATATTTCTAGAAAAACAACCAATGATGTTCCAAATTAAAAGAATAAATATAAAACATGCATATTAAAAAATGAATTTTTGTTGTTCGAAGAAAAAAATAAATATTCACTTTGTAAGAAAATTACATTTAAAAATGGTCCATTTTTGAACGTAAGTTTCTCCATTGTCCTTCATTAGAAACACACCATTTTTACACCAAAATATACTTTAGTGTGTGTACTAGCAACGACGAGACGTGATTTTTTCAAAAACTGGCATTATAACATTATATCCATGCCGATAGAACCCCTATCAACATGTAGAGTTCACTATAGATTGTCATCCATGTACACAGTATGACGCACGGATTAAATTTAGCACTTGGGTAAATAAGCGTAGCGATAATAAAAATTCTGTCAAATCGTTATTATGGCTTTTGGACCGTTGAAATCAAACAATTTTCCCCTCTTGTATTTATTTAATGCATGATAATATTTACCAACTTAACGGAAGAATAAAGGAAATCATGATTTAGGCATAAAAATAGTTAGAATAAAATCCGTTGTGCAGGATATTTTTACCCACGATTAGCATGTTTATACCCCTGTTTTACCTGGAGAATTTACCAACCATGTATTTAAGAAATGAAATTTATTTTTCTGCAGTTCATGGAAGTATGAACGCAGTGGGTCGCGTGCAAAGTATATGAACCCCGAAGGGGTTCATGTAAACTTTGCTAGCGACCCACTGTCGTTCATACTTTCATGAAAAGCAGAAAAATTAAGTTTATTTTTTATATTTACATTATTTGCCCCTCATCACTGGGCGAAAAAAATGCTTGTAGGGCAAACTTTTAAAGCTGAAAAACATTTACACGCTGTGTTTCTACAATGACCGGAGCAGCGCTGACGTCATCAACGCCCGTAGAGGACAATGGTTTAGAATGACGTCACTTAACGTTACTGAAAATCATGTGATTCGATGCGTTCATGGAAGTATGAACGCAATTGTTTTCTATAGGTTTACATTAGACTTTACACTGGAAATGTAAATATACAGTAATGGTTGTCAAAATGACCGTTCGATGGGTGTTTAAAAGAATGGATATATTGTTATTGTGGAAGTTTTTGGAAAACTACTTCTCGTCCTTGCTAGGACATGGAATATACTTTAGGTTAATGTAAAAACTGAATGTTTCCGAGGAAGGACAATGGAGAAACCGATGTTCAAAAATTGACCATTTTGAAAGGTAATTTTCTAATAAAGTAATTTATTATTTTTTCTTCTAAAAACAGAAATACACTTTTTAATAAGCATATTTTATGATTATTCATATAATTTGGAACATTATGAGTTGCTTTTCTAGAAACTTGTCGACATTATAAACAACCGTAAATTTTAGCTCACGTGTCTGGTTGACATTTGCATATACCTTAAGTCACCTGATAAACAAACCTTACCTAAGTTATTGTATTTCACTATGTCAAGTTCTAACTGGTCAAATAAGTCAATTTCAGAGGTGTTAAACACTTTTGACGTGTTTGGTTGTATGTATATGTGACATAAAAATACATCCTCGCCAAATGTGAATAGTTCGTTTGAGAGTTTTACCCAAATTATACCACATTGTTGTTTATCTATATTTTTTATGTATCTATTTAGTTCTTTCCTGTAATAGAAAGAAATGAATCCACTGAAGCGACCTTTCTTTGTGTTCTTTGATTTATTCCCCGCGATGTGTTCGCATTAAAACCCATTAACGTACAGATTGATATCTTCTATGCTAGATACCCATGTCTCGTCAAGAAACACTAAATGATACTTTGAAATATAATCTAGAAATTCACTGTCTGTAATTATTCATTTATCATATGACGTCGCGTCTGAGAGTGTAATAACGCCATGTAATATTTTCGATAATCCACTAGTGGATTAAATATGCAAATTAGCTAGATACGTCCCGTAACGTTACATGTACGACGTCCTTAACGACGTCGCGTTTACTAATGGCGGAATATTGATATTTTTTGTAAACAATCGTGAATAAAATACGTTTTAAATGTCATATGATAAATAGACTCTTGCATTCTTGCTCATGTTTTATTGAATTTATTAAACTCGTTGAAGAAAAGGGATAAAATGCTCGGCACAGCCTCGCATTTTATCCCTTTTCCTCAACTCTTTTAATAAATTCAATAATACATGAGCACTCATGTAAGATCCTCTATTTCAAACCATTAACGTTCCAAGAAATAACAGATAGCTCTTCGTGACTTACCTATATTTCCATAGCTGATTGCCCTTCGCCTTGTGGTTTCCCGTACTCCTTCCCGTCCACAAACATTTTTTCCCGATATACTTAACCGTATGCCTTTCAGCTATTGCCTTCTTCATTACAGGATAAAGGGACTTACGAGCTTCTCTAACCTCTTTCGGGAGCTGCACGCCGACACCAAGATTAGCTGCTTTAAGCTTGTTTGTAAAGTTAAACGACATTTGACGTACGTTCTCTCGTTGAGATAAATAATGGATTTTTACGACGATCGGTCGCAGTTTTCCGCTTGATTTTTTACCCCCTCTGTGGACTCTATCAAACACCAGCTGATCATGAACGTAATCACCGCTCATTTCCAAGTGCTCCATACAAAATGCGCTCACAGTCTTCCTTGTCCCCTCCCTCCGGTATACCGTAAAACAGTAAATTTTCCCTCATAGATCGCGATTCTAAGTCTGTCAGCTTATCGTTCACAGTTAATCCTGCAGCTTTTTAGTGACCTTAGTATCGCTTTCTATAGCCTCACATTCTGTTTTAAGCTTGCCTTAACTGTCTTGTACAGCTGTCAGTTCTGTTTTCTGAGGTTCGTGCTGTTTAGAAATAAACTCACAGGACAGTTCATTTTGTGTTAGACGAGTGTCAAGATTCTTCATTTGTTCCTCCAAGTCTGACCCTTTCACATTAATTTGACTAACAATTTTCTCAGTACTGTCCATCGCTTTTAACTTTTGTTTGACATGGTCCATATCTTCAAGAAACTTCGCTGCCCAAGGTGGCGGAGCTGTTTGGGGTGTTTGAGGTGCGGCTTAGAAGCCAAATGCATTGCCAGCAAATTGCCAGTGTTTGGAAAGACATGTTCTGTAAATAATTTTATCATATGACGTCGCGTCTGAGAGTGTAATAAATTCGATAATCCACTAGTGGATTAAATATGCTAAATAGTTAGATACGTCCCGTAACGTTACATATGCGACGTCCTTAACGAAATCGCGTTTACTTATGGCGGAATATTGACATTTTTGTAAAATAAACGTGATTAAAAAGCGTTTTAAATGTCATATGATAAATAGAATCTTGCATTCGTGTTCCTGTATTATTGAATTTATTAAACTCGTTGAGGAAAAGGGACAAAATGCTCGGCAAAGCCTCGCATTTTATCCCTTTTCCTAACTCGTTTAATAAATTCAATAATACATGAACACTCATGTTAGATCCTCTATGTAACCGTTTGGATCAAAAGGATAACCATTTACTGTCGTCATATTCGCTGCTGGACTATTGGACTATTCGAGCTATTTTGTACGGGCCTCCGTGGCCTAGTGGTTAAGAGCGCCGACTCTTAAACATTAGGTCTCTCACCGCTGTGGTTCGAGCCTCGCTCGGGTTATATGTGAGACGCCAAGTTCTGCAACGGAAGGTCAGGTGGTTTTTCTCCGGGTATTCCGGTTTTCGCCCACCTCTGATTAAAGATCGGCTCGATATGAGTAAAATAATCATGAAAGGGCCGTAAAACCCCAAAAAATCAAAGAACAAATTTTGTTTCGGATTGACCTTTCTTTTGTTTCCTTTGTTTCCTTTGTCCGCTTTGTGAGTTCGTGAGCGAATATTCACCGTTACTACCGTCGTTCAATGGCGAGCTAGCTTGACGTTTGTTTTTCCTCTTTTTTCTGCTTCCTACATTATTACTTGACAAGTTGTCTTTGTTAGGCATTAGAACAATGTTTCATATTATCGTATATCCATTTTCAGTAAGGAGATTCCATTAAACTTTTTTGTTGACCATTTTCGACTAGCTCCATGTCCTCACCGCATTCTAACGATATTCTTACTTTATCCCCTAATAAACAATGAGTGAAAATTTCGTAACGGAAACACCGCCATTTGTTTGTATATGGGACACACACCGTTATTTACAGTAGGGCATCAGAGTGGCCAGCGTAGGTAGATTTAAAAACAAAATTCTCGTGCGTCGATTCGATGGGACTATTTCCGATTTTGATGCTCCCATTCGACTTACTATTTTCACATCAAATTACGTGATTGTCGTTTTTTTTTTAGCTTTGGCAAAGATAAAAGCGATATATATAAATATTGCTGTATTCAATACAAAGACTAAAACCTTAATTAGCATTTTGGTGTGGGCAGACCAAGGGTTTGAAAATGGCGAATTTTCAACCATGTCGGTACCATCGGGGAAAACAAAAATAAACTATTATAATATTCCTCGCGATTATTCTCACCTATATCATCAATTACGGCATATATTAATCTGTTCACCTTGAAATTTGTGCCAAAATCGGCGAGGGAGCATTTTTTGTGCCATTTTTTTCTAGCCACTTCCGGTCGAAACGTGTGTACAAAACCATTTTTTCTTTCCAAAATGGCAGGTTTGGAATAAAAGTTTTAAGTGAAACTCACATAATTCCCCTGTATTTGATAATAACGAATGAAAAGCGAGTTGAATACAAGTCTTGTGGTACCACACTCATCTTCTTCACTGAACAATCCACCTTTCAACCATGTTTGTTTATAATTTACATCGATAATTTTGTCAATACACTGAATGTACAGTATATTTACACAAGCATGACACAGCTGTGTAGACAGTTTGGTGTGACGAAATCATATTAAATTACGTCATATTAAATGACGTCAGTAAATCTTATAGACTAAATCAAAGTCCGCAAACTACTGATTTTTTTTTAACTGACAGATTGGTCTCTCTCTCTCTCTCGATCTCTCTCTCTCTCTCTCTCTCCTCTCTCTCTCTCTCTCTCTCTCTCTCTCTCTCTCTCTCTCGTCGTCATTTCATGCGGTTCATGGTGCATTCCTTACGCGTATCTGTAAACTTTCATTTTGATTTTCTCTCTCTCTCCGAGACTCTCTCTCTCTCCTGCCAGCATAAAAGGGAGGGGGGGGGGGAGGGGCAACGTCGGGCCCGGACAGACACGTCGTATCGCTGTCGGCCCGACGTTGGTCCGACATGCTCTGCTTGCTGGATCTCTCTCTCTCTCTCTCTCTCTCTCTCTCTCTCTCTCTCTCTCTCTCTCTCTCTCTCACCCCAAGTATGGTTAGATTACCAAAATAATTCAACTCATCAGACTGCAGAGCATATTAAATAATGTCCCCCACCCCAATCCTGAATCATGCGAGAAAAGAATGACTTGACAAGGTATCGAAACGCGCATGCGTACTCTTCGTAACTTCAAGCAGAATTGGCTCTCAGTTGAACAAGGATTTTCTTAATGTACCACGCTCGCGACAGCTCCCATGCAGTCCTAAAGACGGACTGATATGTCCTTGACAAATGTGCGAAAAATAATCTTAATCTGGAGGGGAGCATTTTTTTGTGCCATTTTTTCCCAACATGTGTATCAAAGTACTTTGACATCAATAAATTGAGGGGCCATTGTTTCGCGGCGTCTGCTAAGTCGGTTTAACCCTTCACAGTCTCTACCCTTTTCTATAGACCTCAGAAAAGATCATTCTCATTAATTGTCCTTCAATGTTCTCCAATCTACATCTCATAACAAAATGTAATGGCCTTTAAATTACCGGAAGTTCTTGAGATTTTCTTCCTTATTTTTTTGGACAAAATATAGTCCCAACCGGCGGAAGCAGATTGCGAATAGAATCATAGCAACGGCCTTAGATGCCGCCCTACTGTTAAGCAGGTCGGTAGTTTGGATAGTTCGGTTAGCGAGCCGATTGAAGGAATTCCTTCCTGTTTCTGTTTGGTTTTGGAGCATATAAAGCCATATTGACCAACGACTCTCTGTTCAACATCTTTCAGAAACGACATTTTCGCATACTTCTACGCTCTAAATTATAATTCAACAATTACTTTCTTATCAGATGTTAGCATACCATGGCGCGGGTTTCTAAAATATACCACAAAATGTTGCAAGCTGGTTCATAAATATGAAATGACCACGAGTGTAAGAGTCTGTTTAACATATAACTATTTTAAAACGGATTTTATTCCCAAAGAATTTCAGTCGAAAAATAAGTGTTTTCCCGGACGGCGTCGCGATGTTTCGGGCCAGTAACCATGTGTTATTACACATGTGGTCATTCCATGTTTATCATATGACGTCGCGTCTGAGAGGGTAATGACGTCATGTAATATTTTCGATAATCCACTAGTGGATTAATTATACAAATTAGCTAGATGCGTCCCGTAACGTTACATGTACGACGTCCTTAACGACGTCGCGTTTACTAACGGCGGAAAACTGACATGTTTGTAAACAATCGTGAATAAAATGCGTTTTAAATGTCATATGATAAATAGAATCTTGCATTCGTGCTCGTGTATCATTGAATTTATTAAACTCGTTGAGGAAAAGGGATAAAATGCGAGGCTTATATATATAGCCTCGCATTTTATCCCTTTTCCTCAACTCGTTTAATAAATTCAATAATGCATGAACACTCATGTAAGATCCTAAATTTAAAACATGGCGTTATCCACTAAACAACAGCGATGTTATTTGTCAACCCTAGTAGTGATTTGTTAAGTAATAAAATCACAGTTTGAAAAAGGTCAAACCGCGATTTTTATGAGTACACACAACCTACATTGCCATGATAAATTAGGAAAATTATCCAAAATATGTTAATATCTGCAGTTACCATGGTTATATATATGAGAAATTTTCCCTGAGGAATGAAGAGGGAGTTCGAAACAGCCATTTTTATGGCTTTTTCAAGATTATTTCACTTCTTATTCTGAGCCGATAGTTACATGTAATCAGAGGCGGGTGAAAACCAGACTAGTCGGAGAAAAAAAAACACCTGCCCTTCCATTGTAGAATTTGGCGGTGAGAGGCGTAACGGTTAAGAGCCAGCCTTCATACCCATTAGGCCACGGAGGCCCGTCAAAGCAGCCACGGTGAATGAATTAGCAATCAGAGTTCGGGCAATCGATGATTAATTGTTTTTGATAGTAGGAAAAACGCTTTATCATATGACGTCGCGTCCGAGAATGTAATAACGCCATATAATAAATTCGATAATCCGCTAGTGGATAAAATATGCAAATTAGTTAAATACGCTCCATAACGTTACATGTACGACGTCCTTAACGCGTTTACTAATGGCGGAAAACGACGTCGCATTTACTAATGGTTTTGTACAAAACTTGCGAATTAAGTACATGTACTTTTTAAATGTCATGTGATAAAAAGAATCTTGCATTCGTGCTCATGTATTACTGAATTTATTAAACTCGTTGAGGAAAAGGAATAAAATCCTTTTCCTCAACTCGTTTAATAAAATCAATACGCCACATAACACAGATGCATCTTCCTCTGTGAAAGGCATTTGCCAAGCAAAATTTGTGTACGTTTTCTTAATAGATTATGTTTTTCTGAAGCAATCTTAAAAATAGACTATGGGTGTTTGTAATACGAGTAACCCCTCCTTGGGACAGTTAAAAAGAGTGCTAAAAACCCATAGAAAATCGCAATCGGTATAGAAATAACAACAGTTCGAAATTTGCTATATTTTAATTAAAAGGGAGATAATCTGATAATTCCACAAATTTAAACATTGCTTATAATCCAAGATCATGAATCTGTTGTAAAGTTAAAGTGTTATCCGAAGTAAGAAATTTCTGCGCAGGCGCAGTGCCCATTTTCTTCCAAAAGCTTTATAGGCACACATTGCAAGCCAACACTGGAGTAGAAAGGCGTGGGCAAATGCAAGTTTGAGCATTCTCTAGCTGAACGTCCGACTCACATGTCTACAGCCATCTTCAGCACTGTAGCTGACAGATATTAAGTGAGTTTCACCTGGAAGTTGGTATAGTTATTTTTTTGACTAAGTATACAATACTCTGACTGTGGATAAACCAAAGCACTGACAGCACTGGTGGGTCGATTGTCTTTGAGTGTAGTCTGGAAAATGTCCTGAACGGGAACTGAGCACTTAAATTCCAGTACGATAAACGAACACTGTAGAACCTGATCAGACGCTGAGTACGCGGCAGTCAAAACCTCCTCTACAAAAGATTTGGCTCACACTCATTACGAAAACACGCCTATACAAATACATTGTACACTTTACCGCCGGAAAAAAACACGAAAAATTAAAGATGAAAATTTGTGATAGTTTTCTTATTTCTGCTGAAAATATAGATTGTGGGTACTCGTGAGAACCGCCTCATCGAGGCGGTTCTAAAGAGTACCCACAGTCTATATTTTAGAGCAGAAATAAGAAAAATAAGTTATACCCCTGAAAAGTTGTGATATTTTTCTTATTTCGGCTGAAAATATAGATTGTGGGTACTCGTGAGAACCGCCTCATCGAGGCGGTTCTAACGAGTACCCACAGTCTATATTTTAGAGCAGAAATAAGAAAAATAAGTTATACCCCTGTAAACTCCAGTTGACTATATAAAAGTGGGGTTCTGGGGGTCAAAAATATATAGGCGTGCTTTTGCGATGGTTTGCTGTGTCCACATGTACCTGTATATTACATAACCTGTTAATTATTGGGTCTAGAAGTTCCCGCCCTTCGCTCATGCTTAATTAGATCATACGGTCAGGACGGAACTACTGATTATTTTTGTCAGACATGGCGTCTCATCTGGTCCACACGGATTGCCATTTTGCCTGTCTGTACCTTTATATGGCATAAACTGTTAATTATTGAGTCTAGCAGTTCCCTCCCTTCGCCCATGCTGGATTAGATCATACAGTCAGGACGGAACTACAAATTATTTTATTCAGACATGGCGTCTCATCTGGTTCATACTGATTGCAAATTTGCCTGTCTGTACCATTATATGGCATAACCTGTTAATTATTGAGTCTTGCAGTTCCCACCCTTTGCTCGTTGCTTGATTAGATCATGCTGGGTGGGACTATTGATTATATTTGTCATTAGACAGCTTTGCTACTTTGCTTCACACCGTTTGTTATTGTACCTACCAACTAATTATTCAGTCATTTGCTTAGAGTCTGGTTAGGACTACTGATGTGCGTGTTTGTGTTTGTGTGTGTGTGTGTGGCCAGGAAACAGGCATAGTGTCTCATCTTGACCACACTGTTTGTAAACGTGCCTACATTTATTTGGCTTAACATGTAAGTATGTACTCTAGCAGAACCCGCCCTTCGCTCACTGTTTGATTAGATCATGCAGGGAGAAACTGCTGATTACTTTTGCGATTTTGATAAGCTTATTTTTGTGATTCAATCTCTGCATTGCTATATACTGCAACTATATTATCGGTCATCTTAATCATATACGAGTACACATACACACAGTCACTGCAGGCACACATGTGTGTCATAGGCTACTTTGGTCTTGTCTTATTTTCCCATAACATGTCCCTGACTTATCCTATATGTGAGCCCTATTACGTGAATATTCCCTAAGGTAGTCCCCTGGTCATTAACTCTGTGGTCCCGTCGTGGTAATCTGTAGTCTCGTAGTCGGTAGATTTAGGTACTGTAGATTATCATCTTGTATTCACGTCGTTTCATGTAATTGTATTGAACAATTCATGTATCATCGCATCTCACATATAATTGGATTATCTCATCAATAAATATATTGTTTGAATGTATTTGTTACAGGTATGTTTTGCTTTATATCATTTTCATCAATGAGTGTAACATCGGGTCATTATAGAATGTGTAAGTCATTATTTCTGAATATTTTATTCCTTTCATTGTATTGTTTACATACCTGGAAACTGTCATGGCTGCCAGGTAAACATACATGTTTACCGTCCATCATAACATGACTTTTAGATTATCATCTGGTATTCACTTCGTTTCATGTAATTGTATTGAACAATTCATGTATCATCGCATCTCACATATAATTGGATTATCTCATCAATAAATGGCCACCAATGTCGAAGTCACCTCTTACCAGCGCTGGAACGCAGAGCTACCAGCCGGCAACAATATGGGTTCTCCGGAATAAATGAGAGCCTGTAACAAATACATTCAAACAATATATTTATTGATGAGATAATCCAATTATATGTGAGATGCGATGATACATGAATTGTTCAATACAATTACATGAAACGACGTGAATACCAGCTGATAATCTAAAAGTCATGTTATGATGGACGGTATACATGTATGTCTACCTGGCAGCCATGACAGTTTCCAGGTATGTAAACAATACAATGAAAGGAATAAAATATTCAGAAATAATGACTTACACATTCTATAATGACCCGATGTTACACTCATTGATGAAAATGATATAAAGCAAAACATACCTGTAACAAATACATTCAAACAATATATTTATTGATGAGATAATCCAATTATATGTGAGATGCGATGATACATGAATTGTTCAATACAATTACATGAAACGACGTGAATACAAGATGATAATCTACAGTACCTAAATCTACCGACTACGGGACTACAGATTACCACGACGGGACCACAGAGTTAATGACCAGGGGACTACCTTAGGGAATATTCACGTAATAGGGCTCACATATAGGATAAGTCAGGGACATGTTATGGGAAAATAAGACAAGACCAAAGTAGCCTATGACATGTGCAAGAAACTCAGAAAGCCCTGTGGCGATGGACGAGCAGTAAAGCAGCAGGCGAGGATACACGGGAAGCTGTAGTTGCGGACCTGCACACGGGCGCTTTAATTTCCTTAAGAATGAATCAGTACAGGGAATTCCCCAGCCGAACTGAGTGACTGAGGAGACCTATTGCTCATCCCCTTAGCATGGGGAAGGGGCTAGGAAAGGTGCCCACCCTTGGCTGGTTAAATGCCATCAGCAGGGATCCCATCTAGTGGGTGAACAAGAAAGAAGATAAAGGTGATACCTTTAAAAATCGGCACATGGAATGTGCGCACCTTGCTTGACAGTGCTGGTTCGGACAGACTACAGCGAAGAACAACTCAGTTGGTAGAGAACATCATCGTTACAAAGATTGCAGCCTTGAGTGAGACTCGCTTTGCAGAAGAAGGGCTAATAAAGGAAGTTGGTGCTGGCTACACTTTCTTCTCGCGTGGACGCAAAAACGAAGAGCGGCGTGAAGCAGGAGTAGGCTTCGCTATCAAATTACACCTTGTCAGCAAGCTCTCATGACTTCCAAAAGGCATGCATGACCGCTTGATGACGCCGTGACTACACGTATCTGGTAAGAGGCATACAAATATTATAAGTGCCTATGCGCAATGACCAACCCAGATGAGGTCAAACACAAGTTTAATGATGATTTGGACTCTGTAATTTCTGCTACACCCCGGGGAGACAAACTTATCATCCTGGGAGACTTCAACGCTAGAGTGGGGACAGGCCACCAACCAGGGAAGGAGTTAACCGGAATGAAAGTACAACAGCAATAGCCTCCTCTTGAGGAAGTTTGCAGAGCATGAACTGCTGATCACCAACACAGTCTTCCGTCTATCAACTCGCAGCAAGACATCATGGATGCATCCTCGCTCGAAACACTGGCATCTTATTGATTATGTCATAGTTAGAAGGAAGGACAGACAGGATGTCAGAGTGTCGAAGACTGTGTGAGGTGCGGAATACTGGGCAGATCACAGGGTTGTTGTCAGCAAACTCAACCTGCGCATCTAGCCTGCACGGCGACCACAAGGCAAGAAAGTGCCCGAGAGACTGGATGTCTCTAAGCTGAAACAAGACAGCAAGAAGCAAACCTTCATCCATGACATCTGCAGCAGACTAGATGCAGTGGAATTCAGTTCAGATGATCCTGAAGAGAACTGGACAGTCTTCAGAGACTCCGTTCATTTTCAGCAATGGATCCCCTTGGTCAAGTATCTCGTAAATATCAAGGCACGTTTGAGAAATCCAGGGACTCCTTGAAGTCTTTTGAAGACAGTTTATGGTCCCCAGAGCTCAGAAACCATCCCTCTTCTCAGTGCAGATGAAACTGGTCTTCTGACTGACAAAGAGACTATCTTGAAAAGATGGAATGAGCACTTTGATAGTGTTCTTAATCGGCCATCCTCTATCAATGATGATGCTATCAACTGTCTCAGTAAGTTGAATGTAATCGTCTGCTTGACAAGTTCCCAACCTTTACTGAAACAATGAAAGAAATAGAATTTCTGGCATCTGGCAAGGCTTCAGGATATGATGCAATACCTGCGAAGATCTACAAACTAGAGGTGCATGTACTCCACTTGCAAAGAAGATCACATAGTTATTTCAAATGAGCCCCGCCCTGCGAATTTGTGTCTTCGAGCATTCCGTCATGACAAATTTTAACTGCGCATGCCCAGCCTTTCAGAGGGGCCAGGGATATGAATTTCTGTCTGAAGGTTCCTCTTGATACACTGCTTGCATGAGCGAGCAGCGAAGGTTCTGGCGAGAATGCGCGGATGCGCAGGCTCGCCTGAACCTTCACTGCTCGCATAGGCGATAAGTACCAAAATCGCTTGACGGGGCCCAAATTATGTATAGAAAAGAACCCATCCCTCGAGAATTCAAGGATGCGTCAATAATTCACCTATTCAAGCGGAAAGCGAACCCTCAGATCTGTGACAATCATCGTGGCTTCTCTTATTGTCAATTGCTGGGAAGGTCCCTGCAAGAGTCCTGCTTAACCGACTGAATGAACACCTTGAACAGTCAGGGGTTCTCCCAGAATTAACTTTCGCCGGATCCCGGGGAAGCTGTTTGAACATGAGGCCGCTAGGCCGAATGTTCAAATATCTTCCGAGGGATCTGGCAAATGTTAATGCAATAAAATAACCATGGATGGTCGTTGTTCTTGCATAACTTACGATTCCAACAGCAAATGTTGACTAAAACGCCCAAAAGTTCCATATAAACTCTTCAAATGCGACAGGCGAACCAACATGGCGGCCAGTCCAGAATGTTGTCTACAATGATGTTGTTAAGCAGTAACCATCTGACGTCATCATAGAACACTAAAACCCTACGTTCAGGGTGATAACTTAACGTCGCTTAACGTAAGGTAACAAAGCAAGACCCGTCTTGTGATATCAAAAACTAAAAATCCATGTTCAAACAGCACGCGAATTTCATGATTTGAACATGGTTTTTGCTGTTTGAGCACGGCTTTCGGTCCATTTGACAATGTCTTCAAACAGCCATGCGCATAGGTATTTATGCAAGAATAACAGAGGAACAACTGACAAAATGCCAGGAACAGAACATAGACCTATACATGGCCTTTGTCGACCTTACCAAAGCATTTGACATAGTCTTTGAGGGTCTTTGGAAAATCATGGTGAAGTTTGGATGTCCAACCCAAGTTCATAACAATGCCGAGGCGATTCGACGATGGTAAGCTTGCACGGGTCAAAAATGATGGTGAGTTTTCAGATCCATTTCCTGTGACAAACGGAGTCAAGCAAGGCAGTGTGCTAGACCCAACACTGTTCAGCATGATGTTCTCTGGCATGCTCACAGATTTCCATGATGGTGTTTATGGTATACCTAATAGGAATCGCTTTGATTGGAAACATTTCAATCACAGAAGGTTGCAAGCCAAATCCAAGTTGCAGACAGAGGTGCTAGATAATAAGAAACTTATATGAGTGTGAGGGGTGGATGGCAGAATCCGTCCCGAGGAACACTGTCCGGCATCACGAGGCTTGCCGAGTGATGCCGGACAGTAATCCCGAGGGACGGATTTTTCTATCCACCCCTCACACCCATATTGGATTCTTCTTCTTTCATACCTTCCATTTCTTAGCGCGGAATTTTAATGCTGCAGTTACTTCGGTTACCAACGTCCGCCATATTGTGCTGACACTGCAGGAATGTTTAGTGACGTCACGTAACGTGCTGTGACGTCTACCTTAACGGCGGCGCACACGAGGTCGTAATCAACCAGTGCATTTATCAAACATGCGATTATATTCGATTTGGGGTTGGAACACCAGGGTCAGAACATAAATTTCTATCTCTGGGTAAAATCACGGATTTCCTTGTCTGGTGTGCAAGAAGAGTTCCTCTTTGATGATGACATGGCAAAAGGTGCTCCGACAGAAGAGAAGATGCAAAAAATGTATAGATCAAGTATCTGACTCCTGCGACAACTATGACCTCACAATCACCATCAAAATGACTGAGGTAGTCTATCAGCCAGCACCTGGCAAGCCTCTTACAAGGAGCCCACCATCACAATGAAATGTCAGAGATTGCAAGTGGTAGACATGTTCACCTATCTTTGGAGCAAATTGTCAAGAGTCGTGCACATTGATGATGAAGTCAATGCCAAGAATGCCAAAGCTAGTGCAGCATTTGGCCGACTACGTGGTAGTGTCTGGAACCAAAGTGGAATCAGGTTTGACACAAAACTGAAAGTCTACTGAGCTGTGGTGCTGCCAACACTATTGTATGCATGTGAAACATGGACTGTTTACCAACGGCATGCCAAAAGACTGAATCACTTCCATACAAGCTGTGGCAAGACAGGATTCCAGACAGGGAAGTCCTGAACAGGGCAGGAATGCAAAGTGTACATACTCTTCTGAAACTAGCACAGTTAAGATGGACAGGCCATGTTACCAGAATGCCTGAGGAACGATTGCCAAAGAAAATTCTCTATGGAGAACAAGAAATGGAAAAACGCCCCCATGGCGGTCAGAAGAAGCGCTACAAGGACACCCTCAAAGCCTCCCTCAAGGACTTCAACATTCCGACAGAGTCGTGGGAACAAATTGCACAGGACAAAGCAAAGTGGCGAGGCCTCATCTGTTACTATCATTAGGCCCCCGCCGATAAGGGCTTGAAGAAATAAATTGGGCTGCATGATGCTACCACGCAGAGCTGAAACTGACCGCACATGAGTAGATGTAAACCGCTTAGGTCTTAGCCTGTCAAGGCAAAGTTACGTGAATCGGACCGTCCCTATATATAAACTTTTGGTTTGTTTGGGCGGCAGTGCTTGAGATGTCACTTCAGGACGGGTAAAAGTCTCACTCATTTGAACCCACGTATCCAAAATGACCTTAATAATGTTGTCGGGAACATAAAATCTCAATACAAACAAACAAACCACTACTACTGATGATACTACTTATAGTAACGAAAATAATAATCCTAAAAAAAAAAAAAAACGATGGCAATATAAGTATACTCTTACTACAACTCGGTACTATAATAATACAGGAAAAGTGTGGATAGGTAATCAGGCCGGCTAAAAAATGACCTAAATAGTGTTGGCTGGGCCGTTAAACTAAAAAAAACTGACAAAAATATAATCATCATCAGCATCATCATCATCATCATCATCATCATCATCATAAAAACGATGGTAATAATAATCATATCTTGCTACTACTCCCACTACTACTACTACTACTACTACTACTACTACTACTACTACTACTATTACTATTACTACTACTACTACTACTATTACTATTACTACTACTACTACTACTACTACTACTACTACTGCTGCTGTTGCTGCTTCTATCACTGTACTACTACCACTACTTCAACTATTATTATAATAAGTATTATTAATGAGATGAGAATAAAGTAGAAAAACACTAGCTAATATTGTTTGTAGGAAAGAAAAATTAACAAAAACAACAATAATAATAATACCAAATGATAATAATAATAATAATAATAATAATAATAACAAATGATTATAATACATCACGTTAACAAGTCCGTTAAATGAAGACCCCGTAAAGCCCACTTTATATAGAGAAAACTGGGGTTTCTATTTCTGCTCCAAGACATAGGTTGTGGGTACTCGTTAGAACCGCCTCACTGAGGCGGTCCTAACGAGCACCCTCAACCTATGTTCGAGCATTTGTAAGAAAAATATCAAGGATTTTCATTAGAGAAGCAGCCATTTTGGAGATGTGAAAAATGCTCTATGTCGCACGGGGGAGTTATCGTAATGAATTATGTGTTGTTCTTGATGTTGGGAGGGAGGGTGCAAAGTATAAAGAAAACCAGTCTTTTTCCTGGTTGTGCTTGTCGATTTATAATTTCGCTAAGGCTGTGCTTACAAATCATCATGGTCGAATCCAACTCTGTGAAATATACATTGTAATTGTTAAATTCAACACCGGTTTCCACTTAGAAATTCAATCTATGAAATTCAAAAAAAAAAAAAAAAAAAAAAAAAGAAGGAAACAAGATGTGTTTGTGAAACACGAACATGTCCCCGGGCATGGTCCTTTTTTCAAAGTTGGTCAAAGTGCAAGGTCTAGGTCACAGAACAAGATTTTTTGTTTGAGTGGGAAGCCCTTGACACAAAGAACCTACATGGCAAATATGAAGGCTTTATCTTAAACGGTTCAAAAGTTATGAACAATTTTATTTTTTACTTTTAAGTCAGTCAAAATTCAAGGTCACGGTAAAAAAAATCTGCATGAATGTAAAGCTCTTGTCACAAGGAACATGCATGCCGCATATCGCATATGAAGGCTCTATCTTGAAGGTTCGAAAGTTATGAACATTTTTTTTTTAAGTCAGTCAAAGGTCAAGGTCACGCTCAAACAATGTTGCATGAATGTAAAGCTCTGATCACAGGGAATCTACATGGCAAATATGAAGAAACTATCTTAAACGGTTCAAAAGTTATGAACAATTTTATTTTTTTCTTTTATGTAGGACTTGTCACAAAGAACATGCATGCCGAATATGAAGGCTCTATCTTAAACGGTTCAAAAATTATGAACAATTTTATTATTTTTTCTTTTAAGTAAGTCAAAGGTCAAGGTCACGGTCAAACAATGTGCATGGATGTAAAGCTCTGATCACAGGGAACCCACATGGCAAATATGAAGAAGCTATCTTATACAGTTCAAAAGTTATGAACAATTTTATTTTTTCTTTTAAGTAGGACATAGATCAAGATCACAGGTTAAAACTTTTTGCATGAATGTAAAGCTCTTGGCACAAGGAACCTGCATGCCAAATATAAAGGCTCTATCTTAAACGGTTCAAAAGTTATGAACAATTTTATTTTTATTTTCAAGTCAGTCAAAGGTCAAGTTTCGGTCAAAAAAAATCCTTGAATGTAAAGCTCTGATCACAGAAAACCTACATGCCAAATATGAATGCTCTATCCAAAACGGTTCGAAAGTTATGACCAAAATGTTATTTTTTCTTTTGAATAGGTCAGAGTTCAAGTTCATGGTCACATCTCAAAACATTTTGCATGAATGTACAGCTTTTGTCACAGGGAACCTACAAGCAAAGTATGAAGGCTCTATTTCAAACGGTTCAATAGTTATGGCCAATATGTTATTTTTAATTTTAAGCAGGTCAAAGGTCAATGTCACAGGTTAAACATTTTGTATGAATGTAAAGCTTTTGTCACAAGGAACACACATGCCAAATATGAAGGCTGTTTCTCAAGCGGTTCAAAAGTTAATATCAATGTTAATTTTTCTTTTAAGTATGTCCAAGGTCAAGGTCACAGGTCAAAAGTTTTTGCATAAATGTGAAGCTCTTGTCACAAGGAACCTACTAGCCAAATATGAATGCTCTATCGCAGACGGTTCAAACGTTATGACCAACGTTAAAGTTGTCCACGTACAAACCACCAAACAAACAAACAAACAGACAGGGCAAAAACAATATGTTCCCGCTATCGCTACCGGGGACATAAAAATGTACAACTGGCATGTGATACTGCAAATTCATTGTTCATGTAATTCTAGTTATACATATATGACTACAGTAGAACTTCTATGGCTCGAACACCGATGGCTCATTTACCATGGCTGAGTCGAACTCATTCTTGAGCCCCTAGGGAAATCCTCTACATAAGAAAAAGTAGGGGATAATTTAAGAGCTTTTAGTCGTTTATCTTGCAAATGTATGCTGTGTGTGCTCATTAGAATCGCCTCGATGAGGCGATTCTAATGAGTACACACAGCATACATTTTCATTATAGAACACCGAAAAGATGTCCAAAAGTATTTCGTTATGCCTCCTGACAGTAACCCTCGGTGGTTTGAACTACCCATGTCTCGAACAGATTTTCGAGGTCCCAAAGGTGTTCGATCCATTGAAGTTCCACTGTAAATGGCTTTAATAATGAGATAGCATTTGCTTTTTCTTTCCGAAATGGTACAATGGAGTCCAGTCATTTGATATGGCACTTTGTGCCATATATCTTTCTTGTTTCTTAATGTGACGAGATGCATATTTATGTCCCAAAGGGGATTTGTGGTATCTGAAACAACGATGGTAAAAGGAATAAGCAAACGCAGGCTTGCTTTGATCTTTGTTTGTCAAGTTTTGTATTGGCTCGACTCGTGTACAGTTGGAGACTGTCTGAAAACGATGGTGGGTTTGGCTCTAGTCACATAGACATGCGGCGATATATGAGTGTTAGAAGTGTCATAAACCACAAAGCTTCAATATCAGGTGCCAAAATTAATCTTGGTATGGAAAAATTGTGAAATTGACCACACCTCTGATTAATTAGTACATTGCGTTACGTGGAACTTTCCCACTTTTCATATAGGATAGACAATAGCTTTTGAGTAGGCAGTTCGTTGGAAAGACAAGAGTTGTGGTTCTTAGAAAACGAATTTGCCAACGTGCCGCGCAATCATGAAAATGTGTTTTAGCGGTCATCCGATTAAGAATGGAGCAGATAAATTTGTGACTGAACATTAGGCAAACACGCCTTTACAAATACATTGCCACCTTTTTCGACGAAAAAATAAAAATGATATGATGAAAAATTGTGATATTTTTCTTATTTCTGCTCAAAATATAGATTATGGCGGTTCTAACGAGTACCCACAATCTATATTTTAGAGCAGAAATAAAATAAATAAGGTACACCCGGAACCCCCAATTTACTATATAAAAAGGGGTTCAAGGGGGTCAAAATTATATAGGGGGTGTTTTCGTGATGAGAATCTGACAGGGGTCTGCTACAGCCCTTTGATACAATGACGCTGCAACAAGTCCGTGAAATTACAGAAAAATTCCTCTATTAAACCCCCTTCTTTGGGACTGTTCAAAAGTACCTTTTGGACTGTTCAAAAGTGGTCCAAAAGGTGGTCTCTTGACGAGAGGACAATGTATGCCGGAAACGAAAATAAAGAATAACGGAAACCTACAAAACTAAAAGTGAAGGCAATGATCAGGAATCAATACACGTACCTCAAACCTCCCACCCAAGACACCAAATGGAAACAGCAACATTATAAGAATCTTATATGGGTTTGAGGGGTGGATGGAAAAATCCGTCCCAAGGGTCACTGTCAGGCATCACGAGGCTTGCCGAGTGATGCCGGACAGTGATCTCGAGGGACGGATTTTTCTATCCGCCCCTCACACCCATATAGGATTCTTTGTCTTGCATACCTTCCATTTCTTAGCGCGGATTTTTAATGCTGCAGTCACTTCGAGCACCGATATCTGCCAAATTGTGATGACAGTACAGGAAGGTTTGGTGACGTCACGAAACGTGCTGTGACGTCAACCTTAACGACGACGCATAAGCGGTCGTAATCAACCAATACATTTATAAAACACGCGCTAATATTCGATTTTGGGTCGGAACACCAGGGTCAGAACATAAATTTCTATCCCAGGGTAAAATCACGGATTTGCTTGTCTGGTGTGCAAGAAAAAACATTTTCACCATAATTGTAACGTCACAATCGGAAAGCCAAAAGGACAGTTACTTTCCGTCAAAATGGCCAAACGGCTATTCAAAATAAAAAGCTATCAGCAGTACATAAATGTAAAGACAAACTATAACAATAATAAACCACAATAGAAGACTGACCTTGGAACGGCAAGTAACATTCTTAAATCGATTTTACGTGGCCACAATCCTCGCCGTTGGTTTTGTTGTGGTATAGACAAATACTTTGTTCCGTTCTAACTCAACAGTGCAACATATTCGAAAACATAAAAAATCAAACGAATACAAAGATAAAATCAAAGCACTGAGAGTACTGGTGGGTCGATCGTCTCTGAGTGTAGGTTGGGAAAATAGTCATGAACTGAGAATCGAACTGTTCATTTAAAATTAAGTAAGCACAGTAGATCTGATCAGATATCGCGTTATGTGGGGTCTGATTATGTAGATTCTGTTTGCCAATGCCAACGTGCACGAGCACAGTCCGCCCATCGGGGCTTGAATAATAGATGGGTTGCATGATGCTTCCATACAGAGCGGAAACCGACCGCACACGAGTACTGGTAAACCGCTTAGAGGATCTAAGCCTGCCCAGGCAAAGCGATGCGAGTCGGACCGTCCATGCTCATAAACCCATTGGTTTCAATGCGCGACAGGGCTTGAGATGTCATTTCATCACAGTGTCGGATAAAAGTCCCATAGTATTGGAAGTAATGTCTCCAAATGACCTACACAGTGTTTACGTGGACGTTAAACCTCAAGTCAAACAAACAAACGAGCACAGCCCAGAATGTCCTTCTTACGCTTCGCTCTGACGTCTTAGGGATGCTATAAACAACCAGTACTTCGATTTTGTTCAAGGTCAGATGGCCAGTGATAGTCACGCGGACAATAGCAAGCAAAAGATTCTCTGCTTTATAAAATTGACTGTGGATACCCGTTAAAACTCGTCATTATAAGAAAAGTGTTCAGTCATTTTTTTTTGTCTAAAAAAAATATGGTAGCATTTCCGTCAAATTATTTACATGTACTTGTCATTTGTTAATGTATTTAATTATTTAATGTGTTTAATTATTTCTGTATACGCGCATATAGATTAAATCTTTCTGGATTTAGAGTATTTCATTGATTATGTAAATCAATCTGTGCTGAAAAAAAAATATTAGATGTTTAACATTTTATCCAGCTGCAAACAGTGTAGATCCATCGATGGCTTCTGATCAGCATCTACAATGTGTGTCGTTGTTTCTCCGCTCTCTTCTCTCCTCGCTCAGTCCCACTACTGCATCCCAGCTCCCGAATAACAGTGATCTGTAACAGAGCCCCTTCAGCGGTATGCTCAAACAAAATAGTTAATTTTACCTGTTGATACAGGCCCGCACACAGTTGGGAGGGTGCAAACGGAGCCCCTTCCCACTTTTGGAAATTATTTCAGATTCATGCAGTTTTTCAACCGAAATTCGCACCCTCAACCCACCCCTTTTCAGAGTTTGGGTACGGGCCTGATACATGTTCAAAACTGTTGTTACATACATATGGCGAACAGTGCCGACCCTGCTCAGAAGGAATGAAGTGTCTATCCGATCTGGGTCTACGCTGTATGCCTAATAACGGTACCACCTATAAAGACTGGGCTGCTATGTTGCATCGATAAAAATAGCGCAACGTTTCAAGTTCAATTAATATTGGTTTTCCAAAATCAGTGATGGTCACGTGGACAACTGCAGGGATTCGGTTTTGCCATTTAGTAAATTAGGGTCGATCGTTTACCCTAACGATGAGGACTCGACAGCATGAAATAACTGAATTTCTGGAGCAAAAGAAAAACAACAGTTAGACGCCGATGGACCCGACCGGAGTAAATATGGTTTTCAACACAGAATAAGTCTTAATTTTAGGTGGTCTTAAGTGGAATGGCAACAACTTCAGGGGAGGCAACTCCTGCAAAAAATATTTTTGCTACCATGACAAAAGGGGCCAACTCTTAAAGGAAAGAATTTGGTCCTGAGGAGCAAATTCTTTCCTTTAAGAGTAGACCTCTTTTTCAGTGGGACAGGGCTAATAGAACAGCGAACAGGATGTCCCAAAAGTTGTCTTCCTTTCAAAAAATGGCGGAAAAACATGCCAGGTGTTCCCATTCCTCTATAATAGCAGAATGTCACCGAACCTGTATACCATTGTTTACCGTACTTTATATTAAAAAAAAACGTAGGGTTGCAGTGTAATGCGTTTTTTTTTTTTTTTTTTTTTTTTTAATTTTGCTCAGAAAAAATGAACCACCACCTCACTGAGGCAGTTCTAACGAGTACAAACCATCTTATAAGCGACATAAGCAAATAATCGTCATGATACAGAATTTCATAAAGATATCATTATGGTTATATAATTCTTGAACACCAGATAAGGAAATCCGTGATATAGAATATAAGAATCTTATATGGCTTTGAGGGGTGAAGGGAAAAATCCATCCCGAGGGACACTGTCCGGCATCACGAGGCTTCCCGAGTGATGAGGGACAGTGATCCCGAGGGACGGATTTTTCTATACACCCCTCACACCCATATTGGATTCTTTTTCTTGCATACCTTCCATTTCTTAGCGCGGATTTTTAATACTGCAGTCACTTCGGTTACCAACGACCACCATAATGTGTTGACACTGCAGAAATATTTAGTGACATCACGTCACGTGCTGTGACGTCAACCTTAACGACGGCGCATATGAGGTCGTAATCAACAAGTGCATTTATCAAACACGCGATTATATTCGATTTTGGGTCGGAACACCAGGGTCAGAACATAAATTTCGGAAGGGTACAATCACGGATTTCCTTGTCTAGTGTGCAAGAAATTCTGTTCTTACCCTTCTTAAGCAGGCAAACTACATAAGTATAGTGCGCGAATAATAAAACGTCAAACAAGTAGGTGGTGTGGTGCAAGAAAAAGAATCTAATATGGGGTTTTGTTGTAGACAACGGGTTGAAAACGCCCATGTACAACAGAACCCCATATCAGATTCTTATATCCTAATATGAACCGGCGTCGGTGACCCAGTCGTCTGCCTGGTGATAAGGAGGTCGCGGGTTCGATCCCGCCCGGCGTCTGACTGGTGATCAGGAGGTCGCGGGTTTGATCCCCACCGGGTCGGCAAAATTCTCTCTTGGGGATTGATCTTGAAATACTTACTACGGTCAAGCTCTCCCGTAACGTATTTTGTTTGTTTGATTTGAGGTTTAATGTCCCCGTCAACACTTTTTACGTCATTTTGTGGGACTTTTAACCGACATTGATATGAAATCTCAACCCCTGCCGCCCAATGAAAATATGCATGGACAGTCTGACTCGTACCACTTTACCTGGGCAGGTTTAGTCGTTCTAAGTGGTTTACCAGTACTCATGTAAGGTCAGTTTCAGCTCTGCGTGGAAGCATCATGCAGCCCAATCTATTTCTGCAAGCCCCGATGGGCGGGGGCCATAATTCCGTAAAGTAAACTGTACTGTTTAACTGGTTATATGTGGCATGGTAAACTGACCGGCTCGACATAACCTAAATAGTGTTGACGAGGCCGTTAAACTCCGAAACAAATCTAATCCTAACCCGTATACCGCTGAACACAAAAAACACTACCTTTGCAAATATATGTAGTGTAGATCCAGATCAGATGGCTCCATCTGATCAGGGTCTACACTGTTTATCATACAGTCTCTGAATTTGACAAATACAGTAAAATTCCTATTTAAGACCACCTTTGGGAGTGTTCAAAAGTGGTCTTTAAGACCACTTTTGAACAGTCCTAAAGATGGTCTCTTAAGAGGAGACAACATGTGTGGTATCAATAAGCTTTTAAAAGCAGATTTAGTCTTAATTTTAGGCGGTTTTAAAAGCAGATTTAGTCTTTATTTTAGGCGGTCTTAATAGCAGAATTTTACTGTACATTTATCCAGTAATTTGATTGGTGCACAGTTAGAAATGGGTGCAGCTAAATCAGTTAATTCAGTAGGGTAAGGGCTAATATGATGCGAAGTCTCTGATCCCCGTAGCCTGATTGGGCTTCTTTTTACCACCAATTTTATAAAGCACATGTCATACGATGCGGCACAATTCTTGAAACAAAAACCGGCCCCGATAGCTCAGTTGGTAGAGTGTCCGCTCCGGCTAACGGGAGGTCACGGGTTCGATCCCAAGCCAGGACATACCAAAGTCATTAAGAATGATACTAGCTGCTCCTCGCTTGGCACTCAGATTTACGGGGTAGAGCTAGGACTGGTCGACCCAGTGTCAGGATAATGTGACTGGGTTTGGTATCATGTAATGTTTCTGGGACATGATACTTCAGTGAGGCAACACTATAAAAGTGAGCATTGAGCTCCCTGTCGCAACCAGACACCGTCGCGATATGACTGAAAAAAATGTGAAAGCGACGTTAAACCCGAATTCACACACACACACACACACACACACACACACACACACACACACACACACACACACACACACACACACACACAAACACACACACTCTTGAAACAAAAACTTGTTTAAAACCAACGTCTCCAAAATGACCTTTACAGTGTTGACGGGGACGTTAAACCTCAAATCAAACAAACAAACAAATTTCTGCTCAAAAACATATATTGTGGGTACTCGTTAGAATCGCCACGTCGAGGAGGGACGAGACCGTTCTAACGAGTACCCATAATCTCTGTTTTGTGCAGAAATATGAAAAATATCAGATTTTTTTTTATGAAAAATTTCAGTTTTTGGTGGTAAAATTTTCAGTATATTTGAAAAAGCGTGTTTTCGTTTGTGTGTTTGAATTGAGGTTTAACGTCCCCGCCAATACTATTAACGTCATTTTTGTTTTAACTTTATTTCTTTGAATAATACATACATCTTTTACACAGATAATGTTGACAAAGAATACAAGTATCATAAAAAGAGATTTTTGGAAACGTTGCTTCCAATTTTGTGGGACTTTTACCCGACACTGAGATGAAATGACATCTCAAGCCCTGCCACCTAATGAATCCAATAGGGCTTATTTGCATTTGACGGTCCGACTTGCACCACTTTACCTGGGCAGGCTTAGACCTTCTAAACTGTTTACCGGTACTCGTGTGCGGTCAGTTTCAGCTCTGCGTGGAAGCACCATGCAACCCAATCTTTTTCTCCCTTGGGCGGGGGCCTACGTTTTTTCATACTTTCAACGGCTCCAAAACATTTGAGCCAGCGCACGACAAAACATACAATGAGACATATTCGCCCAGCGAAGACTCCGATCAGCCTGCGCATCCGCGCAGTCTGATCAGAGTCTTCGTTGTGCACTCTAAGGGTAGCTAAGGGCCCAATGCTCCTTCATGCAGCAAAAGACGTCTCTGGGTAGACTATATGGATGCGCAGGCTGATCTGATTCTTCGCTGTGCGTACATGTAAGATGTAGGAAAGGCTGTGCCCCGGCTCATTAGAAACCATGAATAGCAGTTCGAGACAGAGGGTTCATCATAGCGCCACGTCATAACACATTACGAAAACCCGCCTTTTCAAATGCATCGTAAATTTTCCCGCCGAAATACGAAAGTTTTCAGATGAAAAATTATTATAGTTTTAGCTAACCAGAGCCGAAGGCTCCGTGGGAGCTTATAGTACAGGCAGTTGTCCGTGATCCGCCGTCGACGGTCATCTGTGTCTGCGTCGTCAATATTTTCAAGCGACATTATCTCTGAAAAAACTTTGCAAATTTAAACCAAATTATGTGGAGCCTCTTTGGGAAGGGGGAACGAAAGTTTGTTCGTGAGGACTGGGTCACATGACCAATATTGCCGCCATGTCCATATATGGTCAAAACCTTTAAAATTCTTCTTCTCAGGAACCAAATGACCGATGCACTTGAAACTTAGTGTGCTGCATCGGGGACTCGGGCCCCACCGAGTTTGTTCAAATGATGACCGTTTGTTGACCATGACCTGTTTTACGGCAAGATCAAATTTGGTCACTTAGACATTTGTATTGAAAAAAAGGCAAACCAGTGGATTTTTCTGATTGCATGGTAGCTTATGGCATCAGAAATGATATTTGCAATCAGTTGAATCCAAGTTTATCAATTCCATAGGTTAAGGTTATTTACTGACCTCTGTCCTGGATGGCTCAGATTAAATATTTTTATTTTCTTCTTCTTCACTTAAACTGCTGGGTTGATTGAAGCCAAATTACAAGTGGAGACTCTATATAGGTAGCCGGAATGAAATTTGTTCGTAAGGACTGGATCACATGACCAATATGGCCGCCATGCTCATATATGGTAAAAAAAATAAATAAAAAAATTCTCAGGAACCAAATGGCCGATGACCTTGAAATAAATTTGGTATGTAGCATCGGGGACTTGGGCCCAACCAAATTTGTTCAAATGATGACCTTTGTTTGACCGTGACCTGTTTTACATCGAGGTCAAATTTGGTCACTTAGACATTTGTATGGAAAGAAGGCAAGCCAGTGAATTTCACTGATTGCATGGTTGCCTGTCGCGTCAGAAATATTATTTGCAATCAGATGAATGGAAGTTAATCAATTCATAAGGCCAAGGTCATTACTGACCGTTGCATTGGATGGAGCAGATTCATATTTTTGTTGTCTTCTCCACTAAAACTGCTGTGCTGATTGAAACGAAATTACATGAAAAGCCTCTATGGGATGAGCCAATGAAAAGTTTATTCGTGGAATTATTGTCACATGACCAAGATGGGCGCCATTCCTGTATATGGTATAAACCACATGCCCTCTGGTGAGCGTAGTGGCGCATGGGCATCTTGACTTTTTTCGGCTCAAATATAGTCTGCGGGTACACGTAAGAACCCGTTAGAAACGCCTCATCGAGGCGGGTCTACGGAGTACCCATAATCTTTATTTTGGAGCAGAAAGAAGAAAAATAAGGTTTGCCCCGGTAACCCAAGTTTTACTTTATAAAAGTGGGATTCAAGGGTGTCAGAATTATTTTGTCGTGTTTTCGTGATGTTAAGAATATCCTTACGCGATCTTCTATAAAATGAAAATGTGTTGTGTGTTCTCTTTAGAATAACCTCATTCTAAAAGAGAACGTCTTCAGCATATCTGTCGGCTTCGGTATCTCAACCTGATGCGGGTCTGGTGATCATGAGGTTGCGGGCTCGATATTGTCGGTTCGAGAAGATGGATCATTAAGTCACATTATGATAACACAACCGTGCGACATACTGCATTTTATATCTCCAAAACGGATACATATCTGATGAAAATCCGTGATATTTTTCTTATTTTTACTGCAAACATAGGTTTTGGGTGCTCGTTAGAACCGCCTCATTGAGGCGGTTCTAACGAGTACCCATAATCTATGTCTTTGAGAAGAAATGAGAAAAGTAATGTATACCCCGTAAACCCCAGTTTTTCTCTATATAAAGTGGGGTTTAGAGGGGTGTTCATGTCATGGTCACGTGATGATTTCTTCGGTTATTCTCTCCCCTCAGTTGATACATAGATCAGTTTGACATGGAATAGTTTGTGTATGCTTTGAAAAATAATGAGAGAAAATACATTGCTGTCTGCTTAGACTTCTCTGCAGCGCCTGAAGAGTTAACAGTATTATGCTAATGATTTTTTTGTTAAGCCAATCAGTGAAAAGAGTGAAGGCTGAGGCTTTTCTATATAATTTCATACAAGCCAGACATATACCTTATATATGCGACACCTTATATATGTGAAAGATTGATCTTTACTTAATACTGAAAACATCAAGCGAACTTTTAGCAGAATATATTTTTATAATCATTATTGTAATTCAGAAACTGAAAATAAGGCAAGAAGACGTTTCACATCAAATGCTTCAATTCTCCATCACGAAAACACGCAAATACAAATACATTGTGAACTTTATCGCCGGAAAACAAAAAATTTTAAGATGAAAAAATGTGATATTTTTCTTATTTATGCTCAAAATATAGTTTGTGGGTACTCGTTAGAACCGCCTCATTGAGGCGGTTCTAACGAGTACCCACAATCTATATTTACGAGAAGAAATATGAAAAATAAGGTTTACCCCTATCAACCAAAGTTTTACTATGTAAAAATGGGATTCAAGGGGGTCAAATTTATATAGGCGTGTTTTCGTGATGCTATGAAATAGAAAAAAAAAATCGAAAATGCGTCCTAGTTGATTTTGTGGTTAGCATTTTAAGGGTTTGTGATAAGCTGTTTGCAGTGATATTCCTTTCTTTAAGAAATTCTTAGCAATTTTATCTGAAAAGGAAACTATGTTATTGTCAGCAAAAAACTTCCTTTTCATTTTGACGCTTCATTTCTATAAACATGGAAGGGCGGACATTGAAGTGCAAACCTTTTCTAGCATCTACAATTTCATTGTGGAGTTTCGAAACAGTAGCGATAGTATGTATGAATACTTTGCTAAGATTCAAGCTGTGTTTTGTCCAGACCAGCTTATTTGTGGCAGAGATAGTATACAGGATAGAAGTGAGGTTTTGAGCGGTCTCCCCACATTTGTAGACGTTGGAATCAGCACAGTAAAACTAGAGGACCTTCACAATATTGTTGGTCTATGTTGCCTACCTTGTTCCTGCTCGGATACATGTCAAGAGAACAACAACTGTTGTCCGTCAAAATCTAACTTTGGGAATGATACAACGGACGTAAACTCTGTTAAGACAAAATCTAACTTTGGGAATGATACAAGGGAGGTAATCTCTGTAAAGACAAAATCTAACTTTGGGAATGATACAAGGGACGTAATCTCTGTAAAGAGCGAATGCATAGAAGCGACCGCAAATAGTTACGAAAACAAACTGGGCAAGGGTCGACAACAAAGTTTTTTCATGATAACACAATGTTTTGCAGACCTGGCAAACAACACTTTGGTAACAAAATGCGAAAAACCTTCAATTTACAGTTTGGATGAGACAGGTCCTGTGACGTCACTGGAAACAGGACGAACTTACTGGAACAAATATAACGCCCTTTGTAATAGAGATGCCGACGACATCATGATATGGAACTCCACCATCGAGTTTTCAAAATTCTTTCTCTTTTTCGGAAACACCGCAAGACCTTTTCCTTATCCGGAGACCTTCGCCGAACTGCATAAAATGTTAGCTGATTTGGGTACAATTGTCTATATACCACCATTGTCAATGGAAGACCAAGTTTGTTATCAGAAGAAATCCGTTATAACATCATGTAGCGGGAACAAGTATGATGACTTGAACGGACCGGCTTTCCTAAGCCATGCCTGCCAACAATATTATAATCCTGTTCTGGAAATATATAAAACAGGTGGAAAAAAGGTTTTCCTGAATATATTTTGTTACTTTTGTTACCAAACACGACTACAGCCTAAGAAGCAAGCCTGTACTGAAGAACATGGCACCAGATCCTACGCGAAGCAGATAACAGCCATTCTGAACTATAAAGATGAGAGAAGGAAGGAGCGTAAATTTACAACAGACGGTGAGAAGAATGAATGTCCATGTAATGAAGTTTACGACAGGTTTCTGGTAAGTCAGGTTAACTCTTCCGTGTAATGAGCACCCTACTAAACTCCTATATAGCCCCCGCCCATCGGGGCTTGGGGAAATAGATGGGCTGCATGTCGCTTTCACGCAGAGCTGAAACCGACCCGCACACGAGTACTGGTAAACCGCTTAGAGGATCTAAGCCTGCCCAGGCAATGCGGTGCGAGTCGGCCCGTCCATGCTTATAAACCCTATTGGTTTCATTGGGCGGCAGGGCTTGAGATGTCATTTCATCTCAATGTCGGGTAAAAATCCCACAAAATTGGAAGCAACGTCTCCAAAATTGCATTTATAGTGTTGACGGGGACGTTAAACTTAAAATCAAACAAACAAACTAAACTCCTATTAATCTAAGGAAAAATGGAGTTTACCGGAGAATATTTTATTCATAATTCGTCGAAAAGTATACACGATTAATCCGAAAACACGTTTTCATACTTTTCCCTCGTCCCGGCATCAACCCTGCCGTACGTTTTTCATGTATTTCGTTGTGAACCCCAACTTTGTAGTGGGAAAGTCGGGCTTATCAGAACATAAAATATTTTCCCTTAGTTTGCTCTGAAACCATCACGAGAACAGGTCCGTGAAATGAAGACCCACCTAAACCCCACTTTATATAGAGAAAACTGGGGTTTACGGGGGTAAACATTATTTTTCTAATTTCTGCTCCAAGACATTGGTTATGGGTACTTGTTAGAACCGCCTCAATGACCACCCACAACCTATATTTGCAGTATTTATAAGAAAAATATCACCGATTTTCATTAGAAAAATGGCCATTTTGGAGATGTGAAAAATGTACTATGTCGCACGGGTGAGTTTTTATAATTCATAGATAGCGGGTACTCGGTGAGGCGGTTCTAACGAGCACCAGCAATCTATAACCCAAAATATAAATCCGGAAATTTCTGTCAGGTGCCATTTCAGCACATATATTTTATCAATAGAACATCACGAAAACTGGGGTTTACAGGGGTGTATTATAAGTTATTTTGATTCTTGACGGGAAACAGGGGATCACATTCCCCGCCTGAGAGCGATATTTGTCCGAGCCGTTAGGAAAATTATTGCCCTTGCGCTGTCCAATCAAAAGCCTGCAATTTTCTTTGCAGTATAACAAATTATTTCTCTTCTTTCTGCTAAAAACATAGATCGTGGGTAGATGTACTCGTAAGAACCTAGTCGAGGTGGTTCCAACGAGTACATACATTTCATGTTTTGGGCAGAAATGTGAAAAATATAAGAATTTTTATCTGAAATGTTTCAATTTTCGATGGTTTAATATTTGAATAAGCGTGTTTCCGTAATATGTCAGAATGAGGGTCGCGTAAGCTCAGTGAGGACTGGAAACATTCCATTAGGAAGACATGTCCGTGAGAAATATTGGCGTCCAACATGGTGTCAGAAAATGATAAATATTAGGTAAAAATGATAACATCTTTATTATTTCTGCTTTCAACATAGATTGTGGGTGCTCGTTAGAACCGCCCCAATGAGGCGGTTCTATCGAGTACCCACAATCTATGTCTTTGAACAAAAATAAGGCAGATAATGTATACCCCCCGTAAACCCCACTTTTCTCTATATAAAATGGGGTTTAGGGGGGTCTTCGTTTCACGGACTTGTTATCGAATGCAGCCTAAGATGCTTTAGATCAAGCGACATGCGCATAGCACATGTTAGGCTGACCCAATGTGCCAAGACATACTTTTGTGTATCGCGGCTCGCTTACCATTGGTCACTGATAAATACTCATACATGCATTTATTATACCCATCACGTGACTTTCGATCAGTCAGTGCTGCCAATGTTTTAGTAAACGAGTCATTTTCCACATGTAATAATTTTGATATAAAAACACAAAATCAAAGCACTGAGAGTGCTGGTGGGTCGATTGTCTCTGGGTGTAAATAAGGGAAATGGGTCTGGACGGGACTTAAACAATTTCGTTTAACCCTTAATTTCATTCACTGTAATCAAACCGTGTAGACCTTGATCAGACGCTGCGGTTTTCGGCGTCTGACCAAAAAATTCCATGACTATAAGCAAGCAGTGTAGACCCTGATCAGACGCCGCATGATGCGGCGTCTGATCTTGGTCTACACTGTTTGCTAAGCCCTAACCATGATTCAACCCATATTTTACAACAAACACGCTGACCTCATTGCGATTCTATAAATAATCTCCATGGCTTCCTACAAATCAGTGATAGTAACGTGGACTAGAGCACTAATAGAGGTGTTGTCCTTTATAACTGGGGGTCGAATGATAAACAATCGACCTAAAAAACGAAATACATTTAGATACTTGGGTAACTAGAGACCCAAGTGGACCAGAAATCGTTCACCTGGATAAGGCTGATCATGACCTGTGACATTGTGCATAGTCGCAGACTTGGCTATTAGTATTAGGTGAGATTACCTTTAGCAACCCTGAAACTGTATGTTCCCTTGTTGTTACCACTTTGTTTCTAGACAGCACAATCACATTAAAGATTCAGGAGAAAATGACGTTGGTACAGATTTGAGGTTTATCTGTACAGAATATTGTAAGGGGAACTTTCGCCCTGTCCTCGATTCTTGGATATTAGAAAGGAACAATTTGAGGAATTTCAATATGGGCACAATGGCAGCCATCTTGGAATTTAGCAATTCTGAATTGTCTAACATTGTATTTCAGCTTAATCTGACTACCAGTAAGCTGCAGACCATGGTAACCATATATTGGAGATTTAGAACAAAAGAATTTTAATAAATTCTGAACATCCATGTCACTCTAGCTCCCAGTAAGCATTCTACATAAATCTACAGCGGGCCGTTAGTGGCCCGTCAGGGTAGCTGACGGGCCGCTAACGGCCTGCTGTAGATTTATGTAGAATGCTAGCAGGGCTCATGCCTCATTCTGACTTACAATTTTGGATCCTCGTTAAAAGCCCACGATTCTATGGCTGTTCTCATTACTTACAAATTTGTTGAGTATCCGATCAAAAACAAGTTGCAATCGCTCGGAGAACATTTTCCCCCATTATAATTTAAGGTAGATTAAAGGGCAAGTAACTCTCATATGAACAATCCGATCTGCCCCAAATTCGAAATTGTCTGAGATTTTATGGCTGTCCTCATCCCATACAATTTTGTTGAGGATCGGATCAAAAATTAAATTGCTATCGCCCGGAAAACCGTGACCCTTCCCCCATCGAAGGTCTATGGGAGACTACAAGGCAAGTAACTCTCATTTGAACGATCCGATCTATTCCAGTTTCGAACTTTACAAATATTTTTGGCTGTTTGTTGAGGATCGGATCAAAAATAAAGTTGCTAACGCCCGGACAAAAAAAAAAAAACTAACGACGGACGCCGGACAACAGCCCATAGCATAAGCTGTTGTGGAGCAGTGCCCCAGGTGTACGAATAAAGTAATTATCGCCGCCCCCGCCCATCGAGGCTTGAAGAAATAAATGGGATGCATGATGCTTCCACGCAGAGCGAAACCGACCGCACACGAGTACTGGTAAACCGCTTGGAGGATCTAAGCCTGCCCAGCGGACCGTCCATGCTTATAAACCATGTTGGTTTCATTTGGCGATGGGGCTTGAGATATCATTTTATCTCAATGTCGGGTAAAAGTCCCACAAAATTAGAAGCAACGTCTCAAAATGACCTATACAGTGTTGACGGGGACGTTTAACTTCAAATCAAACAAACAAACAAAAACAAACAAAGTCATCATCGCCCGGACAACAATATCGCCATTGTATGTCTATGTGAGACAAAATGGCAGTTAACTCTCTTGTGATCATGCAGGGTTAAAACCGACTGCACATGAGTATTTTTAAACCGCTTAGAGGGTCTACGCCTGCCCAGGCAAAGTGGTGCGGGTCGGACCGTCCATGCATATAAACCCTATTGGTATTATTGGGCTGCAGGGCATTGAGAAGTCATTACATCTTAATGTTGGGTAAAAGTCCCACAAAGCTGGCAGCAACGTATCCAAAATGACCTTAAATACTGTTGAAGGGGACATTGAACCTCAGTTCAAACAAACAAAAACACTCATGTAAACAGTCCGATCCGTCCTAAAAACAAACTCATCCACGATTGGTCTGAATCTTCGCTGGGCAGATATGTATATGTAAATCGTAGGAAATGCTGTGTGTTGTGTTTTGATTTATTCAATCCCAAGAAGTTTCTGTTTATATACGAGAGGAGTTCAATAAGTTCGTAGAGCTCGGGGGTTTAACTCGCATTGGAAGATGGTTTCAACATTATTTTTCAGTATAATCCTCCTTTGCTTCAATGCATTAGGCCCACTTTTCTTTGAAGCAGTCTATGCCTTTGAAATAAAAGTCGTCAATTTGGTCCTCAAACCAAGCCTCTGTTGCAGCCTTGAGCTCATCATCGTCCCGAAATCACGTGCCACGCAAGTGGGACTTTAAATTTCGAAACAGATAATAAACGCTTGTGGTCAGTTCTGGACTGTATGGCGGATGATTTAACTGCTCGAATATGCACTCTCGAATAGCCGCTTGTGCAACTCTAGACTTGTGCACAGGGGCATTATCATGCAAAAGAAGGACACCAGCAGCTAGCTTTCCGCTTCGTTTTTCTTTAATAGCAACCCTCAATTGTTTGATGACGTTGGCATAGCATTCTCCTGTAATGGAAGTACCGGCAGGCTTGTAATCTATCAATATAACCCCTTTGGAGTCCCAAACCACCGTGGCCATAACCTTGCCGGCTGATGGTTAGGCACTAAATTTCTTAGGTGGGGCTGAGCAAGGGCGCTTCCATTGCATGGACTCATTTTTAGTATCTTGGTCCCAGTGGTGAAGCAAAGTTTCATCTCCTGTTATAAGACGGGTGTAAAAGTCTTCTGGACTGACGTTGTACACTTCCAGAAGTTCTTGACCTAACTCCACCATTTGCTGACGAATTTGCATGTTCAGGTTTCTGGTTACCCACCTGGCAGATTTTTGACATGCCTAAATGTTCATGGATTATTGTGTAAACACTTCCATTAGAATACCACATTCTGAAGGTCGGCAACTTTGATTCGGTGATTGTTAAGCACAAGCCTCTAAGCATGGTCAATCATCTCCTGACTTATGACATCAGCAGGACAACCTGGCCTTGGATCATCTTCTAAGGAGTCTCGCCAACGTTTAAATTCTGCTGACCACTTTGCCACTGTGGAATAAATTTGAGCTACTATCACTATACGCACTAGCCATGCGATTTTACTTTTAATATCCACATAATTCTTCATGCCGTTTTACCATTTATCGCTTGACGCTTATGACCCACAAAGAGGGTTGACGCGTCGTTAAACACGAAATCACCATCATCATTAGCCATGCGCCGATCGGTTTCTTTGGCCTTTGCACCTTCCTTAGTGAGAAACTTCATGACTGCTCTGAACTTAATATTCTGACTTTCCATTCTTACCTATTGGTATAGGGTTTCAAACAAAAAGTAAGAGCAAAAAATGTATGTGTTGACTGATAGGCTGTTATCATTCAGCTGACAAAGGTTTAAACAAAAATGATCAAGAGTTGTTAGAAGACAACATAGCTCGCCTTTGGGGGCCTAAGATGGATGGGGGCAAGTTATCAAAAAATTTTCTTCTGTAAAAAAGCCCAACAGACTGCAGCAAATGAAAGAGAACCAAAAAGTACCCCCTAATCATCCTGTTTTCAAGCCTTTCCACTGTAAAAAAATGAAAAAGAAATCTATATAAAATAAAAAAAAATCTACAAACTTCCAAGTTATAACAAGGCATCACAGACGATACAAACCCCCTCGTGCAAGACAAATTAAAAAAGCCTAGCTTAGCATTTGTGTAAAATTACATTATATCCATCAATAAATGTAGGTACTTAAGAGTGATGACAAAGTTTTTCTAAAAATTGCCACAGTGACATTGATTTTGAGCCCCAGGCCCTGAAAGTTGAACTGACTCGGGATATTATCATACCCAACATTTGTATGAAGTTATCTTAAAATCCATCAATAAATGTGGACACTAGAGCAATGATCAAGTTTTTCTAAGAAAAAGCCACAGTGACCTTGACCTTCAGCCCCTGACGCGGAAACGCAAAGTCACTCAAGATATCATCAAACCAAACATTTGTGTCAAGTTATATTAAAATCCATCAATAAATGAAGGTGCAAGAGCGCTGACAAAGTTTTTCTAAAAATAGCCACAGTGACCTTGACCTTCAGCCCCAGACCCTGAAAGTCGAACTCGCTCGAGATATCATCATACCCAACATTTGTATAAAGTTATATTAAAATCCATCCATAAATGTAGGCACTAGAGCGATCACAAAGTTTTTCTAAAAATAGCCACAGTGACCTTGATCTTCAGCCCCGGAACCTGAAAGTCAAAGTCACTCGAGTTATCATCATACCCAATATTTGTGTGAAGTTATATTAAAATCCATCCATAAATAAAGGCGCAAGAGTGATGAAAAAGATTTTTTAAAAATAGCCACAGCGACCTTGGCCTTCAGCCCCAGACCCTGAAAGTCGCACACGCTTGAGATATCATCATACCCAACATCTGTGTGAAGTTATATTAAAACTAATCCACAAATGTAGGCACTAGAGCGATCACAAAGTTTTTTTCGAAAAATAGCCACAATGACCTTGACCTTCAGCCCCAGACCCTGAAAGTCGAACTTGCTAGAGATATCATCATACTCAACATTTGTGTGAAGTTATATTAAAATCCATCGATAAATTAAGGTGCAAGTGCGGTGACAATGTTTTTCTAAAAATAGCCAAAGTGACCTTGACCACGTGACCCTGAAAGCAGTGACCTTGACCTTAAGCCCCGGACCCTGAAAGTCAAAGTCACTCGAGATATCATTATACCCAAGTTATATTAAAATCCATCAATCAATGAAGGCGCTAGAGCGATGACAATGTTTTTCTTAAAATAGCCACAGTGACCTTGACCTTGAGCCCCAGACCAGCTATGTTTTAAAAAAGAAAAAAAAAAAAAACATGCCATCCCCGGGATTTGAACTCACGCAGCTTGCAGGTAAACTTTGTAGAAGCCCCTGTGGCGCGGTGGTTAAGCTATTCGCCTTCTAAACCAGGGATTGCAGGATCGATCCCGGGCTTCTCCAGACTTTCGGATGAGTCTTTAAACCGAGGTCCCGTCTCCGTATGACCTTAGCTGTTGGTGGGACGTACAACCAAAATCACTCACTCACTCACTTAACACAGGGAAATAAGGGAGGTAATACAGAGGAAAATATTAACTTCTCAAAAAGTCCAATTTAAGCCAAAAAAAAACCTGAATAATGAAGTACAATGATAATGTTAAATGTTTTTTCTTACCAATTGTTAATTATATATTGAAAATGAACTTGTAAAACATCACATATAATAGCTTGCAGGTAAACTTTAACCAAATGCGGACGCCGACGCTGACGCCGACGCCGACGCCGACGCTGACGACGGACGCCCGGGGGTATGGCAATAGCTCCCCCTTACTATCGTAAGGCGAGCTAAAAAAAAACAAGAAATCTTGAACTGTATAGAAAAATACCGAGTTTCACGAACATATTGAACTCCCCCGTATATACACGGTCAAAAGTTAAACATCCTGCTACATAAATTAATTAAATCTTTCTATCAACAAAGCAAATTATTTTATATTATATATTCACAAACCACATGAAACAGTGTAGATCCTGACCAGATGGCATCTGATCTTGATCTTCATCGTTTGCAAAGATAGGAATGGTTGTGTTCAACAGAACAAGGCTTAAGAATCAGTGTTGAAAGTTCAGCAGTTAGTTTTATCGTTTCCGCCTGTATATTTATATATACATGTATTTACAAGCACGGGTCGCAATAAACAGTCAATATCAAGAAGATACCCAGCTTTAATCTATAGCTGGTCAGATTTTTTTTCTGTTTAGAGCTCCAACGTGGAGTCAACGAAAGGAAGGAGTAAATATCCCGGATTACTATATAACTGAAATATTTTTAATATTTTTAATGACACTGATAGTTTTGCCCGGGTGATTATATATTTTTGTTTGGAGTTTGAAGGCCAAGACAACACTAGTTAGGCTATGTCGAACTGATCTTTTCCGGACAGTTAACCAGTACATAGGAGTTATTCATTCTCCTATTTGAAATTTGGGATTTATAAACCTCGGGAGGTAAATCAATCCGATAAAGAAACGAGTGCTATACTACCAATCCGATAAAGAAACGAGTGCTTAGCACTCGTTTCTTTATCGGATTGTTTTATCTCCCGAGGTTTATAAATCCCATATCACCCGTTTGTTTATCGGATTGTTTTACCTCCCCTGGTTTAAAAATCCCATACTTCAAATGGGAGAAATGAATAATCTGTATATTGCATGCACATCCATAGACTTTTAGGACAGCTTGGGTCCTGAATTTTAGATCTGAATTCCGCTCAAGTTAACGGTTCATTCAACGTATTGTTATAGAAGCAGGGTGGAAGAAAAACTACATGGGCGCCATTTTGAAGCGCTTTCTACAGTTTTGAACGAAAATAGAAGAAACAAAGTGTTTCAGTGATAAAACAACTAAAATGTGAGATTAAATATAGCAAAACGTACATCCTATTTAAGGGTCATATCCATGTTTTCTCTTGTTTCAGCGTTGCATCCGACTCAAACGTCACGCATTCTGAACGTCTGGACGGCATTTCAATGACGTAATGAATAACATCGACGTGACTGAAACTTTCCCGCGTTTGAATATAAGCATTTCACTGCAAAAGCGGTATTTTGTATCTGGTACATAAAGTAGTTTCAGCTGAAGAGATTCATTTCTCAGGCTAAGAGGAAATATTTCTTCTTAGCAAACAGGAAAATGCCAAGTGTATCCGTATCCTGTAATTCGTCGAATAGAAGGGTAGGAAAATATGACCATAGGAAAAAAATCATTATCAATCTCAAAGAATAACACTTCTGGTACATAGTATGATAGCCATCTCCAAATATTTTAATACTGGCAAAAAAGGAAAATCAGGGGTAATCAACGAAGCTTCGTTAATAACACCTTAAGGTCAACAGAGTTGCGTAGCGTGACAGTCTATAATTGTTTGATGGGTAGTCTGATAAGAGGATCACGCACATTCAAGCAGTTTTACCACCTCAATAATAATAACACACACACACACACACACACAAAGAAAATCTGACATTTTCACGTTGCTGCTCCAAAACGTAAATTATGGGTAGTCGTTAGAATCGGCTCACCGGGGTACATATAATACTTGTTTCGAGGGGTGGGGGATAGGTTAAATAAATGAAAAAATAAATAGAAGTAAATGCAATGATAAGGAATCGATACAATTAACCATAAATTATTAACAGTCATGAGTCATTTGGTATCTCGGCAGCTCGTTAGTTTCCGAGATTTATCGTACATTCCTGGATTACTGTTTCAACCAAGTTTGAGAATACGGTTGCTAATTTTAAACTAAAACGGACCATTTAACTAAGCAAAATTTGCATCAATATAAACGTCTGATATTGCGAAAACGATCCCGACTGAAAATGATCGATCAAATCGGAAAAGCACGTACTAATCTTTATCTATATCGTCAGTTTTTCTTCATTTTGCAATATATTTTAATCATTTCAATGGCTGTAACAAATAATCCGAAAAAAGGACCAAACAGTTCTGGCGATAAATACGCGAAAAAAATATCAGCTTACTCGGGATATAATGTAGCATTCAATACCGACTGAAAAAAAGTTTCTATCTGTAACGATATGTTTGAAATAGATTATTAAAAAGTATTCTCCTATCTAAACCAATGCATTTTTTATGTATCGGTCGTCCAGGTAATAGAGTGACTCAGTTATCGAAAGTTGGTCATGATTCTCAAATTACGTTCATTATAGTTGTTACGGTTTCGGATTATATTAGACAAATGTGCAGCAACAAAACAGCAAATGAACATATAGCAAAGGCGAGCAGTAAAGCCAAATAAATAGTGAAAACCGCGGCGGAAAATGAGCGTAAAGGATGGGGTTCAGTAAAACAGAAGTGGAGGCGATGATCAGGAATCAATGCAATTAACCCACAGCTCCCATCAGAGACGCCAAAGGGAAAGAAACACAAACATGAAACAACAGACCCTAATGGAAACATCAGTAGCGGAAACCAAAAGGACAGTTAATGGCCAATAGGCTATCCAAAATAAAATAAACACCAAAGACAAACCATAACAACAACAAAAAAGAAAAAAAAAAAAAAAAAACGCGACAGATGGACCGCCCTGGAATGGCCAACGGAAACTAATTCCACCGTGTGTGTGTGTGTGTGTGTGCGTGGGGGGGGGGGCTTAAATCGATTTTACCTGGCCACAATCCTCGCCCCTTACTTCCGGCGCGATTAAGACAAATAATTTGTTCGGTCCACATGAAGGCCTCCTAACTCATCAGTGCAACATCTCCGTGAACACGAAAATCAAACAACCACAGAGACCAAACAACGGTGAGGACTCGACAGCAAAAAAACACTGAAATGCTGGAGCAAAAGAAAACCAACAGTTAGACTCCGATGGAGTAAAACCTCCCCACCCCCGGTAATTATTACTGGTCGTCCCAAGGCGGTACTTCCGTTGAGGTCTCATGCTGTTTTATGTTCGGTGACCTTCAACTTTGAAATATTTTCATTAAAACACTTCTACAGATCTCCAAATTATTTAGTTCGGTAAAGGTAAATGAGTTGCCACCTATTTTGGGAAGAGCTGCTAACTCGGCTTGTCGCCCGTGATTTTCATAACGAAAACACGCCTATACAAATACATTGTAAGTTTTACCGCCAAAAAAAAAATCGAAAATTTTAAGATGAAAAATCGCAATATTTTTTTTATTTCTGCTCAAAATATAGATTGTGGGGATACGTTAGAACCGCCTCGTCGAAGCGGTTATAACGAATACCCACAATCTATATTTTGACCAGAAATAAGAAAAGTAAGGTTTACCCCTGTAAACCACAGTTTTACTACATAAAAGTGGGGTTCAAGGAGTCAGAATTATATAGGCGTGTTTTCGTGATGGTTGTTTGTAAAGCTGTCCCTTTGATGTTTGAGACAGGCGTTTGGTCCTAATTTGATCACTTCCTGAAGTATCTTTACTTTTTTCCTTTAAGTAATAATAATAATAATAATAATAATAATAATCGACCTTACTTATAGAGGGTAACACATTCTGTAAATTTACGTGATAGAAAGAATAGGCAGTGTTTCTGTTCATTATGAAAACACGCCTATACAAAAACATTGTAATTTTTTATTTCCGAAAAATGAAAATTTTCGTGTGAAAACAATTCGATATTTTTCTTATTTCAGTTCAACATATAGATTGTGAGGCGGTTCTAACGAGTACCCACAGTCTATGTTTTTGAGCAGAAATAAGAAAAATAATGTATACCCCTGCAAACCCCAGTTTTTCTATATTAAAGTGGGGTTCAAGGGGGTCAAAATTATATAGGCGTGTTTGCGTGACGTTTTAAAACTATGACTCATATATTTCATCACGAAAACAAGCCTATATACATTTGACCCCCTTCAACCCCACTTTTATACAGTAAAACTGGGGTTAACAGGGGTGTACATTATTTTCCTTACTTCTGCTTAAAGACATATATTGTTAGTATTCGTTTAAACCGCCTCACAGAGGCGGATTATGTTCTACCAAGAATCCACAATCTATGTTTTGAGCAGAAATACGAAAAATATAAGACTTTGTTATCTGAACATTTTCAGTTTTTGGCGGTAAAAGTTTCAATAGACGTGTTTTTCCTAAAGTTGTCTGAAATGTGTTTTTTGTTACCTGATGTACACGGTATAGAATAATTGAAATGGGAAGTATTTAAAACAATTTGATTTTTAGTAACCATTGCTTTTATTTTTTTTTCGCTTTTCTTCAGGCAACATGTAGACCTGTGTTCTGTCCAGCTGGCGAGTTCTTGATTGGTTGCCAATGTAAACAGCCTTTACAAACCTTATCCGGTATGCCTGTACTTCTTAAGTTGCGTTCAGTACCCGAATCCGGCCGGACCAGCCAGGTGACCAACGCACAGATGCGAAAATATCACACAGCACTGAAGACCATGTTGGAAGATACAGTGAAAGATATTACTGTTGAAATTATTGCCACATTCAAACAAGAAACAGAGAACGGGGAATACTTTGTGTCCTTGGCAACGGCAAGTGCGAATCCAGGCCTCGACACAATACAAACAATGGAACCGTTTATGACTTACCTCGACAGCAAAGAATTGGGATTCAAAGCTGCTAAAATATCCTACAACACGAACATAACAAGCCGAGTCCTTCTATGGTACGCGCCCGAAACTGACCCCATTACAATGGCTGAAGACAAGTTGAAGGCAAAAGACCTGGATGCAAATAACGACAACCTTACTCAAATCTATGAAAACGTCGGTTTTGATTTTATTGCTTTAGAAAAAGGCTTTATCCAGGTGCTCTCACCACTGCTATACTGTATGCAGGTGCAACTAAATGGCTCTGAGTTTGTTGAAGAAAATTACCATGTCACTATTAACACTACTTCACCGGCGATCTCTGTCCCGTACTACTACAAGATAGATGGCCTAAATGAGGTTAGGGTTTGTGTTGAGCACTACCTCCCAGAACACAAAATCAAGGGCAAAGGGTCTGGCGCTAAGCTGTCATACATGTATATCAGTCTGCTTGTTACAATTAATTTGGCGGCTTTTAAATGTTTAACATAAACCCTTCCCCTACAACATCTCAGTGGAATTCTTTCTATTTGTTTTGGGAAGACCAGTTCATTTAAGTCTTTTACAGTGTAATTAGCTCATTTACAAAGATTATGCAGCGCTATAACTGCATTACATACGATGTCTGTTTCATCTAGAATTTATGATAAAGTGCTACGATGTCTTGCATAGCTTGTGGAAATGATAGAGGTCAAAGAATATAAGTAGTAGCCTATTTTAGCAATGGCAGCCATCTCATTCAATGGAGCAGAATCATTTTAGATATTTTAGAAAAGTCGTCTAGGAGAAAATACCTTTGAAAATTGGATGGAACCGGCCTAAAGGTACAGGAGAAGTTGTCATCTATTTTTCAATCTGTAGCATCTTATTTTCGGAACAGAATCGTTTTGTCTATTTTGATAGAGTCATTTCATAGCAACATTTCTGTGGCGTTTGAATGGAATTGGCACCAGAATATAATTGAGCCCCGCCAAGCGAATTTGTGTCTTCGAGCATTCCGTCATTGACAAATTTTAACTGCGCATGCCCAGCCATTCAGAGGGGTCAGGGATATGGCTTTCTGTCTGAAGGTTCCCCTTGATTCACTGCTTGTATGAGCGAGCAGCGAAGGTTCTGGCGAGACTGCGCGGATGCGCAGGCTCGCCTGAACCTTCGCTGCTCGCACAGGCGATAAGTACCAAAATCGCTTGACGGGGCCCAATTATGAGGAGTTTCCATGTTAAGATCTAGGAGGAGTTGTTACTTACTTTCTTATTTTAACTCTAGCGCCATCCTATTTATTTTCAGCTTTTTGGTAGGTGATCACCTAAGCAAAATTTCTGTTGCCTTTGAATGTAATTGGCCTCAGGGTATAGGGGATGTTGTCAATTCAAGGTGTTTTTTATTATTATTATTTTAGCTCTGGTCGCCACCTTATTAATGGGAGCATATCTGCTTTAGTTAAGTTGACAGAGGGCCACCAAAGCAACATTCTTATGTAGTTTGAATGACATTTACGAAAGGGTTGTCCTTTTTATTTTTAGTTTGATGACCAAGAGGCTCATTAGATCATTAGAACAGAACCTTTTAAGGAATATTGTGGAGTTCAACATATAGGCCAAATGGCATAGATGGAGTTTTATGTCTCCCGACTCCCCCCCCCCCCCCCCCCCCCCACACACACACAATCACCCCACCACAAACACAAAAGGGAGCGGGGCCATATTGTTTTTGTGTGGATCCCGTTTGTGACGGCGTCTGTGTCAGTTTCGGCGTTGACTGTTTGTGGCAGCATCTCTCCTGAACTAATGGGTGGATTCTGACAAAGATTCATTGATAAATCAAACGGATAATGGAAAACTGTCTTTAGGGTATGATCGGCTTGAGCTCAATTTGATTGGTACATGCCACCAAAAACAATCCATTTTGGTCCAAAAATAACTTGTCTCTACTGTATCTCATGGTCGAAGTGATAAATTTCAGTCTTACTTGGTACAATATAACATTACAATGTACTACAGATTTGAATAGATTTTGGTATCCTTTACTTTAGTTTCAAGGTCACAGGCCCCCAAAACTGTCAATTATGGGTTGTTTGTACCCTATCTTATGTGTACCACTTAATGAAATTTGTCAACGTTGGTACAATATATTTTGCAACCTACCAAATATTTTTTTTTAACTTTAGTGACATTTACTTATTTTCAAGGGTACAGGCTCCCAAACCCTGTCCATTTTGGCTTTAGTGCACCCTGTCTCATGAACGAATTGATGACATTTGGTCAAACTTGGAACAATTCATCATTGAAACCTACCAAAAGTATTGATTAGAATTTGGTGTCATTTTCCTTTTTTTTTTTTTTCAAGGGCACAGCTCCCCGCAAAAGATGTCAATTTTGGCTCGTCTGCCAAAATTGATAGATTTTGAACAAAATATAATTGCAACCTACCAAAGTTTTGGTTAGATTTTGGTGGCCTTGACCTTATTTTCAAGGGCACAAGTCCCATAAAAACTGTCAATTAAATCTTGTCTACACCCTATCTCATGAACAAATTTGTGAAATTTGGTCAAACTTGGTACAATATATCATTGCAACTTACCAAAGATTTTATTAGACTTAAGTATCCTGGACCTTATTTTCAAGGGCTCAGGCTCCCAAATATTTTCAGTTTTTGGCCTATCTGCACCCTAGCACATGAAGAAATAAATATAATTTGGTCAAATGGTACAATATATTATTGCAGCCTACCAAAGATTGATGAGATTTTGGTGACATTTCCTTATTTTTGAGGACAGAGGCCCCACAAAAACTGTCAATTTTAGCTTGTCTGCACCCTATCTCATGAACAAATTGATGAAATTTGGCCAAACCTGGTGCGATATATCATTGCAACCTACCAAAGATTTGATGAGATTTTGGTGAGCTTGACCTTATCTTCAAGGGAAAATATAGTGAAAGACCTTGACATTTGATATTTATAAAATGTCCCATAAATGATTGCCAATATCAATTTTGAAGCCAAAAACAGCACTATTTTGCCATATTACGATACAAAATATGTTCTATAGAATAGTTATCCTATGGAATTCACCGTAAATCTGAAAAGAATGGAGTGCAAAAGTTTTTTTCTGGGCCAGACTAGACCGTTTCGGCCCATTAGGCCTCATCAGTGACCCTCAAATATTTTCACAATGGAATCAATGATCGCAAAGGGCAATACCTTTTGACCCGCTTGAACCCCAATTTTTATTGTAAAACTGGGGTTTACAGGGGTTAACCTCATTTATCTTATTTCTGCTCTAATATATAGACTGTGGTACTCGTTAGAACCGCCTCGATGGTGGGGGGGGGGGGGGAATTTCTGACGAGTACCCACAATCTATGTTTTGAGCAGAAATAAGAAATATATCGCATCCTAAAATTTTCATTTTTCGGCGATAAAGCTTACAATGTATTTATATAGGCGTGTCTTCGCAATGAAATACATGTATAAACAACACTATGATGAAGTGGGTAAGGCTTTTTACGGCCGCCAAACCTAAGTGACCGAAATGGACCTTGGCCTTAATAAGGTCATGGGCAACCAAAGCTCATCATTTGAACAAATGTTAATGCAGTGGTGCATACTTAAATTCACGGTCATCAGCCATTCGGTTCATGAGACAAAAAAAAAAAACAATTTTTTTTACCATATGGGGTCATGGTGACCAACTTGGTCATATGACCGGGACTATTTGACTGCGTATGAAGGCTTCAATTTGTAAAGTGAATCGAATATCGAATTACATTTTGTTGCTCCGAGTGACCTTGGGCCAACGTCGATAAATGAACCTGACCATTAGCACGTATGTAGCTTCATTTTATTATTTATTTGATTGCATGTAGTAACTTTAAGTTCACATTAGTTCATACTTTTTCTCATACAAAAACACAAATGAATAAATTTTACCTGGGCGTAGATGAGTAAATGTCATCATTTGAACAAATTTTGCACCGCAGTCCTGTATGCTACATACAACAGGTAAAATACAGTGCCCCCAACCATATGCTTCCCCCAAAATTTTCAAAGGGCCATAACTAAAGAAACAATGTTAAATTTCTTTTTCAAAATTTTAACAAGACATCTCCTAATCATTCCCCATTAGCCTGTTAAAATTCTAGGCAATAGCTTTAACAATTTTTAGATATCTTGCCAGATAAAAAAGCCGAATTGTTCAAAGGGTCATAACTGAAGAAGAAAAATCAAAAATATTTTTAAAAATTTAACTAGGCCATAATATATTGCCACTAAGGCAGAGAGAGAGAGAGAGAGAGAGAGAGAGAGAGAGAGAGAGAGAGAGAGAGAGAGAGAGAGAGAGAGAGAGAGAGAGAGATTAAAATTTTGGTACTCTTTATAATGCAAAGCTTCCATGCCCTGATAGCTCCATCGGGTAAATGTGCCTCCTCTCCACCCGAAGCACAAATAGAGATACAGACAACGTTACGATCGAAACTCGAACCCAGAAAGCCTGGATGCTTACTGCAGTCGGTAGCGAGTCGGATGATAGTAATTTGAGCCACTGCTGGTTGCCTCATCTAGGCGGTTCTAACGAGTACTGCAATCTATTCTTTTAGCAGCAATAAGAAAAATATCACAATCTTTCATCTAATTTTTTTTCGGCGATAAAGGTTACAGGGTATTTGTATAGGTGTGTTTTCGTAATTGGAGCGCATGCTGATACGCACTATTGTTGTTTGCAAATACCATAAAACAGATCTTCTCACACCGCGACTCCTTTGGCGGAGCAGATCGAATGACGAGCGTTTCGTCTGCGTATTTTCGTCTGCTCACGGAAATCTATTAGATTAAACATATTTTATTGCATATGGGATTGGACACAAGTTATACAACATTAGATAGTCCTCTCCCGAATTTTGACAAGATAGTACAGATGGTATAGTGGTGAAAGTGCAACTTTTACATACACGAATATAAGAAATGAAAAGTATATGTGTATGTATATGTATCTATATATATACATATACATACACACATACATACATACACGCAATACACATATATATGCCTATACAATACACACACACACACACACACACACACACACACACACATAGACATATTGATATGTATCGTACACTCCGTCATGAGCAATGGCGACAGCCCTGTTCAGTATATAGTCTGAAAATATAACCAAGCCTTTAAACTAAAACTAACGGAGAACGCCTTTATTCGAATCTATGACTATCTTTGATGAAAGCTATAACGGCATTTATGATAAGTTTGTTTCTTTCGTTATTATATGTTATACATCCATTTAATAAAACATCCAAGTTTATGATTTTGTTTGTTTGTTTGATTTGAGGTTTAACGTCCCCGTCAACACTGTAAAGGTCATTTTGGAGACGTTGCTTCCAATTTTGTGGGACTTTTACCCGACATTGAGATGAAATGACATCTCAAGCCCTGTCGCCCAATGAAACCAATAGGGTTTATTAGCATGGACGGTCCGCCTCGCACCGCGGCTCCTGGACAGGCTTAGATCCTCCAAGCGGTTTACCAGTACTAATGTGCGGGCCGGATTCAGCTCTGCGTGGAAGCATCGTGCAGCCCATATATTTCTTCAAGCCCCTATGGGCGGGGGCGGCCAAGTTTATGATAGAAACGAAACTTAAATTTCTAATAAGTTTTCGTCGTTGTATTTCAAAAGATACACAGTCAAAGAAATAGTGTTGCGCGTTTTCGATTTCAGCACCACAGTTGCAGGCTGGGGAGGGGACTATATTTACTCGATGAAGATCGGCGTTTAGGTTACTGCAGTTATGTCGAATTCTTGTTAATATTATGCTAAATTTTCTTTCTCCTATACCAAGAATATATTTTGCCTTGTCATTGTAGTTGCGTAGCTTTGTCTTAAATTCTAATATTGTTACAGCGTTACGGATTGGTAGATCCAATTCATTCCATAGTCGTAACGTAGACGGAAAGAAGGAAGAATCGAAGGTGCATAAACGTGAAAAGGGTACTTGAAAATTTTGATTGTTTCTAAGATCATAATTTGTTGTTTCATTTACTCTGTTTGGAAGAAGATCTGATAAGTATGATGGAGCTTCGTTGTGAACAATTTTATATATTAAATTTAATTTCTTTCGTTTCCGTCTCTCTGCTAACGTGTCCCAACCCGTTTCAAAGTATAAAGAGTTAATAGATGAAAAAATTGGTAGTCCTGTTACAATTCTGGCGGCATTTAATTGAACTTGCTCTAATCTGTTAGCATCTGTCTGGTTGCAACCATCCCAGACTTCACAAGCATATTCCAATAAGGGTCTAATATAAGTGCAATATACCTTGTTCAGCGTTTCTTTTGAAAATCTGTATTTCAGTTTCTTGAGGAAAGACACCTGCTTAGCAGCTGACTGGATAATTCAAATCTATTCAAAAAAAAAACTTAAGCCACATATGCCTAGCGTCCCTTTTCTGAGACAATGGCAAACAGTGTAGACCCAGATCATTAGTAGATAAAAAGTTTTTTTGTACATGTACTTGAATGTTGAGCTGTGTTCAGTTATCACAAAATGTTTAGGTGTCTCTATGAGGTCATACATCAATTTTAGACGTTTACCTCTGCTGAACAGCACCCTGCTTTAAACTGTCAGTTCTAGAAATTGTCCTGGCGGCTGCTTAATGGAGGTTACACTGTACTATGTCGGTAGAAGACCGACATCCCTGAATTTTTATCCTCTAAAAATTTACACTGTCACTGGTCTGTCAGTAGATATAGAAATAAATAACATCGTTGTTCAGCATTGATTTCAAAGCGCATCCTTAAACTAGAGTTTGTGTTTATGAAACACTATGCCACAAATTATTTACCCCCTGACAGTTTTTAGATTTCCGGCTGACAAGGTTGAAATGCTAAAAATTGCAAAGGGCCATAACTCAGGAAACAAATCTAAATTTTTAATCAAGTCTGTCGTCTATCAGGTCATCTACTTATCAATCAAGTTTCAATGCATTTGGCTAGGCAGTTTTTTGGCTATCTTGCAAAGGATAAAGTGCCCAAATTTACAAAGGGACATAACTCACAAAAATACTTTTCACAATTCTTTCAAAAGTTATTCAGGTCATCCACATATCATCCCCAATCTATCCACATCACGAAAACACGCCTATTTAATTTTGACCCCCTCGAACCCCATTTTTATAAAGTAAAACTGGGGTTTCCGGGGGTATACCTTATTTTTCTTATTTCTGCTCAAAATATAGATTGTGGGCACTCGTTAGAACCGCCTCATCGAGGTACTCGTAAGAACCGCCTCGATGAGGCGGTTCTAACGAGTGCCCACAATCTATATTTTGAGCAGAAATAAGAAAAATATCACAATTTTTCATCATAAAATTTTCATAATTTCGGCGATAAAGGTGGCAATGTATTTGTAAAGGCGTGTTTGCGTAATGATCAACATTCAGGACTGTACCAATAGTACTGTTTGGAATATCTTGCTGACAAGGTAAACTGCCCAAATTTATAAAGGACAATAACTCATGAGGCATTTTCTGAAGTTACATTAGGAAAACATGCTTATACATATACACTGTATTTAATTTTACCACTGAAAAATGAAAGTTTTCAGATGAAAAATTGTGAGATTCTTCTTATTTCTGCTCAAAACATAGATTGTGGCTCTCGTTAGAACCGCCTCGTTGAGGCGGTTCTAACGAGTACCCACAATCTATGTTTTTGAGCAGAAATAAGAAAAATAATGTATACCCATGCAAACCCCAGTTTTACCATATAAAAGTGGGGTTTAAGGGGGTCAGAATTATATAAGCATGTTTTTGTGATGTTGAAAAGTTAACCAGGTCATCTGCTAATCACTAGGTTTTTTTTTTTTTTTTTTTTTGGGGGGGGGAGGAGTTGTGATATTCTGCTGACAAGGTAAAATGCCCAAATTTACAAAGGACCATAACTCATGAAGTTTTTTTTTTTTTTTTTTTTTTTTTTTAAGAATTTTTTCAAAAGTTCATAAGGTTATCTACTTATCACTGGCAGTCTAACCACCGAATGTCAAGACTTAGCACTTTTATTTTTTTTTTTTTTTTTTTTAGAATTTTTTCAAAAGTTCATAAGGTTATCTACTTATCACTGGCAGTCTAACCACCGAATGTCAAGACTTAGCACTTTTATTTTTTTTTTTAGAATTTTTTCAAAAGTTCATAAGGTTATCTACTTATCACTGGCAGTCTAATCACCGAATGTCAAGACTTAGCACTTTTATTTTTTTTTTTAGAATTTTTTCAAAAGTTCATAAGGTTATCTACTTATCACTGGCAGTCTAACCACCGAATGTCAAGACTTAGCACTTTTATTTTTTTTTTTTTTCTTTAATATTTGCTGGGTAGGTAAATTTGCCCAAATTTACACATGGGCATAAATCGAAGTATATTTCAAATTTTATTCAAATGTTAATCAGGTCATCCACGTATCGCAAGCAATCAATTCATCAACCGGGTCTAGCTCCACATTACGATATCACACCCGTGCGACATAACGCATTTTAGCATCTCCAAAATACCTACTTTTCTGATGAAAATCCTTGATATTTTTCTTATAAATGCTCATACGAGGACTGTTCAAATATGAATGCAACTAAGCACATAAATAGAGGATCTTACACGAGTGGTCATTTCATATGAAATTTATGAAACGAGCCTTCGGCGAGTTTCATAAATTTCATTTGAAATGACCACGAGTGTAAGATTCTCTTTATCATATGACGACTTTAAATTGGGTTTTATCGCCTTTTAATTTGACAAGTTTTCTACGAATAATGCATTGTTGACATGGACGTCGTCATGACGTTACTTTATCCCGCCAAAGTGTTATTACACGTGTGGTCATACGATTTTTATTACACGACGTTATCCACTGCTTATCAACGACGTCATATGATAAAAATGATTCCGTGATAGATTTCGATGAAAAAATTATTTTGTCCCCTCAAAGTATTCCCCTTTAACAGATATACAAACTTTCAGTCTTCTGATCCAATCATTGAATGTATTTTGGTAGTCTTTTCGAGGTATACTATGAAGGCACTGGAATATTGCAGAACCGAGGTGTTTGCGCTGTACAAATTTTCGACCAGAAAGGTATTTTTCAGCCGCGGGAACAAAAGAAAGTCACACGGGCAAGGTCAGGGGAATGCGGGGGTGAGGGAGTTCAACAACCTTTTCCTGCTTTAGATAGTCTTGCACAATGAGCGCCTTGTGCGATGACGCATTGTCATGTAGCAATCTGACATTGGCCAAACCAGTTGCGGGTCTTCGTTCTTTGAAATATTTCTTCAATTTTCGAAGAACTTTACTCTTGTAAAACTTCGCATTTACAGATTTGTCTTTAGGCACAGCAACCTGAATAGCAGGGCCCTGATTTGAAAAGAATATGGCATACATTACCTTCTTGACGCTCATGGTCCGCTTTGCAATGCATGGTCTTTTGCAATACTTTATTGCCCATATTTTGTTCTGAATCTTTCGTTTTGGCTCAAAAAAGTGAACCCATGTCTCGTCACCTGTGCGTCATTAGCGAAAGACCGTGCATTGTAATTTAGAAACTTTTTAAGCAATTTCTTGGCGCACTGAACGCATGTCTTTTTCTGCTCATCTGTCAACAGATGGGGAATCCATCTAGCACAGATCTTTCTCATTTTCGAATCCCGTTTCAGAATTGTATGAGCTGCTCCTAATGAGATGCCAACCATACTAGCTATTTGCCTAGAAGTGTATCGTGCATCGGTAGCAACTATTTCTTTCACTCTAGCAACCATCTTGGCAGATGTTGCTCTTTTCGGCCGACGATCATGTGGTGCATCGTCTGTTGAGCCTAACCCACAGCTGAATTTCTTACACCAACGAAAAACTGTCGGAAAAGACATTTCATTATGCCCATAAACAGAACATATTTCATCAAAAATGTCTTGGCACCGTATACCAAGAATACAATGATTCTTAATATAGGACCGTATTTCAATGGCGTACTCTGACCTTCTTCCAACCATGTTTTGTATTAGTATACAAGAGTAGACAGTGTTCATCGATCTATATACATGGCTAAAGTGGACGGATTTTAACAGGTTTGGTATCAACGTATAGGTAAAATGTTTTTCTACCCTGTAATATTTATTTCCAGGTGTTTTTCGCATTAGTGCATGAGAAAACGTTCTACTTGCATTCATATTTGAACAGTCCTCGTAGCATATGCTGTGTGTGCTCGTTAGAACCGCCTAATTGAAGCGGTTCAAACGAGTAACCACAACCTATGTCTTGGATCAGAAATAAGAAAAATAATGAATATCCCCGTAAACCCCAATTTTCTCTATATAAAGTGGGGTTTAGAGGGGTCTTCATTTCACGGACTTGTTCCCGTGATGAACAGTTTTTGAAATATTTTGCTGTCAAGGTAAAAATGGCAAAATTAAAAAAGGTTCATTACTCATGAACTATTTTTCGAAATTTATTCAAAACTTTCAGAGGTCGTCCACTAATCAACAGCAATTTAATCAACACATACCAAAGATTTTGAGATATTTTCCTGACAAAAAGGGTCATAACACATGAATTATTTATCGAAATTTATTCAATAGCTAACCAGACACCAAATACTAAACAGCTGGACTCTAACTCTTACCGTTTTTTTAAATGACAATGTAAAAATGCGCAAATTAGCGCTTAAAAGAAATGATTTCTATGACGTCATCCATAACTGTACATGTAAACTCACGGGTACAGATTCTGTTAACACACATAGGAAATGCATTGAAATTATGGTTTTATGGGGAAAAAGAAGAAAGCTAGGTAGCTACTTTGTCGTATCTGTGACCACAGAAATATATTTTCGAAAATTAAAATAATAAGCTTACAGGTTTATTGTCTTTAGCAAGTACGGATGTCACCACCAACGCATTTCTGCGATAACATTAAATACTTCTAATTTATAATGAAACATACATTCTTCATTTTCTTTGCTTATCAGTTTTTTAAGTTATTTATCAAATTTATTTATTTATTTATTTATTTATTTATTTATTTATTTATTTACAACAACCGAAACGTTGATTGAGATTTATTTACATTAAGCCTTACTTCCGAGGGCCACTCCAACCCAAGACAGAAAATTTAAAATATTTATTCATCTATTTTTAATTATCGCACTTTTCCATTGATACGTTTTCAACTTTCTCTGAAGTCATCAGATAGATCTTGTATTTTCGAATTAAGGTGTAACTACACTAAATTTAGTGACGCAGAGGCCTTTCTGTCTTTCGAACCTTTAATTAAATGAAATAGGAAAATGCAGACTGTAGCAGTAGAGTTGCATAATAAAAAAATCAAGGTTTATTACCTGAACTACACTGCCACATATTTCTTTTTATGTTTGTCACCTTCCATAGATATAGAGTGAAAAAATTACACACCTACAAGCAGAATATAACATAAAATACAGTGAAATTCGGCTATGAAGACCAACTAAAATTAAGACTTATTCTGCTTCAAAAACCTTATTTAGCGATTCTGTTAGTCATTCTTTGTGTTTTCTGCGTGCATTGGTCCTCTGGTCAGAGTTCAGCTTTGGAACAATTCAAAAGTGGTCTTAAAGACCACTTTTGAACAGTCCCAAAGGTGGTCTTAATATAAAATTCTACTGTATAATCATCATTGGTTAAATAATCATCTCTCTCTTCAATTATTTTCACGAAAAAAAAAACAATCAAACCAAAAACCGTAATTTTTTTTTTTGTGTGTGTGTGTGTGTGTGTGTGTGTGTGTGTGTGTGTGTGTGTGTGTGTGTGTGTGTGTGTGTGTGTGTGTGTTTCTACGTATCAAAACATGTATCAATGCAACGGTGTTTTGCTTTTTCTATCTACCAGATTTATCTACAATATACAAAGAAATGATGAGATCAAATACCTGTTCTATGATCTGGGCAATGCAAAAGCCATAGATCTGTACCCATGAGAGTTACCCGGATGTAGCGGTATGCGATAAGCGCTGTTATCAAGGGCCATAACACATGAAGTATTTTTCAAAATTTGTCCTAAAGTTTACTAAGTTATCTACTATCAGTAACAATTCAATCACTTAATATCAAAACGATAACTCCAATGTTTATATATATATATAAATATATATATTGCTGACAATGTAAAAATGCCTAAAGGGGGTCTTTCGTCTGTGCCCATGCATGTTTTTTTTCTTTAAACTTTGTATATTAACAACTCAGCATACACAACCTATAAAAATGTATTTAACAAATTATATAAATCAAAGTAGGACTCAGGAGGCCACTCTAACTGACTCTCTCCATGAGCTGGTATCTGTCTCTAAATAAGTGCGTCTTAAATCTAATGTTTTATTTAGTTTCAAGATCTGTGAACTGGATTGAATGCAGAACTCCATAGGCATTCTTTGATACTAAAACACCTTTTAAATTAATTAAATGTTACATTTTCTGATAAAATAATTATCAAAAATCTCATTTTTTAATTAAAATTTTAAAAAATTATCAAAATTCAATCCCTAAGATAAATATGTTCTAGTCTTTGTCAAGATTTCACTTTGCTAGGAAAACATGTCATATGTATTTTCTTTAGCTATGCCAAATTTCATGAAAATCCGAGACCGGTAACATAATAGTTTTACACCTTTAATGGATGTAAGTCGTTTCTACAAAATTTACTATTTTATTGAAATCATCCAAGAACCTTACAAAAAGGCAATTCGTAACACTTACGTAATAAAAATGATATTATACCAATCAAAATGAATACATATTGAGCTGATCTAGCTTAGAAACTATTAAAATATCATGAATATCTGATATTTTCCTTTCATTTATACACTATGATCTATCCAAAATAGTAGATAGCAAAACATTAAATCAAAAGGTATTCTAATCAACAAATTAGGCTTAACAACATATATTGCTTTTTATAAGCAGCAAAAAAATTATTGTGAACATGTGCAACTTTATTAAATGACATCAACCATAGTGCAGTTTATATTTTACTTTTGGTCCTTTGAGATCAGCGTGAATATTCTGAGAAATCGGAAATAAATTATTGGTTTAGACTCATATTCAAGACAGGTTTTTATGACCCATCTTCTTTCTTATGAATGCTTTCATTGCTCTTAAAGGAACTCATTTTTGATTTTTATTTGCCTTCACTGCAGCTGGTGTTGTGCCGTGTGGCGGCCGTAAAACGTCTCCCCGTACATCAACCATAGTGCAGTTTATATTTTACTTTTTGTCCTTTGAGATCAGCGTGAATATTCTGAGAAATCGGAAATAAATTATTGGTTTAGACTCATATTCTAGACAGGTTTTTATGACCCATCTTCTTTCTTATGAATGTTTTCATTGCTCTTAAAGGAACTCATTTTTGATTTTTATTTGCATAAGTCGTGCTACTCAAATAGTCGTAAGGCAAGGAGATCCATTATTTTCATTTCCATACCAAGCTGGTATGCAAGGACGCAATGGTCAGTGGTTTGCTGTTACCAGTAAAAATAGTTCTGTTGATAAATCCATGGCCAGATTAAGCCTTAGCTATACTCTGTCTTTATGAACGCTGGATTATTATCCTAACAAAAAAATTACAGTAATTATTGGTTAGTATTTCCAAAAATCGAAATGTCACTGATATTGAGTTTCTGTTGCAAAAGATATCATTGATGGATGAGGCGCAGAATATTTGGTGTAAACAAAGCTATTCCATGACCTAGAGAAATTTTGCTATTAGACAGAGAGAGAAACAGTTTCCTTCCTTATAGTACACATGCATAAATATATTTCTTTTCTGCATTGGTATTGTAATTGTTGACGTTTCGTTAGTGTCTTATTTTTTATATTTACATTGTCAATATAGTGGTTAATTTATCGGAAACGAGCTTTTAGTATTTTTAGTGCACATGGTTACATGGGTGCGTTTGATGACGTTTGTCATCAAAACGTTTGTGGTATAGTTCTGTAGACAAAACAGTTTGTTCTATAGGGGGCAAATTTACCGAAATGGATGTTTTGAAATAATACTTATAACAAGCAAATTCCAAACAGAATTTATGTCCCCCGCCTTATTTTCATTTGTGAGGTTAAAAAATCAGTAAGTTAACCAGGCAACCATTGGTATCACTTAATGCAGAAAGTGAAAAGCAATAATTAAAGGATTCTGTAAAAGGCACATGCACATTTTCAGTCCATATCAAAACAACTGTAAAGATTCTGAATGATCAGTTTTAACTTTAGGAGGAGTTGCACTCACAATGTACCTACTACATATTCAGTTTCATATTATAGATGGGCAAAAAACTCTAAGTTAAAAATGTGATAAAAGTGAAAAGAATTATTTTAAGATTCTGTAAAAAGCAAATGCATATCTTCAGACCATAATTCAACCAACTTTTAAGTTTTGGAAGGATTGGCATTAAACTGTAGGAGTTGCGCTCACAAGGTACCTACTACATTATACTCTATTATAGAATTGATGCATGATACAAAGTCTATGTTAAAAATGTGAAAAAAAGTGAAAAAAAAAAAAATAATTAAAGAATTCTGAAAAAAGCATATGCACAACTTCGAACCATGATAAAGACATCTGTAAAATTTCAGAAGGATCGGTATAAAACTGTAGGAGAAGTTGCGATCACAAGGTACCTACTACACTATACTCTTTCATAGAATGGATGCATGAAAAAAGTCTAAGTTAAAAATAAAAAAAAAGTGAAAAAAAGTAATAAAAGAATTCTGAAAAAGTATATGCACAGTTTCAAACTATGATAAAGACACCTGTAGAATTTCAGAAGGATCGGTATAAAACTGTAGAAGTTGCGTTCACAAGGTACCTACTACATTATACAGTGTACTCTTTCATAGAATTGATGCATGAAAAAAGTCTAAGTTAAAAATGTGAAAAAAAAGTGAAAAAAAAAATTAATTAAAGAATTTTGAAAAAAGCATATGCACAACTTCAAACCATGATAAAGTCACCTGTAAAATTTCAGAAGGATCGATATAAAACTTTAGGAGAAGTTGCGCTCACAAGGTACCTACTACATTATACTCTTTCATAGAATTGATGCATGAAAAAAGTCTAAGTTAAAAATGTAAAAAAGTGGTGAAAAAAAATTAATTAAAGAATTCTGAAAAAGCATATGCACAACTTCAAACCATGATAAAGACACCTGTAAAATTTCAGAAGGATCGGTATAAAACTGTAGGAGGAGTTGCGCTCACAAGGTACCTATTATGAATTCGGAACCATGCAAAATAGTCTAAGTTAAAAATGTGAAAAAGCGAGAGAAAAAATTAAAGAATTCTGAAAAAAGCATATGCACAACTTCAAACCATGATTAAGATACCTGTAAAATTTCAGAACGATCGGTATAAAACTGTAGGAGAAGTTGCGTTCACAAGGTACCTACTATGAATTCGGAACCATGCAAAAAAGTCAAAGTTAAAAATGTGAAAAAAGTGAAAAAAATATAATTCAAGGATTCTGAAAAAGCATATGCCCAACTTCAAACAATGATAAAGACACCTGTAAAATTTCAGAAGGATCGGTATAAAACTGTAGGAGGAGTTGCGCTCACACGGTACCTATTATGAATTCGGAACCATGCAAAAAAGTCTAAGTTACAAATGTGAAAAAAAAGTGAGAAAAAAACAATTATTAAAGAATTCTGACAAAAGCACATGCACAACTTCAAACCATGATTAATACACCTGTAAAATTTCAGAACGATCGGTTTAAAACTGTAGGAGGAGTTGCGCTCACAAGGTACCTACTACAAGCTCGGAACCACGAACCACGGAAAGCCGAATACTATATCCCCTCGCTTTTCTTCGAAAAGGCGGGGGACAATAATGCTATGAACTACTTACACAAACCATTCTATACTATAGCCATCCAAATTGAAAGCAATAGTAAAGTATTATTAAACAGCATGACCAAAACATGATAATCATATAATTTCATACTTTGCTGAATCAGGTCTATCAGTATTCAGTCTCTTAAAACACAATGTTACCGTCCTCAATTTCCATCAAAATTCATCAACATGTTCCTAAGATATGTGGGTAGTTTTTATGCTAAAATGGTGTCTTGACAAAAATTGGAACATGGTAAAAATGCATATAAAATTTTAATAAATACAAAAATAGGAGCTGAAATATGGGGGCACCATCAAAGAAAACTAAATGCCCAGCCACTATTACTAGACATATGAGTTCATTCATAGTATCAACTAACTCACCGATTATGGTTTTAATTCATAAAAAAATAGCAGCATTAGATATATGAAACTCTTAATACTGTAGACAAGTTTATATGAGAGTACTCTCTGTTGTGGTAGAGACTTCATAAAATATGTAATAAATTTACTACGGAAATAAAAATTTAAATGCACCGTAATTATAATGGTTATACCCAAGGCAATTATTGTGCATAATTTCATCAAAATCTAAGCGAGGGCAGAAACCAATGCAAATTTCCTATACCTTGAAAGACCCCCTTGACAAAGGTCAATAACCCATTACCGCCCCCGCCCATCGGGGCTTGGAGAAATAGGATGCTTCCACGCAGAGCTGATACCGACCGCACATGAGTAATGGTAAACCGCTTAGAACGTCTAAGCCTGTCCATGAAAATTGCTGCGAGTCGGCCCGTCCATGCTTATAAACCATATTTGGCGGCAGGGATTGAGATGTCATTTCATCTCAATGTCGGGTTAAAGTCCCACAAAACTGGAAGCAACGTCTCCAAAATGACGTAAATAGTGCTGACGGGGACATTAAACCTCAAATCAAACAAACAATAACCCATTAATTATTTTTCGGAATGCATTAATATATATTTTAATCAAGTCATCTTCATCTACTTATCCCTACCAATATATTTATCATGTTCTAAGAGTCTAGTCGCAACAGTTTTTGAAATATTTTTCTGGCAATATAAAAATGCCCAAATTTACAAAGCAATAAAAAAAAAATTCATATACAAACTCATATGCAAATTTTCAAAATTTATTCAAAAGTTAGTCAGGTCATCTACTCCTCACTAAAGTTTCAATGCTCTGGCTTTAACACTATATGGGCCCCGTCAAGCGATTTTGGTACTTATCGCCTATGCGAGCAGCGAAGGTTCAGGCGAGCCTGCGCATCCGCGCAGTCTCGCCAGAACCTTCGCTGCTCGCTCATATTAGCAGTGAATCAAGAGGAACCTTCAGACAGAAAGCCATATCCCTGGCTCCTCTGAATGGCTGGGCATGCGCAGTTAAAAGTTGTCATGACGGAATGCTCGAAGACACAAATTCGCTTGGCGGGGCTCATATGAAATATTTTGCTGACAAATTTTCTTCTGTATTTTTGCAAAGAGCCATAACTCAGGAAAGGGGAATAATCCTGATGAGAAAAAAATGTGTGATTTACTTTCTCATGAGGAATCCATATATGAAATGAGCCAGCGCATGACAAAACCTACAATAAGACATGTGCGCCCAGCGAAGACTCAGGTCAGCCTGCGCATCCATATAGTCTAACCAGAGACTTCTCATGCTGCAAGGAGGAGCATTGGGCCCTAAGCTATCCTTAGAGCGCACATCGAAGACTCTGCCCAGACTGCGCGGATGCGCAGGCTGATCTGAGTCTTCGTTTGGCGCATATGTCTTATTGTAGGTTTTGTCATGCGCTGGCTCAAATTTCAAAACCTATCATGCATGGTTCCAAAGTTATGCTATGCAACAAAAAGCGTGACAAACGGACGGCTAACTCAGAAGCAATATGCCCTTCCACCTTCGTTGAAATAGGTGGGGGGGACATAAAAAGAAAAGAAATTCCAATAAAACTCACGAAGTGACGTTTTATCACTATGGGACGTCTTCTGACTGACTGCCCGTCCAGCAGTATCTTACCTTTGGGCTACTGTTTCTCGGGTTAAGTGTTCCGGTCTGTTCGAGTTTAGGATTGCCAGTGTCGACTGTACAGTTTACACCGAAATGAGCCCAAGAATTGGGACAGATAGGACTAAGCAAACAGTGCAGACCCAGATCAAAACTGCAGCCAGATCAGGGGCTACACTGTTTGCCATTCCGTCTGCACATTTCTGAGATATTAACACACTAGGGGTCAGTTGTTCAAAGCATCGTTAGCTTAACGAGCTCGTAAGTGATCAAACTGTTAACTGTTCTAGCAAGTACAATATCGAAAATTTGGGTATTTTGATGAAAAAATGTGAGCAACTTTTGCATCCGTAAAAGCTGCTCATAGTTTTTCAGCAAAATTTTTAGCACATTTGCACTATTTAATGATCAAAGTTTTAACGATATGTTGACTAACGACGTCGTTAGTTTTGAACAACTGGCCCCAGTAGTTTTGTGAGACATTAACACAACTTCAATGTTTTGCTATTGAAATAATTCTTTCTTTATTTCATTCAAATATAATAACACAAAACATATAGACACAATATCATTGGATAAGTACAATTATATCTGAAGGGGATACAGAAAAAGGTCAATGACTTGTTTGATCTGCTTCCCAGTAATTCTAATCTAAACATAGAAATACAATGATTTCGTAAAATGCTTTATAAGTTTTATTGTCGCCGTTCATATTTTATCATTTTAATGTTATTCAAATAAATTTAAATGTTATTCTTATTTTGGATAAGAAAAAAAAAAATAAAAAAAAGGAACAAAAAGTTATACAAAACAAATGTGCAAGTGTTTTGATCTCTGCTAAATAAAATAAAATTTATGCATGTTATCACTGTATAGCGAAATGCAAAGTCAGAAAGAAAAAAAGAATGAAAAAAGGAAAGAAGGATAGAAAGAAAAGATTATTGGTACCACGGTATATCTGGCAATATGTGGTCGTTTTATATGTCATTTTGTTTAGAGTTTCGTACATTACTGGAGAAGGTCTTGAAAATATGATTCAGACAAACCACTTGGTATGCATAATATAATTTTGAACTGTCTCGAGAATTGTAGTATTGGCTTCCTTGCTAAGCGTCGCGTCGTCAAACAGTAAAATATTTTGTGTGGGGTTACAATACATAGATTCATTCTCCATCATAGCAGCTCGATAGCGTGCATATTGAGGACAGTGGAAAAGATAATGATTCACATCCTCTGTTTCGCCACAATTGCAAACTTTGTTTTCAACAATATTTTACTAAAGAGACAGTAATTTAGGCTGCTACAGTTTGTTCTAAGCCTCGAGTGCAAAATTTGGCCTTTACGAGTTCCGGCAAAGTAATAGCTGGGTTTAACAGTACGATCTGGTATATTTCTTTTAAAATAAGCGACTGACTGAGAAGAACCCATACTGTCATCAAAAGAGTTCCATTCGCGAACCACTGTCGGAAGAAAAGCGTTATAGCATAACTGTGATTTGGCATCAACTATTTAATATAGGTTACTATTTCTTAAAGAATATCTTGATATTTCACCAATAGAGTTGGTACTAATGTAATTAGGTAAGGTGGTGCTATTATTCTTATGAAACGTCTTATAGAACAAAGTTAATCTGTGCTGTTGTCGTCTCAAACTAAGCGTTTCCCATCCAGTATCTGTATATAAATTTTGTATTGAAACATGTTTTGTAGTTCCTGTCACTATTCTAGCAGCCACAAGCTGTATTTTCTCGAGCACATCTTGTACTTTGTAATGTTGCACATAATATGTTAGCATATTCTAAAATAGGTCGTATGAAAGCTATGTATATTGTCTGTAATACTTGTCTGTCCAAGAGGAATTTTAGTTTTCTCATATAATATGAATTCTCTGACAAGCTTTAGAAGTGATTGATTCTATATGTTTTTGCCAGTGACAATTACTTTCAAGCACTACACCTAAATGTTTATGACTATCAACTTGCATAATATTTTGTTGTTTTTTTTTTCATAGTTACAGGGGGTGGAAAGGTTTGTTAATTTTTCGTTTTAGTGTCATTGATTCTCTCTTATTTGGGTTAAATAAAACAAGCCATTTGTCAGCTTATGCATCAGTTTTGCCGAGATCTTGATTAAGTCTTTCTGAGACTTCCTGTGGTGAATCCAGTATGATATACATACTTGTTTCATCGGCAAACAGACGAACTGTGGAATTAATATCGTTTACAATGTCATTGATATAAACTAAGAATAAAAGTGGATCCCTGTGGTACACCTGCAGTTATATCTGCCCATTCAGATGAAACCGCCCGGTAAGACAACTCTTTGTTTGCGGTTGCTAAAATAGTTTTGAAACCAGTTTAAGATAGAACCAGTTATACCTACAGGTTGTAATTTAAGTAAAAGACCCCGGTGCCAGACACGATCAAAAGCCTTACTAATGTCACAAAAATAGCCCTTACATCTAAGCCGTTGTCAAGTGCCTTACAAAACGTATTGTATATATCTACGAGTTGGTTAACTGTGGAGTCACCCGGTACGAATCCTGACTGCAGTTAGGTTATAACATCATTGTTCGTAAAAAAAAATAAAGACATATATGTGTACTATTTTCTGCATTGAATTACCTAGGGTACTCAATAATGATATAAGTCTGTAGTTATTAACATCTGATGGATTTTTTTTAACTGGTGTGACGTTCGCCTCTTTCCATATTTTTTGTATTATAGTTTTCGAAAATGATGCATTGAAGAGTTTGGCTAATGGTTCTGACAATTCATTTGCAAATGCCTTAAGAATATATTGTTTAGACTGTCAGATCCAGAAGGCTTTCCTAATTTTAATGATTCTAAAATAGTTTTCACTTCATCCGGTGTAGATTCTATTGTAGATAATCCGTTCTGATTTACTTTGTTAATATGTGGTAGTGCTTTCCCGTTGTCGTTTAAATAAGTTTGTGCTTTAAAGTAACAATTAAGCAATTAATTCTAGCTGTTAAACAGATGGAATTCCAATTTTGTAAAGTTGCTGCCGGCTATTTGAAAGAGCTGCTACAGGTGGCTACAATGAATTATATTGAAATGGGAGGGAGTCATTGTGACTTCTTGTTGGATCGTGAAACAAATCTGTTAAAATGGATGGAGAATTACAGCAAGATCTCAATGTGTCCGAACTTTTAGGAATTTTCGGTCTATACTTTTCATGAATTTTGGCAAGAATGACTGATCCAGCTATCTGTCGATCGACACACACACACACACACACACACACACACACACACACACACACACACACACAGAGAGAGAGAGAGAGAAAGAGAGAGAGAGAGAGAAGAGAGAGAGAGAGAGAGAGAGAGAGAGAGAGAGAGAGAGAGAGAGAGAGAGAGAGTTACTAGATATGGCAGCATAAAATAATGACATTTAATATAACATAACAAAAGCAAAACATGATAGTATACAACACCAAACAATGAAATAACACAACACATCATGACACGACGTGAGTTAGTGTGACGTGAATTGACGTAAATATCACAATACGGAATGGCATGGAATCACTTTACATGACATGACATTAGTCACCACACTATATCAAAACGTAATGTCGTTACATAAGCTATTTAAGTTTTTACATACGTTTACTTTAATTCAATAACAGTATATCATGCAAGTTATATGAAACGTAATGTATCCTCTACTTAAACACATTGTCTATGACCTTTTAATCGGCCGAAAACAAATGTTAACGCAATAACATAAGCTCATATATAGGACTGAATGCATGTTTCTTTAAATCTCAGCATCTTGTTGGGCATATAGATTATAGAAAGTTAACCAGTGCTTCAGCTGAAGTGCACGACCCGTCGGATGCTTTAGCTTTATGAGTGTTACCATATATGGGTATGGCGGCCATTTTGGTCATGTGACCTGGACCTAAAACGGTTCCCCCAATAAATGCGCCTTATCGTAAGAACAAAAAAAATATCTTATACTTTAGTACTGTATTCTGAAGTGTTTGCAGGATAAAATGCATTCTCACTTTTCCAATACAAAAGCATATGTGTCAAAGTTTGACCTATGCACAAAGCAGGTCGAGGTCAACCCAGGGTCACCATTTTAGCAATTTATGATGGGTCTACGTCCCAGATGCTATTTATCAAGTTTCGTGGAAATCTGCCAAGTGGTTCTGGAGAAGACTATTTTTGAAGGGTTTTTACCATATATGGCTTGGCGGCCATTTTTGTCATGTGACCTGGACCCCATGAGCAAATTTTGGTTTCCCCCATCCCATAGAGGCTCCATATGCAATTTGACTTCAATCGGCCCGAGGAGAAGCAGTTCGAAAATTTTCACATTTTTCGCCTCGGCGAGGCTATACTAAATGGAATGTAATATTTCTCAAGTTCATTGGTTAGATCTCATTGATATCTATCAGTATGTCAAACATTGTTTAAATATTCCAAGGTGTTAAGTCACTATCACCAATTTTCACAAACGGGTTACGGACGGACAGACAGACATACCATATATGGCTTGACGGCCATTTTGGTCATATAACCTGGACCCCATGAGCAAATTTTGGTTTCCTCAATCCCATAGAGGCTCCATATGAAATTTGATTTCAATCGGCCCAACGGTTTCCGAGGAGAAGCAGTTCGAAAATTTTCACATTTTTCGCCTCGGCGAGGCTATACTAAATGGAATGTTATATTTTTCTAGTTCATTGGTTAGATCTCATTGATATCTATCAGTATGCCAAAAATTGTTTAAATATTCCAAGCGGTTAAGTCACTATCACCAATTTTCACAAACGGGTTACGGACGGACAGACAGACTGACAGAATGACCGAATGACACGGTGATTTTAGGGCCCTCTTAGAAAATCAACCGACTTCAGTCGGTCGCTTTTTCTGCGGGTCGTGCAATTTAACCGACAATGAAACGTGTTTAACCAAACATATTCATTTAAACGTCTTTTATTTAGGGGATAACTGTATTGAAAATTGTCATTTGGGGAGGTAAATCGGAGGTTTTACATACAAGCTCGAAAGATATATCAGAGGGTGATGCTGGCCGGAGGTATACGTGACCCACTGGTCACTTTCTCTAGTTTTTTTTTTTGTTTTTTTTTAAATAATGTATGGGCTGCTAAAACTGAGTGATATCAATTTTCACTGAAATTTTAAAGCCTTTGTTTTAATTTGTAGGGGCAATATCCACTCGTTGTGTCATTATATTTTTCTTGACTGTTTTAACCCCTTAAGATCCAAACACAACAATTGTCATCTGAGTTGCTGTGTGATGATTACATTAAAAAAGTCATTGTTGTGAACAGTGTGGATCCAGATCAAACTGCTGGGAACAATCTGATCGGGATCCACACTTTTTGCTTGTATTCCTAAATATTCTTTTAGACTGCAAAAATGTGAAATAGATGAGATACGCAGACGACATTTTCAGATGCAGTTTTCTTAGCACCTCAAGGGTTGATCATGTCATCAATAGGATTATAATGTCTTTCAATAGGATTACAATAGATATGCGGTCAACATTACAGCCCCCGGGGGTCTCCACACGCCTTTATACAAACACAATTGTATATGAACCACACCATGAGAAAAACTGTCTTTGGGAAGATCTGCTCAAATACCATGTACTGATCATGCATAAAGAGTTTCCTATTTTCCTATGTGACCCATATTTACAGAATTTGAATTTTGACATGCAGGTTTATATCACACATATAGTGAAACTTTTAACACCAAAAAGTGGAAGTTTTCAGATACTAAATTTTGATATCTTTCATACTCCTGGTCAAAACATAAAATTGTAGGAACTCGTTGGAACCGCCTCGGCGAGGCGGCTCTAATAAGGACCCACAATATATGTTTTGACTAGAAGTAAGAAAAATAATGTATCAATACAAACTAGAAGGAAAAGAAACAAATTATACTGAAAGAAAATATATTCTGCTACTGTAGGGGCTTGTACGATAACGAAATGATACAGTGTTGCCAGTGTCTCGTGGGTCAAAATTGGCTTCGCCCATGGACCTAGTAGCTACCATAAACTTAAAATGAAAAAAAAAAAAAAAAAAAAAAAAAACAACTTAAAATTGAAAAAAAAAAAATCAAAATTCTTCTTCCCTGAAACCATAAGGCCCAAGGCTTCGGTATTTAGCATGTAGCAACGTCGAGTAGTCGCCTACATGAATCCTGCCAATCATGCCCCTGGGATCCAAATTGGCAAAATCCTGTGGCCCCTTAACTCCAATAAACTTATAATGGAAAAAGCTTCAAAACTTCTTCTCTGAAACCATCAAGTACAGACCTTAGTTATTTAGTATATAGCAACATAAAATGGTGGCCTACATAAATCCTGCCAAACATGCCCTTTGGTACAAAATTGCCCACGCCCCAGGGCTCATTAGCTCCTATTGACTTATACTGGAAAAAAGTTCAAACATCTTCTCGAAAATCATAAGGCAGAGAGCTTAGATTTTTGCTCACCTGACCGAAGGTCATGGTGGGCTTTTGTGACTGTGAGATGTCCCGGCTCGTCGTGCGTCGTCCGTCGTCCTTAAACTTTTCTTGTTAACACTCTAGAGGCCACTGATCAGAATGATTATCATGACAATATCTCGGTAGGGTTTGAATATGGGTCATGTCGGGTCAAAAAGGAGTCAAAACGTCAAATCATAGAAAAACTTTGTTACCACTGTAGAGGCCGCAATTTTCTTCTAATCATCATCAACCTTGCTCAGAATCATCATCTTGACAATATCTAGGTCAATTTCGAATATGGGTCATGTTGGGTCAAAAAGTAGGTCAGTAGGTTAAATCATCGAAAAACCTTGTTAGTACTCTAGAGGCCACAGTTTTTGGTCCAATCATCATCAAACTTGCTCAGAATTGTAATACCTTGGTCAGGAGGGGTATTTTATGAATAGAGTGGTACCTTTTACAAAGGGCCACCCCTTGTCAACATTGTTAGTTAGACTAAGTCTGTTCATCTCCGTCTGGTGCACTAGGACATGACCCTCAATGTCCACAAGGTGCCCAGATAGTGACATACAGACCAGCTCCTTATCGTCAAAGGGTTCCTTCCCCCCCACACACACACACACGCACACACCATGCGACATTGTTAGTAAGACTGAGCCCGTTCATCTCTGTCTGGTGCAGTAGGACCTGACCCTCAATGTCACAAGGTGCCCAGATAGTGACATTCAAGTCAGCTCTGTATTGTCAAAAGGATCGCCCCCCCCCCCCCTTCCCGCCTACACAGACACCATGGGTCATTGTTAGTTAGACTGAGCCCGTTCATCTCCGTCTGGTGCACTAGGACCTGACCCTCAATGTTACAAGGTGCCCTGATAGTGACATACAAGTCAGCTCTGTATTGTCAAAGTGATCCACCCCCCCCCCCACACACACACACACAAACACACCAAGAGTCATTGTTTGTTAGACTGAGCCTGTTACTAGGACCTGACCCTCAATGTGTCCACAAGATACCCAGATAGTGACATACAAAGTCAGCTCTGTATCGCCAAAGGGATCCGACCCCCCCCCCTCCCCTATCACCTTCACCATGAGGCATTGTTAGTTAGACTGAGCCTGTTCATCTCCGTCTGGTGCACTAGGACCTGACCCTCAATGTCCACAAGGTGCCCAGATAGTGACATACAAGTTAGCTCTGTATTGTCAAATGGATGGATACCGCCCCCGCCCCAACTTGTCACCATGAATTATTGTTGGTTAGTTAGAATGAGCCCGTTCATTTCCGTCTGGTGCACTAGGTCCTGACAGGTGCCCAGATAGTGACATATAAGTCAGCGCTGACTTCTTCCTCCAAAAAAAAGAAAACAATTTTGAAGGAAAGTCTATGAGTGCCACTCTGACAGTTTTCCAATCCAGAAAAAAAAGTCTATAATCCTTAAAATGACTTAAGTTCTTAAATAGCTAGATTGATTTTGAAATAATTTCACAGAAATATTCCTTGGGCCACTGTCAGCCACAAATTGTTCAAACCGCCCACTCCACCTAATATTACCTGCCATAAGGATCAGCTGAGCGATCCAGGGCCATCATGGCCCTCTTATTTGAATGAAGACGATGTATATTTTCCTTATTTCTAGTCTAAACATAGATTGAATGTGCTCGTTAGAACAGACTCAATGAGGCGGTTCTAACGTGTACCCACAATCCATGTGTTTGCACCAAAATAAGGAATGGTAATAAATACCCCTTAAACCCCGATTTCTCTATATAAAATTGGGTTTACAGGAGCCATAATTTCATGGACTGATGCGAAGAGCACACAACGAAGACTATGAATAGACAGCGCGGATGCGCAGACTGATCTGAATGTCGATGGGCGCACGTGAAAATGGCAGGAATATAAAATGACTGCAAATAGCCATTTTAACGTTTTTTGGCTATTTGCAGTTGACTGCAGATAGCCATTTTAACGTTTTTTTGGCTATTTGCAGTTGACTGCAAATAGCCGTTTTAACGTTTTTTGGCTATCTGCAGTTGACTGCAAATAGCCATTTTAACGTTTTTTGGCTATCTGCAGTTGACTGCAAATAGCCATTTTAACGTTTTTTGGCTATTTGCAGTTGACTGCAAATAGACTCTATCTTTCTTATTTCTGCTCAATACATAGATTGCGGGGACTCGATAGAACCCAACAATCTATGTTTTTGAGCAGAAATAAGAAAAATAATGTATACCCCCTTAAACCCCAGTTTTACTATATAAAAGTGGGGTATGAGGGGGTCAAAATTATATAGGCCTGTTTTCGTGATGTAACTTCGGGTGGTCTTCTTTCACAACGCTGTTCAAATAATTCATTCCATGCAGATGTCTGATTGCAATGGCAACGGAAATGGGGAAATTAGGGGAAACCTTTAAAAGGTTTTCTTGTCGAAAACCAGGAGGCCAAGGCCGTTGATATTTGTATGTATGTAGCTTCGCCTAGTGGACCAACACCAAGGTTGCTTAAATTATAGCCCTGGGTCAAAAGCCCTGTCCTAAGGGCCACATGTTTAGCATAGACCCATATTAGTAAAACTTTCTGAAACCAAAATTTATCAAAGATACTAAACGTTTCAATAATTCTTAAAAAATACATGTATGAACATGCATCTCTTTTGACAGATCATGAACCTGTCTATTATTTACTTGTTAAAAGTGGCTGCTTTGACTTACAGAATTTCCCGACATGGTTATTTATTTATTTATTTATTTATTTATTTATTTATTTATTTATATTTATTTATTTATTTATTTATTTATTTATTTATTTATTTATTTATTTATTTATTTATTTATTCATTTATTTATTTCAATATGCTGTATTATATTTAGCCATTACCATGTGCATAAATAATTTGAGTGTATAATTGTAGGGGAAGGGCCGTAACTAATGTTGTGAGAACTTGTGGCCCAACCCCATTGCTTGCTATTATATGCAATAAAATATGATTAAACTAAACCAAAAGGTCGAGGACACTGATATTTAATACAAAACTTAATCTAAGGCACCTCTACCAATAGTTCAAATTAAAGCCCTCTCGCCAAAAATAACCCGCCCGGGGCCCACTTGTTAAACATAAAACTGGATTAAAAGTCGTCTTGTCTAAAATCAAAACGCCAAGAAATTTTCTGCATATGGCTTTATACTTGGCGATGCAAAGACCTATGAACTGCACAATCGGCTGAAGAGAGGTCTGTGGTTATAGATCATATCTACCATTCAGCCACCAAGTTCGCTGTATGTGTTTAAGGTGGGCCGGACAGGCTTCCTAAGCTATATTGGTTACCTAAACTTTACGAAAGACCATACAAAGCACGGTTGATTACAAATTCATGCTCTTGTTCCATTTCTGAACTTTCTAAACTGTCGCCTTCAAAATGCATGTGATTATCCCCACGATTTTAAAAAAAGCGTAAGAGGATATTGTAAACGCCCCCGTCCGTCTGTCTGTCCGTCCATCCGTCCGTCCGTCCTTCCTTTCATCCATCACGTTATATCCTCCTTAACCACCGGCCGGAATGCCACCAAATTTGGTACATAACTTTCTTACATGATCAGGGCGTGCATTAGCAGCATTAAATTTGGCTGCGCCCGGGACTTACCCCACCCCCTTCACGTACCCCACCCCCTTCACTTATTTCAGAAAACATTCAGATCCCCAGCCCTAAACCATATTTTTTTTTATAAAACACACACTTAATAAAACTTAATGATTTAATTGAATGGACATTTCATGGGGAAGATAAACTTTTTCTGTTTATGACACAGACATACTTTTGACTGAGTTACGATGTAATTGTGGTAAGGGCGAATCAATGAAAACAAAACAGCCTAACTTATTTCTGGGTGAGATCGATGTCTTCTATATCGATGTAACTGCCCTCTGGAATGATACACATGTACCAACGCTGTTCCAGTACCATCAGCCCAGAACTGAAGAAGCCAGGGTCCTTGTCTCTGACCCACTCCTCATCTGCCGCCACGACTTCTTCGATGGACCGGAAATGACGTCCCTGGATATCCTTTTTCAAGTTTGGGAATAGGATGTAGTCACTAGGAGCTAAGTCCGGAGAATAGGCGGGGTGCGGTATTAGCTCGTACTCATTCCGCATAACACCATCCATTGCAATTTTGCAAGTGTGGACTTTTGCATTGTCCTGTTGGAACAGAATCCCTTTGGAGAGTTTACCTCGATGTTTTTCACGGATCGCAGTTCTCAGTTGGTCGAGCAAATTTGCATAATACGCACCTTTATTCTACTATTATATGCTAGAAAGTCCAACATAATAACGCCTTGTGCGTCCCAAAATAAAATTGCCACCACATTGCCAGCGGAGGGTTGCGTTTTGAACTTCTTTAGCCTCGGAGACCCCGGCCCTACTCACTGGCGACTTTGAGTTTTATTCTCTGGCTCATAATAATGGACACAGCACTCATCTACAGTCACCAGACGTGAAAGAAAATCATCTTCCTTTGACGTAAACCGCTTCAACAATGCGTTGCCAACTGATGCTCTGGTTTTCATTTGCTCGTCGCTAAGAGATTTTCGGACCCAACGGGCTGTTATCTTGCGCATACCCAAGCGATCATGTAAAATGGTTGAAACGCTTCTATGTGAAATGTGTAATGCATTTGCTATTTCTTCCACCTTAATTCGCCTACCAGAGCTACACATTTTTTCATCGGTAGCATCTGATGGGCGTCCATTGCATAAGGTGAGCGCTACAGAGCGCTTTGTAGCGCTTCGCTATGCAACGGTGCGTTTCCAGAAGCGCTTCGTAACAGTGTTTGGAGCTGCCTCGTTCTACGTTACATAGCAAACATGCGAAACAAAATGGCGGCGCCCGATATCGCGACGTATTGAGTGTCCCTTTTAAGCCATTTAATTTTATTTTTCTCTCTATTTGAACGCGGTACAACGTGCAGAAATGACAACAGAAAACAAAACCAATCACTGAAGCAAGCACCGCATTTTTTTTCTGAGAATTTTTCCGGTTTGAAAATCGTTCCATTTTGGCAGACATTTTAGAAAGCGCCTCCATCAAATTGAGCGTTGCATAGCAAAGACAAAGCACTATAATTAAGCGCTCGCCTTGTGTTTTCGTCTTCTAAGACGTTTGAATTCCCCAACCCAGAATTTAATTCGTGCATACGATGGTGCAGAAAACCCATGAACATTGGTCAACAAGCAATGTATTTCTTGACCTGTTTTCCCCTTCAAATACATGTACAAGTATCGAATCACAGCACGGAACTCAACTTTCGACGAAAAGCTTGCTTTTGCACCGCTAGCCATGGCTGATATTCAATATCTTATGAGTAAATCACACGGTAAGGTGCAATTTTGCCCTCATACCTAAAGCATGTATTGAATTAAGGCATGAAAATCTTGATTGTCTTAGTCAAATGGAAATTGGATAGTCTAGTTACTTAGTGACTTATTATCTACAGTCCAACCTGCATTAAGCATCAAAGGGATGATCAAAATGTGCTTGCTTAAGACAGGGCTTGCTTTACATAGGCGAATTTTAATGCATTTCCCTTCTTCGGAAACCGAATGTCTATTTGCTTAAGATAGGTTGCTTGCCTAACAGAGGTGGCCACTGTGACAAGTTTTATTGTACGTATTGTGTACTAATTAGGTTAAAGCGGGGTGGGGGGGGGGAATAAACCGGAAAATTTTTCTCTTTAAAGTAAGGAATTTGCCCCTAATGACTAAATTCAATATTTTCGTGGTACACCCAATGTTCTCGCGCCTCCGCCCAGTTGGGCTAGGGGAAATAGATTGGAATGCATGGTGCTTCCGCACAGAGCTAAAGAAGACCAAACCTGAGTACTGGTAAACCGCTGTTTGACCTTCAGGGGAGGCAACTCCTGCAAGTGTTTTTGTCTCCAATGTCAATAGGGGTCAACTCTTAAAGGAAAGAATATGCTCCGGAGGACCTGAGGAGCAAATTCTTTCCTTTAAGAGTAGACCCCTTTTTCAGTGGTACAGAGCTTATGGAAAAGCGAACAGGAAGTTCCGAAAGTTGTCTCCTTTTGAAAAATGGCGGAAAAAACTTCCAGGTGTTCCTATAGCCCTTGAAAGGTCTTAGCCTGCTCAGGAAAATTGGTGCCTTAAACCCTGGTGGTTTCTTTGCATTACGATAACACACCCTTTCCCTTTCAAGGTAAGTCAAGTCCTCTTATATTTTACAGTTAAGTTATTATAATTAGCCCCCGCCCACCTGGGCTCGAATAAATAGATGGGATGTATGATGCTTCCACGCAGAGCTGAAACCGATCGCATACGAGTACTGGTAATCCGCTTAGAGACTCTAAGCCTGCCCAGGCAAAGCGGTGCGAGTCCATGCTTATAAACCCTTTTTGGCTTCATTTGGCGTCAGGGCTTGAGATGTCATTTCATCTAAATGTCGGGCAAAGTCCCACAAAATTAGAAGCAAAATGACATATACAGTGTGGATGGGGACGATAAACCTCAATTCAAACAAATCAAACAAACAGTTATGTTATTTCAATGATTTTCTGTTCAGCCAATTAGAGAGAAAGCAAAGGCTGAGGTTTTAATTTAAATTAACACACGCCATATATGGACGATATGAACCCCGCCAAGCGAATTTGTGTCTTCGAGCATTCCGTCATGACAAATTTTAACTGCGCATGCCCAGCCATTCAGAGGGGCCAGGGATATGGCTTTCTGTCTGAAGGTTCCTCTTGATTCAATGCTTGTATGAGCGAGCAGCGAAGGTTCTGGCGAGACTGCGCGGATGCGCAGGCTCGCCTGAATCTTCGCTGATCGCGTAGGCGATAAGTACCAAAATCGCTTGACGGGGCCCATATGTGACAAGAGCGATCGTATAAAGCAAGGCTTCAGCGGTAGGCTTCTTATCCATTAGTTTTATTTGGAGAAAAAGCAGGCTTAACAGATGATTCATATCAAAGTTGTTTTTTTTTTTTTTTTTTTGCGAAAATAAGAACAAAAATATTTGTAAATAACATCTGCTGGTATTGTGACTAGCTCTTAAAGAGGTTTCTTAAAAGATTTTAACCAATTTTGAGCCTAACAGACTTTCTCAAATTATATATTTGAAAGTAACCCTTATCTTGCTGTTGACGACAACTCCTACCTTTCCAAACATTGTAGATGTATATCAGATGTCATCTGATCAGGATCTACACTGTTTATCATGCAGTTTGTGAACTGAACAAATACAGTAAAATTCATATATTAAGACCACCTTTGGGACTGTTCAAAAGTGGTCTTTAAGACCACTTTTGAACAGTCCAAAAGGTGGTCTCTGACTAGAGGACACTGAGTGCAGAAAGCACAAAGTAAGAATAACTGCAACCTACTAAATAAGCTTTTTATAGCAGAATCAGTCTTAATTTTATGTGGTCTTAATAGCGGAATTTCACTGTATATAATATTAGTAATTTGATTGGTTGATAATCAACAATGGGAGTGGCTTAATTATTTTATAAAGCGGGATAAGGGTTAAGGGTTGTCAGCTTGAGTTAGCTTTAGAATAAACTTGTTCCAAACAACGCAAACGCGGCCAGGGGCCTCCTGAGGGCGCCAGATCTGGCTATTGACATGTATTCCGTTTTGGGGATTGTTGTATAAAATAACTTTATCTGCCAAAAAAACTTTGAATAGACTACTGTCTTTATTTAAAATGTTGTTGTTAGCAAAACACTTTCTTTTCATTTTGACGCTTAATGTATATAAACATGGAGGGGCGGACAACGCAAAGGAAACTTTTTCCAGCATTAACAGTTTTATAGTGAAGCTTGGAAACAGTAGCGATAGTATGTTGGAATACTATGCTAAGATTCAAGCTGTGTTTTGTCCAGACCAGCTTATTTGTGGCAGAGATAGTATACGGGAAAGAAGTGAGGTTTTGAGTGGTCTCCCCACGTATATAGACATGGGAAACAGCACAGTAAAACTAGAGGACCTTCACGATATTGTTGGTCTATGTTGCCTACCTTGTTCCTGCTCGGATACCTGCCAAGAAAACAACAACTGTTGTCCGTCAAAATCTAACTTTGGGAATGATACAATGGAGGTAAACACTGTAAAGAGCGAATGCATAGAAGCGTCGGCGAATAGTTACAACGACCAAGTTAGCCATGGTCAAGCACTAGGCTACTTCATGATTACTCAATGCTTTACAGACATGTCAAACAAGACTCTGGAAACAAAATGCGAAAAAGCGACATTTGATAGTTTGGATGAGACAGGTCCAGTGACGTCACTGGAAACAGGACGAACATACTGGAACATACCTTGCGCCCTTTGTAACAAGGATGCAGACGACATCGTGACGTGGAACTCCACCATCACGTGCTCAAAAGGGCGAGTATTTCTCTTTTTCGGAAACACAACGTTGCCATTTGCTTATCCAAGCACCTTCGACAAACTACATAAACGCTTAGCCCAACTTTGTACAATTGAGAACAGACCACCATTTTCAATGAAAGACCGAGTTTGTATTCCACAAGAATCCACTATATCATCGTGTCGGAGGAATAAGTATGTGCCGGACATTCTCAAAGATGCATGCCAGCAATATTACAACCCTGTTGTCATTAAATCTAAAACACGTAGAAGAAGCTTCATGAATGTATTTTGTTACTTATGTCGTGCAAGAGAACTATGGCTACCCGAAAGACCTGTCTGTACTGGAGAAATCGGCTTGAAAACTAAAACAAACACGATGACCGCCATTCTTGACTATGAATCCGAGAGAATCGTGGAGCGTGAATTAACAGTGGATCATGAGCAGAGTGCATGCTTGTGTAATGAAGTTTACGACAGGTTTCTTGTAAGTACATGTTTTAATATTTACAATTTCAGTGTAAAGTCTTATGTAAGCCTATAGAAAACAATATAGTTCATACTTCCATGAACGCATCGAGTCTCATGATTTTCAGTGACGTCAAGTGACGTCAGTCTAAACCATGGTTCTCCACGGGCGTCGGTTTCGCTTTTTGTAGAAAAACAGCTTGTAAATGTTTTTCAGCTTTAAAAGTTCGCCCTATAAGTATGTTTTTCGCCCAGTGATGAGGGGCAAAGAATTATATATATATATTAAAAAAAACCCTCTTCTCATGTAAGTATGAACGATAGCGGCTCGCTAACAAAGTTTACATGAACCCCTTCGGAGTTCATTTACTTTTCACGCGACCAAATGCGTTCATACTTTCATGAACAGCAGAAAAATAAAATTGTTTTCTTAAATGTATACAGTTTAGTTTAATAACCGAACACGGATGGTTTTTTTTTTTTCTTGGAAGTTTCGAACCCGTTTTTAAGGCCCTAATATAAGTAAAGTCAAACTTCGATGGCTCGAACCCCTTTGGGACCATAAAATGTGTTCGAGACATCGGTAGTTCGAGCCACGGAGGGTCACTATAGTGCCATACCAGGAGGCATAATGGAGATAATGGTGAAATATCTTTTCGGTGTTCTATTTTATTAATGTACATGTATTTTGGGTGTACTCATTAGAACCGCCTCACCGGGAAGATGATTATTACATATACCTCATTTGTGTCCAATGAACACCAAAACCAGTATTTTCACGAGTGGCGTAGCCACGAGTGAAAATACCAATTTTGGTGTTCATGAGTGAAATAAAATTTGATCAATAAAAATTGCTAATTTTCTGTTTCTTACATGCTTCAAAACGGCAATATTTAGCTTCACTATTCGCGTCACTTACCCTCAGAGAAAACTAACTTTGTTCCTGGTCGTTTCGCGTCAATTTAGTGGTGTCCTAAGTATTTACTAGGTATAACTTAGAAGATCTTTTTAACGATACACCGACCGCAACGTATGTCAACGTACAGTTCGTTCGTCTGTCATTACTGACAATGACCAATCTTAATCTATCGTATTTGAGAAATGTTACTGTTTGTGTGTTCTAAGAAGGCTGCTGAGACCGATTCTAGCTCTGAACTGTCTGTTGCAGATAAGATAGAGCAACAGAGGCTGGAAGAAGACAGCTCTGTTGGTGATGCTTTAGCTCTTGTTTTGCGATGTGCGCGTTTCTGCTCAGCTTCACTGATTCTTTTGGCCTCGTATTCACTGGCACCCCTTCTGATGAGACCTCGCCACTTTTCTCTGTCATATGCAATTTGTTCCCATGGCTCTGTTGGAATGTTGAAGTTCCTGAGGGAGGCTTTCAGGGTGTCCTCGTAGCGCTTCTTCTGACTGCGTTGGGAGCGTTTGCCCATTTCTAGTTTTCCATATAAAATTTTCTTTGCCAAACGTTCCTCAGCCATTCTGGTAACATGGTCTGTCCATCTTAGCTATGCTAATTTCAGAAGAGTATGTACACTTTGCATCTCTGCCCTGTTCAGGACTTCCCTGTCTGGAATCCTGTCTTGCCACTTAATCGTTAAGAGTTTTCTAAGACAGCTTGTATGGAAGTGATTCAGTCTTTTGGCGTGCCGTTGGTAAACTATCAATGTTTCTCATGCATACAATAGTGTTGGCAGCACCACAGCTCTGTAGACTTTCAGTTTTGTGTCAAAATAGAAGTGAAGGCAATGATCAGGAATCGATACAATCAACCCACAGCTCCCATCAGAGACACCAAATGGAAAGAAACACAAACATGAAACAACAGACCCGCAATGGAAACATTTATAGCGGAAAGCCACAGAAGAACCGCCTTGGAACGGTCAGCGGAAACGAATTCCACTGGTGGGGGGGGGGGCTTAAATCGATTTTCGTGGCCACAATCCTCAAGTCTGATTTCGCTTCGATCCTAGACACTACCACTTAGTAAGCGAAATGCTGCACTAGCTTTAGCAATCCTGGCATTAACTTCATTAACAACGTGCACGGCTCTTGACCGTGTGCTCCCAAGGTAGGCGAACTTGGCTACCACTTGCAATCTCTGACCTTCCACTGTGATGGTTGGGGCTGCATGATGCTTCCACGCAGAGCTGAATCTGGCCCGCACACTAGTACTGGTACACCGCTTAGAGGATCTGAGCCTGTCCAGGAACCGCGGTGAGAGGTGGACTGTCCATGCTAATAAACCCTATTGGTTTCATTGGGTAACAGGGCTTGAGATGTCATTTCATCTCAGTGTCGGGAAAAAGTCCCACAAAATTGGAAGCAACGTCTCCAAAATTACCTTTACAGTGTTGACGGTGACGTTAAATCCCAAATCAACATACAAACTGTGATGGTTGGGTCTTTGTAAGGCTTGCCAGGTGCTGGCTGATAGACTACCTCAGTTTTTTTATGCTGATTGTGAGATCATAGCTATAACAGGAATCAGATACTTTATCGATACCTTTTTGCACTTTCTCTTCTGTTTGAGCTTCTTTTGCCATATCATCAGCAAAGAGGAACTTATCTAGCATCTTTGTCTGCATCTTGGATTCGGCTTTCAACCTAATGAGATTGAAAAGCTTCCCATCAAAGTGATACCTAATAGTTACGCCATTTTCGCCATCCTGGAAAGTACCTGTGAGCATGTCAACGTACAACGAATATAGCGATTAGTGAAGCAGGGATTGTTTATGCGGTTCGATACCAGGTCAGTATTACGGGCCTCCGTGGCCTATTGGATAAGATCGCTGACTCTTATTCATTAGGTCTCTTACCACTGTGGGTTTGAATCTGGCTCGGGACACATGTGAGACGCCAAGTTCTTCAACGGAAGGTCAGGTGGTTTTTTTCCGGGTACTCCGGTTTTCGCCCACCTGATTAACGATCGGCTTGATATGAGTGAAATAATCTTGAAAGGGCGGAAAACCAAAAATAGTAGGTCAGTATTTCTCCTATAATTTTTCGTATTTTATGAGATTTGGCTAATAGGTTATATCGGTGACATTCTTTGTTCATTGATGCATATCTATGACTATGAGATGTAGTCAGGAAACGTCTGCACGTACTATGATTGACGGCTAAGGAGCCCTAGGGCGTGGCCAATTCGGACTCCAGGGGCATGGTTGGCAGGATTTATGTATGTGACCACTTGACATTGCTACATACTAAATATCTAAGCTCTTGGCCTTATGGTTTGGGAGAAGAAGAATTTTGAATTTTTTCCAGTATAAGTCTATAGGAGCTAATGAGCCCTGGGCGTGGCCAATTTTGACCCAAATGGCATGGTTGGCAGGATTTATGTAGGCGACCATTTTATGTTGAGTTAAACTAAATATCTGAGGTCTGTACTTCATGGTTTCAAAGAAGAAGATTTTTTAAGCTTTTTCCAGCATAAGTTTATTGGAGTTAAGGGGCTTCAGGATTTGGCCAATTTGGATCCCAGGGGGCATGATTGGCAGGATTCATGTAGGCGACCACTCGACGTTGATACATGCTAAATACCTAAGCTTTGGGCCTGAAGGTTTCAGAGAAGAAGATTTTTGAAGTTTTTCCTTTTTTATTTTAAGTTTTTTTGTTTTTTTTTTAAGTCTATGGTAGCTAATGGACCCATGGGCGTAACTAATTTTGACCCAAGAGGCATGGTTGGCAGACCTATAAGGGTGACCATTTCATGTTGCTACATACTAAATATCTAAGCACTGTGCTTCATGATTTCAGAGAAGAAGATTTTTGGAGCCTTTTTTTTTCATTATAAGTCTATGGGAGCTAAGGGGTCCCAGGGTGTGGCCAATTTGGACCCCAGGGGCATGATTGGCAGGATTTATGTATGGGACCACTTGGCGTTGCTACAAGCTAAATATCTAAACTCTGGGCCCTGCGGTTTCAGAGAAGATTTTTTTTTAATTTTTACCCAATGTACATGTAAGTCCATGGGAGCGATATGTTGCCATGGCAACCAGAATTCCTGACCGATCAGCCGAAAAACCTTATGCAGCCTTTCTCCCTACCTGATGATGCTTCTCGTGAAATTTGATCAAGATTGGCCGTGGGGTATTAGATATATACTTATTTGAAATTGTTTACAGACTTCCCTTTTAAGTCTCTGGTAGCTAATGGGCCCATGGGCGTGGCCATTTTTGACCCAAGGAGCATGGTTGGCAGGATTTATTAAGGTGACTATTTCATGTTGCTACATACTAAATATCTAAGTACTGGGACTTATGGTTTCAGAGGAGAAGATTTTTTTTTCATTATAAGTCTATTGGAGCTAATGGGCTCATGCGCGTGGTTGAATACGACCTCATATGCGCCGTCGTTAAGGTTTGCGCCACAGCACGTTACATAACATCATTAAACATCAGTGATGTGTCATCACAATATTGCGGACGCCGGCAACCAAAGTGACTGCAGTATTGAAAATACACGCTCAGAAATGGAAGGTATGAAAGAAAAAGAATCCTACATGGGTGTGAGGGGTGGTTAGAAAAATTCGCCACTCGGGATCACTGTCCGGTATCACTCGGCAAGCCTCGTGATAACTGACAGTGACACTCGGGACGAATTTTTCCATCCTCCCCTCACACCCATGTAAGATTCTTATATTCTTACCCTACTGTTCTTACCCAGACGGATAGGGTAAAATTGAATAAAACCTCATATGCTCCGTCATTAAGGTTGACGTCACATCACGATACGTGACGTACTAATAATAACACCATCGATAACACACATCGATTAAAATGTGTGTGTGTGTGGGGGGGGGGGGGGGGGGGGGGGAGGTGGGGGTCTTAAATCGATTTTACGTAGCAGCAATCCTGGCCCATACTTCGGTCGCGATTTTGACAAATAATTTGTTCAGTCCGCATGAAAGCTTCCATACTCATCAGTGCAATATCTCCGCAAACACAAAAATCAAACCACCACAGAGATGAAACAACGGTGAGGACTCGATAGCATGAAGTAACTGAAACGCTGGAGCAATCGAAAACCAACAGTTAGACTCCGATGGGTCCGACCAGAGACAGAGCATCAGGTACCACCGATATTACATAAAATTAAATTTTAATTCAAAGTAAGCCTTTACATTGGAACCGTCATAGACTCTGAGGCCTGACCCACCGGCGTGTAGTTTAAAGAGGGAAGGAAAGTTATCAACCGTGATTGGGTTAACTACGATGCATGCAGTCTGTCGTATAATGTTGTAACCTATCATTTTATATCGAAGAATGATTTTACGAAATTTGGTTCTGAAGTCATTGCAGGTATATATTTTCCCGAGTTTATATACTAAGTCACCATAATATTTGGTTACCGATAGACCTTGTTGCAGAAGAGATGTAAGTCCAACATTGAATGTTGAAACTAAATCGGAATGACGCCTATAAAACTTAGAAAAGTCTTTGCGTTGTTTATGATATCGATAACCCCGGTTAAATTAGAGTTAACATTTTTTACGAGTGTTGAAGTCAGTTATTTGACAGACACTCTGGAAATCGAATGAATTGCGAAATATAAACGCGATAAGAGTAGTGAGATTATTATCTGGGCCCCGTCAAACGATTTTGGTACTTATCGCCTATGCGAGCAGCGAAGATTCAGGCGAGCCTGCGCATCCGCGCAGTCTCGCCAGAACCTTCGCTGTTCGCTCATACAAGCAGTGGATCAAGAGGAACTTTCAGACAGAAAGCCATATCCCTAGCCCCTCTGAATGGTTGGGCATGCGCAGTTAAAATTTGTCATGACGGAATGCTCGAAGACACAAATTCGCTTGGCGGGGCTCAATTCTATAAATAACCGTTACCTGGATTTCCGACAAATCAGTGACAGTCAGTTGAACCTCAGCATTGAAAAGCTGCTGCGGTTTATAACTTAGAACCGATTGATAATTGTTTCGATTGATTTACAATCGACCGTAAATGTATCTCACGCTCATGACCATTATACAGTAACATTCTTTTATATAGGTCACGTTTGGTACTGTTCAAAAGTGGTCTTTAGGACCACTTTTGAACAGTTCCAAAGGCGACCTGTAACCAGAGAACGCTGCATGCAGAAAGCACAACGAAAGACTTACTGCAACATACTAAATAAGCTTTGTAAAGCCGAATTAGACTCAATTTATGGTGGTCTTATTAGCGGAATTTCACTGCATATGAAACTGCTGGTTATTTACAACAAAATGAAGGTAACACTTTTAACATTCATTGAAGTATGAACAACACTGGGGCACGAGCAAAGTCGTGGTTCTAAATTTTGCTGGCGACTCGATTCAGTTGTTAAGAAAAATCTGAGCTGTTTTAGCACGTGTCCTCTTCCATTACGTTATGGAGGAAAGGTTGGTGTCTATTGCATACATATTTATATCTGTTTGTGTCTCTTCAGGCCAAGTGTAGACCTCTGTTCTGTCCAGTGGGCGAGTTCCTGATTGGATGTCAATGTAAACAGCCTTTACAAATCCTTTCCGGTATGCCTGTACTTCTTAAAATGAGATCTGTACCCGAACCCGGTCGAAAAAGCCAGATGACTGACGTACAGATGCAAAAATATCACACAGCACTGAAGACCATGTTGGAAGATACAGTGAAAGATATTACAGTTGAAATTATTGCCACATTCAAACAAGAAATAGAGAATGGAGGGTACTATGTATCTATGGTAATGGCACGTTCAAATCCAGGTCATGATACAGTACATACAATGAAACCGTTTATGACTTACCTGGACAAAAAAGAACTGGAATTCAAAGCTGGTAAAACAATATACATCGCGAAGATAACAAGCAGAATTAGTCTATGGTATGAGCCTGTAAATGACCCTATGGCGACAGAAGCCATCGACCTCAAGGCTAATGATCTGGATGCGCTCGAGGGAGACCTTACCCTCATTTATAGCCTAAGAGGCCCGGATTTAAAATCTCTAAAGTCTGGTTTTGTGCAAGTACTCTCACCCCTTCTATATTGTATGCAGGTGCAGCTGAAAGGTTCGGAGTTTATTGAAGAAGGTGGTCACGTTACTATTAACACATCTTCGCCGGCAATTTCTGTCCCGTACTATTACAAGATAGAAGACCTCAATCAAGTTAGAGTCTGTGTTGAGCAATACCTGCCGGAATTCAAAACCACCGGGAAAAGTTCTGGTTTCAAGTTGTCAAATGTGCTTCTTGCATTTAGTTTTGCATCATTAATGTTTTTCACATAAAGCCTCGACAAAATTCGTCTTAAGTTATGTAATGTGTATTCTTATCACTGCGTGTCCTGTTTATTTTATTGTTTTTATTTTTCTTTTGAAAATTTGGTACTGCTAATTCGCCCGCCAGAAGGCGTTAAGGACTTCGAAAATGTTTTCCTGGCATTTGGGCTAAAATTCATGGGTTATTAGCATGTTGACCCCAAAACAACCTATAATGTTCCAAAGTAAATGGATAAATATATAACATGCATATTAAAACTGTAGTTTTGTTGCGGGAAGAAAAAAAAATTCACTTTGTACGAAAAATACCTTTCAAAATGGTCCATTTCTGAACGTCTGTTTCTCCATTGTCCTTCATAAGAAACGTACAATTTTTACACCAAAATATACTAAGTTTGATTTGAGGTTAAACGTCCCCGTCAACACTGTAAAGGTCATTTTGGAGACGTTGCTTCCGATTTTGTCGGACTTTTACCCGACACTGAGATGAAATCTCAAGCCCTGTCGTCCAATGAAATCCATAGGGTTTATAAGCATGGACGGTCCGACTCGCCCCATTTTGCCTGGGCAGGCTTAGATCCTCTAAGCGGTTTACCAGTACTCGTGTGCGGTCGGTTTCAGCTCTGCGTGGAAGCATCATGCAGCCCATCTATTTCTTCAAGCCCCGGTGGGCGGGGGCCGAAATATACTTAGTGTGTGTCCTGGCAACGAGACGTGATTTTTCCCAAAACTGGCATTGTAACATTATATCCATACCGACAGAACCCCTATTATAACATGTAGAGTTCACTATACATTGACATCCATGTACAAAGTATTGCACACGGATTAATTTAACACCGGGGTAAATCAGCGTAGCGATAATAAAACTTCTGTCAAATCGTTATTATGTCTTTTGGCAAAACAAACAATGTTCCCCTCTTGTATCTATTCTATGCATAATAATAGTTACGAAATTCATTACGAAAACACGCCTATACCAATAGATTGTAACCTTTATCGCCGAAAAAATGAAAATTTTAAGATGAAAAATTGTGATATTTTTCTTATTTCTGCTCAAAATATAGAGTGTGGGTACTCGTTAGAACCGCCTCATCGTGAGTTGCTTTCCTAAAAACTGGTCGACATTCTGAACAACCGTAAATTTTAGCTCACGTGTCAGGTTGACATTTCTATATACCTTAAGCAGTCTTGAAATTACCACGTTACTTATGAGATGAAGTGTATAAGTAAATTTGAGCCATCTGCTCTTCGATTCAAAAACAAGTGTTTTAGTCATATTTCACGTACTATACCTTTTTACTGACCGTTCCAATGTGGTTCTCCCGTCCTGGTTTATTATTATTACAGTTCGCGTTTTCATGTAGTGTATGTTTTGCTAATATCGTTTTGTTTTGGATAGCCGTTTTGTTCATTTGGTTTTCATTATAGTGTAGTTATTTTATGATCGTGTTTCTTTCCCTTTGGTGACTTGGATGGGCGGTGTGAGGTAATTGTATCCATTCCTGATCATTGCCTTCTCTTCTATTTATTTATTTATTTATTTATTTATCATGCGACGACTCATTTGATTTCATTTGGGCACATATCCATCAAAGAAGCTTGAAGTTCTGTCAGAAAAAACATGTCAAAATAGCCTTCGCCTTCGGCTCGCTATATAGGATAGTCGATCTCGGCATTTTTCACATGCATTTCTGAGAGAACTTCAAGAATTATTGCGATTTGAAAAACTCAAGAATTTCAGCATTTTTCATCTTTTTTTCTTTTTTTTCGTCATATTTTCAAAACGTTATAGATATACCAATGAAACTAGTTGTAGTTATAGAGAGGGGCAAACACACATACGTAGCAATAAGCAATAATTCTAGCTTTAATAACTCTTTACTTATGCACCTTTATCCATCCGTCTGTCCGTCCACATTTTCATGTTTTTTCCTTAATAACTTGCAAACCATAAAAGGCATCAACTGCAAACTTTAAACATAAGGTCACAACAACAATACACAGTCCTATATCAAGTTATGTTGCTCTAGCACCAAAATGGTTAGAGTTATGACCTTTTGTAGAATTCAAACGTTCAGCATTTTTCATCTTTTTCGCCATTATTGCAAAACCGTTATAGATATATGTATTTCAATGAAACTTGTTGTACTTATTGGCAGTGAAAATGTACACATGTGCAGCAAAGGACAACAACTCTAGCTCCAATCAATTTTGACTTATGCCCCTTTATCGACTTAAAAGCTTCTATAGTAGTCGCAGATAAGATTAACCAGGCGGAGCTACCGTTTGTACCTGCCTTAGGAATATTCCATTAACAAAAAGGCAAACCAAGTCACCCGATTGTGTGAATCCAACTGTAACACAAGCATAGCTGTGGTGTATATGACCATTTCGTCCGCTTGTAGAAAGCGTGCGAAAGGCACTCTACCGAATCTTCTGGTGGACTCAGCGAATTTGACATATATTGACAACACCCGAATAGCTCCGCCTGGTCAATCTTATCTGCGACTACTATACACCGATCATAGTTCTAAAACCTTGCAATCAATGTTTGAGATAACTTGCAAGAAACAGTTGGATACTGAAAGGGCAACACCATCGCATGTCTTAACTTTTCTACCAATCTGCCACGCACCGCCCCACCCCCCCCCCCCACCACCCCCCTCACCCTTCCCGAGACACACATATATACCCCCGTCCCTTCAAATATGCTATCACGGGGTCCTGATCACGACTGTGATGATCCTAGTTTTAGGTGGTCTTAACAGATGAATTCAACTGCAAGCTAGAGGACGTAACTAGCTTTGCGACCTATAGTACGACATATGAAGAATCTCACGAAAACCGAGACTCATACTACACAATTCATTTTGGGAATATCTTTATTAAAAATTGTCATTTAGGGACATAAATCGGTGGTTTTACGGTCGATAATTTCGTTTCACGGCGGAATTTGCGACCGTTAAACCCACTATTTACCTCCCCAAATGACAATTTTTAATACAGACACCACATTCTAATGCATTTAATCCATTGTTTTTGTTAAAAATTGTACTAATTTGCTCAAAACGGAAAGAACTATAAACTGCGTAAAACCAAATGTCAACCAATGAAAAGCGACATTACACGATGAAGTCGGGTTTTCCGTCAGTATATCGCAGAATCTAATGCACTTACGTATGTAACGCAACGTCTGATTGGATATCGGAAACCCGACGTCATCATGTAACGTCGCTTTCCATTGGCTGGTAATTGGTTTTACGCAGTTCACAGCGCTTGCCGGTTTGAGCTATACAGCACCCTTTTTTGAAGAAAATAACCGCATAAGTGCATTAGACTGAGAATAACTGTATATGTATTTAAAATTGTCATTCGGAGAGGTAAATCCCCGGTTTTACCGTCGCAAATTCCGTTTTACGGCTCGAGCCGACGACGGTATATTATAGCACCAGAAATTGAGGCACAATGTAGATCATCAGATGGTATTTCTATCTTCTTTGAAATGTAAGCATGGTGTTTGTAATTATTGGAATCACCTCACCTATTCAAGATAAAATAAGAAGATAACCTCCCTAAAATACCCTGAATACTCTATACGGATATCTAGAGCTATGGAAATACGGATATCTAGAGCTATGGACAATAGCAGGCTGGAAGCTTCTATAGCTAGTTACTTTGGGTCGAATGATAAAACAATCGACCGAAACGATGGTATACTGTTCAATACGAATACATAACAAAGCAACAACCGATCAGAATTTTTTTTTTTTTGCGTGTTCAAGTTGTAGTATCATTTTTCACATTAAACAGACGTCTGTTTACCACTCTACGTCTCATCTTATCGACCAGACGTCGAATTTGATGAATGGTAAGCTCTTGCCACGCGCGATGCAGAGCTGCTTCCCGTTCGTCCAGATTCTATGCAAGATGTTTTTTTTATTTATCTCCCTTTGGGGGGGGGGGGGGGCGGGGGTGTCAATGTTCTGTATTCGACGCCCAAGAATCTCCAAATTTGTTCGATGGGATTCCATCACGTTTACAGGTCCATGAAATGAACACCCCCTTACACACCACTTTATATAGGGAAACTGGGGTTTAGGGGGTATACATTATTTGCCTTATTTCTGCTCATAGACATAGGTTGTGGGTACTCGAAGGAGCACTCATAGCCTATGTTTGAAGTAACATTAACAAAAAATATCACATATTTTCATTAGAAAAGAAGCCATTTTGGAGATGTGAAAAATGCACTATGTCGCACGGGTATGTTATCGTAATGCAAAGCTGGTCTTCTAGTTTGCCAAGCCAATGTCTCAATTCCAACACGTTGGAGATAGGCCGACGCCGCCCAGTTCGGCGAGGTCTAGCACACAGGTCTAGTGGCAAATGGATGGTTCTCAAAATGAGGCACAACCTCAGGCGCTAAACAAGCAAATATATGCTAGCTCCATATTAAAACCGACGTCTGTTTTATGTTTGTTGTCTTTGAATTGAGGTTTTACGTTCCCTTCAACACTATTAAGGTCATTTCAGAGATGTTGCTTCCAATTTTGTGGGACTTTTACCGGACATTGAGATGAATTGACATCTCAAGCCTAAACAAACCAATAGGGAGGGTCCGTCACACCACTTTGCCTGGACAGGCTTTGACATTCCAAGCGGTTTACCAGTACTCATCCGAGATCATGTCGAAATTACGAGTATTTCGAGATACTAAGTCGAAATTTCGAGTAAATAATTCGCAATTTCGAGATAGTCGAAATTTCGAGTAAATATGTCGAAATTTACAGTTAGTAAGTCGACATTTCGATATACTAAGTCGAAATGTCAAGCTAATAAGTAGAAATTTCGAGTTATTAAGTCGAAATTTCGAGATACCAAGTCGAAATGTCAAGCTAATAAGTAGAAATTGTGAGATACTAAGTCAAACTTTCGAGTAATTAAGTCTAAATTTCGAGTAACTAAGTCGAAATTTCGAGATACTAAGTCGAAATTTCGAGATACCGATCAAAAAAAGTAAAAGTGGGACTTGCCCTAATGCTCTTCCGTACAAAACCGACAGCCCATTTGATTAATAAAAATGACATGAACGCAAGTTGAAATTTAATATATTTTAGCAGTACGGGAATTTTAGTTGTCACTGACGAGGCCGTATTGTCCGAAACTGGATAGTCTGGTCCTGAATATGAACCAGCTAAAATGAATGGCACGTACTACAAAATGGTAATGTACACTTGTTTAATGTTTACCAACATAATAAACAACTTTCTTTAACAACAAAAATCCCTGAAAAAAAAAACAAATACCTCAATTGACCATTTTGCCTCTAAATTCCAATGAGTTGTATGGACATATTGGATTCATCCAGTCCATCCATTTGTGTGTTCGCCCGTCTGTCCATAACCCGGCCAATTGATAGTCCTAAGGAGATATAGGAGTTTGAAACTTGCTTAGATGGATTCAGCACGAAAACGTAGGGGAACTCATGCAAATTGTTAACGTTGCTGTTTGATTTGTCGATGCTGAGTTTAGCCCCTTCATTAACTTAAGCAAAACTTGTAATGGTTTTGTTTGATTTGAGGTTTAACGTCCCCATCAACACTGTATAGGTCATTTTGGAGAATTTGCTTCCAATTTTGTAGGACTTTTACCCGACATTGAGATCAAATGACATCTCAAGCCTTGTCGCCCAATGAAACCAATAGGGCTTATAAGCATGGACGGTCCGACTCGCACCGCTTTGTCTGGACAGGCTTAGATCCTCTAAGCGGTTTACCAGTACTCGTGTGCGGTCAGATTTCAGCTATGCGTGGAAGCATCATGCATTCTTCAAGCCCCGATGGGCGGGGGCCGGAAACTTGGAATGGAGAAACCTTGTGAACAAAATCATTTTTCCAGCTAACGGCCCAACAATGCTATCAGTGCCTTTTGGTCGTATGTTAGATGTCCCGATGAATTCATGTTCAAAGGTTCAGCCTTTAACCCTTTTTGTACCAAATGGAATCTTCCTCCTTATGTATGGCAGGAGTTCATTTCAAAATTGAGGTGTTTTCTTCAAAATTGATTTGGAAAATGACTGAACTTTAGGCAAACAGTAGAGGCCCTCATCAGACACCGCGTTCTGTGGCGTCTGCTCTGGGCCAGCACTGTTTGCCAGGGTACCCGTTTTGGGGTTGCTGGTACTAAAATGGTTAACAGATAATCTACTTAAACAAGTATAGACACATCCAAACACAACGTCATCACTCAATAATACTATTTGCCGGGACTAACCGGTGGTTGGCAAAAAAAAACGTCTTTCGCCGTTTATCGCCATTGTAAATGCGATGTTATTTTCTGTAAACTTGTATTTTGTTTGGAATCGAAACGACAAAATTGACAATTAAACTTTTAAAATACACATGTCTTAGCTAGTAATTATTGGTTTCTAGAATATTTGAGGATGTTTTGATGATTAAATTACCTGTTAAACTTATGCAGGTAACGAGGCGGGACGGTCTTAATTATTTGTAATAAAAACGTGCAAAACGAATGCATTATCGCGGAAGATGCATGAATAAACTCTAAATATATATTTATCTACTCATTTAAAGTGTAATTCGATCGATTTTCTGTGAAAGTCAACTAAAATATGCCCGTAATATTAAACCTATTTATAACGTGTTTATATGGAACCAGGAGCTTTTTGCCAACCACGAAATATCGTTATCTAAAGGAAAAGTAATTTTGCGCATGCCCGATGGCATGTATACAAGGTCACGTGTCAAAACATTGGATCCGTCTATATCGGCAGATTTGTTTCTTTGTATTGGAGTTTAACGGCCCAGTCAATACTATTTAGGTCATTTTTGAGCCGGTCAGAATACATATCCCCACTTTTCCTGGGGAAGCTTATACGGAAGCGGTTAACCAGTACAGTGCACATTCTTTCGCCAGAAACTGACAACTGCCCTTCTTGAATCAGCGGAAGGGAGAGAAAGACCGTAGAAAAGATTTCATGATCAATCTCCACGAAAGAATGTTGCCGACCCCGGCAGGTATCGAACCTGCGTTCCACTGATCACCAGTCAGACGCGCATCCGACTGAGCTAGCGAGGCCGGTTACCATCATTTAAAACGAGGCTTCCCGTAAGGCCCGGCATTTGCTGCGAAGTGAGAGAGCAGCCCTCTGTATTGATTGCCTGCATTGGAATTTAACGACACGTCAACCCTAGTGGGACAATTGTGTCGTTTCCCACAGAAGGGAAAAAAGAGATCTGTCCATACCAGTTGTCCGACACCATCACTGGAACACGCCTATATGAACACCACTTTTATAAAGTAAAACTTGGGTTTACAGGGGTAATCCTTATTTTTCTTATTTCTGCTCTAAAATATGGATTGTGGGTACTTGTTAGAACCGCCTCGATGAGGCGGTTCTAACCAGTACCCACAATCTATATTTTGAACAGAACTAAAAATATCACAATTTTTAATCATAAAATTCTACTTTTTTCGGCGGTAAAATTTACAATGTACATGTATTTGAATAGGCGTGTTTTCGTAATAAAAACACTGAATCCCGTATCACCAGGCTGGTGTTTTCCGTTTCCGTGTCACCATCATTAAAACGAGGCTGCCTGTGAGGCCCGGAATTTGCTGCGAAGTGAGAGAGCAGCCCTGTGTATTGATTGCCTGCATTGAAATTTAACGACATGTTAACTCTTGTGGGACATTTTGTGTCGTTTCCCACAGAAGGGAGAAAAGATATCTGTCTACTACTAGTTGTCCGACACCATCACGGGAACACGCCTATATGAACCCAACTTTTATAAAGTAAAACTTGGGTTTACAGGGGTAATCCTTATTTTTCTTATTTCTGCTCTAAAATATAGATTGTGGGTACTTGTTAGAACCGCCCGATGAGGCGGTTCTAACGAGTACCCACAATCTATATTTTGAACAGAACTAAAAATATCACAATTTTTTATCATAAAATTCTACTTTTTTCGGCGGTAAAATTTACAATGTACATGTATTTGAATAGGCGTGTTTTCGTAATAAAAACACTTAATGCCGTATCACCAGGCTGGTGTTTTCCGACTCAGTGTCGCTATTACTAAAACGAGGCTACCTGTGAGGCCCGGCATTTGCTGCGAAGTGAAAGACCAGCCCTGTGTATTGATTGGCTGCATTGGAATTTAACGACACATCAACCCTAGTGGGACAATTGTGTCTTTTCCCACAGAAGGGAGTAAAGAGATCTTGTCTATTAACAGTTGTCCGACACCATCACGGGAACACGCCTATATGAACCCCACTTTTATAAAGTAAAACTTGGGTTTACAGGGGTTATCCTTATTTTTCTTATTTCTGCTCAAAAATATGGATTGTGGGTACTTGTTAGAACCGCCTCGATGAGGCGGTTCTAACGAGTACCCACAATCTATATTTTGACTAGAACTAAAAATATCACAATGTTTTTTCATAAAAATTCTACTTTTTTCGGCGGTAAAATTTACAATGTATATGAATAGGCGTGTTTTCGTAATAAAAACACTGAATCCCGTATCACCAGGCTGGTGTTTTCCGCTTCCGTGTCACTATCATTAAAACGAGGCTACCTGTGAGGCCCGGCATTTGCTGCGAAGTGAGAGAGCAGCCCTGTGTATTGATTGCCTGCATTGGAATTTAGCGACACGTCAACCCTTTTGGGTCATTTTTTGTCGTTTCCCACAGAAGGGAGTAAAGAGATCTGTCTACTACTAGTTGTCCGACACCATCACGAAAACACGCCTATATGAACCCCACTTTTATGAAGTAAAACTTGGGTTTACAGGGGTAATCCTTATTTTCTTATTTTTGCTCTAAAATATAGATTGTGGGTACTTGTTAGAACCGCCTCGGTGAGGCGGTTCTAACGAGTACCCACAATCTATATTTTGAATAGAACTAAAATTATCACATTTTTTTTATCATAAATTTCTACTTTTTTCGGCGGTAAAATTTACAATGTATTTGAATAGGCGATGACCTTTACAGTGTTGACGGGGACGTTAAACCTCAAATCAAACAAACAAAATCAAACAAAATTTGAATAGGCGTGTTTTCGTAATTAAAACACTTAATCCCGTATCACCAGGCTGGTGTTTTCCGACTCCGCATCACCATCATTAAAACGAGGCTACCTGTGAGGCCCGGCATTTGCTGCGAAGTGAGAGAGCAGCCATGTGTATTAACTGCCTGCATTGGAAATTAGCGACACGTCAAGCCTTTTGGGTCTTCTTTGTCGTTTCCCACAGAAGGGAGTAAAGAGTTTTGTCTACTACCAGTTGTCCGACACCATCACGAAAACACGCCTATATGAACCCCACTTTTATATAGTAAAACTTGGGTTTACAGGGGTAATCCTTATTTTTCTTATTTCTCTAAAAATATAGATTGTGGGTACTCGTACTCTTATTTCTGTTCTAAAATATAGATTGTGGATACTTGTTAGAACCGCCTCGATGAGGCGGTTCTAACGAGTACCCACAATCTATATTTTGAACAGAACTAAAAATATCACAATTTTTATCATAAAATTTTACTTTTTTCGGCGGTAAAATTTACAATGTATTTGAATAGGCGTGTTTTCGTAATAAAAACACTGAATCCCGTATCACCAGGCTGGTGTTTTCCGTTTCCGTGTCACCATCATTAAAACGAGGCTACCTGTGAGGCCCGGAATTTGCTGCGAAGTGAGAGAGCAGCCCTAAGTATTGTGTGCCTGCATTGACATTTAACGACACGTCAAGCCTTGTGGGACATTTTGTATCGTTTCCAACATAAGGGAGAAAAGAGATCTGTCTATTACCAGTTGTCCGAAACAATCACGGGAACACGCCTATATGAACCCCACTGTTATAAAGTAAAACTTGGGTTTACAGGGGTAATCCTTATTTTTCTTATTTCTGTTCTAAAATATAGATTGTGGGTACTTGTTAGAACCGCCTCGATGAGGTGGTTCTAACGAGTACCAACAATCTATATTTTGAACAGAACTTAAAATATCACAATTTTTTATCATAAAATTCTACTTTTTTCGGCGGTAAAATTTACAATGTATTTGAATAGGTGTGTTTTCGTAATTAAAACAATTTATCCCGTTCACCAGGCTGGTGTTTTCCGAATCCGTGTCACCATCATTAAAACGAGGCTACATGTGAGGCCCGGCATTTGCTGCGAAGTGAGAGAGCAGCCCTGTGTATTGATTGCCTGCATTGGAATTTAGCGATACGTCAACCCTTTTGGGTCATTTTTTGTCGTTTCCCACAGAAGGGAGAAAAGAGATCTGTCTACTAGGTACCAGTTGTCCGAAACCATCACGAAAACACGCCTATATGAACCCCACTTTTTTAAAGTAAAACTTGGGCTTACAGAGGTAATCCTTATTTTTCTTATTTCTCTAAAAATATAGATTGTGGGTACTCGTTAAAACCGCCTCGAACCGATTGACGAGGCGATTCTAACGAGTACCCACAAACTATATTTTGAGCAGACTATTATTGAATAAGAAAAATATCACAATTTCTCATCATAAAATTTTCCTTTTTTCGGCGGTAAAATTTACAATGTATTTTAATAGGCGTGTTTTCGTAGTGAGGCCCGGCATTTGATGCGTCATTTGTATTGACTGACTGGAGCCGACTTCACCTCGAACCACAGTACGTCAAATTGAAACGACGGTATAGTAGTCGCAGACAAGATTGACTAGGCGGAGCTATCGTTTGTACCTGCCTTAGGAATATTCCATACGAAAAGGTAAACCAAGTCACCCGATTGTGTGAATTCAACTGTAACACAGGCATAGCTGTGGCGTATATGGCCATTTCGTTCGCTTGTAGAAAGCGTGCGAAAGGCACTCTACCGAATCGTTTGGTGGACTCTGCAAATTTGACATATATTGACAACACCCGAATAGCTCCGCCTAGTCAATCTTTTCTGCGACTACTATATCAGTTGAACAAAGACGGCCAGTACTACTAGCAGATCATGTGATCAGTATCTGCGCATGTCAATGAAACCAACGAAACCGTGCCTTGAGGAATGGTAAGTCCGGTTTTCTACTCATGCGCACTGATGAGCACTCTTTAAAATGGCGGTAGCAGTCTTCGTTTTTGATTGGCTGTTTATGGATTTGCCTAACTTTGACCCTTGCCGTAGATGGGATGCAGAAAAAATGGAACAGCAACCAAAGTAGCCAAAGGTAGCCATTGGCTCCAGGTGAGGTCGGTCTTGGTTGGAATTTAAGGGAGCTTAACACTAAATATTTTCCATAGGCGACAATAGTAACCTTTTACATGCTCCCACAAAAACTACACATACAAAACTTGTCAAACCTTACTAATTTGTAGAGCCATCCTAGCTCAACAAGTTGATGAGAAAAAATCCACATGTTGCCCGTCTCCTTTTCGAGTTATTGTCCGCCATGTTTGTTTACATGCAGATTCGCAGTGAATACAAGCCGGGAGAGGTGACAATATAAAATCAGCAACAATTTCTTTGAGCTTGCAGATATAATTATAAAACACACATCATTTTATTTCCTTATAACAATAATTTTCTCACATTGAAATGAAACATGGGTTTTTTATCCAATGGAAGCCTGCCTGGTATTTAGACTGCAACTAAAAGCTCTGTCCCAAAGTGATAAAACCCAGTACCTCCAGTATTTAGTGCAAAGCTACCTTAACCACACGTCAACCCTTTTGGGACATTTTTGGTGGGTTCCCACAAAAAGGGAGAAAAGGGACAGAAGAGACTGTTGTCTACTACTGGTTGTGCGACACAAACAAATACTGAATTCCGTATCACAAGGCTACCTTACAGAGGAATATAGACTATAAAATCACATAAGTTGTCTCCCTTGCCCTCAAAACGGGGCGGAAAAGTATTTGAATTTTTTATTATTATTATTATTATTATTATTATTATTATTATTGCCACGGGGGTGGGTGGTTTTACGGCCCTTTCAAGATTATTTCACTCATTTCGAGCCGATCAAATCAGAGGTGGGCGAAAACCGGAGTAACCGGAGAAAAACTACATGACCTTCCGTTGCAGAACTTGAGGTCTCACATACATTGTATGACCCGAGCCAGAGTCGAGAAGTTTTTAGGTATATCCATTTCCTGATCACGTGCACACTACAACCGTTAGATGGGGCACAGGGAAATGTAAAGTTAGGGATGTTTGAAAGACTCGAAGCAACTTTCACATGATCAGAGTTTTTCGCAACTTTCGTATACTGATACCCCCACTGTTCGTTCTTTATGGATCCAGAGTCTGCTCTGACTATTCGCTGGACAAGCCTTTAGCTGCGACCCGGATTCAGTTTTAATAGTGAAAATGTGCATGGGGTCGGTATGAAAAATATTTGTTCAAAACCAGCACATAACAAATGCTTTCTTTTAATTAACCCTTATCTTGCTATTCATGACAACCCCTATCTTTGCAAAAAGTGTAGATCCAGATCAGATGGCTTCTGAAACCATCTGATCAGGATCTACACTGTTTGACATTCAATTTATGAATTTGAAGGAATAAATATCATCAAGCAATCTGATTGGTTCAAAGTCAGAAATGGGTGTGGCTAAACTGAATATTCAGCAAGAGAAGGGTTAACATATGCTATATAGATTTTCCAGAGAAACAGATTATTTCTATCAAGACACATGCATGGAGAAATTATATAATTCAAAATTAGATTAGATATAATTTCGTATATAGCCTATCTATACTTTTGACATCTTAACCTAAACAAACATTTTTATCCAGGCCTAACCGATAAATGTGCAAGTGTCGCAGCTGAAGGATACTTTTCAAGTAAGTATTTTTGTAATAATCACAAGCAAGACCTTTTGAGATTCAAATAAGCCAAATTCTATTAACTCTCTCTCTCTCTCTCTTTCTCTCACACACACACTGTGAAGAGACGATTTTTATTTTTCATTGTTTTATGAATTCGATGTATCCTCAAATATTAACATATATTTTCAGTTTGTGAAATGTCAATTAGCTAAACGTTATCAATGTGTGACAGAAATTACGTCAAGCACGTTTTCACGTCATTATGACGTTGACGACGTCACTTTTTGCACTTACGCAACGTAAATAATGCATGCGACGTCAGACAAGCTTAACAACTGTGGACATTTTCAAGGGAACCATTTGATAACCATGTAAACCCCAGTTTTACTATATAAAAATGAGGTTCAAGGGGGTCAAAATTATATAGGCGTGTTTTCGTGATGTAAGAAAACAAAACGAAATTGGCATCTGCTACAATGGAAACAGGTAGTTAGCTGATGACTAAACGGGCGTGGCGCGAGAAACTGCACCAGTAGGCCACTGTGACGCGACGTGGCAGTAGCACTGTCTTATCAGTTATCATTGTCAAATTTAAATGTAGATTCTGAACATTTGTATGCCAGATAAGCAAATACAAGCTCAAATAATAACCATGCTCCAAAGTGAGCTTTCTTCGATATAAGCTTATGGTCTGCGCAATTTGTTATTAGCTATTAATAGAACAGACTATTTATGTCTTTGTTATGCTACATGTACATGTACATGTAAATATCGAATAAAACTTAGCTACATTTGAAACTGCACAAAATACCAAAATTGCGATTAAGTTTATCATCCAATATATCACTAAAGCATCATTCTGCAAATTACACATTTTGACTGAACATATTTCTTTTAACAACCAATTTTTATGGAACGCCCTGGGTGTCTTACGGGGATAAAATTCATTATGTTTGGTGGTTTTCCTATTATATGCTGTGATAAAAACAGTATATGTAGTGGTTAATCTAGTATATGTAGTAGAAACCTCATTATTTTCAGTGGTAAAACCTGTATATGCTTTAGTATTTTGTTATATGCGGTAGTATTTTTGTTATATGCGGTAGTATTTCTATTATATGCTGCGGTATTTTTATTATTTGCTGTAGTATTTTAATATATGCTGTAGTATTTTATTATACGTTGTGGATACTCATTATTTGCTGTAATATTTTTATTATATGCTGTGGTCACAGTTTGAATTGTTATATGCAGTAGATTCGTCTTTATCTTGGGTGCAAAATGTTATTATCATGATGAGATCATGCGTATGCATTCGTAACCTACCAGCCGAAAATAAGGTAATAAGCATGATAAGAGACAGTCCACAATTATTTCCCTTGTTTGGTTGGATGCTTTCAGGATATACTTTCAGGCAGATAGTTCCCTTGTTGATTGGCCCTACCGATGTTATCTAATGCCCTGCTTATTATGGTAACTTGAAAAGGGCATTGCATCAGCTTTTATGAAATGTCAAGTTTGATCAGAATTTTCATCAATGGAGGAAACTAGAGGAGCCGAACACACACTTGATCAGTGCTCCTGCTCCTGTAATGGCGGATTGTCCAGTAAATAATCCCCTTTTAAAATTATGCATACGATAACTGTAATTCCATATCCCTATTCTATTGGTTTCACGTCTTTCAACTGGCATATCTAAATACCGGGGCTGGACTGACTGAATATATACAAACTCCCACAAAAATAAATAAATGAATAAGTAAGGAATATAACAATATCTTCGTAAAACTATATATTACAATCATGAGCGATACCTGCCCATTTTTATCCTCTAGGTATCTGACTAGCATTGGGCGTTTTTGTTACTATAGTAAATACGTAAAAAAGTAACACAGTATTGAGTATTAAGATGCTAACTTGTTTATAGAGTGTAATAATATGGGGTGCCGTTTTACTATTTAATCCGTATTTATAGATATCCATAAATCGAATTAAGGATATCCATAATTCGATTAATGGATATCCATAAATCAGCCTAATAATGGATATCCACAATTCGAATAACGGATATCCATAAATCGAAATATGGATATCCATAATTCGATTTATGGATATCATTAATTCAAATTGATTTATGAATATCCATAATTCGATTTATGGATATCCATTATTTCTCTGATTTATGGATATTCATTATTTCTCTGATTTATGGATATTCATTATTTCTCTGATTTATGGATATCCATAATTCGATTTATGGATATCCATAATTCAGATCGATTTATGGATATCCATAATTCGAATTATGGATATCCATAAATCACCGTCAAAGCTTTAGGTTTAATGATTTCTCCCTAAGACACGTGATTGTTTAATGTAAAAAATCTTCAAGGTCTTCATGATGGCCAGTCAAAGGGACCTCTATGCCGTGCAACCTTCTCAGTCCGTAAGGCTTCCAAAGCAACGGACGCCATACGCTGAACCCCCGCCTCGTGTGCAGTTAAATATCGGAACCAGCCGTAAGATCTGGAAATTCTGGCCAGCGCATCCTGTCCCTCTGGAATCACATCTTTGAAAGCTCCAAAGGTGGTCCCTGACCAGAGGACATTGTGTGCAGAATATACGAAGAAAGAATAACTGCACCCTTCTAAATAAACTTTTTTAAAGCAGAATTAGTCTTAACTTTAGGTGGTCTTAATAGCAGAATTTCACTGTAATATATCAAGGGGGGAAACCTACGTCACGATGACGTCACAATTTTACACCAAGGCGGTCGCCATCTTAAAAGGAACTCTCGCTTCGGTAATTATTTCTGTGTTAAACATATATTTTACGCACAATCTTGACATAGCTATTATCGCAGAGTACGGGCAAAATTACAATGTTTTGTCAACAAAAAGAAATTTAGGCAAGCTTTAAGTAGTATGGATGAACACGTCGGATTTAGTTAATTTCGGCGATCCATTCGTCAACACTCTGGATTTGAAAACCATTCATATGAAGCAGCGCAGTGTTTTCATTAATCCTCAAGTAACGAGTACACGACTTTTTCAGTAGAAAATACCATAGAAGTGTTTATTTGTATTAAAATTAAAAATTCTGAACCTTATAAGACGTTTTCAGTAAATGGTATCGTTAACACTCGATCTGAAAAGAGATACGTACACACTCTGAAAATCAGCATATAGTTGTTTCTCGTGACAACCTGAAAAACAGTGTAAATGGCGCCAAATTCTCTAAAGGTTACAAGTATCTTGGACAATAATGGTGGTCAGATGAACAGGCAGTTGTAATGTCCGCTCCCTTGTCACTTAAGAAGATATAGCCCACTCCGGAGCATTGTCGTACTTGCGTTGAGGTATAAAACAACAGAGTTAGGTTTACATTTATCTCTGAAAATAAAAAGAGTCATACCGGCTAACGAAGAATAGGCAGACATCTCGTGAGGTCCTCAATGATCTCTTACATGAGCGGAAAAATACTGTCGTGGCTGAGAACTAACCTTCTTGCAATGATCTGCTCGTCATAAAAAGGCATTATCTTACTTTATTTAAGCCGGCCTCGGTTGCTCAGTTGGATGCGCGTCTGACTGGTGATCAGGAGGACGCGGCTTCGTTACCTGCCAGGGTCGGCAACATTCTTTCGTGGAGATTGATCATGGAATCTTTTCTATGGCCAGTCTCTCCCTTCCGCTGATTCAAGAAGGGCAGTTGTCAGTTTCTGGCGATAGAATGTGCGCTGTACTGGTTAACGTATACGCCTGCACAGAAAAAGTGTGGATAGGTAAAGTGACCGGGATAAAAAATGACCTAAATATTGTTGACTGGGCCCTTAAACTCCAATACAAACAAACAAACTTACTTTAGTCAAAGTAGTAATAGAACCGGTGGGTCAGCTGTCTCTTGGGTGGGTTTGAAAAATACACGGTGACTTAGACTGTAAACATTTGTTTATTCCTTACATCCGTGTACAAAAAGCAAACAGTGTAGACCTTGATCAGATGCCTCGCTCTGTCGCGTCTTGTTAGGGCTTACACTGTTTGCTAAACCCAACACACGATTTTAGTCCAGATTCTATTTATAACCATAGTGTTGAATACGCCGTCCTCACAGTTATAAGAATAAGGCGGCTGTTTTCTATAAATAACAGCTACCTTTAGTGATGGTCAGGTGGACTTCAGCACTATTTTGAAAAAAGCTCCATTGCTTAGTAACTTTTGTCGACCAAAAAACAATATTGTACACTGTAGAACAGTTTTAATGAAAAGTGTAACACTTTTTGTAACGTTAATTTGACATTTACCTAACTCGATGCAGTATTTGGCATAACACCCACAAAAAGTAGGCATTTAAAATTTGTGTAGTTTCAACGTAATTTTTTGAATTAATGAGCCGGTGCAAGAAAAAAGCTACAATAAGGCAATTTATGTGCGACGATAGACTACCCAGATCAGCTTGCATACCCGGGCAGTCTGATCGCTGTATTCTTGAGTTTTAAAAACAGTAGTAATATTTGACACTTCCCACACCTGCTTGTTGTATTAACCGATCCTTATTGAGGCCCCAATGACATTTTTTTCTCGTTACGCTGTTCAGGATCTGCTGTTGGACTTGTGCGGTTGGTTAGGGTTAAGAATCGTCCGTACAACGAGCAGGTGTGAGTAGTGTAATAGCTCACTATTGTTTCAAAAGCAAAATATTACACCGATCAGATGCATGGACTGGTCTAGGTATTCACTAGTCGCACATGTCATATTTTAGCATTTGTCTTGCACCGGCTGATATAGTGACAAAAACAAAACAAATAACGTCTCAACTACAAAGATAAAAGAAAAACGTCTACTATTTTCGCGCGATACGCAAAAAAAACTACGAACGGCATAAACATATGAAATGCTGATGCCTGTTTGGTTGAAATTGAGGTTGAACGGCCCGTCAACAGCACTTAGGTCATTTTCGAGACTTACTTCCAATCTTTTCGGAACTTCTATCCAACATTAAGATGAAATGACATCTCAAGCAATGCCTTCAGTGAAACAAATAGGGATTCCTGACCATTGCATTTACTTCTATTTTATACACATGCACGGTCCAACTCGCACCACTTTTCCTGGGCAGGCTTGGGGTCTTTGGGTGTTTGTGTCGCTTGTATTATTTTATTTTGGATAGCCTTTTGGCCATTTTGTGTGAAAGTAACGGTCCTTTTGGCTTTCCGCTGTTGGTGTTTCCGTTGGGGTATGTTGTTTCTTGTTTGTGTTTCTTTCCCTTTGGTGTCTCTGATGGGAGATGTGGGTTAATTGTATCGATTCCTGATCATTGCCTCTACTTCTAATTTGGACCCTCTAAGTGATTACCAGTATTCGCTTATATCCTTTTGTTTTGGACAGCCAACTGGCCATTTTGTTGGAAAGAAACTGTCATTTTGGCTTTCCGCTAGTGATGTTTAGAGTTTAGTTATTTCATGCTTGTGTTTCTTTCCCTTTGGTGTCTCTGATGGGAGCAGTGTGTTAATTGTATCGATTACTAATCATTGCCTTCACTTCTATTTTTCATATGCAGTTGGGATGATAACTTACATAGTGTAAGAGGCAGTGTTTTTCTTGACATCCCATTTCATCTTTACTTTAATTCTTTCTCCCTACCATAGGTCTAAGTTAAATTACATCAAAAATTTCCTAGGAACTATAAAATGTTGAAACTTCAATTTTAATCATAGTGTGCCTTTATTTTCATTTTCTTGTTGCCCTTGCTTTCAAAGGATTACATTTTTCTAGAAAGTAATATATTTCACCGTAGCTGCTGTTATGGGAATATTTGGCGTCCGTAAAATGTTTATCTGCTCTTCATCAAAGTGTGGATTTATTTTCCAGTCATTTGGGATCGTAGATGCCACTGCAGGGGTTCGTAAATGCTTGAGGGTTAGTGATGCGGCCTAACTGTCCGAAACTAGCTTGTCTGGTCCATAAAAAATCGTGTTCACTCCACAGTTTTCAGTTCTGTCTTGTAGTCCTTGCTGCAAAGGGATTACCCTTTTCTAAAACATTTGTATGCAATGCAATAATGATGGCTTATATTGTATAAAAGGCAATAAGCATCTTCAGCTTATTTGTTCATCTATTCTTTAAATCTTTTCCGAAAAATTAGGCCAATATTAATATTTTGTCAACGTTTTCACAAGACCAAGAAAAGCTAGAAATCTAATTTCGCAGCATAGTCCTTGGGTGGGCCTCTACTTAGATTTTTCTAGCCTTAATAGCTTAATGAAACGCATGTCTTCCATGGGGCAGAACCCAACTGAACTATGGTGAGTATAGTGGCCCAAGGGCCTCTTGTTTTTACAGATTATTTAAAGCTGAACCATTTGTTTTATCGTCATTTTTTTCGCAACTCGGCGCAACATTGTAAATAGTTCAAGTGCGACAATGTTCTAGACTGGGCAATGTCTTCTTAAGTGACATGAGAGCGGAAATTGTGATCGGCTGTTCATCTGGCCACCACTATTGTCAAAGATACTTGTTACCCTGCTTTTCAGGTTGTCACGAGAAACAACTATATGTGGCCTAGTGGTTAAGAGCGCTGACTCTTGATCATTAGGTCTCTCACCGCTGTGGTTCTAGCCTCGCTCAGGTCATATGTGAGACGCCAAGTTCTGCGACGGAAGGTCATGTGGTTTTTCTCCGTGTACTCCGGTTTTCGCCCACTTCTGATTAGCGATCGGCTCGATATGAGTGTAATTATCTTGAAAGGGCCGTAAGACCAAAAAAAAAAAAAAAAAAAACTATATGCTGGGTTTCAGAGTGTGTACGTATCTCATTTCTGATCGAGTGTTAACGATACCGTTTACTGAAAACGTCTTATAAAGTTCAAAAATTTTAATTTTAATACTAATAAACACTTCTATGGTATTTTCCTGTGAAAAAGTCGTGTACTTGTTATGAGAGGATTAATGAAAACACTGCGCTGCTTCATATAATTGATTTTCATATCCAGAGTGTTGACGAATGGATCGCTGAAATGAACTAAATCCAACGTGTTTATCCATACTACTGAAAGCCTCCACAAATTTCTTTTTGCAGACAAAACATTGTTATTTCGCCCGTACTCTGCGATAAAAGCTGTGTCAAGATTGTGCTTAAACCATCTGTTTAACACAAAAACACTTACCGAAGCGAAAGGTACTTTCAAGATGGCGACTGCCATTGTCTTTCTGTGTGACGTCATCGTGACGTAGGTTTCCCCCCTTGTATATCCATATAATACTCTACTTGAGATGTATGGAGTACGAGGCAAATCCAGATATACCTCCTGGTCCCCGCCCATTAGGGCTTGGAGAAATAGATTTTGCTGCATTAGCTGAGATTACTGGTAAACCGTTTAGAATGTCTAAGCCAGTCCAAACAAAGTCGTGTGAGTCAATGGGTGACAGGGATTGAGATGTTTGTTTGCTTGTTTGGATTGGAGTTTAACGGCCCAGTCAACACTAATTTAGGTCATTTTTGGGCCGGTCAGTTTACCTATCCACACTTTTTCTGGGCAGGCTTATACGTATAATGCAACTGCAACAAAAGCACCACTGTACTTGGTACGGGGTTTTACCGCGGCAATTTATCTTCGGTACTTTTCGAGTAGTTCACGAAGGCATCCGATTGATCTCATCATGATAATAAAGTTTTCACCCAAGATAAAGATTTATCTACTGCACGTTATGACATTACCTGTGAATATAATGACGTGACTACCTCAAATAAAGAGAGAGTGTGAAAGGACCGAACATAGGAACAAAAGCACTCAATATAATGGAAAAAGCACTGCACCAACTGATGAAGACACCGAATAGCAAGAAATATCTACTATAGATAATGGAAAAAGCAGAACATATAACACTGAAACCACAGCATATAATAAAAATACTACAGCGTATACACCGTTTTACCACCGAAAATAATGCGGTTTCTACTACATATACTAGATTAACCACTACATATACTGTTTTTATCACAGCATATAATAGGAAAACCACCAAACATAATGAATTTCATCCCCGTAAGACAGCCAGGGCATTCCATAAATTTTGGCTGGTTTACCATTATATGATTTTGAAAATGTAATCATTTTGAGATAAATAATCTTTTGACATTAAATGCCATTGCACAGTACTGTCTAAACATCTGCAAACGCGTAACTGAATTTGTGGTACTACTTTTGGTAAAAAAAAAAACAAAAAAAAAAAAAACGTTTCTCCATAAAGATCTGATATAAGGTAAGATTCTCGTGATTTTCTTCTAGAATTAGGCTCTTTGATTCTTATATCTCACATTATGTTATAATTTTGGTTATATAAGGAGGAGAAATGTGGATAATTAATGGCTAATGTTCCTTAGCTTCTGTGACATAGCTATAACCAATCAATTCCAATCCCGAAAAACAGTAAATTTCAGAACAATTTTAATTATAATCATACCAGTCCTGCTTTGTGGACCCTGGTTACCACCACAACATAGTTACATATATAACGTTGATTTGCTAAGCATTTCTATATCGCTCCAATGCCACAATATACATCCAAAATTAATAAGATTTCCGAGTGTCCGCATACTTAGCTCTTCTTATACAAAGAACCGCAAGCATGTTTATGTAGTATTACGCATCTTTATTATTAATATTAGTTGGTTATATTTAATGATACTTTTAGCTGGTGACATCGAACTGAATCCCGGGCCCCGAAACCAAGATGAGTCTCTCTCATCGAACTCCTCCTGTAGCTATATGGACGTCTCAGTCTTTGAAAACAATTTTTCGTTAGTCCACTACAATGTACAAAGCTTACTGAATAAAATTGACTTGATTCAAACTGAACTATCCCACTTTGACGTAATTGCATTGAGCGAGACTTGGTTGTCCCCCAGCACGGATGATAGTGATTTAAAATTCTTGAACTACCAACCACCCTTCCGCAAAGACAGACATATCAACAACTACGGTGGGATAATTGTTTATGTTCGTGACAATATTCCTTGCAAAAAACGATCTGACCTCGAAGTTCAAGGTCTAGAGTGTATCTGGCTGGAATTAAAATTGAAATCAAAAACAGTTCTGTTTGGAACCTTTTATAGACCACCAAATGCTAGCAGCGACATACTTGACAAGATCGAAGAATCAGTTGACTTAGCACTAGACAGTGACGTCAATGACGTCATAATTACTGGAGATTTTAACCTCAACTTCCTTGATCGTGCTAGCCGGAACAAAATAAGGTCAATCTTTGATCAATATTCCTTCCAACAAATAATTGATGAGCCAACACACTACACAGAAACAGCATCGACCCTAATCGATCTTTTTTTCACCAGAAACGCTGACAATATAATTATAAGTGGGGTAGGCGAGGCTTTTTTAGATCAAAACCTTAGGTACCATTGTCCAATATATGCTGTATTTACATTTGATAAACCCAAACGCCAGTGTTATAAAAGGAAAATATGGAAATATGATGATGGTGATTATGATCACCTGAAACAACTTATACAAGAAGTTAATTGGCAAAATTTAAAGGATGACAATATAAACGTCTATGCCGAAAACGTAACTAATAAAATTCTAGACTTATGCGAAATGACAATTCCCAACAAAACCATAACTGTCCGGCCATCTGACCCTCCTTGGATCAATGGTCACATTAGAAAACTAATACGTAGGAGGAAACGAGCACACAAGAAAGCTAAACGATTAGGTACACCTGAATGCTGGATAACATTTAGAAAAATCCGTAACGAAGTCATCAAAGCCGTAAAAACTTCCAAAAAAACCTTGAAAGATAAATTAGCGAATAAATTAAAATCTGATAACATTTCTAGTAAGGATTGGTGGAAAACATTCAAATGTTTAATAGGAAATGACAAAACTGACCCTATCCCACCTCTGAATCACAATGGAAAGCAAATAAATGACCCAGTAGGTAAGGCTAATGCACTCAACAAATACTTTCATCTTCAGTCACAACTCGACGACGGAAATAAATCTGTCCCCAATTTAGCACCATCTCAAAACTTACTTTCCTCCATAACTATTAAAAAGAAGAAGTTTGTGTAATCCTGAAATCACTTGCTACCGGGAAAGCCTGTGGTCCTGACCAAATTAGCAACAAAGTCCTTAAAGAAGTAGCGGAAGCTATTGCTGAACCCTTGGTCGGGAACAAGACAGTTCCCCGACAAGACAGTTCCCCGACACGGTTTTTGGAGACATTTCCCCGACACATTTGAAGACAATTCCCCGACACTTTTGAAGACAGTTCCCCGACACTATTGTTCATAGTTAAATGACCTGTGACTGATAATTATAATTGGCAATTAGTTCCTGGACACTTTTGAAGACAGTTCCCCGACACTATTGTTCATAGTCTTAATGACCTAATTGGCAATTAGGGGTAAGGTACATTAGTTATAGTTTGGACATTTCTTGCTATGGCAACTATATTTATGGGTTGCCTGAAAATTCCTCGTTGATTTCAAGACAGTTCGAATAATTATCATTATTGTTCGCATAACAGCGTTAAATATCTATTTCATATTCTTGTACTTTGATAATATTTATTGAAAACAAAAAACTTTGAACTCATCTTCATTTTTCAAATGTTTATTATATGAAAAAATGACAATTAGAAATATACTATTGCGTTTCCTAGAAGACATTTTTATTTTGTTTAAATGTGTGCATGTTCATTAACTTAACATGCCAGTTCGCTTAATTTCAGGTGTATTCATTAAACTTATTGATAATGGTATCAAGTATAAGCTTTTATTTTGCATCGGGAAACTGTCTTCAAAAATGTCTTTGAACCACTAAATTAATATTTCTAAACGTCTGTCGGTGAATTGTCTTCAGAATATTGATGAACATTTAATAACTATCAATTATGATAATCATCATGATCAGTCACAGGTCATTTGACTTTGAACAAAAGTGTCGGGGAACTGTCTCCAAAGGTGTCGGGGAACTGTCTTCAAATGTGTCGGGGAACTGTCTTCAAATGTGTCGGGGAACTGTCTCCAAAAACCGTGTCGGGGAACTGTCTTGTCGGGGAACTGTCTTGATTCCCCCTTGGTCGACTTATTCAATTCTTCTCTCATGCTTTCTTCGGTTCCTGATATATGGAAAAGAGCAAACCTCTCTCCTATTCATAAGAAAGACGATAAAACTTTGGTTGGAAATTACCGACCAATTTCTCTCCTTAGTACCCTTGGCAAGACTCTCGAAAAAGTTGTTCACAAACATATTCATAATTTTTTACTTCAAAACCATGTAATTACACCTTTTCAGTCTGGGTTCATCCCTGGCGACTCAACTGTCAATCAGCTTGTTGACCTCTACAACACCTTTGGTCAGGCCCTGGATGAAGGCAAAGAAGTTCGCGTTGTTTTTTGTGACATAAGTAAAGCCTTCGACAGGGTCTGGCATAAAGGGCTTCTGGCAAAGCTCAAACACTATGGTATAACCGGGCAACTTCTGGCGTGGTTTGAAAGTTACTTGTCCAATAGATCTCAACGGGTTGCCTTGCCAGGGGGGATGTCAGAATGGCTCAGAATTAATGCAGGAGTCCCTCAAGGGTCCATTCTTGGACCAATGCTTTTCATTTTATATATAAACGACATTGTAAATGAAATTAACTCAAACATCCGATTATTTGCCGATGATACAAGTCTTTACATAATTGTTGATTTTCCTGATTCAGCAGCTCAAATTCTTAACGTGGATCTTAATCGAATCGGCAAATGGGCTGAATCATGGTTGGTAAATTTCAATGCTACTAAAACCGAAGCTTTTCTTGCAACTCGCAAAACCAATAGAGTTAATCACCCAACTCTTTACTTAAACGATGAACCTATACAAGAAGTAGCAACCCACAAACATCTTGGTCTATATTTCTCTCAGCGTTTGGATTGGCAAGCCCACATAGACTATATTGCACAGAAGGCTTGGTCGCGTATGAATCTTTTGCGAAAGCTAAAATTTACACTAGACAGAAAATCACTCCAAAAGATTTACTTCACATTCATCCGCCCCATTCTTGAGTATGCAGACACTGTATGGGATAACTGTACACAGCAGCAGAGCTATTTTCTTGAGAAAATACAGCTCGAAGCCGGCAGAATTGTTTCTGGTACAACAAAACTGGTGGAGATCAACAAATTGTATACCGAATTGGGATGGCTTAAACTATCCGAACGAAGAAGCCTACATAAACTATTTCTATTCTTCAAGATGGTGAATGGCTATGCACCGCTTTATCTAACAGATTTGATCCCGCCTCGCGTAGGCGACATGTCCAACTATCCTCTCCGTAACTCAGACCATTACATATCAATCAATGCAAAAACTGCCTCATATGCAAACTCCTTTCTGCCCTCAACAATTAATGCATGGAATAACCTGCCGGCAACGACTAAGTCAGCTACTACGATAGCTTCTTTCAAACGTCTATTAACACAGAATACACCAACAATCCCAGACTACTTCTTTGGCGGGGAGAGACTCTCGCAAATTCTTCACACTCGCCTTCGAACTGAATGCAGTTCCTTAAACCAACATCTGTTCAGTCGAAGTCTGGTGCCTTCTCCTAATTGTGTCTGTGGAGAAATAGAAAGCAATACGCACTTTCTTTTGCACTGCTCTAGATACAATGTGATTCGCCAAGAAATGTTAACTGCCATTCAAAGTCAGCTACTTCACTTTCCAGTCACAACACAACTGCTATTAAGTGGCGATGACGCTCGTCTTTCTACGGATGACAATTCCTTTATTTTCTCTGAAGTGCACAAATATATTAGAAAAACTAAACGATTTGCATTTTAACAACATCACACTCAGTTCATTATCAATTTACTGTTCTAAATATCATTCATTCACACGACACCTTGTTGACTCGAGCTGTTAATGCTGCACCCCTTGGTACGACGTGACGTGAACACTTTGCTTCTCTCTCTCTCCCTCTCTTTCTCTCTCTCTCTCTCTCTCTCTCTCTCTCTCTCTCTCTCTCTCTCTCTCTCTCTCTCTCTCTCTCTCTCTCTCTCTCTCTCTCTCTCTCTCCCTCTACTACACTTACTCGTGTTACTATTTATTAACTTCTATTACTACTACTACTACTACTACTACTACTACTACTACTACTATCTTATTGGCACATGCACTTTGTAGATGATTACTTTGACTATCATTGTTACTACTACAAGTACAACCATTGCATTTAAAACCATATTCTTCATTTATTACTGTTATTATTACAACGATTGATGTTATTATTATTATTATTATTATTATTATTATTATTATTATTATTATTATATTGCAGTTGTTTTCACACTCAAGCGGTTTTCCTTCGACCATGTTTAACCATTTATTTTCCATTTATGCATGTTTACATGTGATATGTCATTCACACTAGCTCATAGTCATATACAGGAGATGATTCACATAAGCCTATGGCTTGTTTTCAAATCCTGTCATGAAATTTGTATTTGTGTCATTTAAACATGTTACACCTTTATTGAAATAAATATTGTTTAAACCAATGTTCCTTATTTCTTGTTAGAAACGTATGATGAAGGCAGTTCTAGTTAATACAGTGAAATTCCGCTATTAAGACCGCCTGAAATTAAGACTAATTCTGCTTTAAAAAACCGGCCCCGATAGCTCAGTTGGTAGAGTGTCCGCTCCGGGGAACGGGAGGTCACGGGTTCAATCCCGGGCCGCGACATACCAAAGTCGTTAAAAATGGTACTAGCTGCTCCTCGCTTGGCACTCAGATTTACGGGGTAGAGCTAGGACTGATCGACCAAGTGTCAGGATAATGTGACTGGGTGTGGTATCATGTAATGTTTCTGGGACATGCTACTTCAGTGAGGCAGCAATATAAAAGTGAGCATTGAGCTCCCTGTCGCAACCAGGCACCGTCGTGATATGACTGAAAAATTGTTGAAAGCGACGTTAAACCCGAATTCACACACACACACACACACACACACACACACACACACACTGCTTTAAAAGGCTTATTTTTAGGGATGCAGTTTTTCGTTCTTCTTTTTTTTCTGCACAGAATGTCCTCTGATGAGGGACCACCTTTGGGACTGTTGAAAAGTGGTCTTTAAGACCACTTTTGAACAGTCACAAAGGTGGTCATAATATAGAAATTTTACTGCATTTTGCTTTTTTTAAGATATAAGAAAAAATATCCCAGATTATCCTTATTACTGCTTCATATCAGGAGCTGTGTATAACGGCCCCCGCCCATCGGGGCTTGAAGAAATAGATGGGCTGCATGATGCTTCCATGCAGAGCTGAAACCGACCCGCACACGAGTACTGGTAAACCGCTTAGAGGATCTAAGCCTGCCCAGATAAAGCAGTGCGAGTCGTCCCGTCCATGCGTATAAACCATATTGGTTTCATTGGGCGACAGGGCTTGAGAAGTCATTTCATCTCAGTGTCGGGTAAAAGTCCCACGAAATTGGAAGCAACGTCTCCAAAATGACCTTAACAGTGTTGACGGCGACGTTAAACCTCAAATCAAACAAAACAAATAATGGAGCTGTTTATACATGTATTTTGATATATTTTATTGTTGTTGTTGTTGTTTTTTATTTTTGTTGTTTTGCCCCCAGGACATGGCCTTTTTGAAGACGATAGGCAAGGCCGTAATAAGTGGAGTAGCAAAACCCGAATATACAGTTGTAAGCACGGAACAGGTAATTTCATTTAATACTCACATAATATTATTAGCCATCACGAAAACACGCTTATATAATTTTTACCCCATTTAACCCCACTTTTACATAGTAAAACTGGGGTTTACAGAGTAATTATTATGGTGTTATTACTTTCTCAGACAATACACGATATTTAAGTTTATTCACTTTATGTTTGGTATTGAACAAAGACAGATCAACCCGAGCAAACCGCGCTATAAGCACCAGCATTATACATGTATACCGTAACTAGTATTCCGCCTTTTAGGCCCACTTTACTTACTAAGACCAATTCCGGGCTTCTCTAGTTTTCGAATGAGTTTTTAAACCTATGGGCTTTCTATGTATGGCCTAACTTATTCATGGGACTTAAAAACTCATACATACACAGATTTTTTTTTTTTTTTTTTTGGTTTGGGTTTTACGGCCTTTTCAAGATTATTTCACTCATATCGAGCCGATCGTTAATCAGAGGTGGGCGAAAACCGGAGTACCCGGAGAAAAACCACCTGACCTTCCGTTGCAGAACTTGGCGTCTCACACGTGGCCCGAGCGAGGCTCGAACATACGGCGGTGAGAGACCTAATGACTAAGAGTCAGCGCTCTTATCCACTAGGCCACGGAGGCCCGTATACATACACAGATAACTTATTTTAGTAATTTATTAAACGTTCAGTGAACGTTTAGAATTACTTTCATCTCCTTAGCAAGTCCGTGCAATGAACACCCCTCTAAACCCAACTTTATACAGAGAAAAGTGGGGTTTAAGGGGCTGTTGATTATTTTTCCTTAATTTTGCTCTTGAACACAGATGTGGGTACTCGTTAGAACCGCCTCATTGAGGCGGTTCTAACGAGCACCCACAATCTATGTTTGTACTTGAATTAAGAAAAAAAATCACAAATCATCTAAAAATACTAGTTCTTGAGATATGAAAGACGTCATTTTACGAACCGGATGTATTAAATAAGTTTTCACAAATTTGCAGGATATAGAAGAACGTCATTACGCATCTGCCAAATGGGTTAGCACCAACGTGAAGAACATCAGTCATGATGCCGCGAGAAATATAGGGTTTAGGAGACTGTTCAAGTATATCACAGGAGAAAATGAAGGAGGTATGCTACTGAACTCATGTATGGCAGACCTCCAAACGGGTACCCTGATGAGCAGTGCAGGCCCAGATCAGATACATCTAGACCCATTTGTTCAAAGCATTGTTAGCTTATCGAGCTCGTTAGTGGTCAAATTGTTACCAATATCTAATATTGTGTTATTTTTGCTGAAAAAGAGAGCAGTTTTGGCTGCTCACTTTTTTCTTTAGAACAACATGAGCATATTTCCATATTAAATTATCAGAGTTTAAACGATACGTTAACTAATGACGCCGTTAGCTTTGAACATCTGGTGCCTGATCGGGGCTTTCACTGTTTGGCAAGGTTCAGCCATTTTCTAAATTGATATGAACTTGTCTCTGTAAGGACCTGTATTTAAACTAAAAAAAAAAAAAAAAAACAGAACTTGAGCATTTCCAAGTTTAAGACATTTTATTTGAATCAGCAGTGCTTACGTATGAAAGGACTACCTTTCAGGTCAACGCAGAGATTACTTTGACGTTTTCTACGTTTCGTTTTGTACCGTGATCGTATAACATTTCATTTTTTATGAAACTTATAAACGGTTTTTCTATTCAGGTAGTTACAATATTCTTCAAAAGAACATTTTTGTGTGTTAGCATGTCTCCGATAACCGCCATTTGTATAGAGAAACTGACCACACGAGTACTGGTAAACCGCTTAGAGATCTGAGCCTGCCAAGGCAAAGTGGTGCGCGTCCAACTGTCCCTACATATAAATTGGACGGCAGGGCTTGAGATGTCTTTTTATCTCAGTGTCGGGTAAAAGTCCCACAAAATGACTGAAATAGAGTTGACAGGGACGTGAAACCTCAATTCAAACAAACAAATAAACAAACAGAGAAAACTGGGAATTTCCGGGGCATACATTATAATGCTTATTTCTGCTCCAACAGATAGATTTTGAGTGTTCGTTAGAATTGCCTCAATAAGACGGTTTTAAAGAGCACCAAAATCTATGTTTAGAGAGGAAGGAAGAAATTTATTATAAATTATTATTTAAAATTTTCATTTCTACAGCCATTTAAGAGAGTCCTATATTGCATGTGTATGCATCACGTTAGGATGTCCGTGAAATAAAGAACCCCGTAAACCCCATTGTATATAGAGAAAACTGGGGTTTACAGGGGTAAACATTATTTTGCTTATTTCTGGTCCAAGACATAGGTTGTTGGTAATCGTTAGAACCGCCTCAATGAGGCGGTTCTAACGAGCACACAACAACCTATGTTTAAAGTTTTAATAAGAAAATATTACAAATTTTCATCGGAAAAGTAGCCATTTTGGGGATAAAAGAATGTACTATGTCACACGGGTGTGATGTCGTAATATGTAAACGTAAAGTGCTTTTCCCTACAAAAAGTAAGACTTGTTAACGCTCTGCATGCTGTTTTTGTCAGCAGACGACATTTTGATTTTTTTCGTCAAATAGTGTAAATGTATGTCATAGAGGTAATTTATTAACCCATATATGCCTAGTGGCCCTTTTTTGGGACGTTGGCAAACAGTGTAGACCCAGATCAGACGCCGCATAACGCGGCGTCTGATCTGGGTCTACACTGTTTGCTCAAAGAACATACATTTTTGTACAACTTACATTAAACAAAACACATCTGACACCCCTATAATTGAAAATGGACAACTCCAAATTTATAAGATGGAAGATTCCATTGTCATATATGGGTTAAATGAACAACAAAGTAAGAGGTGCCACCTAAACGTGACCCACTGTTGTTTAGGCTGATACTTTTACGATTTTAATTACATCTTAGATTTTATTAAGAAAAGATGTAGATCTGGGGCCAATCGTTCGAAACTAACGACACCGATAGTCAACGTATCGTTAAAACTTTGATCATTTAATATGGCAAATAAAGTAATCTTTTTGCTGAAAAAAAATGTGAGTACGCAAAAGCTTCTCACACTTTTTTCAGCAAAAATAAAAATGAGATATTGTACTTGCTAGAACAGTTAACAATTTGACCATTTATGAAGGAACATTAATGAATTTATTTTTAGACAGGTACATGAGTATATATTAAATACAAAGCGTTTTAACTAATACCATTAATGCGACGTGAAAACAATTCTATGTATATTGGTTTAGTTTAGTGCAGTGCTCTCCTTCCCCACTTCCCCTGCCATTTTCCAGTCAGTTTTTCATTATCTTTTTCTTTCTTTTATTTATTTATTTATTTACTTTTACTCTTTTGCGAAAATTTTGATCTAAATTGCATTTCTTAAGTTACTATTATATCGACATCCACATTGTTTATTCTTTCATTGACAATAATCGTACGCTATTTCAATATGTCATTTATACATAACGAAAACACGTCTTTCCAAATGTACTGAATACATTATAACACAAAAAAACTACATAAAATTGAAAAAATGTTTAACAATTTTTCATATTTTTGCTCGGAGCATGGATTGTGTGTACTTGCTGGAACCGCCAGTTGAGGCGATTGCAACGGGTATCCATGGGCTGTGTTTTGGGCGGTAAGAAGTTAATTAATGTACAACCTTATAAATCCCACTTTACTATATGGGCCCCGTCAAGCGATTTTGGTACTTATCGTCTATGCGAGCAGCGAAGGTTCAGGCGAGCCTGTGCATCCGCGCAGTCTCGCCAGAACCTTCGCTGCTCGCTCATACAAGCAGTGAATCAAGAGGAACCTTCAGACAGAAAGCCATATCCCTGGCCCCTCTGAATGGCTGGGCATGCGCAGTTAAAATTTGTCATGGCGGAATGCTCGAAGACACAAATTTGCTTGGCGGGGCTCATATACAAAGTGGGTTTATGAAGTCACAACTATATTTGTAAGTGTTCGTGATGTATTTCGCCATATACAATTCATGTGCACACATACTAAGGAGAAGAACAATATAAGCTCTGCTTTCGTTCTGATCCTTTTCTCAGTGTGTTCTCACACTTATTAACTTGTAAAATATTATACTGTATACATCTTCTGAATAAAATATGTTTAAACTAATTTGACCATTTACCAGTTCGTGAAGCTAACAAGGCTTTGAACAACTGGCCCCTGGCAACTTCGAAGCCATTGCTGGATCAGTGTTCCGTTGTCTATGGTTGGTAAATTATACAGTCTATTAATTTTCAATAAAATTTCAAACCAAATTGTTCTAGCAAGAGCATACATGACGTCATAAGAATCCGGTATGAGTTCGACGTCACGTTTCCAAATTAGGGAAGTGATTTGTATGGTGCCGCCCGCACACTAGTACTGGTAAACCGCTTAGAGGATCTAAGCCTGTCCATGAACCGCGGTGCGAGTCGGCCCGTCCATGCTTATAAACCCTATTGGTTTCATTGGGTGACAGGGCTTGAGGAGTCATTTCATCTCAATGTCGGGTACAGTCCCACAAAATTGGAAGCAACATCTCCAAAATCACCTTTACAGTGTTGACGGGGACGTTAAACCCCAAATTAAACAAACAAACAAACAAATTGTATGTTGCCATCTAAAAGGATAGAATCCTGTTTTTTTTTTTTTTTTCTCTCAAAATTTGTGTATCTGGAGTAATTTGATAGTATGTTTTGTGATGGCGTGCGTGTACATGTATATGTTTGCGTGTGCGATTTTGTTGTTGTTGTTATTGTTATACTTGTTCATTGTACATGTGAATTTATTGTTGAAAAGGACTCGAATGTGCTGCAAATAATTAAACAATTTGAAAACATATCAAATAACTTAGAACCAACTGGAAACCTTGCCCAACTGTCTCATTAGATTTAATGAGGACTTCATGGCGTCAAAAATCAGGGTTACTTTTGGTTCCTTTCTTCTTATTTCATTATAAATTGAATAAGTCTTAACTCATTAACTTAAAAGTCCGTTTATAATTACAGCACATGCTATTTTAACCCTTTTTGTACCAAATGGAATCTTCCACCTTATATATGGCAGGAGTCCATTTCGAAATGTGGGGGGGGGGGGGGGGCGGTCAGGTTGTGTTTTCTTCAAAATTTATTCGGGAAATGGCTTGACTTTTTGCAAACAGTGTAGGCCCTGATCAGACGCCGCGTTCTGCGGCGTCTGATCTGGGCCTGCTCTGTTTGCAGGGGTACCCGTTTTGGGGTTTCTGGTACTGAATGGGTTAATTGCAGTATTTGATGTTTTAATTACCGAGAAAGTTCTATTAAGTGGGCCTAAAATGGAAATTACAATCTTAAAGCTGTTTGTTTGCGAGAATAAACTTTTCTGGAAGAAATGTAAACTTGTCCATATTATATGTTTTTCTTTGAAATGTTTCCGATCAAGACAGACGCAAACCTTTGAAAAATGCCAGCCATGCAATCTAATTCCCTTCCATTTTAGTCATCAGGCCCCGAGGTTATAAAACAGTTTTCATGCTCAACTCAGCTTAGCATGAAATTTGTTTATGTTTGATTTTGTTTTGTCTGATCTGAGGTTGAACGTCCCCATCAACACTGTAAAGGTCATTTTGGAGACGTTGCTTCCAATTTTTAGGGACTTTTACCCGACATTGAGATGAAATGACATCTCAAGCCCTGTCGCCCAATGAAACCAATAGGGTTTATTAGCATGGACAGTCTGCCTCGCACGGCGGTCCCTGGACAGGCTTAGATCCTCTAAGCGGTTTACCAGTACTAGTGTGCGGGCCGGATTCAGCTCTGCGTGGAAGCATCATGCAGCCCATATATTTCTTCAAGAAATTTGTTAGACTCATAACTATTGCAAATACAAACTAATCAAGCTATTTTCTCTCAGATCAGTACAGAATGTCATTTATCCTGCTCATAAATTTTTAAATGCCAACAGCTGTTGGCTGTTGGCATTTTAAAATTTAAGAGTAGAAAAAATTTCACGCCCGAGTGAGTTGCGTATGAAAAAAAATGTAACCTCGGGCTCAAGACCTAAACGTGTACAAAAGCTTTTTTAATTTTTATGTCTGAAACTATATGATTTTGGAAAGGTTTTTTTAAAATCTACATATTTCACAACTACCTAGCAAATTCATTTATTTGCATTTTCTAGAAAGACTCGTCATGACATAAACATCATTGCAAATCCCACTGGGAAAGTTGGTTTTTGGGAAGGTATGCTTTGCTCACACGGCTAGACTGTGCTCACAACTAGATTGTGAGTGCTCGTTAGAACCGCATTGGTGTACCAAATTAAAGTGTGTAGCTTAACCGCTGGAAATATAACATTTCATCAAAAAAGTGTAGTTTTTAGTGCGAGAAAGTTAGCATGGACGTATGTTTAAGAAATAGATCCGCTATAGCTATGATTTGTTGAGTAATAAATCACAGTTTGGAGTTCAGTTGTAAAGTGGATCAAATCACGAGCGCATAGCGCGAGTGATTTTTCCTACTTACAACTGACCGATATACTCATATTTATTACTCAACAATTTACATAATAGAGCTGATCCACACTGAAAATCGGCAATTATGTTGTAATTTCCTTCAAATTCTCCAAGTTTTTCGCCATTGTTAGAAGAAATTCGGCCAAAAATTTTAACTGTAACACATAGATTTTAGTCCTTTTGTTACGTTTTCGATATGAAAAAGGCGCCACACCGTCTAACGTCTAAGAATCTGGGAGTGACGTCATAAAACGACGACTGTTCGTATCACGATAAATCACAGGTTTTTTCCATTGCCAAAATAGGTGTGCTTATGGCCAGTTCAATTTGACATGAGACTGACGACCTCTATTGCCACCATAATTTCACACCCGACTGAATGCATTATTTATCTTCGCCTCGTCGATAGTGTTATTCAGTACATAGAGGCCGGTTAATGGGTCGCAAATTACGAGATGCCGAAAATGTACGAGAAGCTTAGGAAAACCGACCTATTGGTTGATTACATTGACTAAGTTATTATTTGCATAAAGGTCAGTCTCATGTCAAATTGCACCAGCAATAGAATCCTAATTCACCATATTTGCATTATTTGCTGGCTCCCAGCTTGCACATTGTCAATATAGGAAAAACAGGTAACCAGACCCCCCTGACCTTTCAAGGTCAGGGGGTCTGGTTACCCGTTTTTCCAACACCGATAACCTTCAGACTAGAAACCAGCAGATAATGCAAATAAGGTGAATATTGGCATTTCTACGCATTTTATTCAGTCAAACGTAACGGATCAGAGCGGTACATTCTGACGTCAATGCACAGAAACTCTCTGCAAGCGACACCTTACAGTCACCAATTTGTTTGTTCTGAGGACTTGTCACAAGTGCATATTTGATGAATGACATGCCAAAGATATGTATCTTGTATCGGTAATGTGCCTGCCAATGTCTGAAAATGCAATGTATCTATTCGATACCCCTACAATAGGCCCTGTACTTTTCGCTCCTTGTCAGTTTGTGTCTTCATACTCTGAAGCTTGGTGATCGAATGATGTCGCCATTCTTTTGAAATCGGCTGCGGTTAGGCAGTTTCCGTGTACAGTTCAACCTGTATTAAGCAAGAACCTAAGGGATAATCAAAATGTACTTGTTTAGGACAGGTGTTTGCTTAAGGTTCCTCAATACATTTACACAAGTGTCAGATTTGCATGTTATTTTTTCCCAAAATATGATCCTGATTTCCTTTTAAAATGCCTGTCCTAGAAGAAGAATGTTTGGAGGTGCTAAAGGTTATTACAGCAAGTACTTTCTTGCATTAGCAACATTTCAGTGCCTTTGAAAATAAATGCATTTCTGTATTTTTCACTTTCACCAGGAAAAAAATGAAAACGCCTTCTAGACTTTTTAAAAGTTACTAAAACAGCTGCAGATCAATAGTTCACAACAAATACTAGCGACTCGGACAAAGCTTTCTATCAAAAAGCCTACCTGAATTGAAAACCAGAAATTTTTTTTTGACATGTTTTTCTTCATGGGCGCCGCCATCTTCCTTTTTTGCAGTAAATCTGAACTGCTCAGATTTCATCAATTATGCCACTTCCACATTTTATTTTGCCCATCAACAATGAATATACCTTGAAAATTCAGCTTTATAGCCTCCTCCCTGCATATAGCATTATGACATCGTCTATCTTGGAAGCATGTCATCACTGATAAATTATTGTAGCTGTCAAATTGAAAGAGATATCCATCTTGCCAAGGTAAACACGTATTCATACGCCTTGGAACTAATTTCCAAAAATTACAATAGTACACCATTGTTTTTAATTTAAAACATAATATTCATTTTTGAAACTGTATTGCAACTAATTTCACGTACTTTCTAACATAATTTGTTCGTTAATTTATGTATATAGTGTGCATTCATTTCCGAACTATTTTTTATGTGTAACGTTTTCCAGGTTGGTGTTGTTCGGCCCAGCTTCTAGTAAACAAATTGAGAAAATTAGAAATTGAAACTTTTTTCATCAAAACATATTAAATGCATTGGGCTTCTATGAGTTTTTACCAGCCTACACATTGGTAAGTAGGTGACATAACAGATCATTAATTGGATTAAATAAATATAAACTTTGTGTTGTCCAGAAGTTCACCTGTGCAAAAATCAATTAGTTGTTTATGGTGGCTCATGTGAACCAATGTAACAAATCAATGGGTAAAAATAATTTCTATACCATTGCAGTTATTGGCTGTGATCAGAAGCCTTTTGGTGCTGAACAGGCTGCTTTCAGTCCTTCAGTTCAAATATGGGGATAAACTGTTGGCTTATCTTATTTTCAATTATTTGGTTTTGATTTATCAAATATCAAAGCACCCATCCTGTAAACCCAATCAGTAACACAGTGAAACTTTTGTGCAGTGATTGCATAAATTGTTATAAACTGCATGAATGAAATATATAAAATGAAGTACTAAAAGCACCGAAGAAGGGCAATCATTTTACAAGCTAAATGCAAGTGATTTCAACACCTCAACCCAATCAATGAGCTTGTTGCCAAATTGGTAGAACTGGTCCTTTTTGGCTACCATACACTGAATTTAAAATAGTACCAGGTGAGATAATTACATTTTTTGAATTTTTGGGAATCATTAATTTTCAGTTCTATTTAGGTATTTTATTTGAAATTCCTCTGTTGCAGTGCCTAAAGGCAACCTTGAGCCACATTTCTATGATAGTATTTTACACATTGTGGTTTTGTGGATTGAGATGTCATTTTTTGCAAAACCATGGAAAAATGCAATAATTTACTAAAATGGTGACTTTCGAATAAAAATCTTTGGCTTTCATATTCTTACATTTACATGGACTACCATCTGATGAAAAATCTTTTTGGGTAATTATTTGCAAATATGATTTTTTCAGTACCCCAAATGTAGTGAAATAACTGTATTGAGGAACCTTAATACAGGTGAATTTTAATGCATTTCCGTTTTCGGAACTAAAACAAGACAGATTGCTTGTTTAACAGTGTTGGCCACTATGACATGTTTTACTATATAAACTTTATGGAACAACTCTGTTTTTTATTGCATAGGTAAGAAGATAGACATGACAGCCCCAGTGTCTACCAAGGTTATTCCAGAGGCTGGCCCAGACTGTGAGAGTACGTTCATTGTGTCATTCTTCTTACCCCCGGACCATCAGTCGGACCCTCCTAAACCGACAAACCCAGAGGTGTTTATACAAGAATATCCAGACATGACTGTGTATACCAAGACGTTTAGTGGTTTCGCTAAAGATAATGATTTTGTAGAAGAAGCCAAGATTCTGACTGAAAAGACTAAAGACAAATCAATCCATGAGAAGTTTTATTATACTGCAGGCTATGACAGTCCCATGAAATTATTTAACAGAACAAATGAAGTGTGGTTTGTGAAGAAACGGATTGACGATATGATCCTAAATATTGGGACAGAATAGGCCTGACTAACAGTGCAGACCCAGATCAGACTGCTCCTTCACAGAGTCTTCACTGTTTGTCATTTCATTTGCACCTTCTTGTACTCCATGCTGAATCGTGAAACAAGTTTGTTAAAATTTTAGAAGAATTACAGGAAGTCCTAAAGGCGTCCGAATATTTTGGATTTTATGTTCTAACACAGAGCGCCTATATAGGCAATGGAAAATAACTGTGTTTTATTCTGCAACAAATCACAGCTCGGAAGAGGGTGACGAGTGACGTCATTAAAATTCCCAATTTATGACGTCACTAGTCGATTTCCTTGACGTTATACGGTGTAACGTCATTTTCTCGCATCGAAAACGTAAGAAAAGGATATAAATGCATGTGTTTCAGTCGATAATTTTAGCGGGATTTCTTATAACAATGGCGAAAGGTTGTGAGATTTTGAAGGAAACAACAACATTTTTGCCTATTTTCAGCGTGTTAGAAACGAAATAGATCAGCTCTTGTCTGTGATTTGTTGAGTAATAAATCACAGTTTGTCGGTCAGTTGTAAGTAGACAAATCACGCGCGCTACGCGCTTGTGATTTGTCTACTTTACAACTGACCTCCAAACTGTGATTTATTACTCAACAAATCACAGCTAGAGCTGATCTATTTCTTAAGTAAATGAAAAGATATGGGAAGAAGTCCGCCGCCAAATAGAGGATCTTACATGAGTGTTCATGTATTATTGAATTTATTAAACTCGTTGAGGAAAAGGGATAAAATGCGAGGCTTTGCCGAGCATTTTATCCCTTTTCCTCAACGAGTTTAATAAATTCAATAGTACATTAGCACGAATGCAAGATTCTATTTATCATATGACATTAAAAACGCATTTTATTCACGATTGTTTACAAAAAATATCAATACTCCGCCATAAGTAAACGCGGCGTCGTTAAAGACGTCGTACATCTAACGTTACGGGACGCATCTAGCTAATTTGCATATTTAATCCACTAGTGGATTATCGAAAATAATACATGGCGTGAATACACTCTCAGACGCGACGTCATATAATAAATACATGTATCAAAGACCTAGTTTCAGACAAGAAGAGTGTTTAACTAAAGGTATTCCCATTATAAGTCTATGTAAAACCAGTTGGCCCCAGGGCAGGGCCGGGCCATTTTTTGCTCCAGGGCTATATTTTGTTTGATTTGAGGTTGGCCGAAACTAGCTAATCTGGCCCAGAAAACATGTACACTCCATATTTTTTCACTTCTGTGGTGTATTCCTTGCTTCCAAAGGATAACCCTTTTATAGAACATATTTAACTTCACTACAGCTGGTACCGGCCCCGATAGCTCAGTTGGTAGAGTGTCCGCTCCGGGGAACGGGAGCTCACGGGTTCGATCCCGGGCCGCGACATACCAAAGTCGTTAAAAATGGTACTAGCTGCTCCCCGCTTGGCACTCAGATTTACGGGGTAGGGCTAGGACTGGTCGACCCAGTGTCAGGATGTGACTGGGTGTGGTATCATGTAATGTGTCTGGGACATGATACTTCAGTGAGGCAGCACTATAAAAGTGAGCATTGAGCTCCCTGTCGCAACCAGTCACAGTCGTGATATGACTGAAAGATTGTTGAAAGCGACGTTAAACCCGAATTCACACACACACACACACACACACACACACACACACTACAGCTGGTGTGTGGGAATGTGTGGCGGCGGTAAAACGTCTCCCTGCCCTACATCATAGTGTAGATTATACTTTCTTGTCCTTTGGGATCATTGATTCCATTGTAGAATTTTGAAAATATCTGAGGGTCACTGATGACGCCTAATTGGCCGAAACTAGCTAGTCTGGCCCAGAAAACATGTACACTCCATATTTTTCACTTCTGTGGTGTATTCCTTGCTTCCAAAGGATAACCCTTTAATAGAACATATTTAACTTCACTACAGCTGGTGTGTGGGAATGTGTGGCGGCGGTAAAACGTCTCCCTGCCCTACATCACAGTGTAGATTATCGTTTCTTGTCCTTTGGGATCATTGATTCCATTGTGGAATTTTGAAAATATCTGAGGGTCACTGATGAGGCCTAATTGGCCGAAACTAGCTAGTCTGGCCCAGAAAACATTTACACTCCATATTTTTCACTTCTCAGAATCAGAATCAGAATTGTTACTGGTGACACATCAAATGACATTCATACACAAGGACCTGTGATATGGGAAGTTAGTCCCTAGCTCTAACCAAAGATGTAAACTTAGCTACACAATCCTCAGCACCTTCAGCCGTCAAAATAATAGAATCGGGAAGGGCATTCCAATCTCTAATGGTTCGGGGGAAAAACGATTCTTTATAAATATCCGTTCTTGCAGTAAGGGTCTGAAACGTCATTGAATGGTGTTTTCTACAATGCCTAGCTGGGGGAACAAGGTCATCTGTTGGAATGCTGGCAGCACCCTTTAGACCTTTGTATAAGAGTATGAGCCTACTGTCTCTTCTCCTTTTCTTTAGAGACTCCCATCTTAATTTTCCTAGAATTCCAGTCATGCTCCCAGTTTCAAAGCAATAATTTCCAGTTACAAATCTAGCAGCTCTATTCTGAACTTTTTCAATTTCTTCATTTAGGACCACTCCGCTTGGGTCCCAGATGCAACTACCATATTCCAAGATTGGGCGAACAAGTCCCCTGTATGCTGTTTCTTTCACATCCTGAGGACACTGATGAAGATTTCGCCTCTGTGGTGTATTCCTTGCTTCCAAAGGTTAACCCTTTTATAGAACATATTTAACGTCCCCGTCAACACTGTATAGGTCATTTTGGAGACCTTGCTTCCAACTTAGTGGGACTTTTACCTGACATTGAAATGAAATGACATCTCAAGCCCTATCGCCCAATGAAACCAATACTGTTTATAAGCATGGACGGTCCCACTCGCACCACTTTGCGCGGGCAGGTTTAGATGCTCTCAGCGGTTTACCAGTACTCGGGTGCAGTTGGTTTCAGCTCGGCGTGGAAGCATCATGCAACCCATCTATTTCTTCAAGCCCTGATGGGCGGGGGTGATCCAGGGCTATAATTTGGACAATCTTGGTAGAGGTCTACTAGACAAAGCTGCATACCAAATATCAAAGTCCTTGGCCTTCTAGTTTCAGACAAGACGATTTTTAAACGTTTTCACATTATAATTCTATGTAAAACTGGCGGGCACTGGGCCATTTTTGGCCACAGGGCTATAATTTGAACAATCTTGGTAGAGACTCACTGAAAAAAGCTGCATACCAACTATCAAAGACCTGGGACTTCTGGTTTCAGAAAAGAAGATATTTAAAGGTTTCCCCTATGTTACTTAAGGGTAGGCTACACCATAATATCAAACTTTTCTGCATTTTTCACAAATTACATTTTCTAAACCCCTTTTATATTTTATATTATGTGTTAAAAGCATGACTTTGTCTTTTTTTAATAACCTTACAATTAAAAGAACTATAAAATTAACTGTAAATCCCAGAGATTTGTTTTTGTTTTAACATTTTATGGTGTGGAACACATTAGATATTGGTGCATCAGAGACTAGACACAGCTTTGGTTAATGCCCATAAAACTCCCTTGTTTCATCTTCACTAAATCTGAAACTATGTGTGAAGTAATTATGCAGCCAGTTAGCATCATTATTAACCATTTACCTGTCAGTAATTGCTGTCAGGGGAAATAACTCAAGAACTGTAACATCCAGAGGTGTCATTCTTATATGTGACGCACCTCAGCACCCTATACAAACCAAGTATCAGCAATATACAGTACAATTCCTATATAAAGACCACCTTTGGGACTGTTCAAAAGTGGTCTTTAAGACCACTTTTGAACAGTCCCAAAGGTGGTCCCTGACCAGAGGACACTGTGGGCATAAAACACAAAGAAAGGTTAAGTGCACCCTTAAAAATAAGCTTTTAAAATCAGAATAAGTGTGAATTTCAGGTGGTCTTAATAGCGGAATTTCGCTGTATCTAATATGTAGTTTCAGTGATCAAAAAGTTTCTGTTACCTTATCCTGTCAGGGGAGATTACTCAAAAACAGTAATACCCATAGTTGTGATACTTGAACGAACCTCATGGGCATTCCAACTAAAGCATTTAAATACCCGAAGGGTCTTGTACTGTCAGACAAGATAACTTCCAAACTAGTATAGCAGTTTGTGGTTCTTGTATGCAACACCACCATCAATAAACTGGGTAGCATCAATATACCTGAGTTGGGAATATGGTTATCACAAGGTTACTATTTCCAAATATTGTCAGGGGAGAAAACTTAAAATACAGTAGAACTTCAATGGCTCGAACTCTGATGGCTTGTTTACTATCGATGAGTCGAACCCATTCTTGAGTCCACAGGGAATTCCTCCAAATACGATAAAGGTGTTATTTAGGAAGATTTTCTTCATTTATCTTGCAAATGTATGCTGTGTGTACTCATTAGAATCGCCTCGATGAGGCGATTCTAATGAGTACACACAGCATACATTTATAATACAGAACACCCAAAATTATCTCCATTATGCCTCCTGGTATGGCACTAATAGTAACCCTCTGTGGCTCGAACTACCACTGTCTCGAACAAATATTCATGGTCCCAAAGGGGTTAGAGCCATCGGTTTGACTGTATGTGACACCTATAGTTGTGGTTCTTGTATACAATCTAATGGACAATCCTACTGAGTGTCATAAATGTACGTCAAGGTCAAGGAAATTACTCTAAAACTAAGACAGCCAGAGTTAAGGTTCTTGTGTGTAACACACTTACTCAACAATGTATGTGCACTCCAACAAAGTTCTGTTAAAACATCTCAAAGGCTATAGATGTTATTATGGGGATCACAAAGGCTCTATTACCAAATACTGTCAGTGAAAAAAAACATGGCACCACGAGTCTTGGTTCTTATTTTTTTTGCCATTTCATCTTGTGTACAATTAACCTTTATCCTGCTGAACAGGACAACACCGACCTTCGCAAACAGTGTAGATCCAGATCAGATGGCATCTGAAGAAGCCATCTGATCAGGATTTACCCTGTTTGTCATGCAGTTTGTGAATTGAACAAATACATTATAATAAGTAATTTGATTGGTTGACAGACAGAAATGGGTGTGGCTAAACTTATTTATTCAGCAGGATAAAGGTTAAATGACCCTGAACCTTTGCTGGTTGCTATCCTTGACTGAACCTTTACACATGAGCTGGGTCATATGGATAAGATTCCTTCATATCTACTGTAAATAAATTTAATTGCATGTTTGTTTGGTCATTCAGGCATGTGCAGTCCGCCAGAGCCTCAGCTGCAGACCCTGAGGTAGCTTTATGCAAAATATATATCACCTATTTGTTTGTTTGAGGTTCAATGTCCCCATCAACACTATTTAGGTCATTTTTGAGACTGCTTCCAATTTTGTGGGACTTTAATGTGAAATTGAGATGAAATGACATCTCAAACCCTGCCACCCAATGGAACCAATAGGGTTTATATGCAGTGACAGTCTGACTTGCACCACTTTGCCTGGGCAGGCTTAGACTTAAGCAGTATACCAGTACTCATGTAGTGTCTATTTCAGCCCTGTGTGGAGGCACATTGCAGCCTATTTCTCCAAGCCCCGATGGACATGGGCCTAACATCTAGCCTATATCATGGCTGTTTTCTCACTTTGGAAGATTTGGTCCAATGGCCCAGTCAACACTTTAGCTCCTATCATGCCTGTCAGTTTAACAAAACACTACAGTGAAATTCTGCTATTAAGACCACCTGAAATTCAAACTAATTCTGCTTTAAAAAGCTTATTTTTAAAGGGTGCACTTAATCTTCCTTTATGTTTTCTGGCTACAGTGTCCTCTGGTCAGGGACCACCTTTGGGACTGTTCAAAAGTGGTCTTTAAGACCACTTTTGATTAGTCCCAAAGGTGGTCTTAATATAGGAATTTTACTGTATATCACTAAGCAGGCTTATTCATCAACATTTTACCAATATAATGCACTTTCCTTCTCCAGACACTAGCAACTGCTGGAAGGAAGGGAAATGCCATAAAAATATTTCAACCTGGCAGGTATTGAGCCTGTGACTTGCTGATTACCAGTCAGAGGCGCAGCTGACTGAGCTGTCGGGGCTGGCCAAATTGGGCCACATATAACTTTATCTACAGGTTTTAATTGATTGCTTCTGGCTTTAAGGACACGTCAACCCTTGTGGGTCATTTTGTGTTGTCTCTCAGAAAAAGGGAGATAAGAGATAGGAGAGGAGATGAAAGTGAGGGACAGAGGAGAAAGAGGAAAATGAATGGAAGTGCAGACATATAACACTCCCTCTCTACCCTTACCTGCTGCAAGGACAGCAGGCGTTGCCCAACTGTAAGCCAATATCAGTTGGGTGCCCCAGTGATGCAAGATACACTTCACCTTTGCCTCACCCAACCACCCCACTTTATCTACAGGTCAGAGGTCAGTTGTTCAAAACTAAAGATGATAGTTAACGTATCGTTAAACCTTTGACTGTTCAATATTGCAAATATGATGATATTTTTGATGGAAAAATGTGAGCATGCAAATGCTGCTCTGATTTTTTCAGCAAACATAACACTATATCAGGACAGCAAAAATACCACTATATCAGGTATTTTATTTGATAGAAGACCTAAAATTTTGAATATTAACGAGGTTGTTAAGCTAATGATGCTATGAAAAATGGAGCCCAGGGACCAGTTGTTCAAAACTAACGACTTTGTTAGTTAATGTATCATTAAAACTTTGATCATTTATTATGGTAAATATGCCACTATTTTTGCTGAATAAATGTGAGCAGCTTTTGCATTTGCAAAAGCTGCTCACATTTGTTCAGCAAAAATACCAAAATTCTAAATATTAAACTTGCTACCACAGTTAACAATTTGACCACTAACGAGCTCGTTAAGCTAACAATGCTTTGAACAACTGGCCCGAGGTATACATGTTTAATGAAGGAAAACAAAACTATAAAATACACTTGTGTTTTCTATACTTTTATTTTGACTCCTTTGATAAGTTTCATAGACACTGACTCACATTATCACAGTCTACACGAAACAACAGTGAACATCTGATGAATCTGAGCACCATAATGCTGCATGCAGGCTAATTTTTTCAGCAGACGTCATTTTGAAATATTTTTCTTATTTTGCCCAGAAAACAGGATTTGACATTTCATGCAAATTGTCTCCACTGGAGACAATTTGCATGAAATATCAAATTCTGTTTTCAGGAGAAAATTAGAAAAAAACTAGAGCTGTCAGTGAAACTGACTAGGGCCCCGGCAGCGCTATCAGAAATTTGTGGACGGACAGACGGACGGACAGACAGACAGACAGAGTGATTACTATAGGGCAACCACACTTTCAGTGCGGGGCCCTAAATATCATTTTGCCGTCTGTTGAATTAGCCTAGAGAGTGGTAAAGGTTAAACAACAATCAGTTTTACAGATCTGAGTGGGAGGTTATGTTTGGCATCAGTTCTGCTTTTTTCATACTGGGGTATTTTTGAAAGAAACTATACCTGGTCAAAAAAGTAACTATACCAAGTTCCGGGTAAATTCTAGTAGCTATCCTGTAGCCATTCAGCTAAAGATGGCTGTAAACATACGAACTGGACGTTTAGCTGCAAAATGCATAAATTTGCATTTGCCATACTATTCTGCTCAAGAGTTGTCTTCCAATATGTGCCTAGAACGGTTTTGCAAGGAATTTGACATTGCGCATGCGCAGATGATCTTTTTATGACTGAGATGAAAGATCATATCCTTTGGAAATCGAAACTCACTTTCCCTTTACATTATCTCATGATATTGCACTACAATCAAGACTTTAATTAGTGATAGTCTCAGATTATCTCCCTTTCAATTAAAAATATAGCAATTTTCAAACTGTTCTTTACAAAGCGCTTTGTTGCCACCATTGCTGTTTACAATGATGGAAAATAATGTAGAGAATTCATGCAGCATGTAGCACTGCCAATTGCAATTTTCTATGGAGTTTCAATTGAAAACAGCATTTTGCACACACCTTCAAAGAATTGGACGCCTATACGTGATCGTCTGTTTCTCTTAGCAAATGGAGCTTCAGTTCCAAATCTTTTGTGAACAGACACACAGGGTATCTAATGAAAGGTTACATGTATCAAAGTTTAGAAATCTTGTGCTAAGTGTAATTTTTAATGGTGTTGAATCTTGGCGTTTGTAATGATTTATTCTGCGAAATTGTCACAGTGACCCCTTGGGTGTTTAAAACAATAGCCCAGGCTGGCGAGTTTACATAAACAAAAACAGTTTGGGCTTTTGCATGGAGAAACAAAACAAATTTTGTGTATTTTTCATTTGTAGTAACTATGGTAACAGAAGCAATTTTATGTATAGGAAATTTTTTGACCGAGATTAATTGGCTCCCATTGGGAGTATGGACAGAAATTCTTTCTTTTAAAAGCACCCCCATTCAACTTCTACAATCTGGATTTTTGGGGTTTGGAGTTTAACTGCCCAGTCGACACTAACTAGGTCATTAAAGAACTAGGTCATTAAGGCAATTCTAACAAACAATCACATGTTTGAGATGAATTTTTCCGGCTATGTTATATCAAATTGTGTCATAATAAATTGTGTTATTAAGAGGTTGTGGTGTATGAACACTGTACACTACAGCCTTTTTAAAAACTATTGTTTGGATCAATGGCAGAAATACAGTAAAAATTCTAAAATTTCGGACACCTTGGGGACTTACTGTAGTTCTAAAATTTTAACAAATTTGTTTCATGATCCAGCAGGGAGTCCAAAAGGTGCAGACGGAATGGCAAACAGTGTAGACCCTGATCAGACTGCTCCTTCAGGAGCAGTCTGATCTAGGTCTGCACTGTTTGCTTAGGCCTATCTGTCCCAATACTTAGGACCATTATGGTAGTTAAAAACACCAGTGATACATATGAACAAAAATATACAGATTATATGGAAATTTTACTGTGGCCATTTTTTCTTTATAATCTATACATCTTTGGTATCCATTTTTATCCCTAAGCTTTAGCAGCTGGGGCTATTGTGAATGCCTCTGTCCATCCACCATTTGTCCACCTCAGTGACCCCTCTGTCCATCCATCACGCTGTCTCGTCCTCGTCCACTGAACAGGATACAACCGAATTTGGCACATGGTTTACATACATGAGTCAGTGAGTGTGTTTCAGTTTTACGTCCCACCAACAGCTAAGGTCATACGGAGACAGGTGAGGGCGTACAAGAGGGATGTTACATTTGGCTCTGCTGTGGAGAAAGTGTGGGCAATGGTGTGGCACCAACTGTACCCTCTAGTTAACCCTTGTTATTATTCAATACCATTAAAATAAATATTTTATTTTTTTATATATATATTTTTTTTTGGGGGGGTGGGGGGGGGGGGGGTTATGTCTCTTTCATGATTATTTCACTTTTGAGCCAATCGTTAAGCAGAGGTGGGTGAAACAGGAGTACCCAGGGAAATACCCGCTGACCTTCCATTGCAGACAGTGGTGACAGATCTAATGATTAAGAGTCAGTGCTCTTACCCATTAGGCCATAGAGGCCTATGTTATAATGAGGTTTATGTGTATACACCAGAAGTGATGTTACCAAGCATTATGCTTTCGTTTACATATATAACTTAACGAAGACAGATAATGCATTACTATCTGACATTATTAACAACTAAAAGGCCATAGCTCTAGAATAGGGGGATTATAGAGGAAAGTTTAGGGAAATTTTTTTTATTATCCCCACGCTTTTCGAAGAAAAAGTGGGGATATTGTAATTGACTCAGTCGTTCGTACGTACGTCCATCCATCCGTCCGTCTTACCAGACAACTCCTCCCACACTTTAACACTTAGAAACTTAAAACTTTGGGAACTGATAGGTCTTTGGTCTGAGGAGTGCATGACACTTTCGGAATTTTGATCCTACCCCTAGGGGCCAGGCCAGGGGGGAGGGTGCCCCAGGGGTAAAAAATCAAAGTTTTCAGAACCTGGTCTTGTGACATATCAAATCGAACGGCATAATGAGTAGAATACATAACAACCAAAATTTGACCCCTAGGGTCAGGTTTGAGGTCACAAGAGGTCAAAAACTTGGATTTTCACCCACATAACCCCCTTTTTAACGATTACCGGATAACATCTCCTACGCCGTTTCAGATAGAAACATGAAACTTTGGGAACTGATAGGTCTTTGGTCTGAGGAGTGCATGATTCTTTCGGAATTTTGATCTAAAGATTGGGTGGGAGTTGCAATTGAGAACTTATATAGTGGCGTATCTTTAAAAAAGCGTGGGGATATGCGATGGGTGCCATCGACTGCGCGATTCTAGTTTCTCCATGTTTTTGGGGGATAGTGTTTACGATTTCTCCATGTTTTTTGGGGATAGTGTTTCCGATTTCTCCATGTTTTTAGGGAATAATATTTCTTATTTCTCCATTAAAACATGTGGTGGGTCCCTATTAGAATTTCCTCAATGAGGCAATTCTAGCAAG